>OY856380.1:0-1212500 GCA_963693495.1 Malacosoma neustria
CCTAACCTAACCTAACCTAACCTAACCTAACCTAACCTAACCTAACCTAACCTAACCTAACCTAACCTAACCTAACCTAACCTAACCTAACCTAACCTAACCTAACCTAACCTAACCTAACCTAACCTAACCTAACCTAACCTAACCTAACCTAACCTAACCTAACCTAACCTAACCTAACCTAACCTAACCTAACCTAACCTAACCTAACCTAACCTAACCTAACCTAACCTAACCTAACCTAACCTAACCTAACCTAACCTAACCTAACCTAACCTAACCTAACCTAACCTAACCTAACCTAACCTAACCTAACCTAACCTAACCTAACCTAACCTAACCTAACCTAACCTAACCTAACCTAACCTAACCTAACCTAACCTAACCTAACCTAACCTAACCTAACCTAACCTAACCTAACCTAACCTAACCTAACCTAACCTAACCTAACCTAACCTAACCTAACCTAACCTAACCTAACCTAACCTAACCTAACCTAACCTAACCTAACCTAACCTAACCTAACCTAACCTAACCTAACCTAACCTAACCTAACCTAACCTAACCTAACCTAACCTAACCTAACCTAACCTAACCTAACCTAACCTAACCTAACCTAACCTAACCTAACCTAACCTAACCTAACCTAACCTAACCTAACCTAACCTAACCTAACCTAACCTAACCTAACCTAACCTAACCTAACCTAACCTAACCTAACCTAACCTAACCTAACCTAACCTAACCTAACCTAACCTAACCTAACCTAACCTAACCTAACCTAACCTAACCTAACCTAACCTAACCTAACCTAACCTAACCTAACCTAACCTAACCTAACCTAACCTAACCTAACCTAACCTAACCTAACCTAACCTAACCTAACCTAACCTAACCTAACCTAACCTAACCTAACCTAACCTAACCTAACCTAACCTAACCTAACCTAACCTAACCTAACCTAACCTAACCTAACCTAACCTAACCTAACCTAACCTAACCTAACCTAACCTAACCTAACCTAACCTAACCTAACCTAACCTAACCTAACCTAACCTAACCTAACCTAACCTAACCTAACCTAACCTAACCTAACCTAACCTAACCTAACCTAACCTAACCTAACCTAACCTAACCTAACCTAACCTAACCTAACCTAACCTAACCTAACCTAACCTAACCTAACCTAACCTAACCTAACCTAACCTAACCTAACCTAACCTAACCTAACCTAACCTAACCTAACCTAACCTAACCTAACCTAACCTAACCTAACCTAACCTAACCTAACCTAACCTAACCTAACCTAACCTAACCTAACCTAACCTAACCTAACCTAACCTAACCTAACCTAACCTAACCTAACCTAACCTAACCTAACCTAACCTAACCTAACCTAACCTAACCTAACCTAACCTAACCTAACCTAACCTAACCTAACCTAACCTAACCTAACCTAACCTAACCTAACCTAACCTAACCTAACCTAACCTAACCTAACCTAACCTAACCTAACCTAACCTAACCTAACCTAACCTAACCTAACCTAACCTAACCTAACCTAACCTAACCTAACCTAACCTAACCTAACCTAACCTAACCTAACCTAACCTAACCTAACCTAACCTAACCTAACCTAACCTAACCTAACCTAACCTAACCTAACCTAACCTAACCTAACCTAACCTAACCTAACCTAACCTAACCTAACCTAACCTAACCTAACCTAACCTAACCTAACCTAACCTAACCTAACCTAACCTAACCTAACCTAACCTAACCTAACCTAACCTAACCTAACCTAACCTAACCTAACCTAACCTAACCTAACCTAACCTAACCTAACCTAACCTAACCTAACCTAACCTAACCTAACCTAACCTAACCTAACCTAACCTAACCTAACCTAACCTAACCTAACCTAACCTAACCTAACCTAACCTAACCTAACCTAACCTAACCTAACCTAACCTAACCTAACCTAACCTAACCTAACCTAACCTAACCTAACCTAACCTAACCTAACCTAACCTAACCTAACCTAACCTAACCTAACCTAACCTAACCTAACCTAACCTAACCTAACCTAACCTAACCTAACCTAACCTAACCTAACCTAACCTAACCTAACCTAACCTAACCTAACCTAACCTAACCTAACCTAACCTAACCTAACCTAACCTAACCTAACCTAACCTAACCTAACCTAACCTAACCTAACCTAACCTAACCTAACCTAACCTAACCTAACCTAACCTAACCTAACCTAACCTAACCTAACCTAACCTAACCTAACCTAACCTAACCTAACCTAACCTAACCTAACCTAACCTAACCTAACCTAACCTAACCTAACCTAACCTAACCTAACCTAACCTAACCTAACCTAACCTAACCTAACCTAACCTAACCTAACCTAACCTAACCTAACCTAACCTAACCTAACCTAACCTAACCTAACCTAACCTAACCTAACCTAACCTAACCTAACCTAACCTAACCTAACCTAACCTAACCTAACCTAACCTAACCTAACCTAACCTAACCTAACCTAACCTAACCTAACCTAACCTAACCTAACCTAACCTAACCTAACCTAACCTAACCTAACCTAACCTAACCTAACCTAACCTAACCTAACCTAACCTAACCTAACCTAACCTAACCTAACCTAACCTAACCTAACCTAACCTAACCTAACCTAACCTAACCTAACCTAACCTAACCTAACCTAACCTAACCTAACCTAACCTAACCTAACCTAACCTAACCTAACCTAACCTAACCTAACCTAACCTAACCTAACCTAACCTAACCTAACCTAACCTAACCTAACCTAACCTAACCTAACCTAACCTAACCTAACCTAACCTAACCTAACCTAACCTAACCTAACCTAACCTAACCTAACCTAACCTAACCTAACCTAACCTAACCTAACCTAACCTAACCTAACCTAACCTAACCTAACCTAACCTAACCTAACCTAACCTAACCTAACCTAACCTAACCTAACCTAACCTAACCTAACCTAACCTAACCTAACCTAACCTAACCTAACCTAACCTAACCTAACCTAACCTAACCTAACCTAACCTAACCTAACCTAACCTAACCTAACCTAACCTAACCTAACCTAACCTAACCTAACCTAACCTAACCTAACCTAACCTAACCTAACCTAACCTAACCTAACCTAACCTAACCTAACCTAACCTAACCTAACCTAACCTAACCTAACCTAACCTAACCTAACCTAACCTAACCTAACCTAACCTAACCTAACCTAACCTAACCTAACCTAACCTAACCTAACCTAACCTAACCTAACCTAACCTAACCTAACCTAACCTAACCTAACCTAACCTAACCTAACCTAACCTAACCTAACCTAACCTAACCTAACCTAACCTAACCTAACCTAACCTAACCTAACCTAACCTAACCTAACCTAACCTAACCTAACCTAACCTAACCTAACCTAACCTAACCTAACCTAACCTAACCTAACCTAACCTAACCTAACCTAACCTAACCTAACCTAACCTAACCTAACCTAACCTAACCTAACCTAACCTAACCTAACCTAACCTAACCTAACCTAACCTAACCTAACCTAACCTAACCTAACCTAACCTAACCTAACCTAACCTAACCTAACCTAACCTAACCTAACCTAACCTAACCTAACCTAACCTAACCTAACCTAACCTAACCTAACCTAACCTAACCTAACCTAACCTAACCTAACCTAACCTAACCTAACCTAACCTAACCTAACCTAACCTAACCTAACCTAACCTAACCTAACCTAACCTAACCTAACCTAACCTAACCTAACCTAACCTAACCTAACCTAACCTAACCTAACCTAACCTAACCTAACCTAACCTAACCTAACCTAACCTAACCTAACCTAACCTAACCTAACCTAACCTAACCTAACCTAACCTAACCTAACCTAACCTAACCTAACCTAACCTAACCTAACCTAACCTAACCTAACCTAACCTAACCTAACCTAACCTAACCTAACCTAACCTAACCTAACCTAACCTAACCTAACCTAACCTAACCTAACCTAACCTAACCTAACCTAACCTAACCTAACCTAACCTAACCTAACCTAACCTAACCTAACCTAACCTAACCTAACCTAACCTAACCTAACCTAACCTAACCTAACCTAACCTAACCTAACCTAACCTAACCTAACCTAACCTAACCTAACCTAACCTAACCTAACCTAACCTAACCTAACCTAACCTAACCTAACCTAACCTAACCTAACCTAACCTAACCTAACCTAACCTAACCTAACCTAACCTAACCTAACCTAACCTAACCTAACCTAACCTAACCTAACCTAACCTAACCTAACCTAACCTAACCTAACCTAACCTAACCTAACCTAACCTAACCTAACCTAACCTAACCTAACCTAACCTAACCTAACCTAACCTAACCTAACCTAACCTAACCTAACCTAACCTAACCTAACCTAACCTAACCTAACCTAACCTAACCTAACCTAACCTAACCTAACCTAACCTAACCTAACCTAACCTAACCTAACCTAACCTAACCTAACCTAACCTAACCTAACCTAACCTAACCTAACCTAACCTAACCTAACCTAACCTAACCTAACCTAACCTAACCTAACCTAACCTAACCTAACCTAACCTAACCTAACCTAACCTAACCTAACCTAACCTAACCTAACCTAACCTAACCTAACCTAACCTAACCTAACCTAACCTAACCTAACCTAACCTAACCTAACCTAACCTAACCTAACCTAACCTAACCTAACCTAACCTAACCTAACCTAACCTAACCTAACCTAACCTAACCTAACCTAACCTAACCTAACCTAACCTAACCTAACCTAACCTAACCTAACCTAACCTAACCTAACCTAACCTAACCTAACCTAACCTAACCTAACCTAACCTAACCTAACCTAACCTAACCTAACCTAACCTAACCTAACCTAACCTAACCTAACCTAACCTAACCTAACCTAACCTAACCTAACCTAACCTAACCTAACCTAACCTAACCTAACCTAACCTAACCTAACCTAACCTAACCTAACCTAACCTAACCTAACCTAACCTAACCTAACCTAACCTAACCTAACCTAACCTAACCTAACCTAACCTAACCTAACCTAACCTAACCTAACCTAACCTAACCTAACCTAACCTAACCTAACCTAACCTAACCTAACCTAACCTAACCTAACCTAACCTAACCTAACCTAACCTAACCTAACCTAACCTAACCTAACCTAACCTAACCTAACCTAACCTAACCTAACCTAACCTAACCTAACCTAACCTAACCTAACCTAACCTAACCTAACCTAACCTAACCTAACCTAACCTAACCTAACCTAACCTAACCTAACCTAACCTAACCTAACCTAACCTAACCTAACCTAACCTAACCTAACCTAACCTAACCTAACCTAACCTAACCTAACCTAACCTAACCTAACCTAACCTAACCTAACCTAACCTAACCTAACCTAACCTAACCTAACCTAACCTAACCTAACCTAACCTAACCTAACCTAACCTAACCTAACCTAACCTAACCTAACCTAACCTAACCTAACCTAACCTAACCTAACCTAACCTAACCTAACCTAACCTAACCTAACCTAACCTAACCTAACCTAACCTAACCTAACCTAACCTAACCTAACCTAACCTAACCTAACCTAACCTAACCTAACCTAACCTAACCTAACCTAACCTAACCTAACCTAACCTAACCTAACCTAACCTAACCTAACCTAACCTAACCTAACCTAACCTAACCTAACCTAACCTAACCTAACCTAACCTAACCTAACCTAACCTAACCTAACCTAACCTAACCTAACCTAACCTAACCTAACCTAACCTAACCTAACCTAACCTAACCTAACCTAACCTAACCTAACCTAACCTAACCTAACCTAACCTAACCTAACCTAACCTAACCTAACCTAACCTAACCTAACCTAACCTAACCTAACCTAACCTAACCTAACCTAACCTAACCTAACCTAACCTAACCTAACCTAACCTAACCTAACCTAACCTAACCTAACCTAACCTAACCTAACCTAACCTAACCTAACCTAACCTAACCTAACCTAACCTAACCTAACCTAACCTAACCTAACCTAACCTAACCTAACCTAACCTAACCTAACCTAACCTAACCTAACCTAACCTAACCTAACCTAACCTAACCTAACCTAACCTAACCTAACCTAACCTAACCTAACCTAACCTAACCTAACCTAACCTAACCTAACCTAACCTAACCTAACCTAACCTAACCTAACCTAACCTAACCTAACCTAACCTAACCTAACCTAACCTAACCTAACCTAACCTAACCTAACCTAACCTAACCTAACCTAACCTAACCTAACCTAACCTAACCTAACCTAACCTAACCTAACCTAACCTAACCTAACCTAACCTAACCTAACCTAACCTAACCTAACCTAACCTAACCTAACCTAACCTAACCTAACCTAACCTAACCTAACCTAACCTAACCTAACCTAACCTAACCTAACCTAACCTAACCTAACCTAACCTAACCTAACCTAACCTAACCTAACCTAACCTAACCTAACCTAACCTAACCTAACCTAACCTAACCTAACCTAACCTAACCTAACCTAACCTAACCTAACCTAACCTAACCTAACCTAACCTAACCTAACCTAACCTAACCTAACCTAACCTAACCTAACCTAACCTAACCTAACCTAACCTAACCTAACCTAACCCCTATACTATCTAACTTAAACCTTAACTTAACTAACTTAACTTAACTTAACTTAACCTTAACTTAACTTTACTACCTAACCTAACCTAACCTAACCTAACCTAACCTAACCTAACCTAACCTAACCTAACCTAACCTAACCTAACCTAACCTAACCTAACCTAACCTAACCTAACCTAACCTAACCTAACCTAACCTAACCTAACCTAACCTAACCTAACCTAACCTAACCTAACCTAACCTAACCTAACCTAACCTAACCTAACCTAACCTAACCTAACCTAACCTAACCTAACCTAACCTAACCTAACCTAACCTAACCTAACCTAACCTAACCTAACCTAACCTAACCTAACCTAACCTAACCTAACCTAACCTAACCTAACCTAACCTAACCTAACCTAACCTAACCTAACCTAACCTAACCTAACCTAACCTAACCTAACCTAACCTAACCTAACCTAACCTAACCTAACCTAACCTAACCTAACCTAACCTAACCTAACCTAACCTAACCTAACCTAACCTAACCTAACCTAACCTAACCTAACCTAACCTAACCTAACCTAACCTAACCTAACCTAACCTAACCTAACCTAACCTAACCTAACCTAACCTAACCTAACCTAACCTAACCTAACCTAACCTAACCTAACCTAACCTAACCTAACCTAACCTAACCTAACCTAACCTAACCTAACCTAACCTAACCTAACCTAACCTAACCTAACCTAACCTAACCTAACCTAACCTAACCTAACCTAACCTAACCTAACCTAACCTAACCTAACCTAACCTAACCTAACCTAACCTAACCTAACCTAACCTAACCTAACCTAACCTAACCTAACCTAACCTAACCTAACCTAACCTAACCTAACCTAACCTAACCTAACCTAACCTAACCTAACCTAACCTAACCTAACCTAACCTAACCTAACCTAACCTAACCTAACCTAACCTAACCTAACCTAACCTAACCTAACCTAACCTAACCTAACCTAACCTAACCTAACCTAACCTAACCTAACCTAACCTAACCTAACCTAACCTAACCTAACCTAACCTAACCTAACCTAACCTAACCTAACCTAACCTAACCTAACCTAACCTAACCTAACCTAACCTAACCTAACCTAACCTAACCTAACCTAACCTAACCTAACCTAACCTAACCTAACCTAACCTAACCTAACCTAACCTAACCTAACCTAACCTAACCTAACCTAACCTAACCTAACCTAACCTAACCTAACCTAACCTAACCTAACCTAACCTAACCTAACCTAACCTAACCTAACCTAACCTAACCTAACCTAACCTAACCTAACCTAACCTAACCTAACCTAACCTAACCTAACCTAACCTAACCTAACCTAACCTAACCTAACCTAACCTAACCTAACCTAACCTAACCTAACCTAACCTAACCTAACCTAACCTAACCTAACCTAACCTAACCTAACCTAACCTAACCTAACCTAACCTAACCTAACCTAACCTAACCTAACCTAACCTAACCTAACCTAACCTAACCTAACCTAACCTAACCTAACCTAACCTAACCTAACCTAACCTAACCTAACCTAACCTAACCTAACCTAACCTAACCTAACCTAACCTAACCTAACCTAACCTAACCTAACCTAACCTAACCTAACCTAACCTAACCTAACCTAACCTAACCTAACCTAACCTAACCTAACCTAACCTAACCTAACCTAACCTAACCTAACCTAACCTAACCTAACCTAACCTAACCTAACCTAACCTAACCTAACCTAACCTAACCTAACCTAACCTAACCTAACCTAACCTAACCTAACCTAACCTAACCTAACCTAACCTAACCTAACCTAACCTAACCTAACCTAACCTAACCTAACCTAACCTAACCTAACCTAACCTAACCTAACCTAACCTAACCTAACCTAACCTAACCTAACCTAACCTAACCTAACCTAACCTAACCTAACCTAACCTAACCTAACCTAACCTAACCTAACCTAACCTAACCTAACCTAACCTAACCTAACCTAACCTAACCTAACCTAACCTAACCTAACCTAACCTAACCTAACCTAACCTAACCTAACCTAACCTAACCTAACCTAACCTAACCTAACCTAACCTAACCTAACCTAACCTAACCTAACCTAACCTAACCTAACCTAACCTAACCTAACCTAACCTAACCTAACCTAACCTAACCTAACCTAACCTAACCTAACCTAACCTAACCTAACCTAACCTAACCTAACCTAACCTAACCTAACCTAACCTAACCTAACCTAACCTAACCTAACCTAACCTAACCTAACCTAACCTAACCTAACCTAACCTAACCTAACCTAACCTAACCTAACCTAACCTAACCTAACCTAACCTAACCTAACCTAACCTAACCTAACCTAACCTAACCTAACCTAACCTAACCTAACCTAACCTAACCTAACCTAACCTAACCTAACCTAACCTAACCTAACCTAACCTAACCTAACCTAACCTAACCTAACCTAACCTAACCTAACCTAACCTAACCTAACCTAACCTAACCTAACCTAACCTAACCTAACCTAACCTAACCTAACCTAACCTAACCTAACCTAACCTAACCTAACCTAACCTAACCTAACCTAACCTAACCTAACCTAACCTAACCTAACCTAACCTAACCTAACCTAACCTAACCTAACCTAACCTAACCTAACCTAACCTAACCTAACCTAACCTAACCTAACCTAACCTAACCTAACCTAACCTAACCTAACCTAACCTAACCTAACCTAACCTAACCTAACCTAACCTAACCTAACCTAACCTAACCTAACCTAACCTAACCTAACCTAACCTAACCTAACCTAACCTAACCTAACCTAACCTAACCTAACCTAACCTAACCTAACCTAACCTAACCTAACCTAACCTAACCTAACCTAACCTAACCTAACCTAACCTAACCTAACCTAACCTAACCTAACCTAACCTAACCTAACCTAACCTAACCTAACCTAACCTAACCTAACCTAACCTAACCTAACCTAACCTAACCTAACCTAACCTAACCTAACCTAACCTAACCTAACCTAACCTAACCTAACCTAACCTAACCTAACCTAACCTAACCTAACCTAACCTAACCTAACCTAACCTAACCTAACCTAACCTAACCTAACCTAACCTAACCTAACCTAACCTAACCTAACCTAACCTAACCTAACCTAACCTAACCTAACCTAACCTAACCTAACCTAACCTAACCTAACCTAACCTAACCTAACCTAACCTAACCTAACCTAACCTAACCTAACCTAACCTAACCTAACCTAACCTAACCTAACCTAACCTAACCTAACCTAACCTAACCTAACCTAACCTAACCTAACCTAACCTAACCTAACCTAACCTAACCTAACCTAACCTAACCTAACCTAACCTAACCTAACCTAACCTAACCTAACCTAACCTAACCTAACCTAACCTAACCTAACCTAACCTAACCTAACCTAACCTAACCTAACCTAACCTAACCTAACCTAACCTAACCTAACCTAACCTAACCTAACCTAACCTAACCTAACCTAACCTAACCTAACCTAACCTAACCTAACCTAACCTAACCTAACCTAACCTAACCTAACCTAACCTAACCTAACCTAACCTAACCTAACCTAACCTAACCTAACCTAACCTAACCTAACCTAACCTAACCTAACCTAACCTAACCTAACCTAACCTAACCTAACCTAAAACCTAACCTAACCTAAAACCTAACCTAACCTAAAACCTAACCTAACCTAAAACCTAACCTAAACTAAAACCTAACCTAACCTAAAACCTAACCTAAAACCTAACCTAACCTAAAACCTAACCTAACCTAAAACCCAACCTAACCTAAAACCCAACCTAACCTAAAACCCAACCTAACCTAAAACCCAACCTAACCTAAAACCCAACCTAACCTAAAACCCAACCTAACCTAAAACCCAACCTAACCTAAAACCTAACCTATTCTAAAACCTAACCTAACCTAACCTAACCAATAAATTTAAAAGCACGTAAGATATTGGAAACTGTAATTGTTAGAAAAAGAAACTAAATGATAATTAGGGCCTTCTGGCTTATGTTAATGAAATATGTATAATTAATAACAAATAAAACTGTAATAGAATTAAGATGAAAGCTGAAATAAAGAATAACCAAAAATTAAGACAAAAGAAAAATAATTATAATAACAAGTTAAAAAATTGAAAGAAAATGAATACAAAAAGAAAGATGTATTAATATTAATAAAAAAGTAAAAGCAAAACATAAATAATAAAGCAACATTTACAAAGCATTTTATGCTTAAACAACAAGGAAAGAACAAGATCAAGAGAACAAACTGAAGTAAGAAGAATAAGACAATATATAGTTTTAACTTAATTATACAATAAAATGAGAAGAGATTAATGATGTATATTAAAGATTAAGTTAAAATATAATGAATGAATGAATGAAAAGCACTTTATTGTTCAACTAAATCTATGTACAATGAAAACTAGAATATGTTACAGTGATACAATGTAACATATTCTAACTTAATAGTAACTTCTAAGTAATAGTAACTTCAGTCTCTCCAGAGGTGCCACATTGATTATCGATACATCAAAGCGTTGAAGTGTTTGTATGAAAACGCCACCATGTCAGTCCGTCTCCAGGACCAGAACTCGAAGCCTATCCGACTGCAGCGGGGAGTCAGACAAGGCGATGTCATATCGCCGATGCTGTTCACTGCTGCGTTGGAAGATGTCTTCAAGCTTCTGGACTGGAACGGACTGGGCATCAACATTAACGGTGAGTACATCACTCACCTTAGATTCGCAGATGATATCGTAATCATGGCTGAAACCATGGAAGACTTAAGCCATATGCTTGATGGCCTCAATACAGCTTCCCAAGGAGTAGGTCTCAAAATGAACATGGACAAGACGAAGATCATGTCTAATGTCCATGTCGCACCTACCCCCGTAACAGTTGGGAACTGTACTTTCGAAATTGTTGACGAATACGTCTACTTGGGTCAAACGATCCAGTTAGGCAGGTCCAATTTCGCGAAAGAGGTCACTCGTCGAATCCAACTCGGATGGGCAGCGTTCGGGAAGCTCCGTAAAATCTTTTCGTCCCAAATACCGCAGTGTCTCAAGACGAAGGTTTTTAACCAATGTGTGTTGCCAGTGATGACATACGGAACGCAGACGTGGTCGCTAACTATGGGCGTTATGAGAAATCTCATGGTCGCTCAGAGAGCAATGGAGAGGGCTATGCTCGGAGTTTCCCTGCGAGATCGAATCAGAAATGAGGAGATTCGCAGGAGAACCAAAGTAACCGACATAGCCCGGATGATTGCAAAACTGAAGTGGCAGTGGGCTGGGCACATAGCTCGAAGGACTGATGGCCGTTGGGGCAGAAAAGTCCTCGAATGGCGACCGCGTACCGGAAGACGCAGTGTTGGTAGGCCCCCCACAAGATGGACCGATGATCTGGTCAAGATAGCCGGGATAGGTTGGATGAGGGCAGCGCAGGACCGATCATCGTGGAGATCTTTGGGGGAGGCCTTTGTCCAGCAGTGGGCGTCTTCCGGCTGAAATGATGATGATGATGATACAATGTAAATTAGTTAAGAAATTAAAAGAAAAAAAGACAACCCGGAAAAGAACAGCCGCGGGCAATAAAAAGAAAAAAGCGTATAAAATAGCCGGAAGAATAATAAATATCAAATAAATATCTAGCCACGCTAGAATAAAACAAAGAGCCCTTTAAAAAAAACCTAACCTTACCTAAAAAAAACCCCTAACCTACCGAGGGATATGTAGGTCTCCGGGAAAGATGTTCAGCCATCCGACTACCTACTAAAAAAAAACCCGCTGTTCTATCGCCCGGGCCCGAAATATGTGGCCTGCCGATCTCGTGGCCTGGGCCAGCACTGGCCCGCCCTTTGTCTCAAGGCTGGCCTCTTCCAGAATGATGTTGGCGCTAGGAGGTCAGGGTTTCGGCCCCCCGGCGCTCTCCTGTGTTGCCTCTAGGAACTGTGGGGGCCGCGGTACATCACGCGGCTCTCTTCCTCGCGGGAATAGTGCAGGCGGCGAATTCTCCGCCGAGGGGCCGCCCACAGCCAGTTTCTACGGCGGCCGAAGGTCGTTGGTTGGCCTCTGGCGCCGCCGACGTGGCTTGCGTTGACGGGAGGGGAGTGTGGTGATCGTCTCCCACCTCCTCCGCCTCCTTTGCGGATATGACTGCCTCACCGAAGGAAGCGACGGCCGTCCGTCATCGCCTCTGAACATGGACAGAACCAAGGCCGGCAGCGACAGGTCCACGCCGATCGTCCATCCAGGATCGCCCCCGACCATGGACAGAACCAGGGCTGGGCGACGACAGGTCCACGCGCCACGCAGAACACACGGCGACAGTATTGTCCACCGTGTCCTCCTCGTCGCCCGCGCCACAGTGGTGGCACCCTGACGTCATCTCCCGCCCTATGCGACACAGGTACCTCCCGAAGCAATCGTGCCCCGAGAGGACCTGCGTCTAGCGGAAGGTCAGGACGCCATAGCGCCTTTCCAGCCATTCGGCCAGGACGGGCTTCACCGCTTCGACGGTGGCGAGGCCTGCGCTGGGGTGCGCGAGGCGCTCCTTCCATTCCACCATGAGCACCTCGTCGCGCAGCTCCACCCGCTTTACCTCCACTTCGCGAGGCGCGGGTCGAGAGCCACGCTCGGCCGCACCCCGGCGCCACTGGTATAATAGCGCCAAGACTCGGGCCTCGAGGTCCCATGGTGGAGATCCGGCCAGCAGGGCGGCCGCTTCGAAGGACACCGTGCGGTATCCCCTTATCGCCCTGACGGCCAGGATGCGCTGCGGCCTGCGAAGCAGCGCTGTCGTTTTGGCCGTCAGGCGATCCGCCCAGATTGGGGCCCCGTAAAGGGCCATCGACCGCGCGGTTCCCTCAGAGCCTGCGGCACACTGCTCCCGGCCCGCCGATGTCTGGCAGCAGACGGGAAAGTCCCTCCGCCGTCCGAACTAGCCTCGGCGCCAGGCGCTCGAAGTGCGCCGCAAAGTCCCATCGCCCGTCGAGCACTAGTCCGAGATAATTCATGGACGGCCTGACGGCGATGCGGACGCCTCCTACCGTTATGCTCAGGTCCGGTGGCGGCCTCTGGCGGGGCCCGTAGAATATTACGGCCTCCGTCTTGTTCAAGGCCACCTCCAGACCTAGTCGCCGGATTCTTGCCACCGTGTGCGCCACCCCAGCCGTGCTCAGAAGGCACGCCTGGCGGGGGCTCCTCCCGCGCGCTGTGGAGGAGCGCCCCTCTCAGGACCCAGTCGTATGCGATGTTCCACAGCAGGGGGCCCAGGACCGACCCCTGCGGAACACCGCACAAGACGTCTCGCCGACTTTGCCCACCCTGGACCAAGTAGACGACGGCACGATCGTCCAAATATGCCCCGACTATGTAACGGAGGTAAGGAGGCACTCGATGGTATTTGATCGCCTCCCGCATGCAGCTCTACGGCAGGGTGTTGAAGGCGTTGGCGATGTCGAGTGACACCGCCAATAGCACCCCGCCTCGAGCAACCGCGTCCTCCGCCTGGCTCTTTAGACGCGTGATCGCGTCAATAGTGGAGCGCCCCTGGCGGAACCCTAACTGTTCGTCCGCCAAGTTCGGCCCCTCCGGCTCTAGGTGCTGGACGAGGCGGTCTGCGAGGATCCTTTCGAAGATCTTCCCCACCTCGTCCAGCAGCACAATGGGCCGATAGGCGGACGGTGAGTCCGCCGAGCGCCCCTCCTTCGCGATCTGGACCAGCCTCCCCCTCTTCCATCTTTGGGGAAACCGGCTCGATCGCAGACACGCGTCAAAGAGCCTCAATAGTCGGGGCTCCAGGACGTCGTGGGACAGAACCCACGCACGCCCCGGTATGCCGTCGAGGCCGGGGGCGGTGTTCTTGGCCTTCAGCCGCAACATCGCTGCCCCCAGCTCTGCCCGGTCCACATCGGGCACGGGGTCGTCATCCGCGCTGGGGTCCCTCTCATCCCAATGAGGCGGGACCATGGCGGGAGGCAAGTGCTCAGCCCTCGTGGGGAACAGAGCGCCGACAAAACCATCCACCTGGCGCGGGGGGAGACTCGGTCAGCGGGTCGCCCACGGGCAGAGCTTGCCCCGCACCGTTTTGTAGGGTCGCCCCCAAGGATCTTGATCTAAGCTGGCCAGAGCTCCTCCCACGCTGCCGCCTTCGCCTCGCGGATAGCAAGGTGGAGGTCGTTTCTAGCACTCCGGTACTCCCCGTAGAGCCGAGCCTCCGCGGCCACTCTGTCCGTGTCGCGGCGACTCCTTCTTCGGAGCCTGGTGCACTGGTGGTGGGCGTAATTGCACGCCCTGCGGAGCCGCTCGAGCTCCGCATTCCACCAGCACACCCGATCGCCGCGTTGCAGACATCGGTCATGAGTGAACACAGGTTCTCCGCCTCCTCATCGACGTCATCGGGAGGTAAGTCGCCCGGCCTCGACCACGTAGCGACGGTCAAAGCCTCGCGGAAAACCTCCCGATTCATCTTTCTAAGCGTCCAGCGCGGACAATCACCCGCGGGGTCACCTGGGCTGGAGGCTCCCGCTGACAGGCGGAGACGCTGAACCGGATGTAGCGATGATCCGATAGCGTCTCGACGCCCGTGGGCACCCTCTAGCCTCGCACACGGCGGGCCAGGAGGGCCGACGCGAACTACACTTCGGCAATCGACCCCCCCCCCCAACTGCCTCACGCACGTGTGCACGTGACCTTGGTTGAAGATCTCCAGACCCCTCTCCACTGCCCAGTCCTAGAGGCCCAGGCCTGAGATTTGGCGTTGAGGTCCCCGAGGACAAGCACGGGGCGCGGGAGGAACCGCTGGACCGCGTTGCCCAACTCCTCCATATACCCTTCAAAGTCGGCGAGACTCCTGTTCGGGGAGAAGTAGCCGCTCACGACCACTATCTCTCCGAATCTGGCCGCGGTAAACCCCTGCCCCTCACCACTTCCGTGGGGAGTGGGGTACCCGCGGCGGTCCTGGCGTGTATAGCCACCGTGCCGTCCAGGTCCCCGACCCAATCGCCTCGGGTGGGGACGTAGTATGGCTCGGCGGCAACGGCAATACCGATGTTCCACTGCGCCAAACTCTGGATCATTAGATTTTGAGCGTTGGCGCAGTGGTTCAGATTCGCTTGGAGGAGATGGATATCCATTATTTGGATGAAATATCTATCTGCTCAGCCGCTGGGGTCTGCACCTGCGGGGGGGCGTTCTCCCCCGTGGCGGCTTCGGCCCTGCGTCTTGGTCTTCTTGCTTTGTTTATATTTAGTTTGTTTTATTTGTAGCTCTAAATAAATGTATTTTTCATTCTTTCTTTCTAAAAGTAACATAAAAGGGTTCAAGAACAAACATGGCGTTTTCTTGAACAAACTGTTCATCGACGACATACCATATGAATTCATAAGAGATGCTACAGACTGTGCGGCACCCAGTCTGGTATGTAATACTTCTCAACTTCTGGAATCAACCAGTGATCCTAATCTAAATTATAAACAAGATCTTAAGATTAGAAAACAAATCATGGAGTCACTAGAGAAGGAACCTCAGAGCAAAGTAATAAAACGTTCTCTTCAGATGATGAATGCAAGACAACGAAAAAGCGGCCACAAACCCTTGACGCCAGAGGAAACTTTGTCTGTCATTATTGATGGGAAACTCAACGTGGAGACGTATAAACTCATACGGCAGGTTTTGATTAGTTGAGGATACCATGCTCACTCACTTTATCGTGAAATTTTAAAAGCGGGAAAAGCATGCTTTCCAACAGAGGACGTAGAAGTTTCTGAAGTAGAAGCATCAGTTCCTTTACAAGGATTACTGGCACATACTTTTCAACGAATTGTCTAAGTTATGAAGCTAGTTTCATCGTATATTGTAAAAGAAAAGGCATGCAAGGAATTGCATGCGTGTTTGAGGGACCCTGGGGTTTGATTGCAGCACAGTTGCACATTGCAGAACGAAAATAGCCTTTTTGCGACTACTTTTGCGTCCTTACGTATCGTATTCGACAATAATTTCATTGTCTGGCTCTGTTTATGATGTTGAGGTTCAATTTGTATATGAATGGATCGATGTGTGATTTTGTAGAAAAACAAACGTCTGTTCTTACTAATAGTTTATTAAGACTGACTCGAAGTCGCATCAGTGAGCGTATTTACTATGAACTAGACATACCGCCCACCAAAAACAATAGTTTTTAAGCAAATTTGTATAATTATGTATACTAGCTCTAAGTGGACTGTAGTTGATCACAGATATTGGTATACATACTGATAAATTGTAAAATAAATTTGACATAATAATAGTAATCACTCATCACTGGTACATCGTAGCCGCCCACCATTCTCACTCATTATCTACTTGCTTCGGCAGCAGGATCAGTTTATTCAGTGGCCTTTTCAACTGACTATTGCTTGCGGTTTGTATGGTTACCACTCTGACCATGTTGTCTATTCCGGGATGTAATTGTACAATTTTTCCTAGTAGCCATTTAGTTGGAGGTAAATTTTCCTCTTTGACCACAACAATATCTCCAATTCCAGGCGATGGCACCTTAGTTTGCCATTTGAATCTTTGTTGTAAGGTGTGAAGATATTCGGTTTGCCATCGTTTCCAAAAATGTTGTGTCATCCTTTGGATCATTTGCCACCTTGTTAAGAGACTGGTTTTCTTGTCTTCGTAATTAGTATCAGGAACGCTAACAAGCGGCTCTCCTATTAAAAAATGACCTGGGGTTAACGGTGCTTCTGTGGTATTGTCAATGAGACACATAGGACGAGAGTTGAGAATCGCTTCAATCTGAGCTAAAAGAGTAACCATCTCCTCGTAGGTTAATTTGGTGTCCTTGTTTATTCGAGATAAATGTCTTTTGGCTGACTGAACGCCAGCTTCCCATAAGCCTCCACATGTTGGCATTCTTGGAGGAATAAAGTGCCATGTTGTGCCATCATTTGCTAAAAGTTCTGCTGCTTCTTTAGCTATGTTATTCTTTCCTGCCTGAAACATTTCCTTCAACTCTTTAGCAGCGCCAACAAAATTTGTGCCGTTATCACTCCATAAGTTAGAACAATGGCCTCTTCTTGCTACAAATCTCCGAAAAGCGGCGATAAAAGCTTGTGTCGTTAAGTCTGTAACTGCCTCCAAGTGGATTGCTCGAGTTGCCATACACACGAATAAGCAGATGTACCCTTTAGTCGCATGGTGTCCACGTCCTTTCGAAGTTCGAATAAAAACAGGTCCAGCGTAATCAACCCCACTGTTCTTAAATGGCCGGTGCTGGGTAACTCGTGCAGTCGGCAATTGACCCATAAATTGGTTTCTCACTTTGGCTTTGTCTATAATACAGATTTTACATTGATGGATACATTTCTTCACGGCAGATTTTAAACCTATTATCCAATAGGTACTTCGCAGAAACGCCATCATCGCTTGGATGCCACCATGCATCGTTCTGATATGTGCTTCGTTGACCAACAATTTTGTGATATGCTGATTAGCAGGTATAATAATAGGGTGTTTAGTGGCCTCTGGTATATACGCACTTTGTAATCGCCCTCCTACTCTCATTATTTCGTTTTCGCCAAGGAATGGCGACAATGTGATGAGAGAACTTTTCTTCTTTACTTTCGCAGTTTTCTTTAATTCTTCAATTTCTCTTCCGTAAACCAAATTTTGATAATATCTTATGCAATCTTCTAATATTTCATTAAGTTCCTTTACTGTTATGTAACTTTTTTCTATGGGTTTAGAATTGCTTCTCTTTAAAAACCTCTTACAATATGCTAACACTCTCTTCATCCTTGAAATTGTTGAAAATCTCTCCCAAATCGGTTTCTCTTCTGTAGTTGCATGAAATGTCCTCCTTTCTTCTAATGTTACGTGTGGAACATCACATCTGTTCAATTCTATTTTGTATTCCTTTAACCAAATAGGTCCAGTCCACCATAAGTCTAGTGAAGCCAATTCAATTGATTTAACACCTCGAGTTGCAATATCGGCTGGATTTTCAGCAGACTGTACGTGATACCATCGATCGTTGTTTATTACACGAGTAATATCTGCGACTCTATTTGCAACAAATGTACGCCATCGACTAGGTTGAGATTGCAGCCACGATAAAACAACCGTCGAATCAGTCCATGCATAGATCTTATCTTTAGGTATGTTCAAGATGTGTGTCACATCATCCACTAATTCTGCTAGTAGTGCTGCAGCGCATAATTCCAATCTTGGAATTGATAGTTGTTTCAATGGAGCAACCTTTGTGCGCGACGCAATAATTGACACATATATGTCATCAGTGTCAATTACTATGAGGTAAGTTACAGCGGCATATGCGTGACTAGATGCATCTGCAAATCCGTGCAACTCTATGTCTTTATAATTGTTTAATGTCGTTCTAAACCATCTGGGTAATTCCAGGGATTGTAAATACCTTAGCTCATCTCTATAACTCATCCAATCTTCTTTGATATGTGATGGCAGTTCATCATCCCAATCTAAAGTAAGTAGCCACAATTTTTGTATCAATATCTTAGCAGTGATAACTACTGGTGATAACCATCCAAATGGATCGAAGAGACGAGCAACATCAGAAAGAACGGATCTCTTTGTAATTTTACATCCTATAAAAGGTAAGTTTACACTAATTTTGAAAGTATCATCCTTTCTATTCCACGTTAATCCAAGAATTTTTATTACTTGATCTAATTTTATTTCAATTTTGTCATTAGTAGATTTTTCTTCTTGTAGATAGTTAATTATTTCTTCAGAGTTACTAGACCATTTTTGCATTTCAAAACCTCCCTTTCTTAATATTTTTTTGATTTCTTGACACATTTTCTTAGTTTTTTCTACAGTTTCATTACCCGCCATCAAATCATCCATATAGAATGAATTTTTAATTACAGAAGATGAATCTGGGTACTGCTGAGCTTCATCATCAGCCAGTTGATTTAATGTTCGAACAGCCAAAAATGGGGCGGCTGCTGTACCAAAAGTAACAGTTGTAAAGTTGTAACTCTCGATTTCATCTTCAGGGTTATCTCGCCAGACTATACTTTGTAAATTTGTGTGCGCCTCTGTCATATTGATCATCCTATACATTTTGACGATGTCTCCAACCACACATATTCTATGTATCCGCCAACTAATAATGAGACTTCGTAAATCTGACTGTAAAACTGGTCCAATCATCATCATTTCATTAAGAGAATGGTCATTAGAACCCTTTGCCGACGCGTCAAAAACCACACGAACCTTCGTTGTCTCTTTATCTTCGCGTATCACAGGATGATGAGGAAGATATATTGCGTCTCTGTCATCAACAGCCCTCTTCATATGACCCATCGCTATATACTCGTGAATAACCTTGGTGTACTCTGTTTTCAACTTCGGTGACTTCATAAATTTCTTCTCTAATTGTCGTAATCTGTTTATTGCTTGTTCCCTTGTATTTCCACATAACCTTATTGTTTCTTCAATACTTTGTTTCAATGGTAAGTGTACTGTGTATTTCCCGCCTTTTATTCTCTTGGTTGTATTTTTGTAAATCTCTTCGCACATTTCTTCTTCTCGAGTCAATAGTTTTCTTTTCTTGTATGAATCAGTCTCTATTTCCCAGAACTTCTTCAACATGTCGTTGTCTTCTGAAACCATTCTTCTAACATGTAGTGTAATTATTTTGTGTTCTTCGCCAAGTGATTTGTTTTCTCTTTGACCCGATAGTATCCATCACAAGCTTGTTTTCTGCGCCACTATACCGTATGGCGTTTTAATCAATCCAACGTTTATTATTTTACTGTAGACGTCGGCTCCGAGTAAGAGGTCTATCTTACCGGGTTTGTTATACATCGGATCAGCAAGCGATAATGTTTTTAGCTGTGGCCAGTTCATCGGGATATACTTCGAAGGTAAGATTGTTGATAAGGTTTTTAAAACGTACGCCTTCACATGGATGACTTCTGTAGTATCGAATCGCGATGTAACTGAGAGGTTTACTACATGTTTGATGTTCACTTGTGTTCCTTCTCCTACACCAGAGACTACACCGTTGATACAAGTTTTCTTTAGCCCCAAGAGTTCGATTACTCTTGAAGAGATCAATGAAGCCTCTGAGCCCTGATCAATCAAAGCACGAAGTGTGTGTATAACTCCATCACTTGCTCTGACTTGCACTTGTGCTGTTGCTAATAACACTTGATTATCAGGTTGTTCTTTAGAGAAGTGTGCGCTAGTAATTTCTTGTTCCGGTTGTGGTTGATGATCCTTCTTCTCGTTTGTTTCTTCGACTCTGTGTAACAGAGAATGATGTCTTCTTTTACAGACTCGGCACCTCGCTTTACTCTTACAATTGTATACATTGTGATTCGGTATAAGGCAGTTAAAACATAATCGATTCTTGGTTGCAAAGTCATGTCGTTCTTCTGTAGTTTGTTTTGCAAATTCTTTACAATTAAATATGTAATGTTCACCTTTACAATACGTGCAAGAAGAACGTGAGCTTATATTGCTGTGTTTTGTAGATGAAGATGTTTCATCCTCTTTCGCCTCAGCTACGACATGAAATGACCTGTGACCTCGTGCCTTCTCCTTTGTAACAGCTGACGACATCATCGGGGTTGTTAATTCCAAGGTACGGAATTTTGCTTCTAGAAAACCCTTCAACTCGTTCCATGATGATAACTCTTCGCTGTTTTGCTTGTAGGCATGTTCCTCCCACTCCTTCAGTGATTCTGGGTCCAACTTCTGCGCGATCAGAAATAATATTATAGGATCCCAAGAATCGGTACTTATGTTATAGTTGTTTAAGCTATTAATACATTCCGTTGTTGTATCTAATAAAGCTTTTATCTGAGTGGCAGTTTGACTTGCTAATTTCTTTTGACTAAATAGCCTTTTTAATACACTGGTCACTATCATTTTCTTGTTACCGAATCGCCCTTTAAGTAACTGCCATGCTTGTGTATAATTGCATTCTGTTATTTTGATTTGCCGTAATAAAACTTCTGCCTCTCCGGAAACGCTCGTTTTTAAATAATGTAATTTTTGTACATCACTTATTGAAGTATCATGAACAAGAGCCGTAAATAAATCTTGGTAGGTGGGCCAATCCTCATAGTTACCCGAAAACGTAGGTAACTGTATTCTCGGTAACTTAACGAAAGGTGTCTGCCCATTCTGCGACGAGTTTGATGTATTAGAAATAGCAGATGTTCTATTTTCTGATTCTAGTTTCGCCAGGAGATCAGTTAAGTCTCCGCGTAAGCAAAGATACAGGTCTTCAAACGTATAATATTCTTCATTGAGAAAATACGGCAATATTCCTCGTTGTTCACGTGGCGTACACTTCAGAAGATTTGTATTCGCTTGTTTGAATGTGTCCCAATACTCCTCTATACATTTTAATCTTGCTTTGATGTAACCTTCAGTTAATCTTTGCTTCGGAGCCTTTTTTATGTTTACTTGTGCCTTTTGTAACATACCGGCGACATCTTCAAGCATAGTTAAATATTTTGATTGTTCCGCAGTAGGCGATGACATTTTGAATAATTAAAGTATCCAAATATATACACAAACACAGTCCGTTATAAGTTTTCAATCACTTTATTCACTTAGTTTTATTTGTTATAAAATCTTTTCACTAATGAGTTTGTTTACGAGTTCAATTTCTAAGAATCGGTTTCTATTGTATTCGCGCGGCCGAGCTCCGTGTGTCGATCTATTCACTAATTAATCCGGCTCGTTGTCGACCATATGTTTATGATGTTGAGGTTCAATTTGTATATGAATGGATCGATGTGTGATTTTGTAGAAAAACAAACGTCTGTTCTTACTAATAGTTTATTAAGACTGACTCGAAGTCGCATCAGTGAGCGTATTTACTATGAACTAGACAGGCTCAATCCTACACCCCAATCGTACCGATTTTGTCGACCACTCCATATCCAGTACAAAAACGAGACCAGTGATCTTATTCTCTCCGAAAAAAACTATGTAGAAGAACAGATTAAAAATTTGTCACCACTATCACGCACATTTTACAAACTTCAAAAGGTCACAACATAACATTTGTTTATAACGTAACCTTGAGCGTAATCGACGGAAAAGTTTTAAATATTATTACTGAAACATCTTCGCAGTTAAGATGCCCATTTTGTAAACTTGTCTTGTCTAGCCAGTTCAATTATTTGGTGATATCGTATACAAAACCAACCATAAAAGAAAAAATGCGATACGGTATTATTTTGTTTTTATTGCTGTAGGACAGCAGACAGACTGATGGTCCGCTTAGAATTTAGCAGTTACCGTCGCTTATGGGTGTTTGCAACGCCAGTGACATCGCGAACATGCTGCTGTCTCATAAGGTACTGGAACTTGGATCACTAATGCCGGAACATTTTGTCTTATACATGTAAGGTTATTATGGCGACATACTTAAGACCAAAGGTGGTCGCCATCCGGGCGGGCTTGGGGCCCTACCACGTAGCTAGGGTGGGTTGTTTTGTCGCCTTCTACGATAGGCCGACCTCGGCCGCAGAGGTTACTATTCTTTCTCCGCCCCTGCATGGATAAAATTATTAGTCCTCTACATGCATGGATACGCGTTTTCAAAAACTCAAGTTTTTATTGCATCTTAGTTTTAAAAACGATCCGTTAGTGCAAAAATGGCTAAATGGCGAATCAATAAGGGCAGCGGTGAAAGCCAAATAGTTAAACAACGAAAAACGGATCAGCCTGAAATTAGAAACAGAATTGGATTATTAGTGCACGTGATCAAACCTAATGCTGGAACCACTAATCATGGAAATTCGGCCCGGACAACACTATACTTAGTCAGGTCATAAGTATTGTCACACAGTAAAAACTTTTCTTTTAGAATGCTGGCCACAAAAAAGTTTATTGAATCCGAATTTCGAATTGTTCATGAAAATAAAAATGTATACTTTTAGAATTTTACTCATTTTTAAATATGGAGTGGACGCTTAAAGAAGACCGTGTTGCAGTTATTGCGTTGCATCGTTGCGGTTACGCGCCAATTCAAATTTTTAACATACTGAAAAATTTGAATATAACCAAAAGATTCGTTTATCGTACCATCAAACGATACAATGAAGACTCTAGTGTAGATGACAGGTCAAGAAGTGGTCGCCCTCGGTCTGTTAGGACTCCAGCAGTGATAAAAGCTGTGAAGGCACGAATTCAAAGAAATCCCAAACGTAAGCAGAAACTGTTGGCCCTTCAGATGGGGTTAAGCAGAACCACGGTGAAAAGGGTGTTAAATGAAGACTTAGGGCTTCGGGCATATCGAAGAAAAACAGGACATCGTTTGAATGCTCGTCTAATGGACCTGAGACTGAAGAGATGCCGCGCTTTGTTGAAGCGGTACGCGGGAAAAAAATATCGGGAAATTCTTTTTTCGGATGAAAAAATGTTTACCGTAGAAGAGAGCTACAACAAACAAAATGATAAGGTGTACGCACACAGTAGTGAAGAAGCGAGCAACCGTATTCCGCGTGTCCAACGAGGTCATTTTCCATCCTCGCTCATGGTATGGTTGGGAATTTCTTATTGGGGCTTAACAGAGGTACATTTTTGTGAGAAAGGTGTAAAAACGAATGCTGTTGTGTATCAAAATACAGTCCTGACGAACCTTGTGGAACCTGTTTCTCATACCATGTTCAATAACAGGCACTGGGTATTCCAACAAGATTCGGCGCCAGCTCATAGAGCGAAGAGCACACAAGACTGGCTGGCGGCGCGTGAAATCGACTTCATCCGGCACGAAGACTGGCCCTCCTCCAGTCCAGATTTGAATCCGTTAGATTACAAGATATGGCAACACTTGGAGGAAAAGGCGTGCTCAAAGCCTCATCCCAATTTGGAGTCACTCAAGACATCCTTGATTAAGGCAGTCGCCGATATTGACATGGACCTCGTTCGTGCTGCGATAGACGACTGGCCGCGCAGATTGAAGGCTTGTATTCAAAATCACGGAGGTCATTTTGAATAAACTTTAATGTCATAAGAATCTATGTTTTGTTAAGTTCATTTTTGTATATGAATGGTTACATAATTAATAAACTTGTTACAATTATTTTACATTAAACATGTGACAGAATTTATGACCTGACTAGGTATATATATATATATATATATATATATATATATATATATATATATATATATATATATATATATATATATATATATATATATATATATATATATATATATATATATATATATATATATTTGCTGGTGCTGTCTTGATGTATGGTTAATCGAGGGATTGCATGTCCATTGTCATATCCTCGTCGTCATATTTCGCGAGTTTCCCATAGATGCAAAAAAGTTTGACATTTTCTGCCGCCCGCTTGCAGAAAGGTACGTGTAGCCATTGCTTTTAAGTATGCCGCCATAATAACCTTGTGTTGTGTTCCGGCCGGCATTAGTGTCCCAAGTTCCTGTACCCTTATGGGACAGCAGCGTGTTCGCGACGTCACTGGCGTTGCAAACACCCATAAGCGATGGTAACTGCTAAACTCTTAGCGGGCCGTCAGCCTGTCTGCTGTCCTACAGCAAAAAAAAGGTGCGCGTGTTTCGACGGCCAACTCCACGTCTGCAAAGAGGTCCGCTTCGAAGCCCCAATCTACCCGTGTCAAGGGGAAGAAAACCACGAGTAGTTTCTGCGCTCGTCTAGAACAGAGAACACAAATACCATTTAAAAGTGTATGTTGTATTTATTCGTGTGAGTGTATTTTGTGGACATGGAAATGCGAACAACAACCACCATGCTAGCATTTCCACATGTAATAATTTGATCCTCCAATACATACATATGGTACGAGTATGGCCCTATGGTGTCCAGTGGTGGTAATGCAGCATGCATTAAGCAGCGTGAGCACGTTATATATTTATCATTTGAGATTTCAACTAGCAACCAGCAAATAGCAAAGTTTCCAATTGCTGCATATATACCTAGTCAGGTCATAAATTCTGTCACATGTTTAATGTAAAATAATTGTAACAAGTTTATTCATTATGTAACCATTTATATACCAAAATGAACTTAACAAAACATAGATTCTTATGACATTAAAGTTTATTCAAAATGACCTCCGTGATTTTGAATACAAGCCTTCAATCTGCGCGGCCAGTCCTCTATCGCAGCACGAACGAGGTCCATGTCAATATCGGCGGCTGCCTTAATCAAGGATGTCTTGAGTGACTCCAAATTGGGATGAGGCTTTGAACACGCCTTTTCCTCCAAGTGTTGCCATATCTTGTAATCTAACGGATTCAAATCTGGACTGGAGGAGGGCCAGTCTTCGTGCCGGATGAAGTCGATTTCACGCGCCGCCAGCCAGTCTTGTGTGCTCTTCGCTCTATGAGCTGGCGCCGAATCTTGTTGGAATACCCAGTGCCTGTTATTGAACATGGTATGAGAAACAGGTTCCACGAGGTTCGTCAGGACTGTATTTTGATACACAACAGCATTCGTTTTTACACCTTTCTCACAAAAATGTACCTCTGTTAAGCCCCAATAAGAAACTCCCAACCATACCATGAGCGAGGATGGAAAATGACCTCGTTGGACACGCGGAATACGGTTGCTCGCTTCTTCACTACTGTGTGCGTACACCTTATCATTTTGTTTGTTGTAGCTCTCTTCTACGGTAAACATTTTTTCATCCGAAAAAAGAATTTCCCGATATTTTTTTCCCGCGTACCGCTTCAACAAAGCGCGGCATCTCTTCAGTCTCAGGTCCATTAGACGAGCATTCAAACGATGTCCTGTTTTTCTTCGATATGCCCGAAGCCCTAAGTCCTCATTTAACACCCTTTTCACCGTGGTTCTGCTTAACCCCATCTGAAGGGCCAACAGTTTCTGCTTACGTTTGGGATTTCTTTGAATTCGTGCCTTCACAGCTTTTATCACTGCTGGAGTCCTAACAGACCGAGGGCGACCACTTCTTGACCTGTCATCTACACTAGAGTCTTCATTGTATCGTTTGATGGTACGATAAATGAATCTTTTGGTTATATTCAAATTTTTCAGTATGTTAAAAATTTGAATTGGCGCGTAACCGCAACGATGCAACGCAATAACTGCAACACGGTCTTCTTTAAGCGTCCACTCATATTTAAAAAATGAGTAAAATTCTAAAAGTATACATTTTTATTTTCATGAACAATTCGAGATTCGAATTCAATAAACTTTTTTGTGGCCAGCATTCTAAAAGAAAAGTTTTTACTGTGTGACAATACTTATGACCTGACTAGGTATATATATATATATATATATATATATATATATATATATATATATATATATATATATATATATATATATATATATATATATATATATATATATATACCTAGTCAGGTCATAAATTCTGTCACAGGTTTAATGTAAAATAATTGTAACAAGTTTATTAATTATGTAACCATTCATATACAAAAATGAACTTAACAAAACATAGATTCTTATGACATTAAAGTTTATTCAAAATGACCTCCGTGATTTTGAATACAAGCCTTCAATCTGCGCGGCCAGTCGTCTATCGCAGCACGAACGAGGTCCATGTCAATATCGGCGGCTGCCTTAATCAAGGATGTCTTGAGTGACTCCAAATTGGGATGAGGCTTTGAGCACGCCTTTTCCTCCAAATGTTGCCATATCTTGTAATCTAACGGATTCAAATCTGGACTGGAGGAGGGCCAGTCTTCGTGCCGGATGAAGTCGATTTCACGCGCCGCCAGCCAGTCTTGTGTGCTCTTCGCTCTATGAGCTGGCGCCGAATCTTGTTGGAATACCCAGTGCCTGTTATTGAACATGGTATGAGAAACAGGTTCCACAAGGTTCATCAGGACTGTATTTTGATACACAACAGCATTCGTTTTTACACCTTTCTCACAAAAATGTACCTCTGTTAAGCCCTAATAAGAAACTCCCAACCATACCATGAGCGAGGATGGAAAATGACCTCGTTGGACACGCGGAATACGGTTGCTCGCTTCTTCACTACTGTGTGCGTACACCTTATAATTTTGTTTGTTGTAGCTCTCTTCTACGGTAAACATTTTTTCATCCGAAAAAAGAATTTCCCGATATTTTTTTCCGCGTACCGCTTCAACAAAGCGCGGCATCTCTTCAGTCTCAGGTCCATTAGACGAGCATTCAAACGATGTCCTGTTTTTCTTCGATATGCCCGAAGCCCTAAGTCTTCATTTAACACCCTTTTCACCGTGGTTCTGCTTAACCCCATCTGAAGGGCCAACAGTTTCTGCTTACGTTTGGGATTTCTTTGAATTCGTGCCTTCACAGCTTTTATCACTGCTGGAGTCCTAACAGACCGAGGGCGACCACTTCTTGACCTGTCATCTACACTAGAGTCTTCATTGTATCGTTTGATGGTACGATAAACGAATCTTTTGGTAATATTCAAATTTTTCAGTATGTTAAAATTTTGAATTGGCGCGTAACCGCAACGATACAACGCAATAACTGCAACACGGTCTTCTTTAAGCGTCCACTCCATATTTAAAAATGAGTAAAATTCTAAAAGTTATACATTTTTATTTTCATGAACAATTCGAAATTCTAATTCAATAAACTTTTTTGTGGCCAGCATTCTAAAAGAAAAGTTTTTACTGTGTGACAATACTTATGACCTGACTAGGTATAGTGCCATCTGCCGGTGTGATTCTGTAAGTTTTGTAATATTCAAATGTAAGCAAGCTGTATTCCAAAATACGCTTTTATTAGTTTCACCCATATGTTTGTTTGTAACCGACTCTTTGAAATCGATTTTGACCCACTTTTAATAGTCAGATTTCATTTAAACGTTATAGACTTATCAAAGACCAATGACAATACAACAATTCGATAAGATTATCTCATTATCCTGAATAGGATCGCCAGGATTAAAAAAAAATGGGGTGGTTTTACATACTACGCTTGATTAAATATTTAAAGCAATTTTTAATTAGAACAAATATAGTTAAAACAAAGAACACGCTTTAGTGACAAATTGAAATAAAAAGTGAAATTAATTCTTAATATAGGAATAAAATAATGAACGAAAAATATTAGTATTATCGTGGAAAGGAGCGTTGGCGCTCTGTGGCCATATCTTTCGTACCATTTTTGGACTAATCGTAGCGATCTAATATTTTCGAGAACTGATTTACCGAGCAGTTGTTTGTATCTATCTCAGTGGCGCTAACCTTTCAATTAAAGTGCTCTATTCACTTAGTTATTAAACGGACCCTATTTCAAATCGCTTCAAAAATAAATTTATGGTGTCTGTAAACAATAGAATATTATATACTTAAAAAGTCATCAAGTAATTATTATGGTTTAGCCATTTGTACACAAGCAAATCTAAAGACGGGCACCGGTAACTCCTAAATATTTGTCACAATGACGCAGTGTAGATGAAAATAATAATAGGCGGCAGACGCCACGCCGCGCCGCGCCGCTCCAGGAATAGCCCGTAAGGAGGTCACCGTCCCACGTCCCACGTCCCACGTCCCACCGAGCGTCGCCGTCGCCAGTCCGCATTGTCCGCAAAGAGGCGCGATGCGTGCGACGTACACCGCCATCGCGCTGCTGCTGCTGGGCGCCGCGTCCCTCCGCGCTCAACAGATACGCATAGGTCTGCCTCACGCCTCCTTTCTCTCTGCGAGTACAAATGCAGCGTTGTACCAAGTAAAGTGTCGCGTCGCCGGCAGGTGTAGTGGAACAGCAACCGGCACGAGCACTCCACTTGGCAGCCGCCGTTGACGCAGCATTGCAGCTCACGTCGGAGGCCTTTTCCGCCGCAGAGGAGGCCGCCGAGGACGGTCAGAGCATCGACGGGGCGGAAGCGCCGGTCGACGACGACAATAGGCCATCGGTGGCGATCGCCGCGGTGGAGCCTGACGAGCCGCTCGCCCTCCCCGCCCACGTCTGCGACCAGGTACTCCTTAGATCTCAACGAGTCGCATTGAGAGACATAGAAACCTGTCGAGTAACGTTGTGTTGAGCAGGCGACTAAGGGCAGCGCAGCGGTGGTTAGTGGCGGCGGCGAGCGCGCGCTACGTCTCTCAGAGGCGGCGGGAGCCCGCGTCGGCCTGCCGCTGCTGCTGGTCGATCCTGTGGCCTCCAACTCTTCCTGGGAGGCGCTTGCACTTTATCCCCATTCTGGCGTTTTGGCGCAGGTACTTTACTAACTTTCTCCTCTACATAATGAACTCTTCTTGTACGCGAAGCGAATGACGGCGATATGCATGCATAAGTGAGTGCGGCCTGGCCAGCGCAGTCCTTTAGTCCACTTCATTATTTTAGCTCATATGTAAAGTAGTTTATAGATTTGTTTTCAACATTTTAATTAACGAATTGATGTATCGGATGTTTGAGAGCGTACTCTACTCGTGCGTACCGTACCTACTATACATGAACGGCATGAACGGCTTGCTTGCTTAGAGTCGTGTCGTGTCGTGTCGTGTCGTGTCGTGCTCGATAGCGGAACTCATACACACTTTTTTATGAATGCAAAATAAATATGTGCTATGCGTGGAGACATGGAGGGAGGAGTCAACTAATAACGGCGCGTGGCGGTCTCAGCGTACACTGTAATTCTGCTTATTCTGCCAATACCATACCCGCCCGATCTGTGTTTCTCGCGTCTGCTGACATCACATCTATTGCAACGTATTACCGTATAGGCCAAGTGGCATTAGGTGACTGGGGTCATTTGTGAGCCCCAGATGTCGGTTGAGTTGAAGGCGCACAGGGCTATAAAATCTGTCCACGCCACCACGCCATCATGCCACCACGCCACCACGCTGGAAACTCCCGCATCCAATGCAATTTTTATATCTGTGACATTGTGGTTAAACTATACAGTGGTACGAGTCTAGTCACATCTTATGATAACTGACTGTTGGCGCGTCATCGATGCAGGCGAGGGAGAGGTGCGGGGGGCGGCTTGCACCTTCCACCAATAATTCACAAATCACCTGCCTGCCACCTGTTACCGATCTGTCGGAATATACCGCGCGCATACTATGCACTAATTTTCTCAAACTAATTAATTACCAATAAATGTTGCAAGTAAAAAATCTAATGGCGGTTAACCATACTCGTATGCATAAATAAAATTCACTTGCGCGTATTCCTCTATCACAACAGCAGTTAGAGATAAATAATACAGTATTCTGTTTTCAAGCTGAGTTCGTGTCTGTTGCCTGATCACCAGAGCTTCACCCGATCGTTGACGCACATATTGTGTTGCCACTGTAAAGATGTAAGTGTTCGACCTGGGTAAAAGCCCCAACGCCCAACGCCACAAATCTTTTATTTATCTACCGCCTCCGTTGGGCCTCGTAAGGGATGATATGTGTGTTGGACTACCTGGAAATGGACTACCTGGGACACTGAAAAACGTGTAAAGTGGAAAGGATAAATTCGGAAAGCAGATCCCGGCCATCGGACCAGAATTTGGTGTTGATGATGATGCTGCTTAAAGTTTAAACGAGATTTGTATTTGCATGTGTATGTTGTCCAAGCGAACACACTCATCAAAGTTGTTTGGGCGTGAAATATTCCGCATTTATAAAAGTTAAGATTGGTTTTATTTTTAATTTACCCTGGAATGGCTGAAATCAAACCCGTTCGTAACTTTAAAAAAAATCGTAGCGGCTAGTTGAGTGTGACTCACTAGAAGTGAATATGTGTTGTGTGGTGGATTTACAGGCTTGCGCCGAGCTGTGCAAAGAGAAAGGGTGGCGGCATGCGGTGCTGCTGCACGACAGGAGCGCGGAGGGCGCCGCGCTCATCGCACCCAACTCCGACGAGCTGCTGCTGCACGCTCGCCAACTGCCTCCTCCCAATGACCATGCCCAACTCAGGTCACCGCCATCACACATTCCTCACACGCTCGCTTCTCGCTTTACTATATAAATTCAAATTACATTGCTGTTAAAAAAAAAAAAAACATTTCCATGGCACGCAAGAGCTACTTCATAAATGGAATTCGTTCGCAGGAATTTACTGTTGGTGCTCAAGAAGTTGGGTGTGAGCAAGTTCATAGTGTGGTGCGAGCCAGAGTGCACGGTGCGGGTGCTGGACGCGGCGCAGCGCGTGGGCCTGCTCGCCGAGCGCCACTCTTACGTGATGCTCTCGCTGGAGCTGCACACGGCGCCGCTCGCCGACTACAGCCACGGCGGCGCCAACCTCACCGGGTTCCGCTTGTTCGACACGGGCGCGCCGGAAGTGCGCGAAGTGGTGGCCGCATGGCGCGACTCGTACGCCCGCCTCATGCGCGGCGAGGCCGACGACGCCGAAAAGGAAGCCATCGCTGCCGCCCCTCCAGCCGCCCTCCTGCTCGCTTTCCAGGGCGCCGCCCTCGCCGCCCAAGTGCTGAGCCGGCTGCAGCTGCCTCCCTCGCCGCCCGCTGACTGCGCCCGCCCGGCGGGTGCCTTCCACGCCGACACGCTGCTCAACTACATGCGATCGGCAAGCACAAAGATATAGTACAAAACGATATTTTTAAGCGCTGGACATATCCATTGTTACTGTTTTTTATTGTATAGGAGGATTGGAACAGCGGCGTTGGCATTGGTGGCGCGTGGGGCTCGCCTTCCTGGGATACAGATGGGGCTCGACGCAGTGTACAACTCGAAGTGGTGGAGCTGGCGCGTGGCGGGGAGCTGGAGCGCGCTGGCCTCTGGTCGCCGAACGGCGGCTTCATCTGGCAGCGCCAGGGCCTCGAGGTGGCGCCACTCCCAGACGACTCGATGAAGAATAAGACGTTCACCGTCCTGATTGCGTTGGTATGGATATGTCTGTGGGAAGTAAGGGAAGTAAGTGAGGAGCAGGCGATGCAGGCGGTGCAGGCGAATGGTAATTAGCCACTGTGTTCTCCCGCAGAGCGAGCCATACGTGATGGAGCAAGAGTCCTCGTTAAGGCTGTCCGGGAACAGCCGGTACGAAGGTGCGTTTCTTGCTTTTTCCACTGCATGAGTAACAAGTGGAAGTGTTGTAAGTTCGTAAGTGAGCGGCGTGTTGTGCACAGGGTTTTGCATCGAGCTGATCGATCGGCTGGCGACGCTGCTGGGCTTCAACTACACGTACGAAGTGCAGGAGGACGGCGAGTACGGCAAGCCCGACAACGTGACGGGCGAGTGGAACGGCATGATCGGGCGCCTGATGCGCGAGGACGACGTGCACTTCGCCATCACTGACCTGACCATCACCGAGGAGCGCGAGCGCGTCGTCGATTTTACCACGCCCTTCATGAACCTCGGCATTAGCATCCTCTTCCGCAAGCCGGAGACCCCGGAGCCCCAGCTGTTTGCTTTCCTTTTGCCTTTCTCCAACGGGGTAACTGTCTCACGTTATTCGTGTCTTTATTCTCTTGTATATTGTTGATAAGTAACAATAAAAGAAACGCCCAAATCACAAATAAGGTATATTTTTACAAATTTCTATTGTTAAGTACTTACATACAATTTAAAATGAATAACAAGATAAAATAATATTTCTCGCAAAGAGGATTGTTTGCAGTGAAAAATACCATTTTTTTGGTGAATAGGTGTGGGTGTGCCTCGGTTTCGCGTACCTAGGAACGTCACTGGTCCTGTACGTCGTGGGGCGGCTTTGTCACGAGGAGTGGCAGAACCCATATCCATGCATCGAGGACCCACCAGTGCTTGAGAATCAGTTCACCCTCGCGAACGCCCTCTGGTTCAACCTGGGCGCCGTGCTGCTGCAGGGTTCTGAGATCGCGCCCGTGTGAGTATTCTAGCTGGTTGTGTAAACAAAAATCACGTGGAGGTGGGATTTTAATAATGACGCTTTTTTTACTGATGCAGGGCCTACGGGACACGCGCAGTGGCCAGTGCCTGGTGGCTCTTCGCGCTGGTGATCACGAGTTCGTACACCGCCAACCTGGCGACCCTGCTCGCCACCAAGAGCTCCACGGATCTCATCAACAATGTGCAGGAGCTGGCGGACAACGACTTGGGCATCACCTATGGCGCCAAAGAAGGCGGCTCTACCTACACTTTCTTTAAGGTCCGTACGCCCTTCATTTTTGTAATATTACAAGTACAGTAAATACTTTTGGAGTCAAATGAGCACCACCAAGACCTTAGGGGGCCCCAATCAGATTCATTTGCTACTTAATGGCTCCCGGGGACGTTCGCCGTTCGCCGCCGATTATGGCAACTCACCACTCATCTACGAGTAGCTATGTACTTTGTGTTGTACTGGTAAATGGCCTAGGTAGTGATTAATTGAATAAATGCCGATTAAAAAATGGTACACTCACCACAAACAGACATGATATCGTATTATATGTTTATGATGTTTACTCAATCGGCTTTATCAATTGCCCTCGAATGAATCGATACAATTCAAATACATTCTACTTAATTAAGTTTCTCATTAAATTCAGTGATTAATAAGTAAAAATACGTTTTGGTTGACCCAAAATGAATACTCGTATCTCTTGTTTTCGGTATACATTCATGATTTCATTCCTGTTGAACTTTTAGGAGCTATTAGCTTGCTATAACCTCGCCATGAGCTTGATATGGCTCGCCTAAACGTTCTACTCTATGGTATTCTATTGCAGCCTATATCCGGTATCCTACAAAAGATATAACATTAAACGAATGTTACTACTACGTTACTACTAGGTTTATATACTTACTAGGTACTTTCAGGTTTGTATACTGTACTGTTTGTAAAAACATGTTAAAAAATCTTCCACCTGACCCCTTAAAAAATCGTGTACCACGGCGACTCCGCGTCATCATATTAAAATTTATGGCCTCTGAGATGTTCCTTTAACCGCGGAAACAGGTAGAAATCACTAGGAGCTAGTTCCGATAAATATGGCGGATGGTCCATCAATTGGAAGCTAGCCTCTTGAATGGCAGCCATCGCAACTCTGGACTTGTGCGTGGGGGCGTTAGCTTACTTTGCCACGCCGTTGCTTGCGTTGCGTATTTCCTCACGCAACTTTGTTATTTGTCCTGCGTACAAAGTAATAGTGGTTACATGATTAAAGTATTCGATCATTATCACCCCTTGGCAGTCCCAGAAAAAACATTCCATAATCTTACCGGCGCGGCGGATGGAATCGCCTTAAAATTCTTTCAAGTTGGAGATGACGGTCTCTTCCAAGTCATGGACTGTTTTTTTGTTCTCGGGTCATAATAGTGAAGCCATGTTTTGTCCATAATTATAAATCGAGGCAAAAATCGGTCAAAATCTTGTTGTAACAAACCCAAACAAACAGTTTTGTGAAATTCACAGTCTCGGTTGTTTCTTTCTGCGCGTCAGAAAGCACCACCTACTGGACACCCAGCGCGCTGACACTTTTTTCATACCCAAATGGTTGTGTATAATATTATAGATAGACACTTTCTATAGAAATTTAAATTTTTTTCTGCTATAAAACAAACAGTAACACGACGATCCGCCAACACAATGTTTACAATTTTTTTCAATCATTTGTTCAGTGACTATTGGTGTAGGGCGTCCCGTGCGGGGATCGTTGTTAATGGAAGTTCTTCGCTTGGACTCAGCACACCAATACGTAACCGTAGACTATGAAGGAGATTGAACCTCTAATGTTGCTCTCAAGTCTTCATTTACCATCTCCATAGTAAAAATTTTCAAGCAGAGATATTTTATTACCGCGCGAGCTTCAATATTATCCATTTTTAAGAACACGTTCCGACATGACGCAAACAAATGACTTCTATTTTTTTAAAAACAAAAGAGATTTATTTGCTTTTTTTATTAATATTATGTCTGGACTATGCCTGGCAATATTTTTTTTTCTTTCCAAGGAAAATTTATCGCATTATCACTATTTACTGAACACCCCCCTCGTATAATCGTAGTTGAGTATGCAAAATGTGAGGACCGGCTACTATGCTCAAATTCTTTTTCCTGAGAGCTTAAATAGTAGAAAATGACAGGTTGCCAGCAGCTGTACAGTGTACTGGACCCTTGGCCCTTTGCCCTTTCCCTTTCCCATACCCTTCTCTCCGCTCGGCGCGTTGCTGAATCCAGCTGAGTACTAACGGTTTATTTTTGCGTATTTAAGTAATATTATTTAAGTAGTATTTTTGCAGACGAATGTTCACTACAACTTTACAAGTGACAAATGTAAAGAAGCGTGTAAACGATGTGCCAAGCCAAGAAACAAAATAAAATAAAAAATGTACATATGTAATATAAAAAAATTATAATGAAATACCCTATGTTTGAAATATATTCGGCTCGGATATTTCCAAAAAGTACCGTCAGTGCCAGTTGCCGTCAGTCGGAACACCCACATTGCACTTGCCCTAATCAATGAAAAGTATTAAAAAAATTGTGATAATTACGCCGCGCATTACCAGCATCGTGTACAAAGCGAAAACTAAACGAATTGTCGTGTTTGTTTTGTGATAAAACGGGTGATTTAGTGAAAAACCCAAAATCACAAACGTTTATTAGTATTCAAAGAGCAGCTAATCACAGAAAAGATGACATTAGTATGTAAAAAAATAGAAAGTTTTTTTTAATAAAGATAGGCGTACGTTTGACCGCAATCTCACCTGATGGTAAGCGACGATGCGGTCGACGGTGTAGCACGCTTGCCTATAAGAAACCTGTGATACAAGTGATACAGACTTTACTGCACACAATTGTTCCTGGCATCGAGATTGTATTGCAACTTATATTAGTGAAGAGTAAATAAGGCGCCCAAGAATTAGCAATACTATAGCAGGAGAACGTCCCTATTTCCACCTCCTCTACAGAAGCAAATGTTTCAGATAGCCAACGTGTTCGTCGGTTATTAAGAAGTGAAATAAAACTTGATACAAATCAGAAATGTTTAATTTGTGGTAAACAAACAAGAAATAAGAATAAAACTCTTTTTTTATGTTCTGAAATTTCAGCAGCGGAACAAATTTTAAATACTGCCAGAAAAAAACAAGAAGATGTTTTCACTAAAATTAGTACTTGCGAACAATCCGCTGATTTATTTGCAATGGAAGTGAGGTATCATAAACATTGTTATCGTGATTATCTACGACTACCAAGGAATTCTGAAAATCCAGCAGGCAGACATTCAAGTAAAATACCACATGACATATTTATGGAGGCATTTGAAAAGCTGATTAATGAAATGAAACATCAATTAACATCTCACTCTTTTGAAGTGTCATTCTTGGACAAGCGACTAGCTGAACTTGCTGAAATAGAAGATGCAATTGTAGATAAGCGCGTTATGAAATCACTGCTCATTGATAAGTATGGTGAAAATGTTTTATTTTCATATCCGAGTGATAGATCAAAGTCATCATTGGTGTTTATGGGTAAAATACTGGATGAAGTCATTGAACATATTCGTACCGTAAATTCAACAAACTACACTGTTCAAGTAGCTAAACAACTTCGAAAAGAAATATTAAATACCAAAGTAATTATTATAAAGTATTAAATACCAGATGGGTATTTATGTGATGAAATTTTAATTGAACAGTTTTTACAAAAAGGTCAATTCCCAAATAATTGGCAAATGTTTATGCAAGCATTGTTCAGTTCAAAGAATAACAAATTAAGTGAGAATTATAATCGACGAGTGTTATGATATGTATTTCAGGATTACTGGACAAACAGACTCCAAAGAATATAGCTTTAGCTCAATTTGTACATCATTTGACTCGATCGAAACAATTAATCGTTATATTGAATAAATGTGGACATTGCATTAGTTACAAAGCATTAAAAAACCTCGATAACGAATTAACAACGTCAATTGTGTGTGAAGATTGTGTGTGAATTATTCCTAAAAATATATATACTTCGAGATTCATCGTTATTTCTTCATGGAGCTATAGATAACAATGATTTCAACAAAGAAACATTAAGTGGGAAGGACTCAACCTATGTTACAGCTATGGTGATATATCAAGAAAAAAACCCACTGACAATGAAGTTAATTTAGTTAAAATGAAGCCTACAGCAGAGCTGAACGAGTTGGATTCAAAAATTTTAAACTGTCAAGAAATTCTTTATTTTCAAGAAAATATGCAGCCTTCAATGCCGGATTATAAGGACAGTAGTTGCTTATTAAATAATAGTGAAAACAAATTACAATTTGATAATTTGCTCTGAGTCTTGTGTAGTCTAACAGAAAATAATTTCTGCCGATCATCTACAAATTCGGTACCAGGATGGACTCCATTTCAACAAATACTATCGTCTGAAACCTCACCTGTTTCTACTGCTGGATTTAGTCCGATCATACCACGGCCACCGACTTCCAGACGTTGTGTATACCGCTATGAAAAATTATGTCAATGTAAGTCTTGCCTCAGTAAAAAAATAGCAGTACTCTCGTGCGACATGGCCATATATCTTATCGCTAAAAATATTCAACTAACACATAAAGAATTTGACATTGATATCGAGAATTGGATCGTTTCATTTACTAAAAAAAATTTAGGTTGCTTGGACCAATATGTAGAAGGGAGTGGACTCGACGGTTTTCTTACTGAAGCCGATATTTTTGATGTGAATACTTTGGCATCAATTCTGAGAGGTACTCATTATAACAGAGGTATTAGTGCACACAAGCTCTTGTATGAAGCCTTAAGAAGCATACAAATTGCCAAATTTATAGAATGCTGACCAAACTCTTCTACTACAGCCTATTGATTACACCTTCTTACGCTATGAAAAGAAAAATGGTAAATTATACCCACGACAAATGACTAAGCAACTACTGCCGGAATTGTTGATTGAACCCTGTAAATGTACGTCTAATTGTAAAACAATGTACTTGCTCTTGTAAAAAATTACATATAATTGTATTTCGTTATGCAAATGAATAAATAACGATTGTCAAAATAAAAAAGATTGATTATTATATTTTTTATATTTTCAATTTTTTTTATCAATAATTATTGTTTTTATTTTTAATTTTTCTATTCTTTTTTCACTTGTCTAGTTGTAAGTATCTTTAATCATAAAAAAAGAATTTGATATTGCCACTAAAACACTTATTATAATGATACCGAAGCATGTGTTCAGTTCATTTACTTGATGTCTAAGGGGGTGGGGTGTAAAAAAAATGGACCAATATACCTCCTGGCAATATCCAGAATCCAGAATTAATTTGCATGCTTTTCCGAGTTCAAAACCATATACCGAATGCGGTCCTCACATTTTGCACACTCATCTCCATCCAGCGCCCGCTCTATTAGGAGTAAAATTAAAAATCACAGCAACAAAATATCTGTTAATTATTATTGCCATTTGTGACGACGTGCAACGGATATACTCGTTTGATTTGGAGATTTCGTTCGTTCGTTCGATTGATTTGGAGTTTATTGTTATGTAAATATGGTTTTTGCATTACATTGTCGTAATTATTGTTTGTGTGGCAGAACTCGAAAAGCGAGCTCTACCAGAAGATGTACAACCACATGAAGCAGCACGAGAACCCTCGCAGCAACGCGATGGGAATAAAGAAGTAAGCACATCCACCAGTTCGCTTAGTTCAACGTGACGCTACTGAATTTGTATTAACGGCTCGACACTGCGCTCCGCAGGGTCGAGACCGAGATGTACGCCTTCCTCATGGAGTCCACCACCATTGAATACGTCGTGGAGAGGAACTGCAAGGTGGCTAAGGTGAGCTATTCACATGCCCTAACTGTCTATAGAAGTCTGTGAATATGTGTAATGGTGTAATTGCATCGCACAGGTGGGCGACTTGCTCGACAGCAAAGGGTACGGCATCGCCATGAGGAAGAGTGAGTGTCCCAATCTATATTTATTTCGCTTCTTTCACATCGATTATAAGTTGACAGTGAAAGTGACACATAATAGCAAATATATATACATATAACATATTTTTGGTATAACAGATTCGACGTATCGGCAGGCGTTGAACCTGGCGCTGCTCAATTTGCAGGAGGCGGGCATCCTGCGTGAAATGAAGAAGTCCTGGTGGATCGAGAAACACGGTGGAGGCGCGTGTAAGGTACGCCTTCATAATACTTGTACCTATTCACATTTAAGCCTAGCAGATATTAAATCTTTCTTAACACCTAGAGTGTTTTGTACAGATTAATGGAGCACCATTTATCATCATCATCTAAGCGCCGTATCCCGGTTGCAACCCAAACTTCCGTTTCGGTGCCCTGGGTCCGCTTTCCGACTTTTTCTACTCCAATTCGCACGGTCTTCAGCATCCCTGGTAGTGAGCCCATTCGCACGCCTATCACGCTTTACGACGCCAAGCCAGCACTTTTTGGGTGTACCCCTCCTGCCGGGGCCCGGCGGAGGCGGTATAGCCAGACAGTTGTTTCCCACGTAAGCATACGGTCGCCGTAAAACGAGCCCGTACCAACGGAGCCGACACTCCTGCAATTTATCCGCAATGTCACGGACATGAAGACTGCCGCGAATGCGGAAGTTCCTAACGCGGTATTTCCGCGTTATTCCACACATCCACCGCAGCATATTCATCTCCGTGATACTCAGTTCTTTCTTGTGTCGCTCTAACACCGGCCATGCTTCACAGCTGTATAAAAGGACAGGCCTAAAGGTGGTCTTATATACCTGGCCCTTCAACTTTACCGGCATCTTGGGGTCACAAATGACACCAGTTACTTCTCGCCTCGCGGTGAAGGAGAGATGGCGCTCATATTTCCACGAGCACAAAGCATGAAGCATGAAGCAATGAACAAGCAGCACAAAGAGGTGCAGCCGCCAGATCTTCCTCCGAACCAAGGACTCGTGCCACTGATAACGCCTGCAGAGGTCCAGAATTGTCCAGACGCATGAAGAATCGGAAAGCTGTTGGATCCGATGGAGTCCCCATCGAAGCCTGGAAGGCGATGGGCTCTCGTGGTGTGGGCACTTTAACCGACCTTTTTAACCAGACACTCCTCACCGGTACGATCCCGAACCAATGGAGGCTGAGTATCATTACTCCAGTCTTCAAAGGCAAGGGATCGGTGCAGGAGTGCGGTAACTACCGCGGTATAAAGGTCATGTCCCACACCATGAAGCTCTTCGAGAGGGTTATCGACTCTCGGATTCGACAGGAGTGCACTGTCTCGGAATGTCAATATGGGTTCCGCCCTGGTCACGGGACAATGGACCCTATTTTTGCCCTAAGGACTGTCGCGGAGAAATACAGGGCGAAGAATACGCCTCTGCATTGTCTGTTTCTTGACTTGCAGAAGGCCTTCGACTGTATTCCTCGCGCGATAATCTGGTGGGCATTGCGGTCCAAAGGGATTCCAGAGGCCTATATTGAGATCATCCGAGACATGTACCGTGATTCCGATTCCGTAGTTCGGACCGCTGTTGGCGACACTAAACCTTTTCCCATCACCGTCGGTGTGCACCAAGGATCCGTCCTTAGTCCGTTTCTGTTTAGCGTGGTATTAGACGTATTGTCAAACAGCATCAGAAACTCACATGAGCAGCCCCCGTGGCTGCTCATGTATGCTGATGATATCGCGCTGGCAGATTCGGACAGGGGTAGGCTGGTGCGACGTGTGAAGGTGTGGAAGGAGTCGCTTGAGAACGGTGGTCTGAAGCTCAATGTGGCGAAGACCGAGTACTTGGCCTGTAACTCCACAGATCCCACACCCGTACGCATAGACGGCAACACGGTCGAGCGCACGGACCATGTGAAATACCTGGGATCTGTGTTTCATGCGTCTGGTGACATCGATTGCGACGTCAAGGCACGCATTGCTGCCGCGTGGGCCAAATGGCGTGAGGTAACTGGTGTCATTTGTGACCCCAAGATGCCGGTAAAGTTGAAGGGACAGGTCTATAAGACCATCATTAGGCCTGTCCTTTTATACGGCTGTGAAGCGTGGCCGGTGTTAGAGCGACACAAGCAAGAACTGCGTGTCACGGAGATGAATACGCTGCGGTGGATGTGTGGAGTGACGCGGAAGGACCGCGTTAGGAACTCCCGCATTCGCGGTAGTCTTCATGTCCGTGACATTGCAGATAAATTGCAGGAGTGTCGGCTCCGTTGGTATGGGCATGTTTTACGGCAACCGTATGCTTACGTGGGAAACAAATGTCTGGCCATGCCGCCTCCGCCGGGCCCCGGCAGGAGGGGTAGACCCAAAAAGTGCTGGCTTGACGTCGTAAAGGGTGATATGCGTGCCAATGGGCTAACTACCAGGGATGCTGAAGATCGCGCGAAGTGGAGTAGAAAAAGTCGGAAAGCGGACCCCGGGCACCGAAACGAAAGTTTTGGTGGCAACCGGGACTAACGCTAGGATGATGATGATGACTTCTCGCCATTTGGCCCACGCAGAAACAATGCGTGCCTTGACGTCGCAATCGATGTCACCAGACGCGTAAAATACAGATCCCAGGTATTTCACATGGCCCGTGCGCTCGACCGTGTCGCCGCCTATGCGTACGGGTGTGGGATCGATGGAGTTACAGGCCAAGTACTTGGTCTTCGCAACATTGAGCTTCAGACCACCATTCTCAAGCGACTCCTTCCACGCCTTCGCGCGTCGCACCAGCCTACCCCTGTCCGAATCTGCCAGCGCGATATCATCAGCATATATGAGCAACCACGGGGGCTGCTCATGTGAGTTTCTGATGCTGTCTGACAATACGTCTAATGCCACGTTGAACAGAAACGGACTAAGGACGGATCCCTGGTGTACTCCGACAGTGATTTGGAGAAAGATCTGACGGCTGCACCTCTTTATGCTGCTTGTTCAGCAGCTGGTGGAAATACGAGCGCCATCTCTCCTTCACCGCGAGGTCCTCGCATGACAGGTTGCCCCCGGGGTCTTTTACACAGCGGCACTTGGAGACATCCTGTGCCGCTTTGACCATGGAGCGCGTCAACTTATATATGAGCATCTGCCCCTCGGACAATTCCAACTTATCGTACAGTGGTTGTAAATGGTCTCGTCTGGCTCTGGCTACAGCTTTTTTAGGAGTGCGCTTGGCAAATCTGTAGGTGTCGCGATCTTTAGGAGCTCTTGTTTGCCACTTGGCAAACATCCAGATCTTAAGAGGTCTTAAAGAGAGCTTTTTTGCCCTGATCTCCCTCTGGGCTGAGTCGTTCCACCACCAATTTTCCTTGTCACACTTGCGTCCGCCCTTAGACTCGCCAAGCATCTCCCTCGCCGACCCAAGGATAAACGCCGGAATCACCAGTCCCAGTAAGCTTGAACTGGTTCGCCCTCACCACCGGTGCACTTGTCGCCGATGGCAGAGGCGAACTCCTGGGACTTGATTTCATCAAGCAGTCACCACCTGATTCGGCGTTGAAGGCGATCGACACGTTTGCCTTTAGGCTTCACGCAGAGGTCCATGCCAAGAAGACGGTGTTGTCCAGTGAGACTATCACCGGGTATGACCTTGCAGTTGGCTACTTTGCTGATGTGGTGTCTTCTAGTGAGTAGGAAGTCGATTTGAGTAGCATTCCTCCCGCTCGTGATGAGATGCTCGGGTCTTTTTTTGAAATACGTGTTCACGATGGCAAGATCGGCAGCCGCACACGTATTGAAGATTTGTTCCCAGTTGTGTATTTATATTAATTATGGAGGCGAGCAATAAAACAAGACCAAGTCTGCGAATCAACTGGTTTATTCGTATCTACCTACAGTTAGGTATTACCGTAGGTGTAAATAATGACAGATACCTTACATTCCCCTTCCGCGTTGCGGCTACAATACCCAAATCCACCGAGAACACGCTCAAATTCCTCACATTCATCACCCACATGGCCGTTTAGATCACCACCCAAAACTATCCCATTTGAAAATGTAATCCCACGAAGCACTTCTCTGAGCAGATTCCAAAACGCTACTTTGTCGGCTTGACTACAACCGGCCTGTGACGTGTAGGCGCTTATCAAGTGGGTGACTACCCCACCGACAAGCACTTTCACAACCATAAGCCGATCGCTACAGCGCTTCACCTCCAAAATATCGTCCTGGAGCTCCTCCGAGAGCATTATAGCGACCCCATTTTCCCCACCAGAGGCACCCGTGTAGATCGTAGCCATTCCCAATGAACCGAGACCGGCTGGCCTTCCACCGAGTCTCCTGCAGGAACGCCACGGCCACCCTCCGCCTGGAGAGTAATCTAATAATTAATAATATTGTTGGAGGGCAGGTTGGTCACATGTAAGAACAAGATATATGGAGTTCTGTAAGTAGCATACCTTTGCGTTGCACACAGGCCGAAGAAAATTACCAGAGCACGGAGCTGAAGCTGTCCAACTTTCTGGGCCTGTACTTGGTGCTGGGCGTAGGGTGCGCGCTGGGCATAGTGGTGTCGTGCTGCGACATGGCGTGGGCGGCCGCTAAGCGCCGCACGCATCCGCCGCAGCCCTACTGGGTCCGCTTCTGGGAGGAGCTGCGATTCGTTTTCCGTTTCGACCAATCAGTTAAACCACTGCACGTATGTATGATTTTTGATCTGGTCCTTTTCCGCGATTCATCTTACTGCGAACTGGAATTACACAGCCTTGTCTACGTGTTTGTTACGTCAACATCCGCAATCTACGTTTGTAATGTCAACATCCGCAAAATGATGATGTTTTTCTGTTTATGCCGTACAGTCCATACCGTAGCCATAAAGCTCAATTTCATTTGGCTCACTAAATATTAACTGACTGCAATTCCTTTGACGCAATACAATTTACACAAGAAGCCAATGGCATGAAGAAACAGGAAGCCAAGGACGTTCATGTTGCGTACTGTCCGGATTCGAAATGAACTTGTATGAAATAACAGTCCTTGATACTTTAAACTACTTATTTTGCCCTTTTAACAGTCCGCCAACGCACCGACTTAGTTTTCGTTGTTCAAGAGAAGTTGCAAAATAGCTGCGCCCGCCGCGCCCGCCGCGCCGTCCGCCCGACGGCACTATTGCTGTCAATGTCAGCTTTTTATTTTGTTTATTTTTTGCAAACGTCCACATGCGACGGTGACCACCTGTTACCGAGTGGGCCGTTTGCCTGTCTGCTGAACTCGGGCTATAAAAAAGGCCTCGTTAGATTGTTCTTAATAAGTTAATAAAGCTATAATCGAGGATACTCTTTCATCCGGTTTGTTATTAAATCTGGAATGTTTGGTGACGCAGCTATAACTCAATTTACCACAACTTCATTAAAATTGAATTACTAGAAATGAATGGGTCATTAGAATAATGAATACGGCTTCTATCTTTCAAACAGAAAGTTGTCTAAGGCAGCACATAATAATAAATATAAGGTGACACGCAGACCCCTACGTATGTTTACAGGGCCCGCTGTTCGTGTCGCCGACTCCGTCAGGATCGAGGAGGCATGCGCGCTCGTCCTCGTCGGCCGACGCTGGTAGCGACGGCGACGCCGAGAAGGAGCCGCAGGCCGCGCAGGAGGCAGATGCGCAGGGGGAGCAGCCGCCGGAAGGCGTGCGCACGCGCACCGGCTCGACGGTGGGCGGGCGGCGGCGCTCCTCGATGCACGCGGCCAGCGTGCGCCTCGCGCGCCACACCTCTCCGCGTCCCTCGTACAAGGCGACGCATGTATGAGCTGGAATGGCAGCTGAAATACGTGTGCGCCGCGCCTCACATGGCCATTCAAATTTTGTATTTATTTGTCTTGTATATAGTTTATGTGTAATGAAACACGTACAAATAAAAGTATGTATATATAAAAATCATTTAATCACTGCAATAAATAATGATCGGATAGTACTCTGAACATAGTACTCGTTAGCTAAACAGATGGTTAGATGATGACGTACTTTGAATCTTGAGATGGAACCGGGATTAGAATAGAGTAGAATGGGGTGATGCGTTAGAATTAGCCCAATTCCTGCATATATCCTTTGGACAAGATACTCATAGTTCTATAAAGTAATTGACTCATTTTAATTTTACTTGCAAACCACTACCTACAGCTATAGGTATATTTTTAAATATTACAATCTATTATAATGACAAAATGGACAAATAAGAAAATAAAATCTTTATAAAATTATGAATGATAGCGAAAATATGTAATGTAGCAAACATGTTTAAAAGACGATAGAGGAACAATCATAAACAACAAACAGACACTAGAAATAAAGAACAAACGGAATCATTATTTCTGTAAATAGATTAATGAAGGAAATGCCTGGGTACTGAAAGAAATGAGATACATAGTGTGTACCCTAGTTATTAGACAACATTGTTCTGGTTAGTGAAAATTTTCACCTGGTCTAGAGCAGATGGGCTAGACGGCAAAACTAAATAGAAGGGTGTTGGGTTGGAGGTAGTGGTAGTTGGAGGTGGGATTTTCAACTTCACCCTGACTAGCTGACTGCTCAGGCCTGCGCCTGTCTCTGCTCTCTGCCAAGTAGCTTCAATTTCTGGTACCTCGAATCATTTATCCAGAACGACAGTAAGAAACACCGAGATAACAATTAGAAGTCCGTTAGGTATGAGATTTATCTTAAGTATTATAAGAATACAGGGAAACAATGAAAGGATATTATACCTATATTGCATGCTTCGGAGATGCGAATGCTGAGTGCGGAGATGGATGTGTAGTTACGAAAATGGGTAACATTAGAAACGAGTACATAAAGGGAAGTTTCAAAGTAGCCTCAGTGGTTCACAATGTTTCGCATTGGGATATAATGCGAAAGGAAAAATGGCATGTGACAAGGAAACATTTTCATCCGTGCAGGGACGGAGAAAGAATACTAACCTCTGCAGCCGGGGTCGGCCTGTAGTAAAAGGCAAGCCCGTCTGGATGGCGACCACCTCTGATCTTAAGTATGCGCCATAATAGTGACCCAAGTTCCTGTATCCTTATGGGACAGCAGCGTGTTCGCTATACCACGGGCGTTGCAAATATCCATAGGCGACGGTAACTCCTAAATTTTAAGCAGCCCTTCAGCCTGTCTGCTGTCCTACAGTAATAAAAAAATGGAAAAAGGAAAGTTATAAAAAGAGCAGAAGACCCAAGAAAATATTGCTTAAAAGAAAAAAAAGAAAAAATATGAGAATTTTAAGATGACGACTAATAGAGGAGAGTAGAAGGAAAAAACATGTTGCGGCGACGGCGACGGCCACCCCGCATCGTGTGGGATGAAGGCACGAAAAAGAAGAAATTTAATAAGTTACTAGCTGACCCGGCAAACGTTGTTCTGCCATATAAATAATAAAATGTCAAAAAATTAAAAAAAAATTTTGGGGCTGGGTCACCCCTAACATTTAGGGGGATGAAAAATAGATGTTGGCCGATTCTCATAGATACCGGATAAGCACAAAAAAATTTCATCAAAATCGGTCAAGCCGTTTCGGAGGAGTATGGCAACGAAAACTGTGACACGAGAATTTTATATATTAGATGTTTTTACTAGTAATATTTAAACAGCGATATTTTTTGTGTCTACTATATTTAGAACTTAGGAAAGTACAAACTGGGCACAGTTTCGCGCTTCCTTCTGCGTGGATTTTAGTTAACGACTGCGAAGGCAAATGAAGTAATGGGCGCGCGCTGATCTTACTCGTATAGGCCGCCACTTGGGAGCCACTTGAGAGCCCAGCAGTGCCCACAAACAAAAACAGTATACTGTAATTCATTCCATCTACATATTTGCCCTTCTCGTTTGGTTCAACCGTGTCAATTGCATGTATTCGTATAGATTAACAGGCAGGTGCTACTTTCAAATAAAAAGAATGCAATTACTATCCAAAAGCATCTTCAATAGAGGTAAGTAATAGTTGTGCTTAGCACTATGGTGAAAGGCCCCAGGGCGGCAGGGCGGGCATGCGCTGTGGGCGGCAGGGCGGGCATGCGCCGTAGGCGACAGTGGCGCTATCGAGCGAAAGACAGCGGCCGCAGCCTGCCGGGGCACGGCAGCGCCAGTCGGCCTCTGCCCGCGCGTCAGCATGGAGCCACCAGCCGTCACCGCCTCCGTCGCCGCGGCGCCTAACGTGCGCCCCCTCGTCAAACCCGACGAGTATGGTGAAGTGGACACCTCCAGGTGCGAATCTTACACTACACAATGCACAGTCTTCGGCGGCTAGCTCGCCTCGCCTCACCTCGTCTCACTTATTCCATTGCCCCATACACTCACGTCTTTGATCGATCTCGTCTCAGCACGCGAATAAAATACACACGGCGCACTTTAATGCCTGCCGCTATTTTCTCGATTCCTAAATCCATAAATATAAATACGATTTTAAATAAGTCGCAATCCCTTTTATGTGAATGTTGCCGCGGGGCCAGCAGCCAGCTCGATGGGCCGCGAGTGTGCCTAAATGTAGTATACGAAGGCGTTCGATCGGATTATCATTATGAAACACCGTCGAGTATTTAGTAAGTTGGCAGCATGGCGGAGGCTGAGATCGATTATAAAGGATCAAAAACTTTTATTAAATATATATTTACTGATACTTATGGTCCTCAGTATACAAATTATGATGATTTCTATTAAACTATGGAATATTATACATACATATTATTAGTTGAATTGTGGATGTAGCCCGTAATTGAGCGTAGGGCGGGCGGGCGGAGGGCGACTGCGCGCCCGCTACCCTCCTCCTCCCTCTTCCAACCCACCAACACACCTTGAACTCGTAACTTATCTGAGATGAATCTCACCGGTTTGCCATTTCACGAATCACTGTGGTTCCCGCCTGATGAAAGTGCGTGTTAGCATGTTAAAGTCTTCATTCAACCATGTCGTTTTAATTCACAGAGGCAACTCTTATTTGTTGATTGAGAGAGTGTTACATTTCTTTGCTTGGCTCAGAGTCGGGCCACACACTCGCCTATCTAGAGGTCGTAAAAGGCGACAAATGATATATTCCGTTTGCTAATTCACAAACAACAAAGGAAAAATGCCATCTACTAACAAATATTTATTTTTGGAGATCCGTGAGATGGTAATCGGGCCTGTGAAACCAATGTGCTCTTTGAACTGTTAAGTGGCTACAGGTGACATGAGACTGGGTGCCTATGAGTTGCGACTTTTTAATTACCCGCTATCTAACTATTTCTCTGCGTTTGACTATGCTAAGACGGGGTGTTGTTCATTAATGAACTCTTAAATTTCAATTGCTTATCCGTGCAGGGGCGGAGAAAGAATATTGATATCTACTGCTAGGGTTGGTCTGTCGTAAAAGGCGACAAAACAACCCACCCTGCCCTACGTACATACGTGATAGGTATTCAAGCCCGTCTGGATGGCGACCACCTTTGCTCTTAAGTATGCCGTCATAATAACTTTGTGTTGTGTTCCAGCATTAGTGACCCAAGTTCCTGTACCCTTAAGGGATAGCAGCGTGTTCGCGATGCCATTGGCGTTGCAAATACCCATAGGCGACGGTAACTGCTAAATTGTAAGTGGGCCGTCAGCCTGTCTGCTGTCGTGTACTTGCCACTGGTGCATCTTAAGGGCTCTCTGTATTTTTATTATGTTTAAAATTAAATCTTATTTCAACATCCAACTACAAAAGTTACCGCAACGTGGTAGGGCCCCATGTAGGCCCGATTTGGATGGCGACCACCCTTGCCAAGGTTATTATGCCGCCATAATAACCTTGTGTTATGTTCCGGCATTAGTGACCTGGGTTCCTGTGCCTGTGGGTGCTAGCGTCGCAAGCACCCGCAGGCGATGCTTCTGTAACTGCTTCCTGTCAAGTGGGCCGCCAGCCGCCAGCCGCCACCCTATTTGCTGTCCCGCAGCAATGAAAAAAGTGTTTCACATTTTAAGTAACCGAATCAGAAATAAAGGAGATTCCAATAAATCGAATGACTAGATCAGCAGTGTTTACTTCTGCTTGAAACACACAACAGGTAGATGCTGTAGATGCAGATGCTGCGAAGTGGCATCACAAGACAACTCCCATAACCATTACTTCAGGCAAATATATGGCTGATTTCCAATTATAGAAGCTGAAATGTTGGTTTATGTATAAATGTTTCAAAATTTTTACAGAATATTATAAATTGATAAAGTGTAGCAAAATACCTGCTCGTGATTCGTCGCGATCTTTTCCTTCTCCGTCGCGCGTCGCGTCAGTACTTGCTCATTGTGATACAACATACAAAATATGCCACTGTGGAATCGAATCCGGCACCTTGATCTCCGAGTGTACCTCGAGCTGGTGTGGCTACACAAAATAATGTGACTGCATTTGTGGTGCAGGTACCCGGCGCCGAAGGAGGCGACGCACAAGGTGCGCGGCCGAAGCGACCTCCTCGAAATGATGTGTGGAGCGGACGCCGTAGACCCGGAACTTCTCACCATGAAGACTTTCTACTTCTTCTTTTACTCGGCATTCGGGTCTTTGTTCCCGCTGATGGGGGTCTACTTTAAGCAGATGGGCATGAACGCGGGCCAGTGCGGGCTACTGATTGGCACTAGACCCTTCGTCGAGTTCCTGTCGGCGCCTTTCTGGGGCGGGCTGGCCGACCGCTGGCAGAAGGGGCGCATGCTGTTGCTCTCCTCCCTAGCGGCGTGGATCGTGTTCACGCTGCCCCTGAGCTGGGTGCAGCCAGGTGCGGTGGCGTGCGTGCGCCCGCTCAACGCGACCGCTTACAACCTGACGGAGCCCGACTACGACGGCGAGTGGGCGGAGGCGCCGCGTTCGTTCCGCGGACCCACCGCCGCTGCCGCCGCCACCAGCGCCGGCTCGCCGCTCTCCGTCTCCGACGCGCTCAACTACAACGCGCGCGCCAACGCCGACTGGGTCACGCCCCTACACTCTTCCATCGTATACCGTACGCCTGACATTCAGAAGACCTTCTTCCTGCTACTGCTACTCGTCGTCATCGGGGAGTTCTTTAGCGCACCCGCCATCACGCTCGCTGACTCCGCGGTCATTACACTCCTGGGCGAGGACGCTGACAGGTGGTTCTCAACTTAAATTTTTCCTTCGTCGCCGTCGCCGTCGTCGTGTTAGGGAGGTCAGCCTGAGCTTGTGACCGAACAAACAATCTGTTTCTGTCGCAGATACGGCCATCAGCGCATGTTTGGTTCCCTGGGGTGGGGCCTGGCGATGTTCTTCGTGGGCATCGCCTTGGACCACAGCACTGCCTTCAGCGCCCACCCCTGTGGCGGACCCCAACGCTACGAAAAGAACTACACAATATGCTTCGCTACATTCTCCGTGCTGATGGGCGCTGCTCTTATCACCGCTACGCAGGTCCATCACCATCAAACATTATTTATTTTTATTTCAAAACTTCGCAAATGCTTCGCAAATACCACAATTTTGCGTTTTTAACACGCTTTTTTGCTTTATATTATATATTAGCTTGATATGTATCTATGTAACGGAATCTTTGAACGTGATTTTCACCCCTTACCTTTCAAAACGACGGATTGATTCGAAACTTTGCACAATTATCAAGGACCGATGATAATACAATAATTTGTATAGTTTGTATCATCATCCCTACCAGGATCCTCAGAATTATTTACTTTTGATACGATTTCAATTCGGACTCGGTTTATACCCTCTTTGAACGATTAAAAACATTCAAAATTTTGCACACTAGTCAAAACCTGATGACAACACACAAATTTAATAATTTTATCCCATAATCCTTATCAGGATCATAAGGATTAAGGCTTCCTTCTACTTCTGCCGAAACGCCATCTGGCGCTTAATTAATAACGTTACCGGAAGATGGCGTTAAATTAATAAAAACATTTACCGATTGGGAATTGACAACAAATAAATTATATTATATTTTATAGTTAATCAAACTCAAAAGTGAAAAATAATTCTTACTTAACATAATTACTGACGAGAAAATTAACGTCACTGTTCTAGAAGCGTGGAGTGCTTTGTACGATATTTTTAAAGCAACTTTGCATTTCGGAATGAATATATTTTTGTTATGCAGATAAGGTTTAAATACGAGTTTGCGAGCGTCGAGCCAGCTGCTCCGGAAATACCCGCAGAACCCACCCACGAAGAGAAACTACAACTGCAGCTCGCCGAGCAGCTACAACTGCCGGGGCTCGACACGAGCGCCCCCTTGCCGACCAAGCAGCCCGATTTGGAGCACGCCAAAGTGTTCGCTCAGACGACTCGCGAGATGCCCGAGTGGGTGACGGTCCTGCGCCAATTCCAGAATGTAAAGGCCGCTTCCTTCCTGTTCGTCGCGTGGTTCATGGGCTTCGGCATCGGTCTCATATTTACCTTCCTGTTCTGGCACCTGCAGGTGAGACCTCAAACGCCATTCGCGTCAGCGCCTATCGGCCACTCGACTCGACTGCCCAATTCAATGTCGAACCCGTTCACAGGACATCGGTGGCTCGCCGACCTTATTCGGCGTGGCGTCAGTCATCAACCACATCTCAGAAATATTCGCCTACTTCTTCAGTTTTAAGTTGATCACACAAATGGGACACGTTAAGGTAATTCAACGCCCTCCGCATACAATAGGACAACGCGTTCAGAGTGCTGTTGGGGCTGTCCCGCTACTGCAGCGCTTCAGGCATGTTGCTGAGGCTCGAGTGGACTGTTTCTACGCCACAATACGCAAGCGTGGTGGGTCCCTGGTACGCCGCGCGCTGGGTGCAGGATAGCGCCAATGACATCCTGAACATGTTTGCGTTCAATTCCGCCTACATTCACAAGTGCTGCGGGCTACATAATTCGGTGGCTTAATTTAATTTAATTAATTATATTTGTAGGTGCTCCCCCATTTGTCTTCTTTATTTGTTGTGATTATTATTATTATTTTATATTTTATTGTTTGTGGTGATGTATTATAGAACGCACGAACTTCTAAGCTCTATTCATCTTTACAACATAATATTCTCTTTTGTAATCCAATCTTAAAGTAAAGCACTACACAAGAGTGCGGTGTTCTGCGCAGGTGCTTTGCCTGGGTCTGGCGGGGAATGTGCTGCGTTTCCTGTACATATCGTGGCTGACGAATCCGTGGTGGGTCTTGCCGTTCGAGTTCGTGCAAGGAGTGACCCACGCGGCGGTGTGGGCGGCGTGCTGCTCGTACATTGCACACGGAGCTCCCCCGCGGCTGCGTAGTTCTGCGCAAGGCGTCCTGCAAGGGTTACATCACGGCTTGGGCCGCGGGTGCGGCGCCTTGCTCGGCGGGATAGCTGTTTATAAGTGGGGTACGACTCGCACGTTCGCCGGATATGGTCTCCTGTGTGGCGTGGTGCTCGTCGTGTTTGCGTTCCTCAACTTCCGCGGGGGCATCGACCAGCCGGAAGGAGGCGCCGACGCCGACGAGGAGGCGCGCGCTGTCGCCGAGGCGGGCGTACTCGCGCCCCACGGCGTGCCCTCCAATCCATTGCCCAGGGCGCTTTCGTCGACGCGGCTCGCCGACCTTGCTCACCATGACTCTTATGGAGCAACGCAGGTGAGTACCGTACACTTGCGCCACCTATTCCATTAGCTTCACATTCAATTAGCTTCAATTACCATTTCGCTTTTGTTTCATAGAACTACGCAGGCGCAGATAGCTTGGGCGTCCCGGGCCAGGCTCCTGCCCCGAGACCTTCCAACCCCTTCCTCGCGGAGCAACAAGCGGCGCCCGCCTACAGATAAGCGGCCATGGCCTGGAGACTCCCGGCTTGCCTCCACCGACTGCGTGGGCCGGCCTAATTCCATTGTTTCCGACTATGAACGTGACTGCCGAATTGACTTGTGTTGGCGCGGCGCCGGCGTCGTGTATTGAACCGCCAACTCTAAGAGAGTAGTGTTCATCGAGGTGGGCAATGAACGAATAGTTGAGAGCCGACATGTTACGTGTACACATAAGCTGTTGCTTTCGCTCGATTCAAATAAATGTTATCTTCGTCTACTATGCATAAATGTTTAGTGTTAAGATAAGCGAGTGGGCGTGCGCTGTTGCTTGCATGGTTGTCACGCCACGAAGGAGAGTATGGTGCATACTGTGCCCCTCTCTCTTGGCACATTTTGTTCGAAACGCGATGTCATATCATGGAGTGTGATTGATGAGGGTTGCACAAGTGCTGCCCTCTGTATTTTGTTGATTGTGTAGAACATAATAATTATATAAATATTATAATATATTCTATATAGCTCTATGTATACAATGAATAGTCGGGTCTGTTGTAGGGGCGGGCTCGAGTTCCCGCTGCACCAGTTATATATTTTTGCACGGAGCGGCGCACCGGCCCATCGGGCCATCGGCCCCTCGGAGCCGCCGCGCCTCTTCTTTAAATTTTCAAATGTATAATGTAATAAATAAATGTTGAACTATTTTGTAAAGTTTTCTTTAAACAAACACCTGTGTACGGTAGAGTTGAATACGATAACAACAGGCATCGAATTGCAACTAAAACTAATATATCTATCTCCGCACGGGGTGGGTGCAGTCCACACAAAAACCCACGCCAAAAATTGCAAAAGATTTTGCCTGATTTCATCACAGCGGGAACCAAACACAAAACCATTAGATTTCGCTGTATGAGCGGCCGTTTGTGACACCGTAATGGGGCCACTCAATCTAGAAATCTATTTAATCCATAAGCTGTACGAACCCATCGTAGGACAGGGAGACAGGGACAGGGAGTTGTGTCGATCTCACGTTCACTTAAAGCTATTTGCAGTCAGACTAAGTTGTCAAACAAGTAAAGTCCAAGCACATCTTTAGTTGTAGAAGATACATAGCAAGCAGCAGGCGGCGCGGCGCGGCGCGGCGGCCCTCACTTTTTGCATTACAGTCGACTTATAACTGAAACTAGAACGTTTCCTTGTTCAGTATCTGTTTATAAACTTAATCTACTGTATATCTGTATGCACGATGTAATTTGATCTTTGAACGCCATGCGCCAGCCAGGACACGACTGCGTTCATCATTCATCATTGTGATTGTGATGATTGTGACATTGTAAATGTACTTAATACTTTTTCCCAATGTACGAGTAATATACCCATTTAAATTATTTTGCTTTGCATCACCTTTATTAATCACTTGTATTACTTTATTACATTTTTGTGCTTTTATAATAAATACCTTTTCTTTTAACTTCCTTATACAATTTATTTTTATATCAGTACACCATATTGAACTGATATTTTGAATTTTCTATATTTTTAAACATTTTCCCAAGGTCTATTAATGTTATGTACATTATAAAATTTGTGCCTGTGATATTTTATATTTATCGTTTTTGCCTAAAAACCAGCATTACGCTAAGATATGTCCAATTTAGAACTTCAATGTACTTTAATATGTTTAAATTGTTTTTCATTAGTGTATGTCCTAAAAAAATTATTTTTCTTTCTTCTTTCATCAAGTCATTGTACCGTTTTTATTAAATATAAAACAATACGAGTAATGTTAATTTAGGAATAATACTAAAACTTATTCTAGATATATCTCAAACTCTTACTAACTACTTATATATACATTTTACATCGATGTCGTGAGTTATATAAGTATGTATTTGTCAATGGCCATTCCATTCCTATATGAGGAGCGCGCGGGGCGCGTTTTCCGCGTCGCCTTCAATTTGAACCAATTTCTCCACACTCGCCGTCGCACCCGCCATCGCACAACTATAACAAATAATAAACATAATTTTATATGAATTAGCGGTGTCTATTACATATAAGTACATTCTTCGTGCCCTTATTACTCGTACACATTTTGTGGGATCGTTTACTTTTTTTACCACGCTAGTCTGTTGCTCTTTATGAATGGCGGCAATACTTTTAAACTTCCTCTATATGTATATATAATAAGAATTTCATCCACTTTCGTACCACCACGCATGCGCAGTACTCTTTCATCTTTCCCCTTTGTGACCCACTATTCCAATCTATAAAATATGACACGTCTTATTAAGGGCTCATAAATGTTATGTTTGAGTTAAAGGACTACCGAGGGACCAGTAAATTGGAGTGGTTGGAGACGCGCCTCTTACGGTAATCGCCCTGAAGTCGGAATAGTTTCGTACACACATATTTATGCACGTAATTAATATTTTGGTTGCATAAGGTACACTCTCAAATATTGTCCTTCCGTATCTGCTCTTGAACTCTTATTGTACTACTCTGTGTAAGTGATAAAATAAACCTGTTCTTATTTCTGGCCCCTAGTCCCACAAAGTCCTACAAAGAGAGGTTGCCGTTGAATGAATATACTTAAAACGCTATTAAGTTAGAGACAAATGTGACCTGTACGAGCGGCGAAGGAGCCCTTTGGTCCCCTTGGAGGAGCTGGCGGCCACCAGTGCTAGTGTGATGGCCAAGAGCTGAAGTAAGCAGAGCAGGCCCACGCACGCACCCGCCACGTAAAAGTTGCTAAGTACGTCATCCTGCACCTCCTGTATAACAATTTATAAATAAAACCAACAGTATAATAAAGTGGACCAAGAGAGTAACTAGCCTTGCGCGCGGCTCTATCGCGTACAAACAACGCGGTTATTTTTCTAGTTCAATTGATGTGTTATAATTAAATAAAAATATAACAAGTAACTAGCTGTACCCTGCACATTGTGATTGAATGGTTGAGAAATGAGAAACAAAAAAATAGATAAAAACAATCCTTGATGCGGATATATATCATGCTAAAATTTCAGCTCGATCGGTGCAGAACTTTTTGAGTTTTTGAAGCGTACACAAACCAACATGACATTTATATATATATAGATTACCGTAACGTACCTCTATCCGACCTTTTATCCGGTTGACGCCCTCCAGCCAACTCCATTGCTCAAGGAAATTCTTAAAATCGTCAACCCATGTGATAAATTGGACGAGTAGGGCAGCGCGGTCGGAACGCAAGATCACCGCGATGCGGAAGCCCATCCAAGTGGTCCAGGCCAACTCGCCGGCCGCCAGCGCCGCCATCATCACCGCGTACTGCACCAATTTCACCCAAACACAAATCGAATTAACTCGCTATTGTGGCCATTGTCCTGTGCCATTGGACATTTGTGGGTACACAGTGGTACAAGAAGTGAACTCGATATTCCTGTAAGCTAGGTTAGCTTAGCATCAAATAGCTTATGCGATTCAACATACTTGTGAACCGAGAAAGTTCATTCTGCTAATGACACGCATGGCGGTGGCAAGTATTTAGTAAAATCAAAGTATGTACCAGTATGAGAAGAGGGCGGCGAGCAGACACGGGGGGGCTTCGAAGCGCGGTGGCGCACAAATGCCCAAGCACCAGCAGTGTAAACCCCCCGACGCAGAAGAACACCAATAACATGAAGTATTCCACCGGGAACACCTCGCGTACCAGATTCGTGGTGGGGTCCCACTTGAGACGTGCAGCCATCGCCAGGCCAGCTCCCGCGTACAGCTGCCAGCACAGACAATCACTTTACACTGGAGACATCGACACATCCGTGACAGATGGGACACACGATACTTACAGATAACAACAGGTTAACGTGGGGGAGCAGAACAGGTGCAGCGCCACACCACCAAGAACACCACGCCGTCGTGGTTCCCCCGCCAGCACCGCTGCCAAGTGTCTGCACCATCTCCTACTGGTTTTTGATATTACTCTACACTAAGTACACTGCAAGTGTCCGATATGGACGCGCACGCCTTCTTAAACACACTGGGTCGATCTAGTCCCGCATTCTGTTGTTATATCCCCTATTTGGAAATGTACGCAAATACCTGTCGCCAATATTTTCCTTAAGTAAAAATAATAATGTATGATCTCATTTCAATTTGATGAGGGCAATGCATTGAGCGGGGGACGCATTGGAGTCACGCGGCTACCTACAAGGGGTCTCCTGCGAATCCTTCTCCTGATACCTTGTCTATGCTTAATTCTTATCTATTCAATTTTCGTTCTAGTCATAGTACTTTTTCAGCTGTTTAAAAATTACTGATGACATTTTGTTATAGATGGCATGGCAGTTTATGGACTATTTTTTGCTACTAGACTTTAAAAATTCTTTTAATGATATTAACTTACGTTAACATATCTCCTGTAGTAATCACCTGCTTTCATGGTTATGGTGTGTATGTATTCAGCGGCAGGAGAATCTCACAGGACGGGGTTCTTTCTTCTGTTCTATTTTCTGTTTTTATTAACACTATTTCCAATGAATTCAAGCCATCCTACCACTTTTAGACGACTTGGTAACAGCCTTTTCTACATTAAACCTAGCAGTTTCTGCAATCAGCTCAGAGTTTGCTACATGTACAGTTCAATGGGGTAAGATCTATGATCTACATATTAACCCTGGAAAAATCTCATTGCCAGGCGACAGTTTGTGACACCGCACTCGTTCCATTTCATCTATTCATCTATAATGCCACACATGCCAGCGCACAAACTTTCGTACATTAATCTCACGTGCATTTAAAGTTGTTAGCAATTAAAACATGTTCTCAAACAGGTAAATTATTTTGTAATATATATATATATATATATATATATATATATATATATATATATATATATATATATATATATATATATTAAATTTTATCAACAATCCGATGTGCACGGGGCAACATTGTATTTAAATTAATTTATACATGCATACATATAATCAGGCCCGTAGGGGTAGGCAGAGACCACTTCTTTCCACTTGCTACGATCCTTACATACTTGTTTCGCTTCGTCCACTTTCTTTATTCCCTTCATACATGCCCTTCGGTTTAGAGTACTCTTGACCTGGCCTTTTTTCAAGACGTCCCTGATCTGGTCTCGAAACGTCCGCCTAGGTCTACCCCTTCCAACACTTCCATTTACACTCGCCTTAAACACTTTTTTCGTCAATCGTTCTTCATTCATTCTCTCGACATGGCCAAACCATCTCAGCATACCTTTCTCAATGTTTGTCACTACATCTTATTTCACACCACAACGTTTCACAATTAATTTATAAGTAAATTTTTAACAGGATACGTTCAACCACACTATTTATATATTATATGTATAGTTAAAAGAAGATACATAAAAATTACGATATAATCAAAATAATGGTAGCCACAGTATCATTTTGGTGGAGATTTGGAATCTCGGAATCGGCTCCAACAATTTTCATGAAATTTAGTATACGGGGAGTTTCGGGGGCGATAAATCGATCTAGCTAGGAATCTTTTTTTAATCAACTTAAACAAAAAGGTGGTGTTTAAGTAGTCCCAATTTAAACTGAAAAATGACTCTTCCTGACATCTATCGGCAAATAATAATACTATTTTTTTTAAATTGCTTTAACAACACAACACTAAGGCTATTCCAGCAGATGGCGTTGTTAAGTAACACGAAGTCAATGAGTGTTTGCTTTGAGGTTAGACTAAGAAAATCAATTGTTAATTTCCAAAAAACACAATTTATAAAAAAAAATACCGAGCAAAGCTCGGTCATCCGGATATTATTAATTTAAGTATAACACTAAAACTTATTCTATATATATCACAATTTGTTATTATATAATACTACACTTTACACCGATGTCCTAGCAACTTTTATGAAGTGTTGCCACTGACGAGTGACGTCACAGGATGATTATCCGGCCGTTCTTGTAAGCGGTGCGCAGGGGCGCCTTCTCCGCGTCGCCTTCTACCCACTTCTCGACGCTCGCCCTCGTACTTGTCGTCCCACAACTACGAAGTAGCAAACACATTTAAGTTTGTATTAAGTATATACAATTCGAACACATACATTTATTTGAAATGCATATCGATTGCAACCGTCGCGTCGCGTCGCCCGTCGCTTTACGTTTCGGACTTTGAGGTATACAGTAATACCCCGCTTAGCGCGACCCCGTTACGCGCGGTTTCACTATAACGCGAATTTCAAATTTCGCGCTGAAATGCCTCGCTTACACGAAAGAGTGCATATAAACATAATGTAGTCTTATTACCATCGCCGCACTTTTAGCCAACTAATTCATGAAACTGACAGGGAAGGAAGACAGTCTATGCAAGAGTGGTGGAAGTCATACAACATTATGAAGTCTATTCACAACATAGAAGAGGCTTGGAAGAAAGTTAAAATGAGTTGTATGAATGGGGTGTGGCGTAATCTTTGGCCAGATATAGTGGAAGCACCTAGACGAATTGTCCAGATGCAGAGACAAGTGCTTGAAGACATTGCTGCAATGATTGAGGGGTCTGAACTTGAAGATGTCACGGTAGAAGATCTCGTAGAACTTGTAGCAACGCACGAAGATCCTATCAGCAATGAAGATCTGATCGAGTTACAGAATAATCCTATCTACGATGAGGAAGAACAAGTAGATGAGAAAGTTTTATCTTCAGGGGAAATACAAAATGCACTTTCAAAAATTTATTCAGGTTTGGATATGTTGCAGAGTATAGACAATAATGATGACCGTGTCTTGACCGTGTGTCAAACAATTAAAAACAGTGTTGGGCGTTATGAACGTATTTTACAAGAACGTAAACAAAACGCTACCCAAAAGACAATAGATGTATTTTTCCGTAAAAAATAAGAGTATGTATTGCATAAACATTGATTAAAATGATTTGTTTTTTTTTTTGTATTAAATTTTGACTATGTTTAATCATAAACCCCGATATACGCGAATTTCAGTTAACGCGATTTTTTTCGGAACGTATCCCTCGCGTAAAGCGGGGTATTACTGTACTCTTAGAAATTATCCTTCCGCATCTGTTGTTTATATGTCATGTATGGTGGGTTAATACAGTTCATACATAGATGTACCGGGAAGTCATAACCGGTTTTTCTAACAAATGTCGCTAGGCTTAAGTATGTAATGTTATGATTTGTCACTTTATTCTACTGACATCAAGCTTCAAAGTTATGTTATATTTTTCGAAAGTAGCACCGTCACAGATTGACTCGTATATCCCTCTTTGGGAATGTCAAGTTGCGTGCCTGAAAACGTGCATTTCCAGCACAAATTACTTTTCTTATTTAATCATAATAAAAAAAACCGCTGACTCATCGTTTGTTTCGTGGTTTCCAAAATTTTAAAGTGATGGTTTCGCATATGCAAGACAAAAAACGTTCTGGTAGACCGAAAGAGTTTGAAGATGCGAAACTGCAGGAGTTATTGGATTAAGACTCAACCCAAACTCAAATACAATTAGCAGAAACGTCAAAGTGTGGCCCAAGAAACGATTACGAGCAATGACAATCCAAAAGATGGCAAGATGGGATGGGTGGCCACTTCAATTCAATGACAGGCAAAATTAAATGGAAAATGGAAAAATAGTCTGTGAAATGCTGCTTCGAAGATATGACCGGAAGTCATTTCTGTATCGAATAGTGATGGGTGATGAAAAGTGGGTTTATTTTGAAAACCCTATGCGTAAAAACCATGGTTTCACCTGGCGAAACCGGCCCACTGACTCCAAGGCCACATCGTTTTGGTCGCAAGACAATGCTCTGTGTTTGGTGGTAGCAGAGTGGTGTGGTGTATTACGGATCTGTTGAAACCCAGTGAAACAGTAGAGTGATCGCTCAATTTGAACCATGCATTGATCGAAAACGGTCAAGTGATTTTATAAAGCGTTGAAAGCACTTGGAGAGGGCATATTATTGCACCCACCGTACTCTCCAAACCTTGCCCCGTCCGACTATCAACTTTTCGCATCTAGTAGGTACACGCGCTTGCAGGGCAGCTTCTCGCTAATTTTGAAGAAGTTAGAAAATGGCCCAATGAATGGTTTTGCTCAAAGGAAAAACAATTTTTTGGGATGCAATCCATAAATGCCTGAAAGATGGGCAAGATGTTTAGAATCAAATGGCCAATACTTTGAATAAATAAATAAATATTTCCATTTTTTGAAAAATTACGTAGTTTTTTTTCCGAAAAAACCGGTAATGACTTCCCGGTTATTACCGCCACGTAGTCCGAGAAGAAGGCTACTTCTCTACGTGGAAAGTTGGCCTACGGAAAGAGGCTGCACGAATGCATAAGGCTATTAGTTAGGCGACAAATGATACCTGTATGCGTAGCGAGGAAGTCCGTTGGACCTTTCGGGGGCCGTAGCGGCCACCAGCGCTAGCACGATGGCCAGGGGCTGAAGCACGCAGAGCAGACCCGCGCACACCTCCACCACGTATACGTTGCTAACTACGTCGTGCTCCGCCTCCTGCGTCACAATTTACAAATAAAGCCATTAGTAAACGAACAGAAAAGCGGACCAAGAGTGGTAGACGGAAAAGGTGGATCATATGCCTATTATATCCATGCAGAGGCGGAGAAAGAATACAGACCTCTGCGGCCGGTCGTAAAAGGCGACTAAAAACCCAAGCTAGGTGGTAGGGCTCCAAGCCCGCCTGTGTCCAGATGGCAACCACTCCTGGTCCAGTACTACTACGCGGATAACAGCGTGGCGTTGCAAACACCCATAGGCGACGATAACTGCTAAATTCTAAGTTTCACTTCGGCCCACAATTACGAATGAGCCGCCGCCACTAATGGCCGAGGGGAGGGCACGTGGCGTGCGAGCCCTAATACTCATACGAAGTTGTCTATTTGTGTATATCTATGTGTTTCAAATATGACAAGTGATAACGTACCTCTATTTGGGTCCGTATACGTTTGATGTCCTCCAGGAAACTCCATTTGTCGAGAATTTTTTTCAAATCGTCCACCAATGGGGTGACCTGGGCGAGCTGCTTGGCGCGCGTGGAACGCAAGAACTCCCCCATACGAACACCCATCCAAGAGATCCAGGCCAGCTCACTGGCCACCAGCGCCGCCATCATCACCGCGTACTGCACCAATTTCACCCAAAGACAAATTAGCGCACTACCGTGGCTCCTGTTCTATTGCGCATTTATGGAGTAGGTACACAATGGTACAAGGAGTGACCAAACTCTCTCTAAGGCGAGGAGGAGCATTAGACAGATTATGTGATTGTGAACTGAGAAAGGTATTTTGGTAATCAAATGCTATACAAGTGGCAAGTATACCAGTAAGAGAAGAACGCGGCGAGCAGACGTCCGGTGTATGCAGAGGGCAGTGGCGCACAAGTGGCCGAGCAGCAGCAGCGCAAGCCCCCCGACGCAGAAAAAGATCGCCGACATGCGGTACTCCTCCGGGAACATCTCGCGCACCATCACATACGTGCTGGGATCCCACTTGAGGCGTGCCGCCGTCGCCAGGCTGGCTCCCGCGTACAGCTGCCACCACAGATAACCGATTTAAACACTAGGCCGTAGGAAAGCATCCGTTACACAGATGACACGCGCTACTTACAAACAACAAAAGGTTGACATGGGTGAGCAGAAGAGGTGCAGCGCGCGCGCAACACGCCATTGCAGTTCGTCGAATGCAGTCCCCAACTGCGTCGGGCGTCTCCTCCGGTCGCCAACGCCAATGAGCAATCCCGAGCCCACCGCACCGCGCCATATCTTATCTTCTTATCGCCGGCCGTTATCAGGAGCGCGTCGGCTGCGTTCGCGTGCGACCAAATCAAACGAATTACATATATTTATTTCTACATGACATGGTGAATTAAACTTTCTTAGAGGTTAATAATATATTGCTGCAGCATGTCACTACAACATGTCACCTACGACTACGAGGCACATAAATATTGAAATTAAGATATAGGAATAACTTGAGGATTACGAAATTTACTTAAAATATAAAAAATATTACAAAATTCAAATTGAAAATTACATTTACAATTGATTAATATCGTCAAGTTCGCAATGTACCTGGTGCCACCGCTACCTTGGAGTGTATTTACATTAATTACTACCTTGTGGTACCCCTAAAGTATACAAAATATTCTGAAGTCTAGCCTGTTTGCTGCAAATCTTGCGGTGTTATACGTTATTTACTATTTTAAAGGTAGCTTTCGTACGTATTTAGAGCATTCCGCAACCAAGCAACCGCCCCTCCTAAACCCGTCTTGTTTACAAGGTGCGATATTTATCCATAAAGTCAATTAATCTAATCAACATAGCTTTTTGAAATATGTATTTTGATAATAGCGATCCTGTATGATCGTTGTTGCCGTATATCGTCGTACCTATATAATATCCATCTGCAATCGGTCACACCCTCATAATATAGTAAAATAGATTAACTATTGACAGATTTTTCTGGAAGCGTTCCTTCAACAAACGAAAGGGTAACAATGTGATTGAAGAAGGGTGCTGTAAATAAGGAACATTTTGAACAACCACCGTTAATTGATCTAGTTTAGTTTAAAGATCTATATCTACCTATGAAGGAAGTCAAAGTGGAGGTGAGGAGGAAAAATAACAAAATAAGGATCTCATTTATAACACCTTGAGCGGAATACAAGGACAGTCAGAAGTCAACCAATACTCAACACCGGCCCAGGGATCTCTTGTAAAACCTTCTGCCAAACTCAGCTAAGGAGGTGTTCAGGGAAACAAACCGAACTATCACCAACACTGCGTTCAAATCTTTCCAGCTGGAGGATGCACCAACTGACTAGCGAAGTTGACTCGAGCCTCGAAGGTCTAGCTGGGAAACTTATGTCCCAACATATATTAAACCGGTTATAAATTCAGCGGTACGCTATAGAAAAGTTCATGAAAGTTAGATTAGAAATATCGGAGATAGGCATTGTTATGTGGATTCTGGTATAACCGAATTTTTCGTAACATGGTTGTATGAAAATAAATTGGCATTACGAACAAACAAATGAGTTTTATGTATTTAAGGACATGTAGGTAGGTGTGTGGAAATTCAATAGAATGGTTAAAAGTGATTCAAAGCAACGATGAGTTCATCTCTGCATGGCGAATGCGCAATTCGGTTGCGGTTATCCTTGTAACCGAATAAGGATTTACTTATTTCAAAATAGAGCAAGTACGATAGTAACAATGTATTCCGATGATTTACAAAAGTGCTTTCCCCAAACAACCAACAACCAACGCAATTTTAAAGATTCTAAGAAATGAAGCACTTCAAACAAATTATCCAAACATTGACATAGCTTTACGAATGTGTGTATCGACGGCAGTCAGCAAGTGCAGTGGTGAGCGGCCTGAGCGGCGGTTTTCCTGTCTAAAGAGAGTGAAAAATTATCTTCGCTTAACTATGACAGATATCAGATTAAATTCGTCAGCAATGCTTAACATAGAATCAAATTTATTGCAATCTTTAAACTGTGACGACGATATTATTGACAATTTCATTCCGCTACATGACGTAAACAAGTAAACATTAGCTCCACACAAAAGTATTTATTAAAATTGTAACTAAGTTGAATTGTAGTGAAAATATTATATCAATATCAAGTAAATGTGACGAATTTTTTGTATAACAAGAAACTTGATCATATGAATGATTGGTAATGGTGTATTCTTGAGTGAAATAGTGAATCGTGTAAGTGATTAACAAATCCTGAAATAGCATATATTTTTAAAATGTCAATTAGTTTACACATACTATAACACAATATGAACCATATTTAATCAACCTTAAGCTTATTACTGAATATAACACCGATTTTAAGATATATAACAAGAAACAATTTCTGAAGTACCGCCATAAATAAAAAAAAAAAAAAAAAAAACTCGTGAACAGAGACTTATAATTCTCAAAACCACATCATATAATAGCATATAGCAATGCCTCGCATTACGAGAAGCCCTCCAAAAGCTACTATGCCATTCTCAACCATGCAGTTTGATGATGATGTATTGCAAACAAGCTATGACTCCGCCCCGGATCTGACTACGGCCGGACTAATGGAGCCAGAGGAAAGTATATCTTTTGTAACCTCAAGAAATGATAAGCGTAAACGTAATTTTGGCATTGACGAGTTACGCACATCCATTATCAACTTGAATAAGATGCTATCAGTTTCTTTGGCACAACAAGAGTCCAAATTTGAGCCGTGTGGTCCCGGCCGAAGAAAGAATAGGGCCACCCCAAATCATCCCAAGGGAGTCGTAAAAGCCGACTGATGGGTCACTCCCTCTGCCAGCTTGCATGCGGCGAGGGAAGGACACCTCTAGGTTTCCCTTTAGAGGTTGGGAGGTCGGACGGCAGTCGCTCCCGTAAAAACCAAAACAAGCCAAACAAAAATGGTACGGACACGGAAAGGTATTGTCCCGGATAGGGCGTCGCCGCAAAACGACGCGCAGGAACTTCGCCCGACTCCTGTGACAAGTGGACTAGGGCTGCCGTGCCGTGGGCGAGCACGGCTAAAGACACTAGCCCCATCCAAAAGGAAACTCCGCTTCGCAACGTGGAATATTGGCACGCTAACCGGACGCGCGAGAGAGTTGGCCGATGTGCTCTCCAGGCGGAGGGTGGCCGTGGCGTTCCTGCAGGAGACTCGGTGGAAGGCCAGCAGATCCCGGTTCATTGGGAATGGCTACAAGCTGATCTACACAGGTGCACCTGGTGGGGAGAATGGGGTTGCCATAGTGCTCTCGGAGGAGTTCCAGAACGACATTTTGGAAGTGAAACGTCATAGCGACCGGCTTATGGTCGTTAGGGTGCTTATCGATGGGGTAGTTACCCACTTGATAAGTGCCTATGCGCCACAGGCCGGTTGTGACGACGCCGATAAAATAGCGTTTTGGAATCAACTCGGAGAAGTGCTCCGTGGAATCCCATTATCACAGGGGATCGTTTTGGGGGGTGATCTGAACGGTCATGTGGGTAATGAATGTGGGGAATTTGAGCGTGTTCACGGTGGATTTGGGTACGGTAGCCGCAACGCGGAAGGGGAGGATATCCTCAATACGTGTGCGGCTGCCGACCTTGCCATCGTGAACACATATTTCAAAAAGAGACCCGAGCATCTCATCACCTACAAGAGCGGGAGGAATGCTACCCAAATCGACTTCCTACTCACTAGGAGACACCACATCAACAAAGTGGCCAACTGCAAGGTCATACCCGGTGAGAGTCTCACTGCACAACACCGTCTTCTTGTCATGGACCTCTGCGTAAAGCCCAAAGGCAAATGTGTCGACCGCCTTCAACGCCGAATCAGGTGGTGGCTGCTTGATGAAGTCAAGTCCCAGGAGTTCGCCTCTGCCATCGGCGACAAGTGCGCTGGTGGTGAGGGCGAACCGGTTCAAGCTTACTGGGACAGGATTCAGGCGGCTATCCTTGGGTCGGCGAGAGAGGTGCTTGGCGTGTCTAAGGGCGGACGCAAGTGTGACAAGGAGACTTGGTGGTGGAACGACTCAGTCCAGAGGGAGACCAGGGCGAAAAAAGCCCTCTTTAAGAAGTGGCAAGCGTCCAGATCTCCTGAAGATCGCGACGCATACAAAGATGCCAAACGCGCCACCAAGAAAGCTGTAGCCAGAGCCAGACGAGACCACTTACAACCACTTTACGATAAGTTGGACTCGTCTGAGGGGCAGAAGCTCATATATAAGTTGGCGCGCTCCAGGGTCAAAGCGGCACAGGATATCTCCAAGTGCCGCTGTGTAAAAGACCCCGGGGGCAACTTGTTATGCGAGGACCTCGCGGTGAAGGAGAGATGGCGCTCATATTTCCACGAGCTGCTGAACAAGCAGCATAAAGAGGTGCAGCCGCCAGATCTTCCTCCGAACCAAGGACTAGTGCCACTGATAACGCCTGCAGAGGTCCAGAATTGTCTTCGCCGCATGAAGAATCGGAAAGCTGTTGGATCCGATGGAGTCCCCATCGAAGCCTGGAAGGCGATGGGCTCTCGTGGTGTGGGCACTTTAACCGACCTTTTTAACCGGACACTCCTCACCGGTACGGTCCCGAACCAATGGAGGCTGAGTATCATTACTCCAGTCTTCAAAGGCAAGGGATCGGTGCAGGAGTGCGGTAACTACCGCGGTATAAAGGTCATGTCCCACACCATGAAGCTCTTCGAGAGGGTTATCGACTCTCGGATTCGACAGGAGTGCACTGTCTCGGAATGTCAATATGGGTTTCGCCCTGGTCACGGGACAATGGACCCTATTTTCGCCCTAAGGACTGTCGCGGAGAAATACAGGGCGAAGAATACGCCTCTGCATTGTCTGTTTCTTGACTTGCAGAAGGCCTTCGACTGTGTTCCTCGCGCGATAGTCTGGTGGGCATTGCGGTCCAAAGGGATTCCAGAGGCCTATATTGGGATCATCCGAGACATGTACCGTGATTCCGATTCCGTAGTTCGGACCGCTGTTGGCGACACAAAACCTTTCCCCATCACCGTCGGTGTGCACCAAGGATCCGTCCTAAGTCCGTTTCTGTTTAGCGTGGTATTAGACGTATTGTCAGACAGCATCAGAAACTCACATGAGCAGCCACCGTGGCTGCTCATGTATGCTGATGATATCGCGCTGGCAGATTCGGACAGGGGTAGGCTGGTGCGACGTGTGAAGGTGTGGAAGGAATCGCTTGAGAACGGTGGTCTGAAGCTCAATGTGGCGAAGACCGAGTACTTGGCCTGTAACTCCACAGATCTCACACCCGTACGCATAGACGGCAACACGGTCGAGCGCACGGACCATGTGAAATACCTGGGATCTGTGTTTCATGCGTCTGGTGACATCGATTGCGACGTCAAGGCACGCATTGCTGCCGCGTGGGCCAAATGGCGTGAGGTAACTGGTGTCATTTGTGACCCCAAGATGCCGGTAAAGTTGAAGGGACAGGTCTATAAGACCATCATTAGGCCTGTCCTTTTATACGGCTGTGAAGCGTGGCCGGTGTTAGAGCGACACAAGCAGGAACTGCGTGTCACGGAGATGAATATGCTGCGGTGGATGTGTGGAGTGACGCGGAAGGACCGCGTTAGGAACTCCCGCATTCGCGGTAGTCTTCGTGTCCGTGACATTGCAGATAAATTGCAGGAGTGTCGGCTCCGTTGGTATGGCCATGTTTTACGGCAACCGGATGCTTACGTGGGAAACAAATGTCTGGCCATGCCTCCTCCGCCGGGCCCCGGCAGGAGGGGTAGACCCAAAAAGTGCTGGCTTGACGTCATAAAGGGTGATATGCGTGCCAATGGGCTCACTACCAGGGATGCTGAAGATCGCGTGAAGTGGAGTAGAAAAAGTCGGAAAGCGGACCCCGGGCACCGAAACGAAAGTTTGGGTGGCAACCGGGACTAACGCTAGGATGATGATGATGATGATGAACAAGAGTCCAAATTAGCTGTTGTTATGTCCACTATATCGGAAATAAAGGAACAAAACGTAAATATACAAAGCTCAATTAACTTTTTGTCTGAAGAATATAACGACCTAAAACAAAAAATTATATGCATGGAAAATGAAAAGAAGGATCAAATTATTTATATAAACTCCTTAGAAAAGAAACTAGAAGACTTGGAACGAAACTGCCGTGCTACCGGATTGGAACTTCGTAATATTCCACAGGAACAAGGAGAAACTAAAAAAAGTTTAACTAAGTTAATTATGAAAATTGGGGAAAAAATTAAAGTTCCTATTAAGCAATATGAAATTAAGGATACTTTCAGAGTCAAGTCAAAAACTGAAAAAAAGCCTATAATTGTAGAATTTACCTCAGTGTTAATAAAACAAGACTTTATGGAGTCTATTAAACAATTGAAGAGAGCGAATAATGGACAACTAGATTCTGGTATGCTGGGTATCCAAGGACCGCCTGAAAAGGTTTTCATCTCTGAGGCCCTAACCTCCAAAACTAAAAGAATATTTGCCTTAGCACGTGACTTCGCAAAATCAAACTTACAAATATTGTTGGTCATCCTACGGATATATCTACATTAAAAAGGGAGATGGCCAGCCAGCAATGCGGATTAACTCAGAAGATGACCTACGTCGAATTAAGTCTCCGTGACTAACTTTAACTTTTAAGTCTTTTTTATGTATTAATTGCATGATATTTAAATATTCCATTGGGTTTAATTGTTCACTATTGTTAAAACATACACAAATTTCTTACTTTTACTTACAAACACTCATTCATATAAACTTTTATTGTTCATACATGTTTACACAATACAACATATACCAAACACATAAAGTACTATTTCATGTATACTGGCCTTACATTAATATTATAACAAATTATATACCTTACTTTTCTACTGATACATTATGTGTGCTTTCGATCTTATCTAAATCAAAACAAATGTACACCTGCTTTTGCCCAATATCCATTCACAAATTGTATTATGATTATTAATAATAATATCATAGCTCAAAAGTTAGATAATCAGAAAATTATATCAGCATATGAATGCCACCCAGAAGATTGTCTTTCATACATTGATGTTAGAAATATGAGTATGAGCATCATGACGTTGAATATACGTAGTGTTTACAAAAACTTGGATCAATTCCTAGTTCTCTTGTATCGTTGCAATTATAATCCACATATAATTGTTTTAACTGAATGCTGGCTAGAAGCTGGTAAAGCCCCTCCACACATTTCTAACTATAAATTATATTATACACAAAAGTTGAAAAATCAAAATGATGGCGTCATAATATATGTTCAAGACCAAATAGTTTGCACTGTCTCGGAACCAGTAATTGATGGGGGTACTGGACTTATTCTTGAATTTAAACATTCTGCTATTATTGCTATTTATAGATCTCCCTCAGTGCGCGTTATTGACCAGTTTCTTACTTCCATAGAAACTTTAGTCAATAACTTGAAAGCAAACTCTAACAATATATATACCTAGTCAGGTCATAAGTATTGTCACACAGTAAAAACTTTTCTTTTAGAATGCTGGCCACAAAAAAGTTTATTGAATTCGAATTTCGAATTGTTCATGAAAATAAAAATGTATAACTTTTAGAATTTTACTCATTTTTAAATATGGAGTGGACGCTTAAAGAAGACCGTGTTGCAGTTATTGCGTTGCATCGTTGCAGTTACGCGCCAATTCAAATTTTTAACATACTGAAAAATTTGAATATAACCAAAAGATTCGTTTATCGTACCATCAAATGATACAATGAAGACTCTAGTGTAGATGACAGGTCAAGAAGTGGTCGCCCTCGGTCTGTTAGGACTCCAGCAGTGATAAAAGCTGTGAAGGCACGAATTCAAAGAAATCCCAAACGTAAGCAGAAACTGTTGGCCTTTCAGATGGGGTTAAGCAGAACCACGGTGAAAAGGGTGTTAAATGAAGACTTAGGGCTTCGGGCATATCGAAGAAAAACAGGACATCGTTTGAATGCTCGTCTAATGGACCTGAGACTGAAGAGATGCCGCGCTTTGTTGAAGCGGTACGCGGGAAAAAAATATCGGGAAATTCTTTTTTCGGATGAAAAAATGTTTACCGTAGAAGAGAGCTACAACAAACAAAATGATAAGGTGTACGCACACAGTAGTGAAGAAGCGAGCAACCGTATTCCGCGTGTCCAACGAGGTCATTTTCCATCCTCGCTCATGGTATGGTTGGGAGTTTCTTATTGGGGCTTAACAGAGGTACATTTTTGTGAGAAAGGTGTAAAAACGAATGCTGTTGTGTATCAAAATACAGTCCTGACGAACCTTGTGGAACCTGTTTCTCATACCATGTTCAATAACAGGCACTGGGTATTCCAACAAGATTCGGCGCCAGCTCATAGAGCGAAGAGCACACAAGACTGGCTGGCGGCGCGTGAAATCGACTTCATCCGGCACGAAGACTGGCCCTCCTCCAGTCCAGATTTGAATCCGTTAGATTACAAGATATGGCAACACTTGGAGGAAAAGGCGTGCTCAAAGCCTCATCCCAATTTGGAGTCACTCAAGACATCCTTGATTAAGGCAGCCGCCGATATTGACATGGACCTCGTTCGTGCTGCGATAGACGATTGGCCGCGCAGATTGAAGGCCTGTATTCAAAATCACGGAGGTCATTTTGAATAAACTTTAATGTCATAAGAATCTATGTTTTGTTAAGTTCATTTTGGTATATGAATGGTTACATAATGAATAAACTTGTTACAATTATTTTACATTAAACATGTGACAGAATTTATGACCTGACTAGGTATATTGTTGGTGACATCAATATTAACATAAGCCCCAATAGCAGAGATAACAACTGCTCATCCTATCTTGAGCTTCTTTATAGTCTTGGCTTCTGTCCGGCTCATAACTTACCTACAAGAGGTGATAATTGCCTAGATCATATTTTTATAAAAGCATCATGCGTAGGTACCTGCCTTGTACTCAACACATTCATAACGGATCACAAAGTTGTTATCTTGATTACTGACAAAATATTGAATAATAAAGGTACAAAAACTAAAGTTATAAAAAAAACAGATTTTGATAAAGTTCTAGATTATATAATTAAATTAGATATTAATTCAAAATTTAACTCAAATGATCCTAACTTGTCAGCAAATTTAATATCGAATATATTAGTCAATGCTTTAGAATTGCACACTCAAACCATCATTGTATCTCGTCGACAAAAGATCTTAAAACCATGGATTACTCCCGGTCTATTAAGGTGTATCAAAAATAGAGACAGGCTCCACCTCAAATCAAAATACGATCCTGATAACCTTATTATTAAAATAACTTATGTCCGCTACAGAAATTATTGTAATAAAATTTTAAGGAAAGTCAGAGCTAATTATGAGGAAAGAGAATTATTGAACGCTGAAGGTAATAATAAGTTGTTGTGGAATAGGGTTAAAAGCTTTACAAATACAATGAAAATAAATACATCTGCATCTGAACTTTTAAATGTGGGCGATAACCCTGACATCTCTGTTAATATTGTTAATAATTATTTTTCATCTATTGGTAAAAGTCTGGCTCAAACAATTATAGATTCTAAATACTATCAAAATAATAGCATAGCAAAATTGCCTGATCCTACTCCAACTTCCATGGCACTTATAGAATGTACGGAATTAGAAATAGACTCCATAATTATCAGTTTAAAGGACAGCAGTGCTTATGGTTGGGACGGTATATCAACTAATTTAGTTAAGAGGGCAAGAACCATAATTGTACCTTATATAACAAGGTTATGTAACTTATGTATTGCTAAAGGAATATTTCCAGATGCTTTTAAAAAGAGTTTGATTCATCCCATATTCAAAGAAGGAGATCCAAACGAAATCAATAATTATCGTCCCATATCACTGCTGCCTGTACTTTCAAAAATCTTTGAAAAATTTTTAAACAAAAATTTGATGAAGTACTTAGAAGCTAATAAATTACTAGCCGATAGTCAATTCGGCTTTCGCGAAGGCAAGTGTACAGAGGATGCAGTCCAACACTTGATTAACCAAGTTACGTCTCTTGTTGATAGTAGGAAAAAGGTAATAGGTGTCTTTCTTGACCTTAAAAAAGCGTTTGATACTGTCTCAGTGCCCATACTCCTTAGGAAAATGGAAAGGCTAGGCATACGCGGTTTACCTCTCAAAATATTCCAAAGTTACCTTGATAATAGATCGCAAGTAGTACAAATAGATAATCATTATAGTAAACATCAAAACATGCTTTTTGGATTGCCTCAGGGTAGTATACTCGGGCCAACCCTATTCTTGATCTATATTAATGATTTATCTCACTTGAAGCTTAATAACGGCTTTTTAGTTAGCTTCGCAGATGATACGGCCTTGGTTTTTCATAGAGACACATGGGAAGACGTCCATTTACTGGCTGAACAAGGTATAGCCTCTGTCTACAAATGGTTGAACCAGAATCTTCTAACACTAAACCTAAATAAAACTAATTACATGAACTTTTCTATCACAAACCCACCCAGCTCTGCGTTGAAGTATAATTTAAAAGTACATACATGTAATTCTGTAGAGTCTGAGCATTGTAGGTGTTTAGAAATTCGTAAAACTAGAGAAACTAGGTATTTAGGCGTTATTGTGGATGACTTATGTAAATGGCATAAACATACTGAGCTTGTCACTTCCAGAGTTCGAAAGCTGATCTGGGTATTTAGAAGACTTCGATACATTGCATCTAAAGACTTACTTTTAATTATTTTTAAAGCTATGGGTTTGTCCATCATACAATACTGCATTTCTGTTTGGGGTGGCTCATATACACTCCATCTTATTAAACTTGAAAGGGCACTGAGATGTGTTTTGAAAGTAATGTTCTTTAAGCCCTTTAGGTTTCCTACTTTTCAATTGTTTAATGAATATAAAGTACTTTCTGTAAGACAAGCATATGTATCTCACATTGTATTGAAACAACACAAAATAACACCCTTGAATAAAACTTTACCCCATAAGAGAAGAATAGATAAAGTGTGTGTTACTATTCCCACACGTACAAAATATTTACAGCATCAATCTTGTTAAATGAGTATATTTCTGTACAATAAAATAAACAAAATATTACATATTCACGAATTAAATAAATTACAATGTAAAAAGAAAGTAAATAAGTGGCTACTCAACTTAGACTATGAGGAAACAGAAAGATTTTTGAGTGTATGAATTATTAACACACGCACACGTACGCGCGCGTACACACACACACGCACACGCACGCACACACACACACACACACACACACACATGCATGCACCTTTAGAATAAGAACATAGAAATAAGAAATAAGCTTAGTTTTACGTAAATTCATAGATTATATTGTATCAATCGGAATCGGGTCCCCAAGATACAGGTCAACCTAGTTTGGGGACCAATGATGTTATGGATTGTTATGGATTTTTATATATGTCAATAAACAATTTATTTATTTATTTATTTAATTTCGCAAGACAAAAATGTAGGCACCAAATTTTTTTTAGTTTGTCACTTAATCTGTAACAGCAAGTAAATCAAAATTTACATAAATAAAATAAGCAAGTAAATAAAATTTACATAAAATTTTACATACATACCATTATAATTTTATTTAATTTTTTACTTTAAATAATTTCTGCAAATAATTCAATTATTTCAAAGTATATCCTAACTTTATGTTAAGAGTGCCTTTAAGTTCGCTTTAAGTATACATAAAAATTCAGATTGTGGTGAAAAATTAACCCTATACCAGTGTTTAAATAAATAATACGTAACTTGATTTTTTTTTATTTACCAAGTATTAATAAATTCTTAAAATTAATAAAAACGCCAGCAAAGCGTCAGACGATTCACGGCGACGCGCGATGTTTGTTTCCCAAATTTGGCCGACCGAGAAAGAAATCCGGGACCTTCCGCGCTTACGGCAGACGCCTAGGCCACTATCTATACTATCGAGGTCGAATTGAGTAACTATAATAATACTGTATATTAAAGTTAGTTAAGTTAGTTCATATAAATGAAATATTAGATACACTGATTTAATTTATTTTTATACTATTCAATAATTTAATTCATACAACTGGCGTATAAAACTAGAAATTATTATATAGGGAATTTCGTAATTTTGGGGTTTACATGCCAGTCGTACCTTAAAGCTTTAAGATATTGTAAACCGAAATCGTAAGATCCGACAATATCAATCTCATATATACTCATGCTCTTTTTTCCTTGGCCCCCATCTCACCGCGTTTTCCTCAGGTGCGGTACAGCAGTTTTGGTCAAACTTAGTAAGAGTTATTTTTAATATAGGGGCGCCGATGAGATGCTTGCCTACGGCGCTCTCAACGTTTAATCCGCCTCTGATGATAGACAGTACTTTACGGGAACTGATTTATATTAACTAGGTTAATATAAATCAGTTTCAAGCGGGGTTCTGATCATTGATTAAAGAAAAAAACTCAAAATAAATCATTTTATTAGTGTTGCTAGTGGCGGGAATCCATTTAACTGTTATAATATTTATGGACATTGAATCAATGTTAAACTTATAAGTTTATGGTGCTACTTAACATACATAGGCATGTACAGCGCCAACCTGGTTCCACTCTTACACCACGAAATGAGAGAATTTTTAATTTACCTTTAATTACTGATCATGCACCACTTGAGCTCCTAAAAAAGGACCCAAGTTGCACACATCAAATAGTTTTATGTTTTTTAACGGTTTATTAAAATTCTAAATGTGATAAACCGTTTCTTCTTTAGCCAGCGTTTTGAATTGGAAACGGTGTTACTAGCTTTTCAACATACCTATAAGGTGACATACCTATTTTAATACGTTTAATGTGTATTTGAACAAACTTTAATAGGTACATCAAATGCTTGTGTCAAGTCGAGGCCAAGAAAACACAGCAAAAACAACACAAATGTTTTCTCCGTCTACTATTAGTACTACTATAAATGACAACTTAAATTTGCTTTTAAACATTATGCCACAGAGAAATCGTGAGTAGTGCGCGTGGCAGCTGCGCCCTGTGGCACAACCGTGAGACAATTTCAACAACATTTACACAACACACAACAACAAGACATCATCATCATCATCCTAGCGTTAGTCCCGGTTGCCACCAAAACTTTCGTTTCGGTGCCCGGGGTCCGCTTTCCGACTTTTTCTACTCCACTTCGCGCGATCTTCAGCATCCCTGGTAGTTAGCCCATTGGCACGCATATCACCCTTTACGACGTCAAGCCAGCACTTTTTGGGTCTACCCCTCCTGCCGGGGCCCGGCGGAGGCGGCATGGCCAGACATTTGTTTCCCACGTAAGCATCCGGTTGCCGTAAAACATGGCCATACCAACGGAGCCGACACTCCTGCAATTTATCTGCAATGTCACGGACATGAAGACTACCGCGAATGCGGGAGTTCCTAACGCGGTCCTTCCGCGTCACTCCACACATCCACCGCAGCATATTCATCTCCGTGACACGCAGTTCTTGCTTGTGTCGCTCTAACACCGGCCACGCTTCACAGCCGTATAAAAGGACAGGCCTAATGATGGTCTTATAGACCTGTCCCTTCAACTTTACCGGCATCTTGGGGTCACAAATGACACCAGTTACCTCACGCCATTTGGCCCACGCGGCAGCAATGCGTGCCTTGACGTCGCAATCGATGTCACCAGACGCATGAAACACAGATCCCAGGTATTTCACATGGTCCGTGCGCTCGACCGTGTTGCCGTCTATGCGTACGGGTGTGGGATCTGTGGAGTTACAGGCCAAGTACTCGGTCTTCGCCACATTGAGCTTCAGACCACCGTTCTCAAGCGACTCCTTCCACACCTTCACACGTCGCACCAGCCTACCCCTGTCCGAATCTGCCAGCGCGATATCATCAGCATACATGAGCAGCCACGGGGGCTGCTCATGTGAGTTTCTGATGCTGTTTGACAATACGTCTAATACCACACTAAACAGAAACGGACTAAGGACGGATCCTTGGTGCACACCGACGGTGATGGGAAAAGGTTTAGTGTCGCCAACAGCGGTCCGAACTACGGAATCGGAATCACGGTACATGTCTCGGATGATCTCAATATAGGCCTCTGGAATCCCTTTGGACCGCAATGCCCACCAGATTATCGCGCGAGGAATACAGTCGAAGGCCTTCTGCAAGTCAAGAAACAGACAATGCAGAGGCGTATTCTTCGCCCTGTATTTCTCCGCGACAGTCCTTAGGGCAAAAATAGGGTCCATTGTCCCGTGACCAGGGCGGAACCCATATTGACATTCCGAGACAGTGCACTCCTGTCGAATCCGAGAGTCGATAACCCTCTCGAAGAGCTTCATGGTGTGGGACATGACCTTTATACCGCGGTAGTTACCGCACTCCTGCACCGATCCCTTGCCTTTGAAGACTGGAGTAATGATACTCAGCCTCCATTGGTTCGGGATCGTACCGGTGAGGAGTGTCTGGTTAAAAAGGTCGGTTAAAGTGCCCACACCACGAGAGCCCATCGCCTTCCAGGCTTCGATGGGGACTCCATCGGATCCAACAGCTTTCCGATTCTTCATGCGTCGAAGACAATTCTGGACCTCTGCAGGCGTTATCAGTGGCACTAGTCCTTGATTCGGAGGAAGATCTGGCGGCTGCACCTCTTTGTGCTGCTTGTTCAGCAGCTCGTGGAAATATGAGCGCCATCTCTCCTTCACCGCGAGGTCCTCGCATAACAAGTTGCCCCCGGGGTCTTTTACACAGCGGCACTTGGAGATATCCTGTGCCGCTTTGACCCTGGAGCGCGCCAACTTATATATGAGCTTCTGCCCCTCAGACGAGTCCAACTTATCGTAAAGTGGTTGTAAGTGGTCTCGTCTGGCTCTGGCTACAGCTTTCTTGGTGGCGCGTTTGGCATCTTTGTATGCGTCGCGATCTTCAGGAGATCTGGACGCTTGCCACTTCTTAAAGAGGGCTTTTTTCGCCCTGGTCTCCCTCTGGACTGAGTCATTCCACCACCAAGTCTCCTTGTCACACTTGCGTCCGCCCTTAGACACGCCAAGCACCTCTCTCGCCGACCCAAGGATAGCCGCCTGAATCCTGTCCCAGTACGCTTGAACCGGTTCGCCCTCACCTCCGGCGCACTTGTCGCCGATGGCAGAGGCGAACACCTGGGACTTGACATTATCAAGCAGCCACCACCTGATTCGGCGTTGAAGGCGGTCGACACATTTGCCTTTGGGCTTCACGCAGAGGTCCATGACAAGAAGACGGTGTTGTGCAGTGAGACTCTCACCGGGTATGACCTTGCAGTTGGCTACTTTGCTGATGTGGTGTCTCCTAGTGAGTAGGAAGTCGATTTGGGTAGCATTCCTCCCGCTCTTGTAGGTGATGAGATGCTCGGGTCTCTTTTTGAAATACGTGTTCACGATGGCAAGGTCGGCAGCCGCACACGTATTGAGGATGTTCTCCCCTTCCGCGTTGCGGGTACCGTACCCAAATCCACCGTGAACACGCTCAAATTCCCCACATTCATCACCCACATGACCGTTCAGATCACCCCCCAAAACGATCCCCTGTGATAATGGGATTCCACGGAGCACTTCTCCGAGTAGATTCCAAAACGCTATTTTATCGGCGTCGTCACAACCGGCCTGTGGCGCATAGGCACTTATCAAGTGGGTAACTACCCCATCGATAAGCACCCTAACGACCATAAGCCGGTCGCTATGACGTTTCACTTCCAAAATGTCGTTCTGGAACTCCTCCGAGAGCACTATGGCAACCCCATTCTCCCCACCAGGTGCACCTGTGTAGATCAGCTTGTAGCCATTCCCAATGAACCGGGATCTGCTGGCCTTCCACCGAGTCTCCTGCAGGAACGCCACGGCCACCCTCCGCCTGGAGAGCACATCGGCCAACTCTCTCGCGCGTCCGGTTAGCGTGCCAATATTCCACGTTGCGAAGCGGAGTTTCCTTTTGGATGGGGCTAGTGTCTTTAGCCGTGCACGCCCACGGCACGGCAGCCCTAGTCCACTTGTCACAGGAGTCGGGCGAAGTTCCTGCGCGTCGTTTTGCGGCGACGCCCTATCCGTGACATATCCCTTACGTGTCCGAACCATATTATTTGGCTAGTTTTGGTTTTTACGGGAGCGACTGCCGTCCGACCTCCCAACCCCTAGAGGAAAAACCGAGAGGTGCACTTCCTTTGCCGCATGCAAGCTGGCAAAAGAGTAGTCCATCAGTCGCCTTTTACGACTCCCTTGGAATGACCTGGGGTGACCCTATTCTTTTCACTGGCCGGGGTCACACGGCGAGGCCGGGGTCACACGGCGAACACAACAACAAGACAATTTAGTTTAAAAATAAAATATCGTAGAAGCACACACACACTTTTAAAACAGTGACATTAGTTTTCTCGTCAGTAATTTTATTATAATGTTAAGAATTATTTTTACGTTATAGTTTGATTAACTATTATTAAATAGTATAAACTGTAATTTATTTTTACTTTTTATATAAAAGCGTGTTTTTGCAGTGCCACGCCATTCCGAGCTCACGCATCTCAAAGCGCGGAGACACTACTAATTCCAATAAACATTATTATTAATATTGTGTTGTGAGTGTGCTAAATCCGACATATCCATATACATTATTTTTCATATTGTATGACGTCATATTTGTAATTATATTCAGTTCAATCTTTATACTAAATAGCTGTCTGTGTATTTTTTTCATGTTCATGTTAAACTTTACGCATATATTGTAAATCACCTTTTTTTGCTGACTGCCTCATCACGGACACTGTTATTGCGTAGCAACTACGACTCTATACTTCTTCGTGGTGGCTTAGCAGTCAGCTAATAAAAAAAGGCATGCCCTAAGACTGGATAACACTGAATTTCAGGGTTCACTCCAGGCCTAGAACGGGTTCCTATAACCGGACATAACTATCAAGCCTTTTTCTGACAGTCGTCACCCACAGGCCCACAGTTAATACACAACACAAAAGGAACGATGAGATGACATAAATAAAACCTTTCGTGATATAAAAATATAACTTTATTGTCTGGATTGGGTGCTTAATTAGTTATAAATGAATGAACAAAAGGGCGAACCCACAGCCGGGTGTGCGTATCCCGCTCTTATTGTCTAGGGAACGGGGGGCCAGAGGGCCAGAGGGCCAGAGGGCCAGTCCCTCCGAGCACGTCACGATGTTGTCTAGGGAACAACCTACATTGTTCTTCTGCGTGCCTGCAACAGAACAGCAACAGTAGGACGAAGCGACGCGACGCGTCACCGCCGCTGTTAGCGCCTCACAGGAGACTTCTTGGAACACGTCTTTGTCACCCGGAAACATATACATTGAATTCATTAACATATAAAGTCTTCAGCTCTAATGTTACAAAGAAGGAAATACTTCAAACAAAAAACAACCTAGTCCATATCTAGCTGACGATTTGTTTTAGTATGTTTTATGCACCAATCATCAAAGATTGCTGCAGAAGAGGAGTGAGCGAGGTTTGCCCTTCAAAATGGGGTCCATCGCATGCTAAGGCCTCGATTGCTTTGTTAAAGATAAAACCGTCTAGGCTTTAAGTGTACTGGCTGTGCCTGAAAATGAAATAATCGTCATGAGCGTCGTCTACCTCCATATTGGCAGTTCTATCGTATCACGTACTCCTCGTAAGGTAATCTTACACACTAAATAATATAACAATAGTCTAATATTAAACAATATGGCAGTCTGTTTTCGTTACTACTCGTGGTCATTACAAACAACAGCGAGTGAAAACATTCGTCGCAGAGGAACCCCGCGGATAAAGTTCCACGGAATGGCAACAATATAGTTATACATATAATAATTAATCTAAACCTTACTCCTTATTGATATTATAATTACGGAATGATAAATGTATCAGCAGTGGTTCATTCGTCGTACTCCGACAACGTCACAGCTTCAATTCGGAATTCGAATTCGGCTCTGGAGGCCAACAATCTCACAGAACAATAATCCTAAAGCTCCTAATAATAACAATTTTATTACAAAATTTGTAACTAATCTATGCGATCGCCTATAACTCTGCGTGTAGCACCCAACACTTCGAAGACCTTACAAACTGCAAATACAGCTCAGGCCTAAAGAGGCAGGTCGGCGTGCAGAATGAGGAGTGCGGCTGCGGCTGAGGGTGCGGAGGGGGGCGGCCGGCGCGGCGTGCGTGTCGCACGGAACTGCGCGTGCACCGCGTCCCAGGCGGCGTCGCGGCCGGCTCCTCGGCCCCGCGCTGCTCTACCGCGTACCGGGGCTCGCGCCCGGCGCCGGGGAGCTCGACTCGAGCCCCGCGCCTGTCCCTCCGGCGCCTGCTCCAGAGGTGACGCACTCGCCACCCTCGCCTCGTCCTGAAAATTTGTAACAACATTTTATAGAATCCGGCAAAGACTTATTAGACTACATCGCCACATAAGAGGAACATCGACATGATCGTCGGCCGCCAATACGAGTACGTCACCTGCTAGAAAATCTTGTCGAGTATGGTGTACATGCGCAGATTGGCCTTCTTGCGCCAGCCGGGGGGGTGCGGCGAGGAGTCCGCGTCGCCACTGTCGCTATCCGTTTCGCAGGCCGAGTGCGAGTGCTCGTGGCTGGTGCGCCGCACGGCCACACCCTCCTTCTGTTCCAGCGGCGGCGCCTCCTCTTGCGGCCGCCGCGCCAGCCTGCGGGCCATTATCACCGCCGCCACCTGTGTGGTGCGACATCATCATCATCAAACATCCGCAACGGACGCTGACTGAATAATACATATAATAAACTGAATAAAATGTGAAGGAAATCTATAAGATCATTTTTCTAATCAATTTATTCCAAATTTTACACAATAATTATATTATTCTCTCAGTGAAGGGATGAAGTAAGAATACTAACCCCTACGACTGGGGTCGGTCCGTTGTAAAAGGCGACAAAATGTCCCAAGCCCGTCTGGATGGCAAACGCCATGCCGCCATAATAACGTGTTCACGGTGCCCCTAACGGCCTACTGCTAAGCGGGCCCTCAGCCTGGCTGCTGGCTCTCAACAATAAAGAAACGAGAGAGATGGCCAAACAAACACTTCCTAAACTCCGTAAGTGAGTCTAGTGAACGAGCCTAGTATGCTTTCAAACAAAGGGTTAATAACATCTTGCGATTCCTCAATATGGAGAAAACGTCACTTGTTCATTATGGTATACGCCAGTATCATTAGATCAGGGGAAATCATCGCTAACAGTGAAGACGCTAGCATCATTGGCGTAAATATAACGCGTTTATCACGTGCCTCTTGCCAAAACAAAATCCTCTTTATACTAAAACCACAGACTTCCATGATTTCGCGAAGAACTCTTCGCCTTTCCTATTAAATAGTGTTTGCCTCTGTCTCTAACCTGTATCAGTGTGTGAACATGTCTATTATTAATTTATTTAAAGATCAAAAGAGTGCGCCTGTACCTGGAGCATGGCTCCGAGAAGTCCGAACACGAAGATAACAACCGCATTGTTGGGCGCTTCCCGCTCCACCTCCTGTGAAACAAACATTGCACGAGTTTCAAACTCTGCTTGTGAGGATAACCCCTGTTTCTTTACTTCACTCTTGCCTACTCGAACCAGGAATCACTTTTAAATTAAATCAACAATATATGATAAAAGCTACTAAGCGTGCATTTGTTAATAGTGTAAGAAATATTGAGTTAGTGAACAGGGAGAGGGAGAGGTACCTCGATCATGTCGTAAATGGGCCTCGCGACGTCCTTGTAGCGCTCCATGGCGAGCAGCGCGGGCTTGATGTCGTGCAGCAGGTCGATGCCGCGGCGCGCCAGCTCGGCCTGCGGCGCGTCCCGCCACCACGCCGCCAGCGAGGCCGCCATCCACGCGCCGTAGCACACCTCGCTCACCGCAAGGCACACCACCCCCAGTGCATACTGTCGCACACATTCACCATATAACCACTATTATTACGCCACTCATATGACCCACACACAAACACACACACGCGCGCGCGCGCACGCAAGCACACGCTACACATGAACTAGGTAGACGTATTTTGGTAAAAGTTAGAAAATACTATTGTTTTTCGCTAAATACTTATTGTTCCTCTGGTGCGTCAACTATTACATTTTTAAACGAGTAAAATAGACAACATTGGTCATCAATCATTACATTCTTCGAAGCGTTCAATTCGCAAAGTCATAACCCGAAGCGCTTCGGTGCTTCAGAGACGATCCCCTTTCCATCTTTTTCTTCTCCTTTTCGCATGGTCTTCGGCAAATCTTTTTACGCCTACCACTCGCCTGTAAATGTCATGCTAGACATTTACTTCTGTAACAAGTTGACTGTCGTGAAATGTGAACAGTCACCGATGGCTTTCTACCGTATGCACAAGGATAACTCACAAAGTGGAGGCATCGCGTGGCAGAGCGACGCGGCGCGGCGGCGGAAGCAGCCAGGTACACGAGTGCGGCCAGCCAGAGGCCGGCGACCAGCACGTACGCGGCTGACACGCGGTACTGCGCCACGCACAGGAACCGGAACCACGTGTACGTGCTGGGGTCCCAAGCCAGTCGCGCCGCCGTCGCCAACAGCGCCCCGCTGTACATCTGCAAGCAACACAGAATGAGCTGCTTTAATACACAATTTTTATCTGCGCAGGGGCGGAGAAAGAATACTAACCTCTGTGGCCGGGGTCGGCCTGTCGTAAAAGGCGACAAAACAACCCACCCTAGCTACGTGGTAGGGCCTCAAGCCCGTCTGGATGGCGACCACCTTTGGTCTTAAGTATGCCGCCATAATAACCTTGTGTTGTGTTCCGGCATTAGTGACCCAAGTTCCTGTACCCTTATAGGACAGCAGCGTGTTCGCGATGCCACTGGCGTTGCATACACCTATAGGCAACGGTAACTGCTAAATCCTAAGCGGGCCCTCAGCCTGTCTGCTGTTCTACAGCAAAAAAAAAAACAAATAAACAAGTATTCTACAGATACTTGTTTATGCTACTTGCAGAAACAATGAAACCAGTCAACCGAGTTGGTTGTTGCCACTCGTCAGCCCCTACAATGAGTAAGTGAGCCAATTCCATTCGGCTGATGTTATTTTTATCGCAGACGCTTAATTGATGGACATCATTTGAAATCAAGTAATTACTTGAAATACAGACAGCCACACAGAGAATGAAGGAGGCAGTGTTATGTTAGTTGTTATCACAAGCCAAACGACGACAAAAGGCCTCACGTTATCTTCAAATCACAAAGGCGTCTTTGTGACAAGCGTTTATGTTACTCATCGATCCATATGCCGATGACAAGGATCCTTTATAAATGATGCCATGATAGCATGAGAATTGGAACGGTCTTGTGACAACACCACGTCCCACAGTGTTTCAAAGCGCCAAAAGAATTTCCCTCTGCTCTTTACAGTATTACTCGCAATCGATCAAGGGGTGCATTTTAAATGCAGGAGTAAAACACCCAGGTGTGTATTTCTAATACGAGTACTTTTTTTTTTAATTATGAAATATGAATGACATTTTTTAGAAAAAAAATTAAATAAATTTTTAAAACTTAACTGTCCAAGATAATTAAATTTTAAAAAAGATATTGTTGTGGGTGGCTTTCTAGGCAGACAGATGCCGCTGAGGGAATCAAGTTAATCCGCATTTAGTGGGTTGGCCTCCCTCCTTGGATCACCTGTCTCTCTTTGCTATCAAGCGACTTTTTTATTTTTAATCTTCGACAGCTGAATTCACACGAGATTTACTCTTACGTCTTACATTGGGAACACCAACATTATTAAGCAGCACTTGTAATAAATGCATAAAAAAACATAACACGTGAACGACGCACAGTGTTACAAAGCACCAAAAAATTCCCTCTGCTGTTTAGAACTTATTAATCGATAAAGAGGTGCATCTTAAATGCAAGAGTACAACACCGAGGTGTGTATTTCAAAAATTTTTTTATAAAAAATTAAGAAATTTGAGTGACGTTTTCATGAGAAAAAAAATCTTAAAACTAAACTGTCCAAGATGTTGCGCATGTTTTCCAATTTTCATTTTCGGAAAATCGCCTGTGGATACCGAGTAAGTTTTTTCAGACTTTTGCTTTTCATTTTTTATTTCTCCTTATAAACTCAAAAGTGGGACTTGTGACTAGCACTGTAAGATTGCTCGTAACAAGTAACAAGGCCTATTACTGATGACAAACCACGTTCCACTATTGCGGCTTTTGGGAGAAATATGAGTATACCATTTCGTTCCAAGGTCAAATGATACAACATAGGATTGTCGCTAAATGTCAAACAATTTATTTTAGTGATTGTGTGTAGATATGAATAAATAAGTTTATTGATATAAATCGCTTTCGCTGCTCAGTACTAACGGGCAGTTTTCCTCATCATTGGATAGATCGTCATCATCATCATCGTTGGATGGATCTTCATCGTCTACCTCTGCCAACTGCAAGTTTTCTTCATGACTTGGTTTCAAAAGTTCACGTACAGCTTCTGGCAGACAAAGCCGTTTTGAGAATCTTTGACGTTGAACGAGGTGTGCCTTAGAAATGAATGGATCTGATGATCATAGTGCACGGTGAAAGAGATCGATCATAGTTTTTTTCCTGTTCATTTTACGACAGTGGTGTCAGGGAACACCACTGTCGTAAAATGAACACCTGAGCGCTAGAATTTATTACGCGACTCGGCCGCTTGCTCTGAGAGCACCCCGACAGGAAGTGAACAGGATTCAATAATCTCTTCACCGTGCACGAGACATACTTGTGTACAGTCGCAGTCATCGGGGGCCAATTATATGACTGCACGTATCTTCCATATACCGTCGTCGGTAGCTACGTCGCCAGAACGGTGGGCCCGAGCATTACCGTCCATGTAAATGGCATCTTCACCAATAACAGTCAGTTGTTGTTGTTGCGAGTTGTGCATTTTGACAAAAGATTTCTGTTTTGGTAGCCATTTAGTGAGCCATTTTCAATGAATACTATCTCGGTACGATAGCTGCAAGTTACGTCGGCCCAAAACATAACGGACCCCCCGCCATAAGGGGTGATTTCTTCAAAACACACGTCGGCATAGCGTTCCCCTGGTCTTTTCGTTCCTCACCATGCAGACAATTTCGAGCTTCATCGGAGAAGAGTACGCTACTCCAATTACCTAGTGTCCAAGACAGGCAATTTCTAGTGAAGCATCGAGCAATCCGGTGCTCACGGAGTAACTTAGAGGCCCACGCTGGTCTTCGACTGTGCGACTGTGTATATGTCAGCCGCTAAAAGCCTCCTCCTCACAATCCATAGGCTAACTTGTGCTTCTCGTACCTCTTCAAGGTTTCTTTTGAGGTCTATGCATTTGCGGTTCCTCAGCGCCTGAGTCACTAAAAAACGATCGTCTCGTGGTTGTGTGCAACGTTTTTCCAAGAACCTTGCCTTCTCTGAACAAAACATGTCTCTTGGTATCGAGTCCAGATTCTTTGGACGGTTGAACGACTCTGTGAGAGAGACGTAACATTTGCTGCACCCCTCTTCCAGTGGCGCTGTAATTTTACTACTATAGCTCTTATTGCTTTTTCTGTCATTACAATAGACACAAAGTTATCTGTTTTAAGTCACAATAAGGCGGGATAATGCGACAAACATAAATTATTGTACTAAAAATATCGAGAAATTAGTTTTAGTTGCCTGATAACCCTTTAACCGCAAATCCACGAAATGCAAGTAACAATTCATAAACTAAAAAGGGATTATTATTTTTAAAAACAAAATTTTCGAATTTAGAATTTACTTTCTATCATATCCAGACTTTTTTGTTAAGTGTCAGTAATATAGTTTGGCTATTAAAATCTCTTTAGAAATTATTACCAATAATGTAGAAAGATCAAAACCGCACTTTTTTTGCAAAGGAGTTTATATATTCGAAGGTATCACGTATTGTATAATTGTGCTGGAATCTGCAACGTCTCTGGCTTGAGAATTTCATCTCGTTGTTACAAATAGTAGCAATTCAATTCAATAAAATACCTTAGTAGGTATAAATGTACTGTAATTCACACACACACAGCACCATCTAGTTTCAAAGCAAGAGCAGCAAAAGCAGAGCTCTTGTTTTATTATTACTACACGACTATAATACATTCCTTTTTTTAATAAATACATATATTATTATACATAAACACACAAACTCGGGGGAGGAATCAAACCTGTGACCCCGTCAGGCATTCTAACTTACGAAAACCATTGCGCCAGGAGGTGGTCGAGATAAAAAAGTTGCTTTACGTGCTGAAGCCACGTGATCAAAATAGGTGTATACTTTTTGAAACAAAAATTTGGGAGTAGCTGACTGACAAGCCAATGTTGAGTTCACCGATTGTTTTGGAGGGCGCAGTCGGAATATATCATCCACGTTGCTTTTTGTAAACGTACAATTTCTCGGCAGCCGCAATATACTTTCAGCCTAATATCAACAATGTTGTGGTTTGAATAAGATTCAAAATCAGTGTCCACGAGTTTAAGGATTTACTTAAAAATTGAACGACGAAAAGTGATTACATTGAGAGACGAATGTACGCTGCCATTGTGTGCGCAACACGACGACGCGCGACGGGGCCATTCACCTTCGGCTCGAGATCGCCTCATCTCGAGGACCTGCAATTTGTGTATAAGGATGGCATGGTCAATCATAACAATAACTATCTGTTACGCCCAAACGAGTACTTCCTTGACAATGGCTCTGGCGCTCCTTTCAAGCTCAACGGATCGAACGATAGTTGCTAAAGTTTTTACGACAAAATATCCTTTCTATTTTCAGATAATCGAAAACTATCCCCAACCTTCAATCAGACCTAAAATACATTAAGGGAATTTAAACTATATTGCCGGAGACGTACATGAAACAAGTTTTAACAATATGTAATATGACGTAAATAAATTGCAAAGCGGTGAGTTGGCAACGAGTGCGTTTTCATGCTTTGCCTTGATTCGTTGATGACAAAGTGACAAAAGATATTTCAAAATACTAATTCATGCTAATTAAATAATAAAGCAGTCTCCAATTCAATATCGAATTATTTAAAATACATTTTCTTGTATTGTTTAGGAAATACCTAAACTTTTAATAAGAATCCGGTAGCCACGAATTTCGACAACTTTATGCGAAGTATCTGTAAGTGATCAAGAAACGACTAAAATGTTTTAAAATAAACCTAAATTGTGGCCTTTTGTAATACAGAGAAATGTGTAAGTTAGTAAAACAATTATATGACTACATTATGATCTATTAGTAGACGGAGCTGTTTATTCATAATGTTTAAATGTATTTTAAATTATAATTATTTTCTATGGATCATCAGAAATACTAATAATAATAAATATATGTATGTATCTTATATCTTTAAACGAGCAATTCTTGTGTGTATATATATATATATATATATATATATATATATATATATATATATATATATATATATATATATATATATATATATATATATATATATATATATATATATATAATTGGAATCTCGGAATCGGCTCCAACAATTTTCATGAAATTTAGTATTCGGGGGGTTTCGGGGGCGATAAATCGATCTAGCTAGGAATAATTTCTAGAAAATGTCAAAAGGTGGCGTTTGAGTAGTCCCAATTTAAACTGAAAAATGACTCTTCCTGACATCTATCGGCGAATAATAATACTATTTTTTAAAATTGCTTTAACGACACAACAACACTAAAGCTATTCCAGCAGATGGCGTTGCTAAGGAACACGAAGTCAATGAGTGTTTGCTTTGAGGTTAGACTAAGAAAATCAATTGTTAATTTCCAAAAAACACAATTTATAAAAATACCGAGCAAAGCTCGGTCATCCGGATATTGTACCATTATACTCATAACCGTAATTTGTGATGGTGCACTATAAATCAAAATACAAGAAAAGCTATTAAACAAAGTAATCACTTCACGACGAGATAGATGATACACTTGGTGTCGAGCGCAAAAGTGTTTGAATCTCAAAGATAAACGCATGTCACGGTTTGGTTTCAATAAATTTTGATTGAAACTTGAGCCTGTCTCGGACGGGCATGCACCTGGTCGATTGGGGAGGGCTTGCTAACTCGTTTGACCGCTCGGCCAATACGTATTCATTTACACACACGATTGCTTGAAATACAACTGCGTCTATCGCTGCCGTGTCGCCGTGATATTATAGTTAAAGCGAAAAGTGATTGCCATATTTCACCCTCTGGGAAGCGAAGCGGAAATAAATGTTAATCAAAGACCAGCAAAGTTGCGTTCAAGCAAGCTTATCATCTTGCATTACGAGCATCTTCAATCTCAACGATAGATCTAATATATTATTTTTACGTTTAACTATTATTCCGCGGCTTAAGAATTGGTACTTTGTACCTATTCTGATCATTGTTGACGTCACTGAAGTTGCGATGGCGCGAGGAACCAATCAAAAATCCGGATCATTGGTTAAAATCAATATAAATATACTCATTTAAAGATCAAAATAGAACAATAGAACACCCTCTTTGTTTGACCCGAGGACATCGACCTCTCAGGTTTTTGCTAGTTTGGAGGGCAGTCCCAGTTGTGGAGGGCATAAGGCAGTCCCTGTTTGGAAAAGGAAGTGTAAGAAGAACACCCCCGAAAACGAAAGAAAAATTGTTTGATAACGGTTTTAAATAGTGGACCGCCCAAGGGGAAGGGGACGAGGCGACAAGGGGAGAGTTTCTGGAAGAACCAGAGAAACTTAAGCAATTAACACAAACATTTTCACACAAATTCATCCATTCTTATGGAACATTTTGATGGGGTTTTTACAACAAAATAATTATTAGTTTGCAATGAAAACCGCAATAAACAATGAATAATATTAATTACGTCCGTCAACGGTCTGAGTCGATAATAATTACATTTGTTTGTAATTGCTCCGTGAGCTCATTGAGGATAACATGGTGCGACGCGTTTGTGGTTTTGGATCGAACTGGACATCATCGGAGATTAATTAGTCGACGAACAATTAAATAATTGCGCTGATTTTAAGAACGTGTTTATGTAATGATGTATAATCGACGTAAGGAGTTATGAAAATATTTGAAAAATACATATAATAGAAGTGTACTCGTACGAGTGACGGCGTTGCACGCCTCATTTGCACGTTCCGATAATACATATAAGCAAATAGTTGAGAGCAAAAGTACCATGTGGGAGTATGGAGTATTCACTCCAATGTGAAAAAAATTACGCGAACAGGAGTATGTAAGACTAGTCGATTTGACATGATCGTTTCGATTTAGAAACTGCTTTTGACCCACCCTTATTACGAAATTGTATGGCAATTATGTCAAAATGAGCCACTCGGGAGTGTCGGGAGCCGTAGGAGGCTAGCTGGACAGGCGTGGCGTGGTGACTCTCTGTTGAATACCAACGTAAATTGATGAACAATTTCACGTTGCTCATTTTTTCCTTTCTTTTATACAAAATTTAAATGAAAAAAATTTTATATGCTTTTATATATCTCTTACATTATCCAGACCATTCCAATAAACTATATGTCTAGACGTAATTTTGAATGAAGAGCCTGTGCTATGCGATCATTGTTAAAAAGAAACCATCAGAAAACCGTATTCCGTATGGTAAGACTAATTTAGATGGGCTAATTCCTACTCGTCCGTATCCCGTTTTTCTTTTCTTGACTCTAATCTCTCGCGCTTTTGTAACTCATTTCTTTACTTTTTCTCCATTTTCTAATGGAAACACATTAGCAATGATTTTAGTCTTGTAAACGTCATGCCATACGACAGTATCTTCTCCATTAACGAGGTTCTTCATTAGGCTCTGTTCTCGTGTCTCCCGTACTCCAGCAATTAACTAGACATCCAGAACAGCCAAAACAGCCATATTCTGGATAGCAAAACTTTGACAAAGGTTGATTGTTGGCGGGTTTGGACGCCTGGCAGCAAAGATTGGGATGTGCACAAGGAATCAAAATTTTATAGTGTTGATATTAATTAGAAACAATTTTTCATTGGCGGTGAAACGTGCTTAAGGAACCGTCGCTACCATCAACGGCCACTTGTACGAGGACGTTGGCCCAATTATACAAAATCTGGCCAAAACTAATGACGATCATAGTATCCATGTCACTACTCTGCAGGACACACTCACGCCTGCCTAACCTTATTATCATATTAGCTATTATAAAATCATCATTAAAATCACAATGTAATAGTAAAACCAAAGAGTTTAAGAAATCAAGAATAGATAAGATCTCTATTAGTGTTCTAGATCAAGAAACAGACAGTGACAAAGAGAGTAAGAGAAAATAAGTAGCGAATAGCAATAAAGTAGCTAAAAATAATTATTTATGTTAATGTTTAAAGGAAGTTTCCAGTGACAACTAGTTAGTTGTCACATGAATTTTTAAAAAAGTAGCTTATGTCTTCCTATGGTCCAATCTATGACTATACCAAAATTCATCAAAATTGGTTCAGCGGTTTAGGTGTGAAAGCGTAACAAAGAAACTCGCTTTCGCATTTATAATATTAGTTATGATGTATATTATGTGGTAATTTCAAACATATACGTATTTTAGATTTTAGTAGAAAGGACGTAAGTGGATAAAAGTATAAATAATTGTCCTGAAGAGGATGTGAAGTTTAAAAACATCTTTGGACTTGATCTTGAACCAAAGCAAGGTTCAAGATCCTTGAAGCACATATGACACTTATGTCAGTAAATACTTTTTAAGAGGATTGCGTTTGCCAACATACTGAAAGGAATGGCGTGTCCTTCGGGTAGTGGGCGAAGCGTGGGAGCGAATTTGGTAGTAGCGTGCATTTGGCCACGTGCTGAAAGAAACCCTATGTGGCAATCGTCCTCAAATACCGATCACCTGCAGCGTTTGTTTACTCAAGTGTTGGTCACACATTGGCGCAATGGGGACAATGCTTACTCGCTGGTGTTAGTTCCCTTTTCAGGCCTTCAAACGCACGTTGCGCAATTACAATAAGTGGAGAAATTGTTGAAACAATACTTCAGCAGATTACTTGAAGTAACAGGAACATCATTAAAATGCGAGATGGCGAGGCAACACGTGAATATTGAGTTGGGTACTCCTTGATAAAAAATTTAAACAAAAGATTGAGATAACCGTTGATTGATAGATCGTAGTATAATTATATACACTTTATACTAGTCTTTACTCACACACCCCGACCCAAGAAATGAGGCTAGAAGTGGGTAGGGAGTAGGGAGTAACGAGTAGGGAGACTATGGCCAAGCTTGGAATGTTTCTTTAAAAGAGTGCAACTTTATTCAAATTTTTACATGGAACTGCAATTAGCGAGCGTCGCGTTGCGTCGTGTAAAAAGAATGCACCCAGCAATAGCATGACGTCATCGAGTGGAGGCAGCCTCAGGCGCTAACTGCTCACCTTGCAATACTCGTAAAAAATAAAATAAGCATTTCAATATTCAATTAGCACAATAGCAGTGCATGTTTTGTAACAGAACATTTGCTTAGGTAGCGTCACGACCTTATACACATTTATGTACAATTGTACATCTTGTCCGATAAAGCGAGGGCACTTGCCAAACGGAGTCAGATTACATGGCCAGGTTGCGAACAAATATACTTTGGTGCAATATTTGGAATAAGTTTATGTGAGAATCCTCCCATCTCCTTCCATCAGATGGGAGGACGAAATCAAACGTATAGCGGGTCCAAACTGGGCACAAACAGCACAATCAAGAGAAAACTGGCTCAAGTTGGAGGAGGCCTTTACCTGCAGAGGGGTTCTTACAGAATAACTTTATTAATATATACACTTTTAACAATGATAACAACGTATCTCAAATTATTTATATTAAGCTAAAACTACTAATTATTAAATATTAAACTAAAAAACAAATCTTGATACTAACAAAACTAATTAACTTATGAACTAGAAATTTCTAAAAGAAATAAAAGGCTTTTTTATTTTAATTTTTTTTATTTTATTTATTTATTTTATGTGAGAATCATCGGCAAGTATAGGACAGTGTCTGACCACCACCGTGTCGCCGGCGTGCTCTCCCCTCGGCAAGGTCACGCCATTGATATAATATGTATATCTGACCCACTTTCGTTAGGTCGTCCTTCAACTCGGTGGTCCTTTTGAACACGTCCGCGGATCTTATCCGCTTTATGCGACGAGATTAGGTAAGCGCGAAACGAACTGACTCATTGGATCCGAGAATTTAGCGAACACGACATTCCGTGATACGAAGGTCTCATTTACGTACGATATAAACAGATCGGTTAACAATTGCATTTTGATTATAATATGCATTCGAGTAGTACAACTAGCACACGTCAAACACACACATAATCTAATGTGGGTATGGTCCTAAGGAGGAAGTTCACATTTTATCTAAAGCTAAATTTTAAACCGACATAATTGAGCGTTCGAACTAGAATAAAAAGAGGCCAGTGTACATAAATCTTACGCCTAGACTAGTGCTAGTTTAGACATTAGACAGCCTCGTAGGATTACCTACGTTAAAAAATATAGGCGATATAGTATAAACATTGAGGGCACTCGACGCGCGACGCGATCTGTGCTGCGCCTGCTTATGACCTTTGATAAGCCCACACATACTGTAATTACGCATAATTACACATTTCAAGAAGTCGCGTCGTCTTTCATACGGAATACGAATAACGATCGAAATTATCATCGTATTTAATACGATAATTTATTGTTTGATTATTGGAATCTAATTAATTTATACATCAAAAAATAAACGCGTATAAGAATACGCGTTTATTTTTATATTTTATATTTAATTTTCTTATATTTTATCAAATTAAACTATACGAGCGATCATCTTTTACGCTTTATTGTTGGATGCTTCTTATAAAAACATTGTCTTTTTTGTCAAACATTGATCATTTAAGATTTGCTTTCGATGTGTAAATAGATCGAATTTAACATGTACGATTGACACAACTAGTCGTATTATACGATTCCGTGGCATTGGCATTGGCAAGTGGCCCAAGTGGGGCGCATTCCCCGAGTGAGAACAAGACGCGCGACGAATGGAAATTATCGAATACTAAGTCAAAAAACGCTCTTTGTACAGCAGGTGGCCGTGTTTGGGTGTACCTCATTATTAAGATAAGCTACATAAGAGCGATATTCCTATGGAATGGAATTGGTGGAAGATAACCTTGAACCACGATAACCATAGGGTCACTTTAAAAAAGTTCTTCTATGAGTGCGATGTAAAGAGAGCAAAAAACATTGTACGCGAGCGTCTATTGAAAACATAATGTTTTTATTTCCACATGTATTGTTTATAAACATCGTTCAACATAAATATTTTTCGACTGAGCTTTGCTTTAAAACACAACATATTTGATAGGATCTGTACATACATACACGTTTTAACAGCACATAGAGGTACTGAGGCACATTTAATACGGAACCTGCCTGCTTACTGCATAGCTAATGTAGTTAAGACCATATTTTTTATATTATGTTTTTTTTTATGTTAACTGATATAAATCAATTAAAATCCACAGTATTATTATGATTTCGAAATTTATAATAATAATACTGTGGATTTTATTTATTTATTTCAAAATTTATACAATATTGCATTACAGACAAGCTTTTGCACAATATTATGCAATACCAATTAAAATTACAATAATAGGTTATATTTTGTAAATTATTATAAACTAGCTGACCCGGCAAACGTTATTCTGCCAATAAATTAAAAAAACCTATTAGAGTAAGTTTTAGGTTAGTAGAAGATATAATGTAGTTAAAAATTTTTTTTACTACCAAATGTGCGTTAGAAATAAATTATTAATTTTTATTGTATTTATGGTTTACTATTTTGGTGATAATGGCTTATATACAAAAAAGATAGATATATGCTCTCGCAGACTTTTTTGTAGGACTATTTATGATAAACATTTCCATTATACTTTATACCTAGTCAGGTCATAAATTCTGTCACATGTTTAATGTAAAATAATTGTAACAAGTTTATTAATTATGTAACCATTCATATACCAAAATGAACTTAACAAAACATAGATTCTTATGACATTAAAGTTTATTCAAAATGACCTCCGTGATTTTGAATACAAGCCTTCAATCTGCGCGGCCAGTTGTCTATCGCAGCACGAACGAGGTCCATGTCAATATCGGCGGCTGCCATAATCAAGGATGTCTTGAGTGACTCCAAATTGGGATGAGGCTTTGAGCACGCCTTTTCCTCCAAGTGTTGCCATATCTTGTAATCTAACGGATTCAAATCTGGACTGGAGGAGGGCCAGTCTTCGTGCCGGATGAAGTCGATTTCACGCGCCGCCAGCCAGTCTTGTGTGCTCTTCGCTCTATGAGCTGGCGCCGAATCTTGTTGGAATACCCAGTGCCTGTTATTGAACATGGTATGAGAAACAGGTTCCACAAGGTTCGTCAGGACTGTATTTTGATACACAACAGCATTCGTTTTTACACCTTTCTCACAAAAATGTACCTCTGTTAAGCCCCAATAAGAAACTCCCAACCATACCATGAGCGAGGATGGAAAATGACCTCGTTGGACACGCGGAATACGGTTGCTCGCTTCTTCACTACTGTGTGCGTACACCTTATCATTTTGTTTGTTGTAGCTCTCTTCTACGGTAAACATTTTTTCATCCGAAAAAAGAATTTCCCGATATTTTTTTCCCGCGTACCGCTTCAACAAAGCGCGGCATCTCTTCAGTCTCAGGTCCATTAGACGAGCATTCAAACGATGTCCTGTTTTTCTTCGATATGCCCGAAGCCCTAAGTCTTCATTTAACACCCTTTTCACCGTGGTTCTGCTTAACCCCATCTGAAGGGCCAACAGTTTCTGCTTACGTTTGGGATTTCTTTGAATTCGTGCCTTCACAGCTTTTATCACTGCTGGAGTCCTAACAGACCGAGGGCGACCACTTCTTGACCTGTCATCTACACTAGAGTCTTCATTGTATCGTTTGATGGTACGATAAACGAATCTTTTAGTAATATTCAAATTTTTCAGTATGTTAAAAATTTGAATTGGCGCGTAACCGCAACGATGCAACGCAATAACTGCAACACGGTCTTCTTTAAGCGTCCACTCCATATTTAAAAATGAGTAAAATTCTAAAAGTTATACATTTTTATTTTCATGAACAATTCGAAATTCTAATTCAATAAACTTTTTAATAAAGTTTATTGAACTGCGAATACTGCGATCGCCAACCCGCCTGCCAAGCGTGGCGATTATGGCAAAACCCCCCCCTAAAATGACAGATACACACAGACCCCGGCCCCTAGTCCCCGGCGGCCCCGTTCGTGGTGGTCACGGTAGCAGCCACATAAGCGACGGGGCAGGGGGTGCGAAGAATCCCCGGGTTCGGATTCGCTACCAAGAACGACGACCTTTGGCCCTGGCAACATACAATGTCAAGACACTGCGGACCAACGAGAAGTTGGAGGAACTGGAGGAAGTTTTGAGCAGACTGCGATGGGATGTTGTGGGGTTATCTGAAGTCCGAAGACAGGGAGAGGACTCAATAATCCTAAATTCCGGAAATCTGCTCTACTTCCGGGAGGGCGACCAACTGTCCCAAGGTGGTGTCGGGTTTCTCGTTCACAAGTCTCTTGTGAACAACGTTACTGAGGTGGGGAGTGTTTCGACTAGGGTAGCGTACCTAATACTCAAAATTACCAAACGGTATTCGTTGAAGGTCATTCAGGTTTACGCTCCGACTTCGACACATCCTGACGAGGAGGTGGAAGCCATGTATGAGGACATCTCAACAGCCATCCACACTTCTAAAACCCACTTTAACGTTGTCATGGGAGACTTCAACGCAAAATTGGGGAAACGTAGCAGCGATGAGTTGAGAGTGGGGCAATTTGGGTTCGGAAATCGGAACACCCGAGGCCAGATGCTGGCCGACTTCATGGAGAAGGAGGACCTGTATATGATGAACTCCTTCTTCATGAAGCCAGAACAACGCAAATGGACTTGGATTAGTCCCGATGGTGCCACCAAAAATGAGATTGACTTCATTATGTCGACCAAAAGACAGATATTCAATGATGTCTCTGTGATCAATTCGGTGAAAACTGGGAGTGATCACCGCTTAGTAAGAGGCACATTGAATATCAATCCAAAATTGGAGAGGTCTCGACTGGTGAAGTCTACGCTCCGACCTGCACCCATACAGATCCAAAACCCGGTAAACTTTCAACTCGAATTGCAAAACCGCTTCGAATGCCTCGGTGACTGCGTTGACGTGGACGAGTATAATAACAGGTTCGTGGAAGCTGTTCAAACGGCCGGGTCTAAATTCTTCAAGGCCAGCCGTTCAAAAAGAACCGGAAAAATCTCAGATTCTACTCTCAAATTGATGGATGTGAGACGTCAAATGACCCTTCAGTCCCCGGACGATGCTTCCCAGTATAGGCAGCTAAATAGACAGATCTCCAAGTCCTTGACTCGCGATATCCGCCGCCATAACACAGACTGTGTAAAGGCGGCTATAGAGCGTAACAAGGGCTCTAAAGTATTCGCACGAGACTTGTCTATTGGGCAGAGCCAACTGACGAAGCTGAAGACCGACGACGGCAGGGTCGTTTCGTCTAAACCCGAACTTTTGAGGGAAGTCGAGAAGTTCTACGGACAGCTATACACGACCACACGGGCACCTGTTAACAACAAGGCTAAAGACCCAAGAGCCAAATTAACCCGACACTACACCGTAGATATCCCAGACGTCAGTCTGTACGAGATTAGTGTGGCCCTTAAACAGCTTAAAAACAACAAGGCGCCGGGTGATGATGGAATTACAGCCGAGCTTCTGAGAGCTGGTGGTACTCCTGTGCTTAAAATCCTCCAGAAGCTATTTAATTCCGTCATCCTCGATGGCAAAACGCCGCAGGCCTGGCACGGAAGTATAGTGGTGCTGTTCTTCAAAAAGGGCGACAAAACCCTTTTGAAGAACTTTAGACCGATATCACTTCTGAGCCATGTTTACAAGCTGTTTTCAAGGGTCATCACGAATCGTCTCGCGCGCAGATTTGACGACTTCCAGCCTCCCGAACAAGCCGGATTCCGAAAAGGTTTTAGCACCATAGACCACATACATACGCTGCGGCAGGTTATACAGAAGACGGAGGAGTATAACCAGCCACTATGCTTGGCGTTCGTGGACTATGAGAAAGCCTTTGATTCGATCGAGACCTGGGCGGTGCTTCAGTCTCTCCAGAGGTGCCACATTGATTATCGATACATCAAAGCGTTGAAGTGTTTGTATGAAAACGCCACCATGTCAGTCCGTCTCCAGGATCAGAACTCGAAGCCTATCCGACTGCAGCGGGGAGTCAGACAAGGCGATGTCATATCGCCGATGCTGTTCACTGCTGCGTTGGAAGATGTCTTCAAGCTTCTGGACTGGAACGGACTGGGCATCAACATTAACGGTGAGTACATCACTCACCTTAGATTCGCAGATGATATCGTAATCATGGCTGAAACCATGGAAGACTTAAGCCATATGCTTGATGGCCTCAATACAGCTTCCCAAGGAGTAGGTCTCAAAATGAACATGGACAAGACGAAGATCATGTCTAATGTCCATGTCGCACCTACCCCCGTAACAGTTGGGAACTGTACTTTCGAAATTGTTGACGAATACGTCTACTTGGGTCAAACGATCCAGTTAGGCAGGTCCAATTTCGCGAAAGAGGTCACTCGTCGAATCCAACTCGGATGGGCAGCGTTCGGGAAGCTCCGTAAAATCTTTTCGTCCCAAATACCGCAGTGTCTCAAGACGAAGGTTTTTAACCAATGTGTGTTGCCAGTGATGACATACGGAACGCAGACGTGGTCGCTAACTATGGGCCTTATGAGAAAGCTCATGGTCGCTCAGAGAGCAATGGAGAGGGCTATGCTTGGAGTTTCCCTGCGAGATCGAATCAGAAATGAGGAGATTCGCAGGAGAACCAAAGTAACCGACATAGCCCGGATGATTGCAAAACTGAAGTGGCAGTGGGCTGGGCACATAGCTCGAAGGACTGATGGCCGTTGGGGCAGAAAAGTCCTCGAATGGCGACCGCGTACCGGAAGACGCAGTGTTGGTAGGCCCCCCACAAGATGGACCGATGATCTGGTCAAGATCGCCGGGATAGGTTGGATGAGGGCAGCGCAGGACCGATCATCGTGGAGATCTTTGGGGGAGGCCTTTGTCCAGCAGTGGGCGTCTTCCGGCTGAAATGATGATGATGATGATGAAACTTTTTTGTGGCCAGCATTCTAAAAGAAAAGTTTTTACTGTGTGACAATACTTATGACCTGACTAGGTATAAGTGTAAACTTAGAATAATTGTACATGACGGTTTTTGCCGTGCACGCTAGAAAAGCTCGCAGATGGCAGATTTTTTTCCTACTTACTTTAACAAAGAAAGAAGGAGAAGAAGACACTTATCTTTATATTTTGGACAATTCACACAACGTCTTTATAAATATAGCCTATGTGTAATTCTAATGTGTAAGCTATAATATTGTAAAGAGACATCAAAATCCGTTCAGTAGTTTTTTGCATGAAACAGTAACAAACATGCATTCTTACAAACTTATAACATAGGATAGTTATAAACGACATTCAAAAATTACAAATATAAAGTCATTAAATGGCCAACAGAACTCAGTGTTTCATCTATCTCACAGAATTCCAGGCACTTGGTTAACATTTTGGGCCTCCTATTATATTGTACCATAATATAACTAGCTGAAAACGGCCAACAACAACAAACTTGTTCGGCCACATTAATTTTAAAAAAGTAGCCTTCTCCGTTTGTCCTCTGAGATCCAATCTATCTCTATTTGAGATAATTTCACTTTTATCTTATTAGTATGGCTATATATATATATTTATAAGTATTATACAATATAAGTAGAAGAACAGGTTAATTTTATTATAAAAAATACTTTTTGTTTTAATGGCATTTTTATCTATGTTTTGCTAATTCTAGTGATCCTGAACAAGATTCTACGACAAATGTACTCAAATGTTTTATTGTCATCGATCTTCGATCAGCATGCTAACTTACAGGTTAATTCAATGAAGTAGGTAAAAATCGTGTTTTTAGTCCGTTGCATAGATAGAAACAGGATTTTTTATTGCTGTAGGACAGCAGACGGGCTGACGGCCTACTTAGAATTTAGCAGTTACCGTCGCCTATGGATGTTTGCAACGCCAGTGGCATCGCGGACACGCTGCTGTCCCATACGAGCACAGGAACTTAGGTCAGTAATGCCGGAACACAACACAAGGTTATTATGGCGGCATACTTATGACCAAAGGTGGTCGCCATCCAGACAGGCTTGAGGCCGTACCACGTAGCTAGGGTAGGTTGTTTTGTCGCCTTTTACGACTGGCCGACCCCGGCCACAGAGGTTAGTATTCTTTCTCCGCACCTGCACGAATAGAAAAGGGTCACGGGCATCGAGCTTATATACGGGTATACTGTAATAAATCGTTGTTATAATAATTGTTTCACTCGTTATTCTAGGTCTAATTATTTTCTCCACTCTGAATCTACATCGAGGAGATCGTGTAGATATCTTTAATTCATCTAACGTTCCTGACATGTGAACGTTGTTGTAATAATTGTAATAAATCTGCGATGCGCGATCTTTCTTCGTACTGAACTATAGCGTAAGTGGTCAAATTAGTGCAACTTTATTTTCCTTTTTATCGTTTGGAATTAAGTTACTTAGTCTACTATATATACATATATGTCTACAAACAGGTTTAAAAAGCATTCATGTTGGCAGAAAACTACAGATAAGTTTTTATTAATTTCATCAAAACTGCAAACTCTCTTTGCGATATTGTAGGAATGTATTTTAACCCCAAAACCCTCATTGCGCGTACTCTGTCCAACATGTGCTTATTAGTAATGCTTCACATGATAACAACTCTTTATCTATAATTTGTACTACATAATTATACGAGTATCGATACGATTGAACAACGCTGACGATCATTTAAATAGGAATAATTATTTCTGATTGATTTGCTGGGATGAGATATATCTCTTATAATAGGTTTGAAATTGATAAATAATAAACAGAAAATGAGTAGATCCGAAATTAATGGAAATCATACGTTCCACGGTATGACGCTTTTGTAGCCAACGCTGTCCTAGTTACCTACCAATTTATATAAACTGATGGACTCATAGACTGCATCAAAGTTCAGGATTACTTTGAAATGATTTTTTTTTAATAAGTATGCAAACTTTTTAGATTAAATTATATAAATATGGAGAGACTGGCTCTTAATCTAAAAAAAAAAAGGAAAATTTAAAAATAGAACTGCAGTAAAACATATGAATATAGCCGGGAAAAGAAAATTTACTCGTAGTATCAGATTTGTGTGTTATTTATAGCAAAGTTTTAAATTGATTCTCATTGATTTTTTATTCTTTTGTCAATTGAATTATTCTTACCAGCAGAATTGTTGGGTTAGTTTTTTAACTCATCGAGAGTTTTTGAACCATAATATGGATACTTCGTCCGAACAAGCGGCTCAAATTGTAGCATTGGTGCGCGAGGGCTTGGATCAACGAACGATTGGTAGAAATTTAAATTTAAAGCAGTCTATGGTTTCTAGAATATACAGAAGGTTTGTGGAGACAGGTTCTTACAGAAGGAGACGTGGTACAGGCAGGACTCGAGCAACCACCGGTCGTGATGACCGATTTATTGTTACAACAAATCGTTTCCTCACGTCAGTTAACATCAAAACAGAGCTTAATGAAGTGCGTGGAGTAAACGTGAGTGCACTAACAATGAGATAAGAAGAAGAATATGAATAAGAAGAAGGTTAAAAGAAGCGGATATCACCCCTTTTAGACCAGCAAATGGTCCAAAGTTGTCTGTAGCTCACAGACAAGCTCGCTTAAGATTTGCGCGTGATCACCTGAATTGGACAGAAGAGCAATGGGCCTCCGTATTGTTCACGGACGAGTGTAGGACATGTTTTTATGGTGTAGATGGTCGATGGTCGTCTATCGTCGACGTGGGGAGCGATATTCTCAAAGTTGCATTGAGGAGCGTGTTCCTTTTGGAGGCGGTTCTTGTATGGTCTGGGGTGGCATATCGATGAACGGGCGAACAGAACTTGTGTTCATAGACATGGTCCATCAAAACTTAACTTAACAAAACTTAAGGTCCTTTCCAGTACACAAACTTAAACTTTAGGATATGACCCTACGCTGTTTTAAAGTTCACGAACCAATCTAGAGGTTTCAATTTAAATCTGTATAGAAAGTTTGCATACTTGGTTAAAATATTTATTTCAAATTCGTCTATTACTTTGATGCAGTTTGTGAGTCCGTCAGTGTAGTTATGAATATATTTTTGAAAATCAATATTTATGGTTAGAAAACGAATTGTATATTAGTTCACATGTGCAGGAACGTTACATGCATTAAGGATGTCTACATGATCTCCTCGGTGTAGATTCAGAGTGCAGAAAATAATAGGACCTAGAATAACGAGTGAAACAATTATTGAATGGTAACATTCATAAAAAAGATTTAGCTATTGAATTCAATCTAAACTAAATATACTATGTATCTTATTTTCTGGTAAATCAAATTCAATAATAGAAGCAAACAAGTCGAACCTTGCTTGCTCGACCGTAGAAAAAGCTTAAAACTTTTTGTGTTTTTTTTTTGTTTTGTAATGACCGGGCATTTTTAGACGTTCGGTTTGATCGGTTCCACAGTATTTCCATTTAACTGTGTTTAATAATAAGTAACACTTGAAACCGGTATTGTATCGGTGTCGCCAGTTCACTCTTTAGATATTATATCGTATAAGGATAGAGAATATGCCCACGAGTGACCTGCGGCCTGCGCCCCTGACCCTGGCCGAGTGGCGGAGTAGCCGACTCGCACTCGCTGCCGTTCATTACGCACGATGCACAAAAACCACGCGGAAATCATTTGAAACTAAAAAATAAATGTATTCAAGTGAAGTTTTATTCGTCTTTCTATAACGTCAAGTGGACGTAAGATTTCACTTACGACACACATTTCATTTAACAATATTTATTGTCACAAATAGAAGAGAAACAAAGCTACTAAAAGACTATTTTTGTATTTACATGATATAGTTTATTTCTTCTTTTCTGTCTCATAAAACAGTTAATATTTCGTACTGACTTTATAGGTGATTTTGGAAATGAAAAAACTATACGAAACTTTTTGTAAACTGAAAAATAAACGTACTTTAAAAGGGAAAAGTGACAAAGAATAACTTGAAAGCAACAGGTGATCGCACCTGAGATACCATTGGTCATTGGTTCAATCCAAAACTACATACGAAATGAGAAGTGAGGCCAATAGTTCAATGGGTCTGTTAGCTTCAAATCCACAACACGCTAATTATTATTTGACCGCGAAAATTGCGTTTCTCGACCAAATTACACGTAATGAATGCATCACGGTTTCTTAATGCGGCTAATATTTGTTGATTGCTTATTTAAAATTAACTAATTATTACAATTCAATTAAATCACTTTGTGAAAGAAATAATATTACTATAAATTACATTAGAGAAAATGAAATGTGTAAAGCAAAACGATTTCTTTGGATTTAAATATATTTACCTATTGATCTAACTTATTATGTACTTGTAAGTATGCCTCTGCCGGGTGCAGGAACCACTTTTTGTTAAAAATTGTAATACCAGCTCCACCCACTAGGGACTAAAAAAATCAGCCTCTTTATCGTATTAAATGGAGAAGCCAAACACAATACCCATGGAATGCAGGGGCGCATTGGTGGTGTGAGCATAGTGGCCCGCTTCGCTCTCGTTCGTTACTCATTGTTTACCCTAGTAAAGAGGCGCGTAAAAATTCCTATAAAGATTTTTGAATTACTGATCTATTCGTTTTTCCTGTTCTATATTTTTGCAGGCTTTTGTAGAAGTTCTAGGAAAGATTAACATGAGAAATCGACGTAAGAGAACCTTAGCATTCGTATGTCGAGGTGATAGGTATATGTACTTACTGCAAAAGCGATATTAATGAATATGAAGATCTTCTGAGCGGAGCAGAAGCCCCTGGCGCACCCCATCCCGATGCAGACGCAGAGTGAATATCCGTCGTCGTTAAAGAAGCGTGTGAGAGGCCGGTGTGGAGGAGGTCTGCCGAGGCCCGGGGTGGTCAGTGAGCGAAGGGACTCGCCTGTCATGAAGCCCCGACCACACTAAGTGAACACTGCACTGGGAACATGTGTGGAAGAATGGCGAGCGGCGGACGCGTGCTCCAATGCGCGTCTTTTAAGGCACTGACTGAATCACTAGCCGCGCCGCGCCGGAGCGAACGAGCGGCGGCGACGGGCGCACCGCCCCTTGCGTTTACACCCGGCTCAACCGAAAATCGACTCAAACTCCTAAACTTTAGACTCTTTGAAAGCTTGGATATTCGTATCTGAATACAAAGCCGCTATCTATGATCTGTGGCTGCAGCAGATGCAAGCATTCCACAGTTGACCCCACTTTGGCACATTTTGTTATCATATATAGGTACATAAATATATAGGTACATAAATTTATTAACGGAATGCATAAAATTTTGATATTCTTAATTTTAATGTGTTGTTGAAAACCCTCTAAAAGAGTTGAAGGCGAGCGCGTGTAAGGAGCGAGCGCCTGTTGGAAGCTTCAAAGCAAATTGGCCCCAATTAAGCGACTCATTCCTTATTTACCCAATTCATAGGTCGTATGTTATCAATTCCCATTGGAAGACGTTTTATTGCCTTCAATAGATGATCATTAATTGAACGAGTTCGTGTGCCCCGAGCGGGCCTGGCCGATGCCATCAATTAACAACTGTTTAAGAAACCAATAAACGACAATTACTCGTGGCTCGAGTGGGTCGAAAATAATCCCGTTTCGTTTGTGCCTTATTCAATCCGGCTACCACTTGTTACCGTAACCATACTATATGTACGACAGGCAGCAATCAGAAACATTGGAAAGCGCCTATCGCTTTAACCGTAATCAATGCGAAACCGTATTAGTGAAAAATAAAAAATAAAAATAAACTAATAATACTTCATCAAAAATTCTCTACCGACATCTACTACTTAAACGTTCTAGATTTTAGGTTCTGGATGGGTTTGACAGTAGAACACAGCCTTATTCTCATTTGTCGCGGCAGACCGTTTCTGTGCGTTTATCGTCGTTGGTGACCTCCCTCACGTGACACCTCTTCAATTCTGTGCATACACTATATTTGGTTTTTACTGAAGCAATAGTCATCTGGCAGCCTCGCCATGAAAGTAAACTAAATAGTGCCCGTTGCTACCTTTACATTAGTTAAATTGTAAAATTAGGCCTAATCCCTTTGTAGCGCGTATTTTCATATCTGGCCCCATGGCTCGAATACGTAGACATTAACAAATAACGTGCAACTATTAACGCCATCTAGTGACAAAGTGTTTCAATAAATAGCTCAATAGCAAACTTGTTCTTCACATTTTTTTAATTAACTTTTAATGGTACCGAATTGTACGAGATATACTATATAATGTCATAAATAATGTTATGTAATGCCAATGATCCGTCAATTGGCTTCGTCGCGCCTTGGAGTTGCACAATGGCAAATGTGAATTTGTTAATATCTATAACCAATTTACCTAACCTTAATTCTTAATTATCAGGAAATGCGACAATGACTTTGGAGGATTTACTTAAACCGCGTTCCTTCTACATATAAGCCGGTTACAATCACTAAATATTTAATACCATCAACAGTTTCCTCCCTGTCTCAGTAGATTGGCATCACACTTATTTTAACAATTTATAGTACCTACGTGTGTAACATTTTTACTGCCTAGCAGCTATTAGCTATTTCTTAATACGAGGATATGTTCAAATGATTTTTCTAATTTTTGTTGCATATGTATAGGATTAATTCCAGTATCCTCACCAAGAGATGGTGATGGATGGATCTCACGAGAAGTAAGTCTCGCTGCGAGATTTTGGTACATACCTTTCGTAGCTATTGCAATTGTAATACTCTTGTGGTGTGGAATGGCCTACAATTATATGGAATGCATCAACTTATTCACGCATACTAAAACTTTTACGGAAGATTTCCAAAATTTATCTTTGTATTCAGTAGAGTAGATTTAAAGGAAAGCGGAGTACCAAGATAAAAACATTCTCGTTGTTTCTAAAGGAATCTGTGGTTCACTAACCTCAACAATCGGCACATTTTGAGTGTGGATATATGAGATATATCACACTTTAACGACATTTTAAGTAGGTTAAAAAAGTAATGGGGTATTGTGTTAGGTCGAGCGACTTCAGGCGAGATATGTTTCACCGTGTTCAATGAAAGATGGAGCAGGCTAAGTAATGTCCTCGCTTTATTAGGTATACTAGTTTGTCTGCTAACAAATAACATATATTGCAATAAATTTAAATTATTCGCTATGTATGAAACCAGATTTGAGTATTTGTTTGTGCCGAGGCGCAATGACGGGCGAAAGTATGGGTTTTCGTCCCTGTGCCGTCCCGTGTGAAGTGTCAGTCTCCGAAATTCATTAAATGAAGGCTCCACAATCGCATCAGTGTACATTTTTGAGAAAAACGTGTATAGTTATTAGTGATGGAGAAATTTTAACTGAGCATACTTCAATTCGTCGTCTAAATTGATTGCCTATAGTGTAGCTGCACTAGCGCCAAACCCTGGTGAGGGTTTCAACTATAATTTGCAGCGTACAACTGGACACTTTTTCAACTTCTCCCCATATGCTTCTCTGGCGAATGGCTCACACATATTGCAACCAATATGGCTCATTCGCCGAAGGGAGATCATGGCGCTGCACTTCATCTCAAGAACAGAGTATTAAATAGCAGTAAAAAAATGCTTCTCTTCCGGGACTGGAGAACAGTAACTGCTATTTTAAAGTTAGCTCAATTTTTTTTACAAGTTTAATGGTTTCGATAATCAAATGAAACTGTCGTAATAGTATCAAGGGGACTCCATTCTACTGTTATTTTGTGACTCGGGTATTACTCGTACCATTTGTAAGAAGGGCTTCAATTTTATTATTTCTTGTTATAATGGTACCGTTTTAAATAAAACAATAGCTCAGACATAAATTTTTTATTAGTGACATAAATAATAATTTCTGACAGACATTTTATTATTTCACTAGATGGCACAAAAAGCACCGCAACACAAACTTTAACACAGTATATATTTAGTACATACTTCGATTAGGTAAGGTATTGGGGCACATGCCATAAAGTTCTCTGTCGCAATACATTCGACTTTGGGGGCAATCAGTAAACAGGAATAATGTACATATTGATTGATTCATTGACAAGTTTGTGTCGCGGCACACATTTATACGAAACATCATCTTACAAATAAGTACTTAATGTGGATCTCTTCGGCGTCTCTCTCTTGGACACCCCTCCATCATCCTCCCCAAATTATAAATAGCTAAAATTATAAGTCCTGAAAATCTTTAGAGATGTATTTGGAAAAATCATACTAAAGTTTGATACTAGATTGATGTTCTAGAATATTGTTAGTTAAATCCCAGACGCATTATGCTATGATCTAGAATTATATTTGCACACATACAATAGATTTGAACTACTCACATTTTAAACGTGTATCGAACTGTATTTTATCGAATTATTTAGCCTCAGCATATGATCAAGGTCCGAGCGCCGAAGAGATGCCCTTTCAAATATGAGAAGCATGTTAACATCGAATAAATGCGAAAACACGCTGGTCATATCCCAACGTCGTCGTAATATTCAGCGTCGTCGAGCTTCGCTGGTAGTGCCAAATATATGTACTTATGCACACATACTTCCCCTGGAGAAGTATTTTATTTCATCACAAGCACACCATTGACATCAAACAACAAGTAGATCAACAGGTAAATTAATATCAATTACAGCAGCGTGTAAAGTAACTTAATAGTATTTTTATTTCATAATTTATTCGAAAAGAACATATCAGCACACGTGAAGTGGTGGTGGTGGTGGTATATGAATCCGTAACGCAATAAGAACTAGTTGGTGGTGCGCGTGTGGTGAGTTCTCGTTGGGATAATGGCCGGTGCACACTAACCTAAATATACCATAATAAAGACACGACAACAACAATGTTAATATACGAATAATATCTAATAACTAGACCTTTGTACTGGGCAGTGAGAAAGAATAAAGAGAAAACATGGTTAACTAACTTAAATACTAAAATGGAAAAACAAAAACAGTTAAATAACAGGCTTAAAGGTCTATTTGCACGTGTATTTACCATTTCACCTCAACATTACAGAAACTTCCAACTTTTAAAGAATTATTGAGTATTAAATATTAGAATCGATATTTCTTTGGCCCACTTCTTACCACTAAGATCTAAATATCGTCATAGACATCTCATATATAGGAGATATATTATTTAACCACAGTACTTTAATATTGAATTAATTCGGCATCCGAAGGCAAATGACGAGCAGACCAAGGCTTCCCGTTTGGCCCCCGAGAGAGGAACCCAAATGGATTTCCCAAAATCGATTCGTCTATAGTTTCCATTTCACACCGGATGAAGCTATTCAATATTGCTAATGATCTAGTATGAATAATGAGCTATACTCCGGACGCCGAGCAGGAAGAATATCGGCCATTGACCTGTTATTATCTGTCTCTGCCCCTCCCGCGTAAATATAATGCCGCTTTGCTCGCACAGAGCAATGACCGACGGTGGTCATTGCTCTATGCGAGCAAAGCGGCGTTATATGTATTTACGCGGGAGGGACAGAGACAGATAATAACAGGTCAATGGCCGAAATTCTTCCTGCTCGGCGTCCGGAGTATAGCAAGGGAATGAGAAGCTTAATGCAGAAAGTAAATACAGAAATATGTTGCTTTCTTCCTTTATGGAAAAGAATCGTCAGCGTATATGAACCAATCAATGAAGGTTTTTAACTTAGAACAATTTTCATGTTCCTCGAGGGCCAGTTCTCGGGTTCGACGTTACATTTGAAAAGAGCATGCATACTTGAAAAAAGATCGTGGTACGATGCGGACGCGTCTGCAACACGTGCTTGTTTTGTGTAACGCGCACACTAAAAACTAGTTAGTTGTCAGTCAAGTAGACAAGCACAAAAAACATAAATACACTCGTAAAAATAATACTTTACTTAACAAACAACTCAAAAGCTCAAAATTAAATCTTTGAGTGTCTTAGCTTTTGCGTCAACTGATAACGATGTCTTGTGGTCTAAATATTTGTGCAGCGCCATTTCCTTGTGTTGCAGCCGTGGAAACCTAAATATAAGATTTATTTTTAGTGGTGGCCGGCGAGGGGCTAACGACCGCGACCCACACGAGCCACAGGCCACTGCGCCGCTGCGGGTTGCGCACCCGCTGCTGCTCGTTCTCGGCGCTCGCTCGGCCTATTTACATTCACTCACCTGCACTTCCTCAAATAGAACATTTCGTTTACACTAATTCCACATTAACTGATTGACTAAAAATACCCTTGGAAATATTACTTCTGATGGTGAATTACCACTATTCACATAAACAGAAGTCGCAACATATGCCAAAGATCGCTCTCACTTTACTTGTTAAATTAAACAAAGTACAGAACAGTTAAAGCTTACAACTAACACACATTTGTTTACAAACTAACCCCTTTCTCTAACTCATATTAAGCATATTTCTAATTTAATCAGTGCTCTTATGAAAGCGGCCGACATCGCAGCGCATTTAAAGGTTTCCCTTTGTACTTAAAATGATTGTAACTTATAAAATAGAAAGAAAACAATAAAAATGAATAATAAATCGGTGGATTCGGTTCAGTCTTGTAAGAAGTCAACAGGAACAAAACAAGAACAAGCATCGTCTGATGTTTCTCGTAAATAATAAAAGGTAGATTTGTGGCAAACGCCTCCGCGAGCTCAAAGCTAGTTCACATAATAATTTAAATGTCATAGAAATAGAAGAATCATTGCTCATAATGGACGCGCCTTTATAATAGATGACAAATGGGTCACTGTGCTCCTCAGTGGGCCGCAGACCTCACCTACCTCAGTGGACAAGTAGTTATTTACATAAGTAGTCCCTTTAATCAGCATCCACAGTTACGCATTAAGTTGCCATTATTAGGGACAGTGTCAGCGGAGTGGGCCAGAGGGCGCGTGGCGACAGTGTGCTCATGCTTTGAGCGAGGGGTCGGGGTGGGCGCGCAGGCACAGCGCCAGCGTGAGAAGAAGCGTCACGGCGTGGGCGGCTAACAGCGCCGCACCCAAGGCGAGTGGAAGACGCGCACGCTTCTCCAACGCGGCCACAACCTTGGGCCCGCACGACGCTGTGTACAAGCCGTGGCTGCTACTCGAGGCTGCCGGCACGCGACGCGCTATGTCGCACTCTGTCTCTTCATCCGTGGCGCAGCATGAGCGTGGTACCCAATAGTAAGCGGAGTCCGCCCCCACAGACAAGTCGAGAGGACGAAGGGCGCGCACCGCTGCTGTCGGCTCTTCCACGCCCTCTTCTGCTGACTGCTGCTGCGAGGACCATGCCGACGTCTGCCAGTCGCGAGTGCTTTCTCCACCGCAACACTCCAACTTTATATTAAGTGTACAAATTAAAATGGCAATTAATCTAATCTTTATATTAATAAATTCCAATTAGGGAATGTAAATGTTGAGATGACAGCAGAAGAGTTTGGCAGGATGCACATACTGGTAGTCTCCACCATCAGTTAGTAGCTAGTAATTATGTTATGCACGTTTGGTAAGGGCTTACTGCATGCCATCATAAGGTCTTCCAAGATCCCTTAATTTGTTTATGAGTGGGATACCACTTAGCTGTCACCCTACTCTTTGCAAAGGTATTCTTAATTCATTTAAGGAATAAAAGCAAATACAAAACTTGTGTTACGTACTCCCTGTTGTATAGTATCCAGCATTTGTGTGCGCATGGGCACCACTCCGTAGTCGTAGCGCACAACATGCTCAAGGCGGTCACGCAAGGCTCGGCGCAGCTGCGGCAGATGGGCGGCACCCCACCAGGCGGCCGCACCTTCTGCTACAGCGCTCAAAGCCAGCAAGGCAAAGGCACCGGCTAGCAGAGAAGCAGAACCTCTGGCTGCTCCGCACAGTGCTAGCAATGCTCCCGCCGCCAGAGCTGCACCCCATGCGCCCACAGCGCATAGCCCCGCTCGCCCCGCAGCACCCTCGCTGGCGCGCCCATCCCACAATGCCCACACGGCAAAGCCACATGCCGCACAACCCACTCCCTAGGGACAACCAGATAGAATATTTATGAATTGACAAACTTAATCAATATTCTTCTAATGAATTAGAACTCTACACAAACTTTGAATGACTTGAAAACACAAGCACTTTAATGTACTACAAGCTAGCTAAAAGAGCACTATTAGAAATTCCCATGTTACAGGTAGCCCCATAACATCCTAGCAAAGGAACCAAGGGCTACACTTGTAACCAACATACATTTCTAAACCATAAATATATGGCAAGGATGTTACAAGGTATACACTAAGTGAAACTAAGGCATTTTTTGGTTGTAAGCTCAAATGTACTAGCTAGTTCACCTCTACTATTTAATCAACAGATATTAAATTATGTCACAATATGATGTGTTTTTGAACAATAGTAAAACACAACAAGTGATTAGTCCAACATGCTCGTTTCAAAGCCTGAAAAGAGATAAGATCATCATCAGTATAAAACTGCAGTGTGCCATTGCTTTTCTTGTGCAAAAAAGGCAATAAATGCACACTGTAGTGTTGTGGTTGAATCTCAGTTTCTTCTTCTTCTTATGAGAATGGCATCCGAGCTTCATTAACCCCAATAGATACAAGCACATTGGCCCTCGTTATTTTCGTAAGCCGGGACCACAAAGCAACAGGTTTGGGTCCTCACAACATTTGCATGCGTTAGTTTTAATTTTATTATACTCCTGCGAAATTACGAAGCCTTTTACTTTGACCAGTTTAACGGTTTGATTGATTTGACACCAGTTTGTTGAAAATAAAATCGATAGCGTGATTTCAAATATTGACATATATAGTATAGTTTAAATAATGTCCTATGAGTAATTTAATGTAATTAAAAACAGTGTTCATTCATAAACACACATGTAATATTACCAAGAAAATTATATTGAATAAGATCAGCAAACATCTCATTAACGAATAACACTTTGTAAAGCCCATATTTCCGTTGGCTAAATAATCACTGGAAATCTAATAAGTATTTACAACTATAGTAGCTGAATTTGGTGATATTTGTTAACTTTACACTTGTTACAATACGAAAAAGATAGGAAAGTAGGAAACATAAATAAATTTTCAACACAACTATACAACCAAACCAATCCGTCAAGCTACACAAAATACAAATCCAAAGAGTATGTAGATATTGTAGATGTAGCTGCTTGTAGCTTAATATGTGTACATTTTTTTTGGCTTTTTTTGGCATGTCGCGGCTTGCGAACTTGCCAGTGTCAAGTTAAGAAACGAAAAAGGTAAAATTTAATGGAAATTTTGTTAAATGTAATCAGAGAAAGTTACGAGAACTAATTTAATATATAATCATTACATTAGACCTATCAAACTTTTTGGCTTTGGCTTGTGGGTCATTGTATCATGAATTTTTTTTCAAAATAAATGGCTATCTACGAAATTACTAATTGCCAGGAGAGTGTTTTTAGGTTTGAAATGTACCAAAACGGGTGTCCATGCGTTCCGACACAGGCTGCTTGCAGATTACGGTTGTTTTTTTTTATGACCACTCGTATCTATAAAATAGCTAAGGCTAGCCAATGACCTAAAATGGTGTGAGGTTATTATCAGTATAACCACATCAATGTTTTAGGGTAAATATACTGTGTTAGTAGCTAGATTCACAAATTTGACATAAACTATATCCGATTAATTTGCATTTGGCTAATGTTGAAACAGTTGTAATTAGCTATAAAAGTCCATAGACAAAAGTCGACAGTCACCGTCACAAAATGTTTGACTATTACGAACGTCGAACGAACAACGAACGCGCGCCGAATATATTGACAGCGAACGGAATGTCTCATATGAAAACACAATTAAATGGCCACCTTTGTTATTACGTTCTTCCTCTTTGCATTATTTTATATTTTTAAAATGGACGCCGACTGCAAATATAGTCGGAGGTAATGTATGGTGTTATAAAAACTGGTGGTGGTTTAATACTATGTGTGTGAGTTTAACAAAACTATTACTAAAAATCAAAAATGCATTTTTGACATAAAGTTTCGCGCCACTCGTGTATTATGATCGGGATAGATGTTTTGAGCCCGCGTCGCTTCTAGTTATGTTATCCTCGAGACGGGGCTATTTCCAGGGATCGAGCTATATCCCGGCGCAAACAACGGTGGAGTATGAATTCTCAAAGGCTAGAGGAGATCGTGGCGGAGCTGGTGAAACCCATCGGCGACATCCGCCGCAGCTTCGACACGGACCTCAGCGCGGTAAGCATTTTTCGTGTTGCCGCCTTCTAACTGGGCTCGCACGCCTCCGCGCCAGCTTCGGCATCTGCTTTTCATTATATATGCTTATTTTATTCCATTCAGCATATTATTGTAGTCAACATTCATAAAATCCGACATTTTTCATTTTGGCGGCTTCAAGTAAATAGAAGAAAGTTTACCTTATGTCTACATGAAGACATTTATTTTAAAAACATAGGCTATAATTAGTGACTGTTCTAGGTTTAACATAGATACCCTTATTTGGCAGCACTAAAAGGCACCCACACATTGAGTAAACATTTCATCTGTAATATTATTAAATCCATTCATATTATGTTATAGAGCTGGAGGCATATATTGTGCCAGTGCAAGCTTATGCAGTTTGTATCACTTTGTTTGTGGATGCTCTGGAGACTTGAATTACATGTTTATGTTCACATATTTATGCTGAATGTGGTACTGGAATTATTTGTTCAATCTGTTGAGAATTGTGACTGAAGAGCTTGCAAGTTTAGTATAAAATTATGTGTAGCACATCAAATTATACAATTAAGTTCTTAATACTTCAAATTTATACTGAACATATGCTCATAATTGAAGAGATTATTCCCCCACTGTATCTATTTAGAGCCTAGAGTCCAGTCACAGGGCCAAAATTGTCTGAGCTGGAATATGTGATGTGATGTGATGCCAAATACTGTAGACTCTGTTATCAAGAGATGTACTGACAATAATACAATCTATGCGGAGGCTATATGTATATATATTGAAAGGCAATCTAAATTGTGTAACCTTGACTAACTATTTTGTAGAACACTGTTTGAAAACAATTGTATGAAGTTATTTGAATCTTTGAACAGGAATAAATCTTAAGTATTTTAGAAAATTCACTCTGGCTGTTATGTAGAATATCTCAGTTAAAAAATATTGTTGCAATTCAATTCAAGAAATGTGTATCGTATCGGTGGCTACCTAAGAGGCATTGAATGAGGTCGTTCATCTCAGCTAATGGGACAGCAAACACTGATAAGATATCAACTTTGGCGAGAGTGTAATTAATTTAGTGTAGCCTTGGTTCCAAGGACGTCAATATGGCAAATGTTTACAGTACATTGCTTGGTTCAGTGGCATATTGTCTCTACATGTCACACTTTTGTTTAAGCAGGTGCATTATTCAAGTTTATTGTAATTCATGCAAATTGAGGAAATAACTTTATAGTCACTGATAGTTGTGTGTGCTTACCAAAAGTGTTAATTTATTTTGGTATGCTAAAATTATATCCTGCTAGCAATTGGTACATTTAGCTGGAATATTTTTAAATGATGGTTTTAAAAATTGGCAGTTTATATTTTATTTGCTCTCTTATTTAACGTTTGGCTGGGAAGTGACTTGCATAATTCTTTCCCTAAACTGGGGGTACGTTTTTATGGTGCTTCATGAAATATTTACGGATTTATTAATTCTTTTCATATCAGGTTATAAAATAATCAAAATTTTATATTAAAATAAAATAAAAGATGTTTTAACCATATTGCAATAAATACAGGCTGTATTATTAGTTAGATGTTAAATTAGTAGTATTAAATGCATTGAAAAAAAGTTACTTAAGTCCACTGAAAATGCAACGTCGCTTTGGCAATGCTCCACAGTTTTAGCAATGTATAGTGAGTGTCGCTATATCGACACATCGCAGCAAACCAAAAAAGTTAGATAATGAAAGTGCCAAAAAAGATTTAAAGAGTTGGGCCACTTGCCCATAAAATAGGTTTAGGTATTATTTACAAGGGAAAATCTATTTTTTAAAAAGGATACAGGATATTTTGTATAAGACATCCTATTATCCTATCCTATGAGCTCGTTAAATGATGATAATGTAATGTAACTTTAATCGTGTTTTGAAATTAATGTCATTATAATAACAATATTTGCACTTTTGTTGTGCACATTTCACATGCACCATGTTGCAAAAAATAATATTTAAATTACGTAATTGTGCTATTATGATCAATTTTAGTATTTGTCAGTCATTTTATTGTTTACCCATTTTTATATAAATTTAAATGATTCCTTTGCAAAAATGTCAATATTTACTATACATTCATTTCTGTAGTTTTGAGTCTCAAAATTATATACATTCTAATTAATTTGGTACATGTCAAACAAATAAATATATCAGCACATTTGGTTTCTAGTTGTTGGAGGAATACCTGACGGAGGCGGGCTTGCGTGCATTAGATGCAGACGAGGAGGAAGATGGAGCTGCGGCTGTGGTTGTTCCCAACTTTACAGAGCTGGCGTTGCTGCTGCAGCGCTCGGCTTCCCTCTACAGCCGGAAGGTGGACTATCTCTACGATCATGTGCTCTTAGTCAGCGAGTCTTTCCACTGCAACACACAGTTAGTTCAATTTTAATGACTCTTGCCTTATGAAACAATCAAAATTTTCAATTGAAGGAAAGATTTCTTTGTTTAATGAAAAGTAGATAGTTTCTTATTTTTATAAATATCTGTATATAGAGGGATGATGGAACTCTCCTTTTTTGTTTCTATGCAACAAATTCTCCTCAGACGTGGGATGCCCACATCTCTGTGGATGACGCCGTTCCTGACCTTCACCTGTGCACACTTGTAAGGAGACGTTGTGTTTCATGTGGCATAGATGAGCTTCGAGCGCAGGTAGCTCTTGTAAAACTAGTGATGCTGCTCATTTCATAATTTCTTACTCCGATAACAAGGCTCTACATTGTGATGTGGCTTGCTAATAGTTCCAATTCAGCTTAAAGAACTGGTATGTGGATTAGTTTACTGATGTTTGTTGTCTTTGGGTATAGGGAACCGAGCGATGCGGTCGATGGAGCGAGGGGTGGGGGCGAGCCGCAGACGCCGAGCAGCAGGCGGCGGAGGCGGACGGTTGGCGCTGAGTTCGTTGAAATCGAGCTGGAACCGTGTGCTAGTTCTGCGCGAGAAGGTGGCGCCCACCCGCCGCCTACGCTGCCCCATATGTACATAGACCTAGAGCCGCGAGTTCTCACCGACGCGGATGTGCCATTACGAGACCACAACGGAGAACCCATTGGCCTGCTCACTGACTTCCATGTCACCTGGAGATTGCAGGTGTACCCACTATTTATATAAGTCCATACTAAACTAGGGTGTAGCCATTCCCGGCCGCCCGGCCGCTTTGCTAGTCGAATAACGAAGTTTTCGTACGCATGTGCGCCAGACCGCTACACCGCATGCCCCCATTTCTCTTTTCATTTGCCCATTTGCCGTAAAAACTCATGTTTTGTTTAACTTTATACTTAATTAACAAATGATAATATTATTATTTTTTTTTTAGATAAGTGTCTAAGAAAAACCTTTAAAAATTTAATTGAAATATATCTATAGCCCATTCGCGTTAAGAAAATAGTGAGTCATGATTATCCGCCCGCCTAGCATCGCCCCCTGACCAATCAGGTCACCATAAAATAAAAATTACGTTCACAGTGACCAGTTGACGGCATGATCGTTGATCGTTCGGAAATGATGACTGGTTTCTTAACGCGACTGGACTATAGTAGTTTTGTGGTGACGCGCGCACAATTAGTATAAATAATTAATGGCCGCTGCCTAACCTGGAAGTATAATCCAGTAACACTTTTTAAGAAGAAATTTATTTCTTGTTGTATCACTTGTTTGGAGTGGTGTGGGAGAATTCAAGATGGCCGAGGAAACATGTAAGATGACTTATGCGATTAGTTGCGGGTTCTAGGAGGGGCTGTTGGTGGAGGAGCTGGAAAGCGTGACGCGCGAAACGGAGACACCTCTGCAGTCGCTCTCCCTCGTCGAGCTGCAGAGGGCGATGGCAGCGAACACGCCTCCGTTGCCCCCGCCCGCACCCTCCAGACTGTCTCCTGCCCCGATGGGTTCGAGCACTCCCCTACACGAGGGCTCCCCGGCGCCGTCCCCTCTCCCCGTCCCCATTCCGCTGCCGGAGCCCGTCACGCTGAGAATCGAGCGCAAGAGAAAAAATAACATGAACGTGGATGATCTCCTCGGCCACCGGATTCACTTCCTGGTGGGGGAAGGTAAGAAGGACCTCAACTTAAAATAGCGATTAAGCCTTCTTTTGTGGCGGCAGATGACAAGGGCAAATGGCCAAGGGACCTTACGAAAGCGAAGTGACATTTAACACCTTTATTTTCAGCTGGAATGGTCGTGGTCGAAATTGGGCCCCTCTGACACAGGTTAAATTGACAGCCATGCAAAGCGGTGCTCTTGCATTTGGCCGAACCCTGTCTTAACAACTGAGTGGTTCATTGTTAACATGAATCAACTCAATAAAACATCATGCACGTCTTCTGGACTTTGGCTTGATGAAACAGTGTTCAGATACGGGAAGACGCACTCACAAAATGAAACAATTTGAATGTATCCTAAAAGTGGAGTAGTTATTCAGTATTCTGGTGTTGGCTCGGCGCGCAACACCACGATGCGTCTTAGGAAATGTTTGTGCATCGATATAATAACCAGAGTCTTGTCACTGTCATATGTGAATTCTCGCCGGAATCCAGGAAATGCTTACGGTATGAAAAATGTCACTAGAACTAAATGTAATATATTTTGCTAGCTCAACAATTTGTGAATCTATCATTTGGTCTCGGTGCAGGGCTGGAGTAAGAATATAAACCCCTACGGGGGTCGAGCTGTCGTAAAAGGCGACAAAACAACTCACCGCCTGGGTGGCGACCACCCTTGGTCCCAAGTGTGCCGCCATAATAACCTTGTGTTGTGTTCCGGCATTAGTGGCCCAAGTTCCTGTACTCTTATGGGACAGCAGCGTGTTTGCGGTGTGTCTAGCGTCGCAAACTTCCGTAGGCGACGGTGACTACTTATTATTAAGTGGGCCACTAGCCTACCTTCTGTTCCTCACTAATAATATCTTAATAAAACTAAGCTCTACAGCTTACAACCTTTTCGGTGTACATCACAAACTACTAATAATAAACCGCTAAGAGATATACGTAATTTTAATTGGGAAGGAACAATCTAAATTAATATTAAAGTTATTCATTCCTACATAAACCGTTATGTAAAAATGCGGTTACATCATTATGAAATATAATGCATTCGTAAACATGAACGTCATGAAGTGTCGTGGAATAATACTGGGCAAAATGCAGAGTTGCAAAAACAGCTTGGCCGATTAATATGAAAGGAATGCAACTGCGACATGATGCAAGCAGCGGTGTGCCTTCGCATGCTATCGCTGAAACTAAACCAAATATTTTCATGTTATAAAATAATTTAAATGAGTAAAGACAAATGCTGCTATGAAAGAAAATTATGTATCTGTTGTCCAGTATCTATAAACAAGCGCCCTGCTTGTTACTTGGCGACTAGATGGCGCTGTGCAATTTTTTCCATTATGTTTGACTGCTATAAATTAGCTAACTGACAGAAAGAGCTTGAAAACCAAAGGTGTTAAACTACGAATGTGCGTGGTGAAACCACAGTTTTATCGGCCTTTTTGGCAAATAGCCGGATCCACACCGGCCGATCCATCGCGCTCCGATCGCGAGCGGCAGGAGCGGTTCTTGTTACTAGCACACAGGCGCCTGCCTCTAGTCTCTCGGCGCGCTCGGTGTAGACGTTGTGTGTGGAGCGCGCGATCACACATTATGGAAAATTTTGAAAGTCGTCTGCTAATATCCCTTTACAAGGAACATAAATGCTTATGGGATCCAAGTGATAAAAAATACACCAATAGCTCCTCTATTGTCTATTCGAGGGAAGATGCATGGCGACGTATTAGTCGCGAAATTAACAATGTCCCAGTTGAAGAGTTAAAGAAAAAAATGGAATCTTTATCGGGAGGTTACAGAAGAGAAAAGTTTAGATGTTTGTATGTATGTGTCATTTGTATCTTGCTTTATTATTTTGTCATCCAATAGTGAACACAACAACTCAAATTGGTTTGCTTCCATCCGTGTAAAATTACCCTCAAACTCCATCAGAAATTAACTCTTTGTAAAGCTGAGTGCCATATTCCAATCGGTTTTTATATAAATTTCCCACCCAGTAGCGCCTTTATCGTTTTTGTTATTTATTTCGTAAATATTTAAGAAGAATGTAGGCTGTAGCTGCCACAGCAATCGACGTCGTTGCTGCACGTGTGACTCCATAGCGACCGAAAGTTCAACTGTGCTATACCTAGGCGGATCAGTGTGGATCGGTTGGAGCGTGTCGGTGCGACGCGGCAGGATCGCAAGAAAAGTTCGTCAGCCGACACGATCCATGATCCATGCCTCATGCTCCCGAAACAGGAATTGGCGATCCATTTTGGATCGTCCGGTGTGGATCCGGCCAATAATAAATAGCACTGCAAGAATTCTGAGATGCAAACAGAAGAGCGTGCGCAGCCATCATTTGATTTTTTTCAAACAGTAGACAGGCTGACGGCCCACTTAATGTAAGCGTAAGCGGTTACCGTCGTCGCCTGTGGATGTTCTGCGAAACTAGGGCCACTGCGAACACGCTGCCGTCCCGGTCGGAAGTACTCCGGTCACAGGGGTCAGTCAATACTCTTACTCCATCTCTGCCTCCGTGCAGACGTATAATAGCTTCACTGCTAAATAAGACCTAAGAATCATTTGAAGGGACGAATACAACTCACTACTACTGAGCAGCGTCCAGTTCTAACGCGCTATTGGGGCACATAGATAACTGAAAAAGAGAAGAAAATGTTTCATTCAAACATTACCCATATCGGGTACACGGAGTATATTAACAAGTGTTTCATAATCATAAAGAAAGTGTGAACAATAACAGTATTTGGCAGATGCATAGCCGAGCCGATGCGATTCGTGGAAAAGAATCGTACGAGGAATTAGGTTGATGGACAAACAGCGCATTGTACCTATTTGCCAACATTGAATAACAGACATCGCTTGTTTAAACTTATCTCTGAATTATGTTGTTGAGACATTTCATTTTAAAGATGTTGATTGTTTCAATGTAATTATATAGTTGATGTCACGTCTTTTTTGGTCATGCTGTATACAGTATGTATTCATGGATATGAAGGCTGTTCGTCTAGAACATTTTTAGCATTGAAAAGGTTTTTTAGCAGTAACAATAACTTCAACCGGATTTCAATAACAAATTAATCAACTTGAAACATAACGGTTGGTTTGGTGACCACGCAACTGGCATTGTGCGTCTCGACAAAGTATTTGTATTGTCTGCAAATAGTTTGTCCGGTCCGTTTGTAGGTTCGCAAGAGCCTAGTTAGCCAGAGAGCCTTGTTAGAAGCCAGTGTTATAAAAAACGGCATTTTAACCCACCTCAGTGGCCTTTGGTGGTTTTGGTCTATCAACACCAAAATAAAAACCTAAAAGAAACGTTGACCAAAACTAAAGAGACAAGTGGTATTGCATTACAATAGCATAAAGAATGAGTGGTGGAGTTCATAACTAAGGCTTCACCATTTTACTTGTAATTTGTCGTTCGTGTTTTGTGACCCTTTACTTACTTATCTTCTTGTAATATTCTTTTGCCCTCAACCGTGTATTGGGTCAACAGCCCACAAATGGCGCGGTTCACAATTCTATTAGCACATTGTTGCGAATCAGCAGCTATTCAAATGAATGTCGTTTCAAAGATTATTCACTTTGTTGGAGTACGCATATACCGAAAGTAACAAGTTGGGCGATTCTCGCTCCGAATAAGCGCGTAATAGAGTCCATTATAGCAGTTGCAATTGAAATGAGCCCGTTGCATGGTCGCCCTCGTTTATCCCACTCTGACCCCGATATCAGCAGCTATTGCATATCTTTTATTAAACGTAAGTATATGTAATCTCGAAATTGTAAAATTTAAATTTGATTAAAATGAACAAGAATATTATTTTAAAATTACGCAGTAAATAACGAGTAGTTTATTTAGAAATAGAATAAAATAGGACAGCTGCGCACGCGGCGGAGAAAGGTAAATTACGGATACTGTCACAAAACATATTTCCTCAGATTCAACTTTAGATGAAATGAATTCAATAAATCTTTTATTGAACAATAAGAGTAAAGAGGTTTTTCCTCATTGTTTTTAGCTACCATGCTTACTAAAGTAAAGATAATTTTTTTTATAATCAAAAAACGTCAACAATACAATTAACAACAGCAACTGGATATTGGAGCCAATGTAGGAAACTTAATAATGTTCGTATTTGTAATTCCCAATGTAAGCGTAACAACCGAATGTAATCGGCTCTTCACAAACGCCCCACTGGGTAGTAGGTGACGACCATAATAATATAATATAAATTATAATTAAGACAAAATAATAAATATTTGTCAATGTAAATAATTGTTCGGTGGTTGTATTGGTGAGTTATACAGATTGGTAATGCCGGTTTCGTCTCGATATTTTGGAAGTTTTCCCGGTATGTGGCAATTATATTATGCACATTATACGAGTAAAGCTCTGGAATCGAACCCGTAACCTTTGAGTCGAGTTTCAAGTGTGAATATAAATGTATTACCATCTCCTATCGGTCTATAGGCAGACGTTTGGCTCCAATAGAAGTGGACCCGGAACCTGCTTTACTAGTTGTCATTAAATGGGACTCGTAGTCCACCTGAAGAGAAAGTCGTCACGCTCGTTCGGCTGAAAGAGGTATAGTGCTCACGCCACTGATATGGATGCCTTTAAATTGCAGAGTTGATTCGCAAGCTGCGCAAAGTCGACGAGTACAGCATTCCCGGGAAGTGGATCGCCAAAGTGGTGCATCACAGGAAGACCGCCATCCTCAGCCTCAGGAGCAGGCTGAAGGCGCACGAACCCAGACCGCCTAATATAGGTATGGTAGCTATTTCTTTGTCAGTCAAGTGTGTCTTGCACACATTTACAATGCATTTATTAATAGGGGATCCTCTTGTTGCAGATTTCATTGGGTTTGATTTCGTGAGCCCCTTGGATGCAGGAGGTGAGTCAGGGAGCCACTGATGGCTCCATCCACGCCATTACTCTTGGTTTCATTATACAAGTACGAAATATATAAAGAGATAATATTTATAACGGTTACCAAGCACCGTCTTTACCGTCGTGCTGGGGCGGAGAAAGAATACTGACCTCTGCGGCCGGGGTCTGGATGGCGACCACCATTGCTCTTAAGTATGCCGCCATTATAACTTTGTGTTATGTTCCGGCATTAGTGACCCAAGTTCCTGTACCCTTATGGGATAGCAGAGTGTTCGCGATGCCACTGGCGTTGCAAACACCCATAGGCGACGGTAACTGCTAAATTCTAAGTTGGCTGCCCGCTTGTCTGCTGTCCTACAGCAATTTAAAAAAAACTGTCTTGGCTTAGCAGCTGTAGTGTATGTGGCTGAATTTTCCTCCTGCGTCGGAACGCCTACAAGCGTAACGAATTCAATTCCTGTTTCTGTTATAGTTATGTATGTATCCCCTTGATAATAGGGTTCACGGGATGGACCGAGAGCGAGGTGTTGTCGGCCGTGGCGCTGGCCAAGACCATGGTGCGGCTGGACGAGAGCGACGACGACGGCTTCTTCGAGAGGAGCTCCGTGGGGGACTCTGACGGCTCCAGGGTGGACGACTCCGCCCTCAATCATACCACCATAGTGAGATTATTTTCATATTTAACAACTTGCCGAGCCGGCAAACGTTGATCCATAAAGTCCGTTCTTAGTGAGCGTCTACATCGCAAATGTAGTTATTTATAGATCTTTGTGAGCAACATGATGTTTTCACTGTGATTCACTTGAAGGAAGCGAACACCACCCAGCCACCCACCGACACCTACCCGTCCACTTGTCCAAAGCGGATTAAACAATGGTTATTAGTGCATATTGCGCATCGTTAAATAGCGAAATTAAAAATTCATTTATTTAAATTAATTAATAATTGATACATAGCAATTAATATTGGGTGTCCCTATTAATAAGAGTGCACTATTTCGTGTAAAAATACGTATTTTTTTTTTACTAAGTTGTGATATTTGTATTAAGTCATGTTCCGATTACGTATGGAATAAAATATCCAGTAAATGGCTCTCACGACTCTGATAACAAGCCATTACTCTTTTCATACAGTTTTCGATTACTTTTTGACAAAGATGTGGCTGTATTTCACTTTATTCACATAAACCCAAGACCAACAAAACAAAACCCCAAAAAAAAGAAATCGCACGGCGTTGAAATTAATGATCTTGGTGGCCAGTTGACATTTTAGTTGAATCTGTCTGGAAATTGTTGCTGCAATAAATCGATTGTTCCATGGGCGGCGTGGCAGGTGGCGCCGTCCTACTGAAATCACATGTCCAGATCCATACCATCCAGTTGTGGCCACAAGAACTCTGTTAGTTATCATATTCCTGTAACGAATGCCATTCAGTCACTGCAACGCCGGCCTCATTATCAAAAAAGTAGGGTCCAATCACACCGCCTGACCAAAATCCGCACCAAACAACTTGAGGATTCATTTGTTTCTCATGGATTACCTGTTGATTTTCAAAGCTTCAAATTCGACAATTCTGTTTATTCAGACGGAAATAAGCTTGAGAGATTGGGGAGTGTTGGGCTGAAGATAAGTAGAACCGAAACTGAACACCTATTTGGCGACTGGTGGAAATTTCGCCTTCACCCCGATTACCTTGGGGGACGTGTCCCAGCCAACTCGCTCCAACTTCCGGTACCTCGGATTATTAATACAGAACGACGGTGAGATAGGCAGATGTGAATAGCAGAGTAAACAGAGAATGCAGGGGGGATGAAATCAGAAACAATTTGTGATCCACAAGTGCCGTTTAGACTTAAAGGTAAAATATACAAGTCCGTTATAACACCTATCATATTGTATGGAATAGAGTGCTTGCATGCAGCAGAGATGCGCATGTTGAGATGGATGGGCGGAAGTACAATAATGGATAGAAATTAGTATATTTGGGGAAATTTGAAAGCAGCGCCAGTGATTGAGAAGCTGAAAGTAATAAGTTAGCCTGGTATGGCCATATAACGCGAAGAGAGGAGCGTCGTGTAACAGGGAGCATGCTAGAAATGAGAGTGCGTGGATACAAGAGGAGAGGTAGACAGGAATGAAATGGAAGAGGTCCTTCGTCAAAATTTGCTTTGTAGTGTTTTGTGAAATTTGTAGTTGTTAGCACGATGCCGGATTGATAAACTAAACATCGGGGTGTTCGGCCACACTCTCGTTTACAGCAGCAATGTTTTCAAGCGATCTAGCACGTCCAGTACGTCGACGTAAAGGATACTTACTATCCATAACTGACCCAGTTTCTTCTAATTTTTCCACTACTCTTGGAATTGTGAACACTTTAGATGCACTTTCTCCGCCGAAAATCCGCAGTTTGCGAGCCTTAGCGGAACTTTCTACATATTTGTATTGAGTTTTCACAATGAACACCTGCTTCTTTTGCGTAACGGTCAGTTCCGTTTTTATGGTTATGGCTCCAATGCCTCTGGCATCACCCTTGTCAGTATCGAACTTACAAAAGTGACAGGTTATATAAACAAAAAGTATTTTAAAAATGCGGTAATTTCGAAAGCCTACGTTATGTGGCATTCCACGTAACCAGTGAGGACAACATAAAATATTATTATTAGTATTTGTTAGTAGTTATAAAAAGATTACACAAAACTAGAATATATTTAGTGTGGACAAGAGTTAACATGTAATTTAGGGCGAGGATATCTCTAGGAATAAATTCATAAATGGGGTTTGATATTTTTGAGCAGGGAAAAAAATGTTATCAATAAGTAACTCCTCGTCAAGTCCACACTCGCATAAAGAATGGTCCTGTTCCCTTATTTTTGCTAGAAAATACTGGTGACCTAAACGTAAAAATGTATAAACCATGATAAAATTAAAAATGTCATTTCCACCAGGAAGTGACATTTTTTTGGCAGAAATTTATGGCGACAAAACCAAGGTTTCGAGAAATTAGTGCCAGGTTCAAGGGAACCAAAATGTGTTTGTTTCTGTAGAATACTTATCAAGGGCAAGGTTTAGATAATTTTTTGGTCTAAAAATTAAACTGTCATAGGTAGATTCAAACAAAGGATTGCAGTTTTGCAGATCCTATAGGGTGGTAAAGCATATTTTTAAAAGAATTTACTAATAGTGGAGGTGGTTTATGTGTCAAAATGATGAGCAGGTAGTAAGATCTGCAAGAGAATTGAAGGACTAAGAGACTGTAGGTGGCTATTAGTTTGCAAAAGTACCTGTCTGCAGAAGTGCAGAGGCGATTCCAACCATTGCACCTGTTGTGCACGGGCAGGCGAAGACATCGTGGCCTCGTTATTATTCTTAGGCATTTAGCCTGCATTCTGACCTAGCCAAAGCTACAGTGTTTAAGCAGGAAGCAGCCATAGTCAAAGTGATTGTGCACACACACAGAGCCCGTAGGACATTGATGTTGTTCTCTGCTTTACATGTTAGTAAAGCAGAGTATATATAATTTACGTGATTCACATCAGATAATTTTGGATCTGGAATTGGATGAATTATCCGGAACAATCGTATTTTCTTGCTCGGGAATAGGGAATTGGGACTTATAAGCTCGTTGTGGTGGTCCGAGGCATTTATTTTCCCATTATGAACTTTACACAAAACATAGAATGTACGTGTGTATTCCAGCAAACAGTAGCGGATACGGCGTGCGATTGGTTGGCGTGGCAGACGCAGGTGTTGCGCCGCGCGGCCGAGGAGGAGGCGCGGGGCGGGATGGACGTGCGTGCCCTCGGAACCTCGTTGCTGGCTTCCTGCTCCAAGCACAAACAAGACGCCATCCCCTTCGCCACGGTGCTGCGGGAGAAGGCCACCGAGCAGGCCGACGTCTCGCGGCTCCTGCTCTCCACCCTCTTTCTGGTAAGCCCTACTTACAGCTGAGTGACGGCGATGGTGTTAAGTCATGATGGCGTAATGTTCGGTGGCTGCTAGTGGATGACCAACTCAAAACAAACATAAAGAAAGCAAGCAACAGGTGAATGTATATTGGTTGGCGCCTCATCCTATCCTTTTTTCTCCCTGCCTTCCCTCAAGTTAGTTTAGATGACTTATAAAAACTATTAAACACTGGTTATTTATCAATATTAAAACAACAATTATCGATCCAATTTTTAAAATGCAAGACGAAAAACGATATTATTTCAAAAAAAATTTAAGATTTTTTCCACTAAAATACCGCAGACAAAAAAACGTTATGAAACTTGACATGCAGATTATTTTAAAAACATAACCGTATTCCTAGCTCTCCAACAATGCATAACAACTAAGAACTTAATTTAAAAAAGCTAAAAAAAATCACAAAGGAAGCAGGCGGAAATTCGTATTCTTTTTTTTATATTGCTGTAAGACAGCAGACGCTGACGGCCCGCTTAGAATTTAGCAGTCTATGAGTGTTTGCAACGCCAGTGGCGTCGCAAACACGCTGCTGTCTCATAAGGTTTCAGGAACTAAGGTCACTACTGCCGGAATACAACATAAGGTTATTATGACGGTATACTTAAGAGCAAAGGTGGTCGCCGTCCAGGCGGGCTTGAGGCCCCACCATTAAATTAATTAAAAACAATACTCCAATGTAAACAAGACAAAAAATATACAATTAAAATAAAATTTCGAACCAGTAACAATTTAGTAATAATAATAATTATCAATTAATAATAAGTAACAATTAAGACATTTTGTAATTTTGCTTAATTAAAGTCCTCTATTGCGTACGCAAAGTCGCATTCTTTTTCCGAGTTGTGACAACTACCAAAGTAGTCAAATTATTCCGCATCGCATTTGCTGCGTTTATAATTCTTGTTTGGAGTTCTTCCGCGGATGACACAGGCGAGACGTCGTTGATTAGGGATTTCATGTGGACATGTGTGGACTCCTCGCAGGCCCTGGAATGGGCCTCCTCGCCCTATCCAACGATTAGGAAAATGGCTAAGGAGCCATCGCTTAACATTGACACCAAAATGTACATGACATCCGACTTGCTGGTATATCATGTTTTGTCTTGTAGCCAAAGGCAAGTCTTCGAGGAAATCAAACATTTCATTTGTCAAAAAATTTTCGTAAACTGCAGCATTTAGATTGCTCGGTAAAAAAATGTGGTCCGATTAAATTGTCGTCAAATATTCCGATCCACACATTGACTGAAAAACGGCGTTGCGACCCTTTTGGCCTCTTTCTGATAGGATTTTTGTGCACTTTCTCATCCCAATAATGTTCATTGTGATAGTTAGTAATCCCATCTTGATCGGAATTGGATTCGTCGGTCCATAGAATTTTTTTCAAAGAAGACTTTCTAAATCCACATTTAACATGAATCTACAGAAAGCAACTCTCCTTTCAGGGTCCTCTTCGTGAATAACTTGCACAGGAGTATAATGATAAGGAGAGAATCCTGCATTATGCACTGTAGACCACGCTTTCCATTGTGTTACAGAGAGTCGTGTGACGACAGTGTTTGTCGAAATTGTTGGTTCATCGATAAATTAACGACATAGACTGGGTGTCATGCGGCATTCATTTATCGGCTCTGAACACTACCAATTTCTTGGATTCGCCTATACACTCCATTAAAAACTGATACATGGGGTATACCGCCGATTAAGAAACCGACGCGAACAATCTTGACGAGCAGCTTCACTGTTACCGTTACAAAAGCCGTAACAAAATACAAATCGGCGTATCCCTCATTTGTGTAATTTTGAAATACGCTATTCATTTTAAACGAAGCTCTTCCATCCATCCAGCCGGGAGACGCCCACTGCTGGACAAAGGCCTCCCCCAAAGATCTCCACGACGATCGGTCCTGAGCTGCCCTCATCCAACCTATTCCGGCGATCTTGACCAGATCATCGGTCCATCTTGTGAGGGGCCTACCAACCAACATTGCGTCTTCCAGTACGCGGTCGCCATTCGAGGACTTTTCTGCCCCAATGGCCATCTGTCCTTCGCGCTATATGCCCAGCCCACTTCCACTTCACTTTTGCAATCATCCGGGCTATGTCGGTGACTGGTTCTCCTGCGAATTTCCTCATATCTGATTCGATCTCGCAGGGAAACTCCGAGCATGGCCCTCTCCATTGCCCTCTGAGCGACCATGAGCTTTCTCATAAGGCCATAGTTAACGACCACGTCTGCGTTCCGTAAGCCATCACTGGCTACACACGTTGATTAAAAACCTTCGTCTTGAGACACTGCGGTATTTGGGACGAAAAGATTTTACGGAGCTTCCCGAACGCTGGCCATCCGAGTTGGATTCGACGAGTGACCTCTTTCGCGAAATTGGACCTGCCTAACTGGATCGTTTGACCCAAGTAGATGTACTCGTCAACTATTTCGAGAGGACAGTTCCCAACTGTTACGGGGGTAGGTGCGACATGGACATTAGACATGATCTTCGTTTTGTCCATGTTCATTTTGAGACCTACTCCTTGGGAAGCTGTATTGAGGCCATTGAGCATATGGCTTAAGTCTTCCATGGTCTTAGCCATGATTACGATATCATCTGCGAATCGAAGGTGAGTGATGTACTCGCCGTTGATGTTGATGCCCAGTCCATTTCAGTCCAGCTCAAAAAATTAAACTACAACCGTGAGTGTATTTACTTAATTCAAACAAAACCAATCCATGCATTATAATTTTTGAAAAAAAACCTTAATTTTTTTTGTTAACCTGTTAGTTTGCTTCCTACATTGGCTTAGGCACGCATTAAACCTATTTGCAAGACATTCAAACAGCTATTTTAAGTTTAGTTCGCTTACAAGTTTCGGCCTACTTCCTTTGTGATCTTTTTTTTTCAGTTTCTTTGAAATAAGTTCCTAGTTGTTATGCATTGTTGGAGAGCCAAAAAACGATTACGTTTTTAAAACAATCTGCAAGCCAAGTTTCATAACTTTTTTTTTGTTTTATGGCATTTTAGTGGAAAAAAAATATTGAAATAATATCGTTTTTGCCTCGCATTTTAAAATTTGGACAGATAATTGTTGTTTTAATATTGATAAATAACCATTAAATAAATTTTTGATGTTGAATTTTTACTTATTTTGAAAAATTCTACAAACAATACAACTCAAAAATAGTTCACATTTACATAATTTGCATGTCATACTTGTGTTGGGGGTTGCAGGCGAACTCGGGCAACGTGGAGATCGTGCAAGGGCCCCCGCTCTCGGTGGGCTCGTTCTCAGTGCGGGTCCTGTCCACGGACGAGCCGCAGTTCAGCACGGCGGCAGGCGCGGAGACCGACGCCAGGTTCCTCAGTTGATAGCCTCCAAGTGCAGCCGCAGGACATGAATAATGTATAAATGCCCCTGCCGGGCATGAGGATGGAAGCTGTAGCACGGATTACTCGGCCGTACATTGCCGGTAACATTGGAAGTGGCTCAAGAAATAATTTCCAATTAAGAAGTGTATTTCATTTGAATACTGAACAATGAAACTTTTGAATTAGTTGTATGAGTGTGTGAGCTAAAAAGGAGTGGATGTCACGCGGCCGCAGTCGGAGGCGGCGTGGCGTCTTGTGTTGGGAACATTAGTGCACCGTGGTCTCACTGCAAGTCGCAGGCTGGGTGATACTGAAGAGGCTTCAAGATCGGACATCTGAACTGACAACTCTGCTGCATCTCTCGCCATTTCCGGTCATGCTAAATCCAAATAGTGATAATGTAAAAGGTATTATTTTTATATGGCATTTACTATCTAAATTTATGTTTAATCAATTTCGTCCATTATTATCATTATGACAGTAGTTTTACAAAAAAAATGAATGTTCTCTGCCATAATTAAGGATTTCTTTGAATGCCAGAAAAGTGGGCCCACAAGGACCACAGTCCTTGTGGGCCATTCCAAAACCTGTACCAGGGTTCTGTGTTTTGATGCAATTCACATCATTAATATATTTGTTTATGTATTTTTAATAATCTTATATTAAACAATTGTGTTTTGGAAATTCTCCAAACATATTTACATATAAACTGACAGACTCATAAACTGCATCAAATTAAAAAAAATAATTTCAAAGATTACTTTGAAATGATTTTTTTTAATAAGTATGCAAACTTTTTAGATTAAATTATATAAATAAAGAGATACTGGCTCTTAATCTCAAAAAAAGAAAATTTAAAAATAGAACTGCAGTAAAACAAATGAATATAGCAGGGAAAAGAAAATTTACTCATAGTATCAGATTTGCGTGTTATTCAGAGCAAAGTTTTAAATTGATTCTCATTGATTTTTTATTCTTTTGTCAATTGAATTATTGTTACCAGCAGAATGGTTGGGTTAGTTTTTTAACTCATCGAGAGTTTTTGAACCACAATATGCATACTTCGTCCGAACAAGAGGCTCAAATTGTAGCATTGGTGCAGAAATTTAAATTTAAACTAGTCTACGTTTTCTAGAATATACAGAAGGTTTGTGGAGACAGGTTCTTACAGAAGGAGACGTGGTACAGGCAGGTCTCGAGCAACCACCGATTTATTGTTACAACTTCCCTGCGAAATCGTTTCCTCACGTCAGTTAACATCAAAACAGAGCTTAATGAAGTGCGTGGAGTAAACGTGAGTGCATGAACAATAAGAAGAAGGTTAAAGGAAGCGGATATCACCCCTTTTAGACCAGCAAATGGTCCAAAGTTGTCTGTAGCTCACAGACAAGCTCGCTTAAGATTTGCGCATGATCACCTGAATTGTACAGAAGAGCAATGGGCCTCCGTATTGTTCACAGACGAGTGTAGGACATGTTTATATGGTGCAGATGGTCACAGAAGAGTCTATCGTAGACGTGGGGAGCGATATGCTCAAAGTTGCATTGAGGAGCGTGTTCCTTTTGGAGGCGGTTCGTGTATGGTCTGGGGTGGCATATCGATGAACGGGCGAACAGAACTTGTGTTCATAGACATGGTCCATCAAAACGGTAATAGAGGGAGTTTGACTGCACATCGCTACATAACAAACATCTTAGAAGATCACGTGGTGCCTTACATGGGATTCACAGGCGAAAATTTTACTTTAATGCAGGATAATGCCCGCGCTGCTGCACAAGTTCGACAATATTGCGAAGAGGTTGGGATACGTACAATGAATTGGCCAGCACGCAGCCCGGATCTTAATCCCATTGAGCATGTTTGGGACAGTTTAAAAAGAACTGTATATGCGAGAAACCCTTTGCCCACGACAGTGGCAGCACTAAGAACAGCACTTTCAGAAGAATGGGACAATATTCCGCAAGATCTTTTAATAACCCTAAAATAAAATCTATTCGGAACCGATTAGAATCCGTAATAAGGGCACGTGGGAGGTAATACACCGTATTAAAACATAAACAAACCTTTGCATAAAGTTTGTGTCTATTGTTAAAACCAATTTTTTAATTAAACCAATTTTCCTTAAATTTCTGTTTTTTCTTCAAAAAAGTCTTAAGGTCCTTTCCAGTACACAAACTTAAACTTAAGGATATGACCCTACTCTGTTTTAAAGTTCACGAACCAATCTAGAGGTTTCAATTTAAATCTGTATAGAAAGTTTGCTTAATTGGTTAAAATATTTATTTCAAAGTCGTCTATTACTTTGATGCAGTTTATGAGTCCGTCAGTGTATTTTAAAATGATATTATTAATTTTATTTATAAAACATATATGTATTTGATATATGAAACAAATCAGATGAATATAATAAAGGATAGGTTCATCATAGAGAAGCATGAACTTATGGTTATATATTTACTTTAGAAATGTTCCTTATTGTTGCAGACTGTATAACAGACAAACACTGTTTTGTGTTTTATAATATATTTTTACTACTGAGACTGACAGGCTGACGGCCGGCCCACTGAACTGAAAGTAAGCAACTGCCGTCGCCTAAGAACATTGGCGGCACCAGGCGCACTGCACCTGCACCTGCACCTGCACCTGCACCATTTATTAGTTTTGTCATTTGAAAATACTATTCTAATTAAAATCTTTTTATGAGACAAAAGCAGCATAAATATGACAATAAATGGCACTTTTTTCAAATTACTTTATAATATTTATTGAAACAGTATGCGAAAATAGGCCTTACTACATATTATCAAAATTCCAATACATAAATGACATGGAACATTGAATTGAAAACTCCTAGGGTTAAAAAAGGTTTGAACTAAATAAGGAAAGGTAAATAAAGGATCATTAAGTGTTGTATTAACTCTATTAAATGGTTGTCGATCTTAAATATAAATAGGTATTAATATATTGTTAATTAATATTATATGTTTTAAATATAAGTTCTCATTCAATTTGATTCAATATGGGGCTAGTACGAAACTTGATGTCAAATTGTGCTCTACAGGAACATATCATTAAACAAAAGCTAGTAAAAATAATACTACAGATACTTATTTTTTTTTATTATATCTTGACTTTCAAATTATTGTACATTTTACTTAAGAAAAATATTTTGTAACATTTGGATTAAATAAATTATAATTAAAATTATTATAATAATTAAATATAGAAAAAAATTATTTGATTGTACAAAGACAACAAATAAGTGTAGGCATTTAGTTTTTTGGATTTTATAAGCGTGAAAGACTGAATTTGTGTGATTTTGCATTCAACCTTTAGTCATCCCAAGATCACGACTGCTTTAGCCAGTTGCACGATGATTTTGATGGATTCCTTTTCTTTGTGCTCCACTTGCAGATGACCTGTACAGATGTGCAAAATCAACTTGTTCAAGGGCCCGCCTAAGCTGGCTGCGCACGCGCCCATTCGTCCTATAATATAAGCTGATCTCATTGTTGCGTGACAGTCGGTGGGCGCGTGGCGCGTGTCACCCCGTTAGCGCCCTTCATCCTTCCACGCTTGTTAATTATTCAAGAGAATTACGATCATGTTCCAATAATATAAAAGTAGACAAATATTTGTTTTTACTTTACATAAATGTTGTACGAGTAAGATTAAGTACTTTGGTGTATTAAAATCGTAAAAGTTAATATATGTTTACCTATAATATTAGTAAGGCGCGTCCCAAACGCCAAAAGGTGCATGACATGAGCCTGAATTATATTAATTTTATTTCTATTGTTTTTCTTAGCTCATGACTCACGCCATTTTGGCGGTTGTACTACGTTTTTAGACTTTGAAAGCTTTATTCTATATAGTTTGGCGTTTGGACCGCGATTCGTGTAAATATGTATGTGTTAGGGTATATTTGCCAAAGGTGAGTTTCAATATGTTGACAAGGAGTGTAAGTTGTGTACACGGGAACAATGGAATGCACGAGTGCCTTACTGTCTGTCCACCTGCCGGTCTGCCGGGGCCGCCGGGGGCGTACCCAGCGCCGTCGGTTTTAACGTGTCGCTTGACGTATTCATTCGCTAACTGTAAAGAAAAAAGACAAAGGGTTTGGTATGTTTTCTCATATTGAATTCTATCGATATTTGAGCATTGTGTCCATTGTTTCCACAAGGAATGAAATCCTGGCGTCGCGGGTGACGTCGTTCAACCTCCTCCTGTGAGGGTAGTCGAGGCGTCTGTGATGCGAACAGGAATATTGAAGGGTACATGAACACGTTGCTTGTTTGTAACATATATGAGATATATGTATGTATTGTGCATCAGATTATGTTCAAAAAGAAAAGACTCGTTATTTGTTGGATTAAAAGAATAAAAATTATGTGGCGTTGTAAACTAGTTTTATTATTTCTCAGACTAATAATGTATTATATATCATCAAATTAATAGTTTTCATTGGACACTGTCACCTAATTTAATAGGGTGTACCAAAAAAATTACTATATACATAATTTTGAGTTTGATTTTCTTTCTTTCTAAAGCAAAATTGAGTAATTTTACTCGTATTTTAGGTTTTGTGCAATAAAACCCCATAAGGGTATTTTTTTACATTGTACATATTCGATATAATTAGAAAGGTACTGACGTAAACTTTAAATAAGTTTGTGTTTTTTCAATATTTATTCATGAAAAAAAAAACTGCCTTAAGTGCTTATTACACTTGGCTAAATTTAGGAGACTGAATTCAGAAACAAATTTAGAAGCGAGTTAGAAGCTTCTGATCACACTGTTCTAAATTCAGTCACTGAATTCAGTTGCCAGTTTAAGCGCGACGAAATTGGACGTGTCGTGTGTGTCCGAGAATGGCCCCAATATTGTCTAAACAACAAAAAATCGGTCTTGGCGTAGCCCTCGCTGTCGGCTCAATTGAAATAAAAAAAAGAAAAAGAAGAATATGGGTGAAGAAATATTTATTTGCTGCGCGGAAAGTTAGCAAATTTGAACATTATGAGTGATTTAGAACCAGCAGACTTCAGAAATTATCTACGAATGGATTCGAGATCGTTTGACTTAATATTAAACCTTGTGACACCGTTTATTCAAAAGCAGGATACTATCCTACGAGATAGTTTATACTATTTTATGTCCAAAAGAAAGATTGGTTGTAACATTAAGATTTCTCGCAACAGGAAATTCGTATAAAGATTTAAAATTTAGTTCTTTAATATCCCAACCCCTGCTAACAAAAATTATCCCTGAAACATGTCGGGCTATTATATATAAATATCAATTCGGACTAATAAATATAAATTATCAATCTTCTCTTTTAATGTCTTTGTCGTAATCGTAACATCAACTTTTTTGTATAAATTCAGTAATACTTGGAAACCTTTAATGCGAATATTTTTATTCATACAATTTTTGTCATTCTTGTCCCAAAGATAGGGCATGTCTTTATACAGTCCTAAAATATTAAGCATAACTTCTTTTTCGTAACTGTGTATGGCACTCAGACTTTACTTTTTTATTCGGAAGTAAAAAACAAACTAAAACATCCTCACGCACGGAGAGCTATGGGGCGACTGAGTAAGTGAGTAAGTAACTAAATGCGATTACACCTTCCTAAATTTAGGCTTCTAAATGAATCAGTCATTTAGAAACCATCCTTGCTTCTGAATTTAGGATGCTAACTTACTAAATGCTATTACACTTCACTGAATTCAGTAGCGACTAAATTCAGTCACCTAAATTTAGCCAATAAGGGTTTTAGCCAAAAAAAAATCAAGGAGTGCGATTTTTTTGCTCTCAAGTGTATATTATTTTACACTACGCTCAAAATATCACAAAAAATGTGCTAACAAGCATCCGCGGTGCTCATAATTTTAAAAGGTTCTCCATTGAATTTAAGCTTATTCTATAGAAATCACTTTATGGAAAACATTTTTTTACATTATTTTGCAGGTTTTTTTTTATAAAACATGGAATAAACAAATAAACAATTTTGCGCAAAAACTGTTAATGAGAAATATTTTTATCATGGAAATGGCACCTTCTACAGAGGAATAGTTTTATTTTTTTAAACGTTTTTGCAATTGACAATTGGAAACCAACACAACATAGGAGAGGCTTAGAAAAAAACTGGCGGAATATAGCTGACATTTCTATGTATGTACACATATGAGATAGTATATTAGTGATCACAAATAATAATATAAAGACGATAGATTTGTAAGCTATTAATAGTTAAAATTTCAACCGCCAGATCTCATTACCCAATTGGTAAGTTCCCAATACAGTTACTTTTTCCCCGTTCGTTCCTATCCTTTACGGTTTTGGATTTTAATGACTAGTTAAAGGTGTATCTTTGTACTGTAACTTCCGTTTCACCGAGTTTCAGATCACAAAGATAATATAGAAGTTTTCGCTTCAAAATAAAATATCGTTTATGATACAATTTTCGATATATATTGATGGCTGCTAGTAGATTTTCTCGATTCATGTTATTTGAGATTTGAAACGATACGATGATATAGTAGATTCAAGTCAACGTTATACGGTTGGTTTTCTGATATCAATTTATAGATTATAAAGTCATAAAAAGAAAATGAAAATATCAAAAAAAACTTTCCTTCATACTTCTACCAGGACTGGCTACATTGTTTTCAGTTTTTAGTATTTTGTGTCTTAACTTAAAATTACAAAATATGCCAAAAGTATATGTTATTGTAACATGTGGCACTGATGGTGTAGTATCGGCAATATTTTGTGTTCTTATTTCTTGCTGTCCACTTGGTAGTCTTAAATATGTAGTCTAAATGTCTCTTTTTTAAAGGGGAATTTTTAATTGCACCTCTATTTAAAATTCAAGCAAACTAAATCTCCCGACTAATAAACCACTGCATATCAGACAAATGACTGCCTTACAAATTAACTACTTGATTACCTAAACATATTTTATTAAAACACGTATAAAATTAATCAAAATCAGATGACCTTTTTTATCTAATATACAACGAAAATCTAGCTGAAACCACAGATATACAGATTTTAAGACAAAATTACTCACCGTATAACAAAAATACTGATTTGCACACTAAATTAATCATCTTACAACGGAATTTCCAAAATGATTTTCTAAAACTGCATAACAGATAATGTATGTTTACATCATCAAATTACATTTCACGAAATTACTACTCGTGCAGCTGAAATCCCTATCACCCAACTTTATTTCTTTTTGTTCATCTGTTTTATTGAAAAAGTGTTTTGGCGCGCTGTTATCGGGCGCGGTCGCGCGATCCAACGCACTCAAAGCTCGCCGTCGCCCTAGTCGCATCGAAGTCAGACCGAAAAGTAGTGGTCTTATAGGCAGATTCCATGATTTTTCAACTACCTACTTGATTGCAAGTTCAGGAGCATCAACCATTCAGTTCCTCTCTGTCAAAATAAAACCTTATGGCCAGTAAGTAAAGTGAAATATATAAAATAAAGATTACCTAGTTATAACTGCATTTACATTTCACGGAGTTGCAGTTTATAAAAATTAAATTTGTGGTGTATGGTTCCGGGTTTGCGTATGTTAAACGACGGGTGCATTTTAAAATGATTTATTTGAAATATCGATGAAACGTTTACAACATTAAAAGGACATTTTATTAAATTACGTTCTCGATCGCGTGCGGTCATAAAGCGACTACTTACTGCCAACGGCAGAGTATTATGATTGAAGGAGAGTCCCGGGTGGCGAGTATCGCGAGGGCGGCCTGCCACGCGTGGCGCGCTTCGGGTATCTCCCGGCCGCTATATCCTCCCCCTCGAGGGCAGGAGAGAAACACCTCTCCTGCGCTCGCACAGGACTCCCTTTCACTTTAGGCGGACGGCCTCTATTTCTCTTTGGTACGACGGGACGAAGAGGCATGTCGTTGTCATTACGAAGGTAGAGTCGCGTTAGTTGTGAAACGTGAAATTTGCCCAAAACATTTTCTGGAGAATCTAAACTGGACTCGCAGTAAGTAGTTGGATCTCCCCCTGGTGCAAAGATATCTTCATATTCATTAATGACCTTAGAAATTTCCGTACGTTGACGCGGATTTAAAGACGTTGCCTCGTCATCCCGCAGTACACCAAGGGACGCACACGGTAGCCCAGGTGACTTGTTTTCAAAACGTAAAGGAAATACACGCGACTTCTTTTCCGAAAAGGTCCACGTGGAACGGCCAAAATCAATGTTTAAATTAAATGACTTAAGGAAATCGATACCCAGCAACGTTTCATTACTTGTTGCATTAGGGAAAACAAAAAATCGTACTACTTTAGTTTTATGTTCGAGAGTCACCTCAACTTCTGTGGCTAGTAAGTCCATAGTCTTACTAAGGCCGTCGGCTAACTTGACAATTTTTGTTACAGCATAAAATGGCTGGGCTTTCTGTTTAAGAAGTTTGTATAAAGTATGCCCAGCAATGCTACTTTTAGCCGCAGAGTCAGCTAACCCCACTCCATGTTCACCCAGTATGGATATATTAAGAATCGGCCGTAATGGCTGTTCATTTTTATTAAAACAAACGGGGTTAAAATGCAAAGGTTGACAATCACTGGCTTCTTTGAAAAAAGTTTGAGAACTATTGTTCCTAACCACATTACTGTTAACAGAAAATGACTGGGTACTACTGACTTTGTTGCTACAAGTTTGAAAACCACTTAAATCAACATTACGATTACAAACTTTACAAGCTAAACATGTACAAAGGTCATTATTAACAGTAGGACAAATTGAAAGAGGTATAAAATTACTTACATTATTACATTTCTTACTTCTATAAAAATACCTTAAGTCGGTGCAAACGCTTCGCGGCGGCGAGTTACAAAGGTTTGTCGGCGGCGGTGCCACAAAGGATCGCGGCGGCGTGTTAGAAACGTTTGTCGGCAATGTCGGCGGCGGCCGCGGCGCTTGGCGAATATGCGGGAAAGTCCTCAAACTTCCGGCGTCGCGCTCGCGCGGCTCGCATGACGTAATCGCGCCGGTTTCGACGGAGTAAAACGCACTCGTACCTGGGTTTTTGGTTTCTTTCGGGTTACACTTTACGCACTTAGACCTGACTGTGCCCGTTGCACCGCACCCGTAACACTTTATTGAAACTTTTTCCCTTTTATCACTTTTAACACTTAACAGCTTTTCGCACGTGTCTTTTAAATGTCCGCGATGCTTGCAATAGACACAAAACAAACGATTTTGCTTGCTGTTGACGTACGCACTGTCCGTCTTAATGTCGGTCTTCACTGGAACACTGCGTGAGCTGCTCGAACGCGCTTCGGCGTGAAGAGGCGGTCTCGACGATACCGTGGGGACTACACTGGTCTCTCGAGCTTCAGCTAATGAATCTTCAATGCTGCGAGCTTTCCGAAGTAGATCCTCAAAGGTAAATATGCTCTCGCGATCGACCCGCTTTCTTATACGACGATCCAAAAGTCCAAAGGTCATGTCTAATTCCACTCGCTCACATAAATCTCCAACAGGAAGCTTAGCCAGCAACGCTCTCACCTTGGCTATAAACAAGTCCGTAGGTTCGCTTCCTTGAGACAATGTGAAGAGTTCAGAATATATCCTATGAGGCGGTCGACGCATTCCGTATGCCGAACGAAGCCTCGTAATTGCTTCCGCCCAAGAGGTTGTGGTAGACTTGACGCCCTGCCACCAAACTGCTGCAGAACCAATGAGAAGCATGGACAAGCCCTTCAAGGCGTCCTCATCACTGACCCTGAGACATGACTTATATACACTTACTGCGTCTATAAAGTTATCTACGGACTCATCGGGACTTCCCGAGAAACGTGCCGTACATTGTGTGAAATTGCCGCACTTCTGAACAGCAACGTCCGAAAAGATAGCGGACGGATCTGGAGTTGACGCTCGTACTTCCCTAAGTAGCTGAGAGCAAAACTCCTGCTGTGACTTCTGCAACGACGTGATAAGGTTGGAGAACATCTCTTGTGACATCGTCACACTCTGATTTCCCTCTTCTTCACCATCCGACGACGCAGCAGCACCTTGACGAGTACGCGGCATTTTGTTTTCACTACAACACTACACAAACACGGTTTTAACACTGGTTATTTTTTTATTTACGTTGGGCGCCAGATGTGGTGTATGGTTCCGGGTTTGCGTATGTTAAACGACGGGTGCATTTTAAAATGATTTATTTGAAATATCGATGAAACGTTTACAACATTAAAAGGACATTTTATTAAATTACGTTCTCGATCGCGTGCGGTCATAAAGCGACTACTTACTGCCAACGGCAGAGTATTATGATTGAAGGAGAGTCCCGGGTGGCGAGTATCGCGAGGGCGGCCTGCCACGCGTGGCGCGCTTCGGGTATCTCCCGGCCGCTATAAATTCGAATTTCCCGGTACTGCGCTGTGCGCCAACTCATTTTGAAAAAGTGAGTTAACACATCAGTACAGTGAATTGAGTTGGCGCAATTGCGCTACGTAACGTAGTGCTACCCATAGAGGATGTAATAAAACTACGTTAGCTGTTACTTGACAATGACAAGTTGACATTACTTGTTACCCATCTCTATGTCTATGATTGATTTGATTAGTGTTTGGTTGATTGTAGAGGCGGTGATTTCTTTAATATTTTTTACGTAAGTTATAAATATTTTCAACTTCCCGTTACTTATTTTTTTACTCTTATTTCATATTTTTGGTGTTGATTTTTCTTACAAATGTTATTTATTATCCTCTATAGCGACAGTGAGAAATGAAACCAATTGCTTCCTGCGGGTAATTCAAAGTTATTTGTCGCAGATTCCCTGCGTGACTTGCGTTTAATATGGGAAGATTATTTGTGTTGTTTTTGGCGCTAACCGCTAGCTATGCGGCCGGCTTTGTCCGGTAAGTTATTACCTATTCGTTAATCCTGTTTAGTAAATTTAATTGTAATCATTATTCTATACTCTATTGTAATCATTTCGTTCAGCCGGCTTTAATGAAGCATCACCGAACATGCCGCGCCGTTTTCGATTTCTTCTACATAGTATGCTTTATAGCAACTAATCATGTAGTAATAAATATTACTGGACATGTTTGTAAATTCCTTTGCTCACTCAGGGTGCCTCTTTATCGTATGAAGACAGTGCGGCATCACCTCCAGGAGGTAGGTACTGAGCTTCAGGTCCTGAGGGTGAAGTACGCTGTGTCTGGACCAGCGCCAGAGCCTCTCTCCAACTACCTTGATGTAAGATATATTTAACTATTTAAACAGATTTTTTTTACAAATAAACAATATGGAATGAATTAAAGACATTAGTTTTGATTGTAAACAATAATTTAAGTTGTTCAATAGTCCAAGTTGTATAGTTTTCCATTTTAATTGTCTGATTAAAATAGTTTCTATTCCATGTAATAAACATGCTAGGCTTACAGTATACAACATTAACTTGTGAGTTGAAGTATCCAACAAAGAGACTAATGTACAGACAATGATGTACTTACACTACTACCACAAAGTTAGAAAAATGTGTTTCGAGTTTTGTAAACTTAGGTATATATTTATATTTGGAACCCATATTTTTTGCAGCTTCTTATATTTTTGTTTGCTGACATTTAATTTATTGCAAACATTTGTTTGTTAATTTGCCATCAATTATACCATCTGATATAATTGATAAAATGAATACCTATTGCAAACATTGGACATGCACATACAACAAACACAGAGTAAATATGTTTACTTGATTACTCGTGTATCTTGGTACTGTTTGTGTTGATGTTGATAACCTCCACTTGACTTCACTTTCCCTTATCAACTTCATAGCTGGAAACATTCAAAACAATGACTACACATTCCAACAAGATTTTCATCATCATCTCTGCGTTAATTCCCGGTTGCAGCCCAAACTCTCGCTTCGGCGCCCGGGGTCCGCTTTCCGACTTTTTCTTCTCCACTTCGCACGGTCTTCAGCATCCCTGGTAGTGAGCCCATTGGCACGCATATCACCCTTTACGACGTCAAGCCAGCACTTTTTGGGTCTACCCCTCCTGCCGGGGCCCGGCGGAGGCGGCATGGCCAGACATTTGTTACCCACGTAAGCATCCGGTTGCCGTAAAACGTGGCCGTACCAACGGAGCCGACACTCTTGCAATTTATCCGCAATGTCACGGACATGAAGACTGCCGCGAATGCGGGAGTTCCTAACGCGGTCCTTCCGCGTCACTCCACACATCCACCGCAGCATATTCATCTCCGTGACACGCAGCTCCTGCTTGTGTCGCTCTAACACCGGCCACGCTTCACAGCCGTATAAAAGGACAGGCCTAATGATGGTTTTATAGACCTGTCCCTTCAACTTTACCGGCATCTTGGGGTCACAAATGACACCAGTCACCTCACGCCATTTGGCCCACGCGGCAGCAATGCGTGCCTTGACGTCACAATCGATGTCACCGGATGCATGAAACACAGATCCCAAGTATTTCACTCGGTCCGTGTGCTCGACCGTGTTGCCGTCTATGCGTACGGGTGTGGGATCTGTGGAGTTACAGGCCAAGTACTCGGTCTTCGCCACATTGAGCTTCAGACCACCGTTCTCAAGCGACTCCTTCCACGCCTTCACACGTCGCACCAGCCTACCCCTGTCTGAATCTGTCAGCGCGATATCATCAGCATACATGAGCAGCCACGGGGGCTGTTCATGTGAATTTCTGATGCTGTCTGACAATACGTCTAATACCACGCTAAACAGAAACGGACTAAGGACGGATCCTTGGTGCACCCCGACGGTGATGGGGAAAGGTTTTGTGTCGCCAACAGCGGTCCGAACTACGGAATCGGAGTCACGGTACATGTCTCGAATGATGTCAATATAGGCCTCTGGAATCCCTTTGGACCGCAATGCCCACCAGATTATCGCCCGAGGAATACAGTCGAAGGCCTTCTGCAAGTCGAGAAACAGGCAATGCAGAGGCGTATTCTTCGCCCTGTATTTCTCCGCGACAGTCCTTAGGGCAAAAACAGGGTCCATTGTCCCGTGACCAGGGCGAAACCCATATTGACATTCCGAGACAGTGCACTCCTGTCGAATCCGAGAGTCGATAACCCTTTCGAAGAGCTTCATGGTGTGGGACATGACCTTGATTCCTCGGTAACTACCGCACTCCTGCACCGACCCCTTGACTTTGAAGACTGGAGTAATGATACTCAGTCTCCATTGGCTCGGGATCGTACCGGTGAGGAGTGTCCGGTTGAAGAGGTCGGTTAAGACGCCCACACCACGAGAGCCCATCGCCTTCCAGGCTTCGATGGGGACTCCATCGGATCCAACAGCTTTCCGATTCTTCATGCGGCGGAGACAATTCTGGACTTCTGCAGGCGTTATCAGTGGGACTAGTCCTTGATTCGGAGGAAGATCTGGCGGCTGCAGCTCTTTGTGCTGCGTGTTCAGCAGCTCGTGGAAATACGAGCGCCATCTCTCCTTCACCGCGAGGTCCTCGCATAGCAGGTTGCCCATAGGGTCTTTTACACAGCGGCACTTGGAAATGTCCTGTGCCGCTTTGACCCTGGAGCGCGCCAACTTATAGATGAGCTTCTGCCCCTCAGACGATTCCAACTTATCGTAAAGTGGTTGTAAGTGGTCTCGTCTGGCTCTGGCAACAGCTCTTTTAGTGGCGCGCTTAGCTACCCGGTATGCGTCGCGATCTTCAGGAGATCTGGACGCTTGCCACTTCTTAAAGAGGGCTTTCTTCGCTCTAGTCTCCCTCTGGACTGTGTCGTTCCACCACCATGTCTCCTTGTCACACTTGCGACCACCCTTAGACACCCCAAGCACCTCCTTCGCCGACCCAAGGATAGCCGCCTGAATCTTGTCCCAGTAAGCCTGAACTGGTTCGCCCATACTACCGGCGCACTTGTCACCGACGGCTAAGGCGAACTCCTGGGACGTGACTTCATCAAGCAGCCACCACCTGATTCGGCGCTGTATGCGCTCGGTATGCGTGTCTTTAGGCTTAGCGCAGAGGTCCATGACTAGAAGACGATGTTGTGCAGTGAGACTCTCACCGGGTATGACCTTGCAGTTGGCCACTTTGCTGATGTGGTGTCTCCTAGTGAGTAGGAAGTCGATTTGGGTAGCATTCCTCCCGCTCCTGTAGGTGATGAGATGCTCGGGTCTCTTTTTGAAATACGTGTTCACGATAGCAAGGTCGGCAGCCGCACACGCATTGAGGATGTCCTCCCCTTCTGCGTTGCGACTACCGTACCCAAATCCACCGTGAACACACTCAAATTCCCCACATTCATCACCCACATGACCGTTCAGATCACCCCCCAAAACGATCCCCTGTGATAATGGGATTCCACGGAGCACTTCTCCGAGTAGATTCCAAAACGCTATTTTATCGGCGTCGTCACAACCGGCCTGTGGCGCATAGGCACTTATCAAGTGGGTAACTACCCCATCGATAAGCACCCTAACGACCATAAGCCGGTCGCTATGACGTTTCACTTCCAAAATGTCGTTCTGGAACTCCTCCGAGAGCACTATGGCAACCCCATTCTCCCCACCAGGTGCACCTGTGTAGATCAGCTTGTAGCCATTCCCAATGAACCGGGATCTGCTGGCCTTCCACCGAGTCTCCTGCAGGAACGCCACGGCCACCCTCCGCCTGGAGAGCACATCGGCCAACTCTCTCGCGCGTCCGGTTAGCGTGCCTATGTTCCACGTTGCGAAGCGGATCTTTCGAGATGTTTGGGCTGCGTGAGTTGGGGCTAGCGTCGTTAGCCGTGCCCGCCCATGACACGGTAGCCCTTGTCCACTTCTCACAAGAGCCGGGCGAATATATTTAATTTATGGTATAATTTAAATTACTGAGTGAAAAAAATCGTGGAAATTGTTTTCTATTTTAAATCTATGAGAGTGAATGAAATGAAATTGACTATTCACCAACTAAAATGGCTACTATAAACACAAAAAAGTAGCTCTGTTTGCTGTTATGGCTTTTAACTGGACAAAGGTTCAGAGCAATTGTATCATTGCTCTCAAACTCACATTGATAATATGTTTTCATTTGAAATGCCTCATATTTATTATGTTTAGAATATTAAAAACAAGGTGGATTCATGGCTGGTCACTCATTATGATGCAATAAGTAAAAACCAATCATTAGGCTAAAGGAAATTAGAATACAATTCATGTGGCCTTTACTTTCTTTTTATTTACACTTATTTTATTTTCTCCTTCATAATTGTGTATTTTTTTTATCACCATTTCTTCTGCATCTCCAACTACAGCAGATTATGTGAGTCATGCAGGTTTTTTAACTATGCACCCATAGAATAAATACAATATAGTATACTGAAATAATTAAAGTAAACTGAGTGTAGCTCAAATATATACTAATGTATATATTAAATAAGAGACATTTTCCAGAAACTTTTTATTTTGATAAGTGACAAACAATAATTCCATTGTAATATAAAAGAGGAGAAAAACATTAGGTGTCACATCTAAAGAGGTTCCACCTCAACAGAAATATGTGTTTACAGTAAACTAATTAAAAGAAAAACAATTAGGTAACTTTGGCTTCTCTGATTGAATAAATTATATACAATACTTGTGGGATCTCAGAGTCCCAATGCATGACTCCCCATAATTTCCTGGTATTTAATACACTGTCTCTTTTGATATAAATAGACGCCCCTGTTAGTCTGACTAAATAGATTGAACTGTTATACAGGCACAATATTATGGGCCCATATCCATTGGGAACCCGCCGCAGACATTCAAGGTGGTGTTTGACACTGGTTCCTCCAACCTTTGGGTGCCCTCCAAGAAGTGCCACTACACCAACATTGCTTGCTGTGAGTATATACCACATTGTTCTAGAGTCCTTTTTCTTTCATAAATGCAGTAATAATAATTTATTTCTGACAATGTCATCCATAAATTGCTAGTGGGTTGGTTACAAAATTCTTAACAGCAGGTTGGGATTGTTAGTAAAAAAATACTGCTGACACTCACGTGATGTAGATCTACCATTTAGTTTATTTGTATTTTTCCAAAACGTCTTAAGTTTTTTCCGGCACGGTTAGATGTTAAAATATCCAATTTTAATTGTTCTTGTCTATTTTGACAGCAGTGGTGGCAATATATGAACTAGGGTCTGAAATGAAAAATGAAATGAAAAAATTCTTTATTTTCTCCCAAAATATTACAAGACAGTACATACATATAAAAGTGCAATAGGTCGAAAGTGTGTATGTAATAAAAGTACTATCAGTAGCTCAGTGAAATAGAGGGAGACAGGAGTCCAAACTGAGCAGAAGTCCGTCCTATGGATCTCCTGGCCTCTTCTCTCTTACCGTTGACATAAGGAGAAATTATGAAAATGTGGGGGTGCGCGCGTACATGGGTGTGTGTGTGTGTGTGTGTGTGTGTGTGTGTGTGTGTGTGTGTGTGTGTGTTTGTAGGGGTGGGAGCACGCACGTGCGTTTATGTTCGTGTGTAAGGATTTGTGCTATAAATAAATAAATAAAGTAACACATGATAAAGTTAACTTATTACAGATTGTAACAACATACAATATTAGGAAGTTTACTACTTAGTTATTCAACTTTAAAGTATTTAATAAGAGATTCCGTATCATTATAGTTCAGAGATAATAGCCATTCTGTTAACACTTTTTTAATGTCATGTCTATTCATAGTGTGTACATTGAAATATTCATTTACTTTAATATATAAGTTACTGCTTATAAAATTAAAAAATCTTTGGGCAAAGCATGTGTTTGTAGATGGCTGTTTGCAAACCATATAACTCCTACGTGTGTTTGCTTTATCGTGATCTTTTTTGTATGACATAAGTGAGTATTTTTTCAACAAAACATTCAATATAAACAGTTTTCTTACTGTTAGAACCTGTATTTCCTTGTACAGAGCTTCAGTAGGGAACAAGCGTGGTTTATTAAAGGCTATCTTAAGGATTAACCTTTGAGCTCTTTCAAGTTGCATAAAGTTAGTTTTAGATACGCCACCCCAGGAAGAGATGCAATATGTCAAAATGGATTGCCCTAAAGCGAGGTAAACAGTTTTAATCAAATCCCTGTCGGCAACATTTCGAAGTTGCTTGAATACAAATGCTAATTTCCTTACTTTCTGTGTTAGAGTTTGTACGTGATCATGGAAGTTTAAATGTTTATCAATAGTGACCCCTAAATATTTGCAGCTACGAGCCAAAGCTAGAGAGGGACAAGTACAATTCAAAAAGTTGCATGAATGGGCTATAATATTATGATTATCAGTAATGTTGTCACCCGTTTCACGTATTGAAAATGGAATATATTTGGTCTTAGATTGATTGAGAGACAATGAGTTTGCCGACAGCCAACCGCAAACACTATTAAAACCATTCTGTGCATAATTAAAAACCTCGTCCCAAGTATCTCCATAAAAAGTCAAGGTAGTATCATCTGCGTATGATTGAATTCTGCAATTGGTCAACTTAAGCCTACACAAATCATTAATATAGCAAAGAAAGAGCGACGGGCCTAAAACACTGCCCTGTGGCATACCATATGTAATACCACATTCTTGGCTTATCACCTCATCCACTCTCACAGTTTGTCTACGACAGGAAATATAATCTTTAAAAAGTGATAGCTGATTACCGCGAATGCCAATACTTTCAAGTTTCGTAAACAGCTTAGAGAATTCAACCGTATCAAATGCTTTTGTTAGATCCAGATATATAGTTAAACATTTCTTCTTATTGTCGAGCAAATAAACCAAAAAATCAATGTAGTGAAGCAAAGCATCGTCAGTAGACCTAGATTTTCTAAAGCCAAATTGGTTATTTGCCAAAATTTGTTTACTTTCAAGGTAGTTCATTAATCTCTTATTGATAATCTTTTCAAGAACTTTTGATAGAGCAGTGAGAATAGATATAGGTCGGTAGTTATCAATAATATCTTTTTTACCAGCTTTGTGTATTGGTATAATAATAGCTTTCTTAAAGGTATTTGGAAATACTCCTTCATTTAAACACCTATTAAAAAGATAGGTCAAAATCGGAACAATATATTTTTTAAGCGACTTTAGGACTTGAGAGGATATACCATCATATCCAACAGCACAACGATTCTTTAAACATGAAATTAAAGTGCTTACCTCATCATTATCAGTTTCTAGAAGTACAAATGATTCCTTTACATTATTATGGACATTATCTATAGGCAAAGAGACATTTAGTTTTATTTTATTAGCTAAAGTGGAACCAACGCTGGAAAAAAAGCAATTTATGTTATCAACAGAGGCCTGGGCTGAATCAGATAAGCTTAGAAGCTCCTGTGAAGAGTTGGATATAGTGTTTAAATTCGCGATTGTCTTAATAGTTTTCCATAATTGTTTCGTATTATTTTTCGATTTATTGATTTGTTCTTTTTCATATGCTTCCTTAGATTTCTTTATTACATTTTTTAGAAAATTACGATATCTTTTGTAAGTAGTAGAAAGAATTTCATTTGTAGGATCTTTTTTTAATTTATAATGCATCTTGTCTCTATTCCGCATACACCTAAGAAGACCTGGAGTAATCCAAGCCTTATATATAGTTTTGCTGCGTGAAATTTTTGATGTTGTGGTGTTTAATTGGACTAAATTTTGTATATAACCTTGTAAAGTAGACATAGCTTCATTTAAATCTTGTATATAGTATATAGGACTGAAATCAAATAGCTTCCCCGCATTCTCCAGTGCTTCAAAATTAATTACAATTTTTGTCTTGTGTTTGTTATGGATATTGTATTCATTAGTTTGTATACTACACAGTACTGATTCATGGTCCGTTATATCAGAATGCAAAATAAAAGTTCGTGTAATATATTTAGTTTTAATGATTATATGATCCAAACAGCTTGAACCTCTTGTTTCAACATAATGAGCGGGTATTAAACCATTAATTGATAAAATATCTAAATAGTCACAAGATTGATGACTTGTCTCTTTAATATTAATATTAATATCTCCTAGCAAAACAACATTTTTAACAGCACAAAAAGATAACAGTAGATTTTGCAGTGATGCCAAAAAATTATCAATAGCAAGAAAAGATGGAGGACGATAAATAGCTATGAAAACAAATTGAGAATCAAGTTGTATAATAAGACAGTTGGAATCAGCAAGTTCGTACTCCTTCACATAAAAATTCAAATCGTTTTTCACATATGCCACAAGTCCATCATTTTGATTAAAATTGCGCAAGGTACTATAAGTAGAATATCCATCCAGTGATGGAAGATTACTAACACAAGATAACCAACATTCACTCAGTATTATAATATCGCATTTAATTTGTATATTAGTCAAGAATGCACAGAAACTGTCAAAGTTACGATTGAGGCTTCGTATATTTTGTTGTAATATAGTGATACAGGCATTCGGCCTTTCAATTAAATTCAAACAGTCTTTTGGCTGGCAGGAAATTGGCTCCAATAAGTTAATGTCATCGATATTCCTAATAAACTCGTTTATTGCAGCGAATCTTATAATTTTTAGAAAACATTAGCTTAAATGTTGACACACTATAAAAAACATGCATATCAAACTGTGTGGAACGGTAGATACACAAAACATTAAATTTCAATAATATAATTAACTTATAAAAAATCATAAAATATATTTTGATAGTTTGGTTTCTTATTTTTGTAAAAAAATTCATTATATAATTGTTATGTAAATTATTTATGTTAAATTGCATATAGGTCATAATGTATGTTGTTATTATATATGTATAAATGATAGAATGTACATAATAACTTATTCTGTAATTCATTGAAATGAAATAACTATTAAAACTACATGTATAAATATGTATATTTTTCTTCTGCACTATTATTAAGTTTATTTTAGCGTTAAACAAATAATCATTATCTGAGATGAAAATAGTATATGTAAGTGTGTAGGAGAGCTTGAGTGTTTTTGGTTTTATTTTCATATAAGTAGGTGTGTTAAATTGACAAAAGTATTCTGTATACAGATAGGTAAAACAAGACCAATAAATACAGCCATAGTAATAGCTTAAAATTATAAAAAATGGTCTGTACTATGATTGATAACAGAATTGCTAATTCTACCTTGTCTTACGAATACCATTACTTTACTGGGGTGTCGTAAAGGCGACACATTATCGTTCACAGCAGCCTAGAGGGTACTGCCTGGTATTCCTTTCAGGATTAAAATGAGAGTACCTTCCTTTGTGGGTCATTTGTTCAGGAAAATTTATGTTTGTGTTTAGTATGGCAAACCAGAAGGGGGCAGTAACCCTTTACCAATCTACTGTAACCTAATCTGTAGTGTAAAAAGATCAGGCTATTGACATTCTCATTGGATAACGGGGGTCCACTCTAATGTCATTAGTAATTTACATATTGTTTTTATTTATACAAATAAATAAAATTGGAGTGTCTGTTTGTAATATTAAAATAACCGCTTTTTACTAAGTGCATTCGGACGTATACACGGTACATATACCAAAACAACATTTTTTACAATTTTTGTCTGTCTGTTCCGGATAATCTCTGAAGTGACTGCACCGATTTTGACGGGACTTTCACTGGCAGATACCCGATGTAACAAGGAGTTTTTGTTAAAAATGATACGTTTCGTAACTTTTATATTCCAATTTAAGTTGACCTCAGATTTATATCATCAATCATATGAAATGGGGTTTAGCTTAGGCTGGACTTTATAGGTTCGAACGCACGTATTTCGGAGGCGCATGGCGTATCAGTTGCATTCGATAAAACTGACTGTTTGCATATTTCATTTATTTATATTTTTTGGATTTATAGGATTTGTAATCCAAAATAAACCATAAGATATGTCCAAAAAAATGCTGCCCAAAGTCATTATTCCACGCGGACGGAGTCGCGGGCTCAGCTAGTTATTAAACATTTTTATTGTGAAGTGCTTGTACTTACTTACATCTCTTGCAACCGTCACACCGTAGACATCAGTTTGTAGCAGTTTTAAATCTTCTTCTTCCTCCCGCCCTTATCCCACATTATATGGGGTCGGCACAACATATAATATGTTGTAATAGTTGTGACTTAGTTTTTACAACCGGCCGCCTGCCTGATGACCCTTAACCTCCTTTTGAATTCAATATTAAATTCAATATTTGTGTAATGTCTTTCCTTCAAATTTATTTTAGTAAGTAGCGTAGCAACGCGCGTAGGGTACAGCTAGTTAGAAATAAAACCTACACAGTCCAGCCTAAGCTGAACCCTATTTCATATGATAGTTGATATAAATCTGAGGTCAACTTAAATTGGTATTAAAATTTCTGAATCTTATCATTTTTAACAAAAACTATTTTATTTTTCTAAAATAAAAATAGCCTAAGTTTCTCCTTGATACATCAGCTATCTGCCAGTGAAAGTCCTGTCAAAATCGGTGTAGCCATTTCAGAGATTAGCCGGAACAAACAGACAGTCAGACAAAAATTGTAAAAATGTTGTTTTGGTATATGTACCGTGTATACGTGCGAATACACTTAGTAAAAAGCGGTTATTTTAATATTACAAACAGACCCTTCAACTTCATTTATTTGTTTTTAAGTGAAAAAGTCGAGTACCTACCTACAAAGCTAAATAAAGGAATATTCATATATGACTTGAAAGTAGGACAAGCGACACTTTAATTGGTTTCTTCTTGAGTAAACAACATTCAAGTGTCTGTATGGGTGTGCAGGGTAGCACTTTTGCCGGGTCGCCAACTTTTACGTGCATAATTCACGTTCGACAACTACGTCACAAGGGCTTATAAATAGGAAATTCGCAGTGCCGAGCGTTTTCGAACGCTCTTTGTCCTGCATTTCGTTGCACTTGAATGCAGACACAGGCACTGAGTCCATCTGCATAAATGAGCCACCACCAAAATATATTTTGGTGGTGGGTGGCTCATAGCAATCTTCCTCTTGACAAGTTAGAGGCCTTGAAACTCGCGGCTTCTTTTCACAACAATACATGACCTTCGGCGAAGGACATCGTGGCAAGCAGAGATAGCACATAGGTGGATCTTCACAGCATGTTGTTGGACAAGGGGCCACTAACATCGGACTTACTGCAAATTGCTCGCAGTCTTCAGAAATTGATGACATTCATTTGGAACATCAGGAACATTTTCAAAATAGTACCCGCCATTGGGTGTTAAAGAGACATAAAGGGGCAATGTGTTGATTTGATTTCCAGTGTTGCACAACAAGTACGACAGCAGCAAGTCGTCCACGTACAAGGCGAACGGCACCGAGTTCGCCATCCACTACGGCTCCGGAAGCCTCTCCGGATTCCTCTCCACCGATGAAGTCACCGTGAGTCCAATTCACTACAGAACTTTTAGTAATTTGCAACAGAGCAATGCCAATTCATATTTAGCCCAAATATTATATTAACTTTATCAAATAGCATGGCAACTAAGTTTCACGATACCACCATCTATAATGGTTTCTTGCTTTACAGGTGGGTGGGATAACGGTGAAGGGGCAGACATTCGCCGAGGCCATGTCGGAGCCCGGACTGGCCTTCGTGGCCGCCAAGTTCGACGGCATCCTCGGGATGGCCTTCAGCAGGTGACGCTTAATATGCATGTCTTAATCAGCCCCAACAGCTTGCTATTGTTAATAAAATATTATTTGTTTTTCCGTGTAGGGGCAGAGAGCAGTAAGAAAACTGATCCCAGCAAGTGGGGGCGGCCTGTCGCAAAACCACCCCAGCTAGGTATAGTCCTTTACGATAGGCCTCCCGCGGCCGCAGGGGTCAGTATTTTTACTCCGCCCCCGCACGGAGAACACGCTACGAATGTAGCTTTCACATAGTAGTGATGGCTCTGTTTGTGACCGCAGCATCTCCGTGGACCACGTGACGCCCGTGTTCGACAACATGGTGGCGCAGGGCCTGGTCAAGCCGGTGTTCTCCTTCTACCTTAACAGGTAACCGAATATGTCATCTGTGATATTTTATCACTCACTCACTGGTCTGTGTGTCGCCAATAGGTCACACACAACCAACGTTTATGGGATTTGTTTATTTTCTTTTATACTACATAGTTTTTCCTCCAACCTCCCTTAACAAAATCTTCTTTTCTTTCTGAAAAAAAAACTTACAGGTAGACCAGACATTTGAGATACCTGTGAAGTCATGCGATTTTTGTGCTTTCTGTCAATTTACACCTTAATAAAAGTATTAAATAGATGATTGTGGCAGGGATCCGTCCGCGGCGCAGGGCGGCGAGATAATCCTGGGCGGGTCGGACCCCGCGCACTACCAGGGCAACTTCACGTACGTGCCCGTGGACAAGCCCACCTACTGGCAGTTCCGCATGGACTCGGTGGCCGTCGCCGGCAAGAAGTTCTGCGCCCACGTAACTTGCGTCTATATATATATATCTATTTATTGTCATCGTCATGTACGGGTCAGATGCGGGTAATGTTGTGACTCTCGCTTCGTTGGGCCGAGAAGCAGTACCCTCGAAGATGGGACCAAACCCTTTGCTGTCAGCTGCGTGCAGGTGAAAAGTAATCCATCAGTGAGCCTTTCGAAGTGGGACGAGTGGGAGCGCTCGTGGACCACTTTGGATAACCACATTTATTTAAAACGTTTTTATCCTTGATTTATAAACACAGATTTAATTTTTCAGAAATTTCAATAAATATAACTTAATTGTTTGCAAAAATATGAATGGATATATTGTGTGTGTGTCAGGGGTGCGAGGCAATTGCGGACACGGGCACCTCGCTGATCGGGGGCCCCATGGCCGAGGTGGAGGCGCTCAACCAGGCTCTAGGCGCCACCCCCATGGCCTTCGGCCAGTACGCCATCGACTGCACCCTCATCCCCAAGCTGCCCGAGGTCACCTTCACCATCGGCGGAGACCAGTTCACCCTCAAGGGCGTCGACTACGTGCTCAGGGTCAGTGCGTTTTAACCTTCTTTATCTCACCTAACCAAGGTTTGACAATCGGTGATGGTTTCGAGTCCCACACACGTCAAACTATTTCTAATTATTTAACAGTAGACATCAAACTTCCTTAATTCTTTGAGAAGCAATTATTAAAAAAACTAACAGAAACTAAATGTTTAAAATTGATTCATATTTGAAATTATATTAAAAATGTATTGTGTGGTATAGGTGTCACAATTCGGGAAGACAGTGTGCCTGTCTGGGTTCATGGGTTTGGACATCCCGCCCCCCAACGGGCCCCTCTGGATCTTGGGCGACGTGTTCATCGGCAAATACTACACCGAGTTCGACATGGAGAACAAACGTCTCGGCTTCGCTCCGGCCGTTTAATCCAAAGCCAAAAGAAATAAATATATTAAGCTACCCTCTGTTATTATATTGTGCGGTGCTTTGAAAGTATTTCTTACTTATAAAGGCGAACACTCGAGTTAAATCAGCGGGTAGTTATGGAAACGGTTCCAACACATTTTCTTCGCCAGGTCACACACAGACCTTCACTTGATTATATTCTGCACAAACACCCTAATTGATTCATTTGTTATTTTTTTACTTTTATGTAGTTTTTATGATATATTTGAATTAAATTGTAGTGATCCTGTTTTATTTGTATTTCGGTGTCGTCTAACCTTTGATAAGCGGTTAGGAAAACCATCATAATATAATTTATCTCTTCTTTTTCTAGTTTTTTACGACATTAAAACTAGTCTGAATACACAAATTAGGCGATGAGTACATATCTCGTATACCTTCAGATATCAACAGAGGGGGGTGTCCTTGAATCTTGCTGTCCCCCTTTATTTTATGATTTAATACAAAATTTTTGAATAAATAATGGCAATTTAAAATGAATTGTTGTTTTGTGAAAATAAACCGCTTAAGCTTACACCATGACAATGATAGCGTATATTTTTGTTTATTTTTTTAGTTAAATAAAATATATCATACATATAAAGAAGTTTTATTTTAAAACTATACGAAAAATCGCCTTTTATGCTAATTATAAAAATACACGTTACAGGGTATTTTTAAATGCATACATTCCATTTAAAAATAATAGACGTATGCAGTAGTCGTAAAACTATAAAATAATATTTCCCGGGAAAGCAATATTCCAATCGATATAAATATAAAAATCCCCACAAAACAACGCAAGACTCAAAAGTTCGTCGAAAGTAGACAATATTCCGGAAGGAAAGTTGTTTAACGGTCATTATCAAGTAATTTGAAGATATTATTACTGTCAGTGACGAAATAACAAAACCGTGAAAGAAAAACGTAATTGTAGCATAATTAACTCTATTTTATTTCATTCATACATATAAATTATAATTACATTAATCTGATGAGGGTGCTCCGGGGGCCACGGGGGACTCGCTCCACTACGCGAGCCCCAGTTTGTGTTTTTTCCTGTACTTCTTCACGTAGGCCTCCACCAGCGCCTGGATTTTGCTCGGGTTGATCTCCCCGGACTTGTTGTGGCAGATCTGAAGGCAACGACAATGTTCGCTCTTATGTTATCATTTCATATAACGAAATATTTTTACTATCTCGAGTACACACACTTCGAGGCAGCTGTAGTATTACACTCGTAGAGCAACTTAGAGGCCCCGGCTTCGAATCCACGGCGGCATGCATCGCTCAAGCCGCGTGATGAGCATATTACGCAATAATTGCCTTGTACCGACGAAGGAAATCATTTTGAGGATATCTGGAGAGGGCCAAGCCCGTGAGGCCGGCAGCGCGTTGGTAATGCCTCTGGTGTTGCAAACGTTCATAGGCAGCTATAAAAAACAAAAGAGTGTCGGACATTAAGCGCTGTTATTACTATATCCACATTCCATATGTAAACACCATCAAACTGGCACCATCTAGTCCCCAAGTAAGTAGCATAGCACTTGCATTATGGGTACTACATAATTAATATATACACATATATTGTTTTCTTTTGTAAATAAATAAATATTATACAAACAGCCAGACGCGAGACGGGAGTGGAAACTGTGACCTCCCCTCCGCAAGCGTTCCGAAGTGCGTCAACCGTTACTCTACACAGATCGTTTCAATTAATTTTACAATAGAAAAAGTTTCTACAGTAATAACATGCGTGTTGAACTGAAACATTGTGGTGAATAATAAAAAAAAGAAGCCCGTGTGTGACCTTGGGCACGGCGCGGCGCAGGATGTCCTTGTACTCGTCCTTGGTGACGTGCTTCTTGTTGTAGTGCGGCTTGAGCACCAGTTTCACCTCCTCCACGACGCGCTCCTGCCGGTTCAGCTTCTTCAGGAACTGCGGAACCAGCACACCACCGACATCAATCATCAATCAATACTCAAGGACTGATCTCATTGAGCAATATTATAATCACTTTCGTAATTATATTTTTTATTATTTATTTACAATTTAAAAAAAATATACAGGGTGACTGATTAACCCGTCCAAATTCACACAGAAGAATCTTTAGTAAAAGTTATGAGAAACATTTATTTTAGTTTTGTATCACATAGTACAAAAATTTTGAGTAATCAGCATCACAAAGTCATTCAAAGAACTCGCAATTTACATAATACGGTGCTAGAGTGTCAATGACCTCTCCATCTGACCTAGTAAAAGGCCGAGGACGGCGGCATTGAACCGGGCGAGCGAATACGCACTACTCATTTACGCGGGTGTGACAGAGACAGGTTAACGTACGCTGTTTGCACCATATGATTATTCTGTACGATTGAATTAATGATCCTATATGAAATATTTTATGGTGAAAATTTGACATACAATTTTTTTTTGCAAAAATGGGTTCCTTAAATGATGTTTAGTGCTTAAAAAATTTTGGACGGGTTTGTCAGTCACCCTGTATAAACACGAAGAAAACTAAGACGCATTCGGAACACATCAGATCAGTCACTTATAATTTTCTACTTTTTAATCCACTATTGTGACATGGCTAACAAGCACCGAGGTCTGACACAGGTCAGGCACAAAACACATTCCAAAGGCAACAGTAGCACGTCGAAATAACATTGGATTCCAATAAACGAACATAAACCAAGTGTAAATCGAGTACGTGAGTCAAATAGCAGTGTTCCATACCACATGCCGCATACACAGATGTTTTCACCTGTGCTTTAAAATATAATTAACTCGTACTAACCGCGGAGAAAATCACGAAGAAACTACACCGAAGCATCTACGAGTATATGGCACAGACGTCTGCTTCCTCTAAGTGGGGCTAATAACGAACTTCTGGAGAATTCCACAAGTCAATCAATTGAAATTGAAATCAATTTAAAAATCGTCCGATTTATACTAAATTAAATTCATACTTATTGGTTTCAAGGAATTTAGAAGGTTCGCTTTCCGTTAGCAGTGAGCCTACTTACTTACGCGTGCCATTGCGTCTTTCAATCTTGATAATTGACGTGTCATACAATAAATAACGAGTGAGTACAATATCTATAGTGAACACATAACTATGGTGTACACTGCGTAGACCCACCTTGCTCTTGACCTGCATCTCGACCGCGGAGCTGGGCAAGTCGTCCAGTATTTTCAGGTTGTCCTCATCTATCTTGACGTCCACTTGAGTCTTGCCTGCAACCGAACGAACGCATTAGTGGGGCACAAGTATACACGCGAGCCACCGCAGCACCGGCCCACGGCCGCGGAACCGTGCCTACCTTTCTTGGTGTCGAGCCGCACGGGCACCTTGGCGCTGTTGTGGCGCTTGTGGGAGCGGCGCGCGCGCGCCGGCCGCTCGAACAGCGTGTCGAAGGCGTCGCGCCGCCCCAGCGGGGGCTCGAACAGGTCTCCGAAGTCGCTGCTGCCCGGCGAATACGGCGAATCGCCGCCTTCCATGACGACGGGGGACTCACGCCGCCGCTGCGGCTGCGGCCGTCCGATCTTTACCGCCTGCATGGGCTTGATGGGATCCGACTTGATTGGCGACGGCTTCGCCAGGAACAACTTGGGCGCCGGAGCGCGGGTCGCCTCCGGCAGCAGGATGCGCGGCGCGTTCGGGGTCGCACCTGGCACCCCATTCGTCCCCGGAGCGGCGGCCCCCGCGGGCGTTTCCGACGGCGCCTCAGCGGAGGCCGCATCGCCCGGTGGCGGTTCAGGGGACACGTCGCGCGTCGACTGTAACAGCGCCATCACCTTCTCAATAGGGGATAGAGGACGACGGTCGATCACCTCGTCGGCAGACATGTTGGTCTTCTGAGCAGCCTCAAGGGTCATAAGGGGTCGCGCAGGGGAGGGCGCGCGCGCCTCCGTCGGCGACGCGGAAGCGCTACGGGTCGGTTCGTACGGGTCGTAGGCGTCAGGCGAGTCGGGCGGCTCGGGGGGTGTATTGGGGCCGCGCGGTTCGTCTGCGGCCGTCCCGGACGGCGCCGAGGGAGGCGGCGCCGCGGCCGTGCCTGCTCCCGCTCCTTCCGACGGGGCCTGCGGACCTGGCGCCGCTTCGGCCGTGGCACTCTGCGCTTCCTCCCGCTCGCCGGGCTCGCTATCGCTGAGCACAATCACATTCTTGGGGGACGGCGTCAGCTCCCGGAACGGTGATCTTTCCAGATCGATGATGGCGACCGGCTTGGCAGCTGCACCTTCAGCTTCGATGGTAGGTCCTCGACGCTTCCTCCTCCTCTTCTCGCGGCGCCGCTCCCTCCGCTCCTCGCCCTCGAGCCTTTCCTGATCTTTGAAGCTGACACTGACAAGGATATTATCTCCGGACGTGAATACTTCCTTGGACGGGCCGACGGAGTCCCGCAGCCGCCGGTGCCGCATCCGCTCGGGGTCGCGCCTCCTCCTCTCACGGCGCATCTCTTCGGGCGGCGGTGTGCGCGGCGAGAGCAGTCGCGAATCGACGGAGGGACTGGACCACGCGACCGGCGTCCGCTCGGGTTCGGGTGGCGGTGGTGCAGCGCGCACCGGCGTCAACTCCGGCGTCACGCTCCTTCGTTTCGCGCGCCTTCGCTTTGGGGATTTTTTTCTAGGAGATCTTCGCCGCGACGCCGGGCGTTCGGAACGGGCGCGCTTCTTCTTCTTCGGCTTCGGTTTGGGACTTCTTGAGCCAGAGGCGGATCGGCGGCGTCTCCTGGCACGTAATGTCGACCCGCGGCGGCGGGCTTCGGCTCGCTTGCCACGCGACGGAGATCTTCGCCGTTTCCTCCGAGGACTCGAGGAACGTCTGAGAGAGGTCGGCCTAGGCGAAGGCGAACGGGGTGAGGGCGATAGGCGAGCGCGTCTAGCGGGAGGCGAGGATGAAGCGCGGTCGACTCGCGCGACCGGCGATATAGAACGACGGACGCGGAACGGACTGAGATGAGGGCGAGACAGCGAGCGCCGGCCCCTGAAAATGGGACTACGACCTCTGGATGGAGTGCGTCGCATTCGCCCCACCGGGGATGGTGATCGCCTGCCCCGAGATGGAGAGCGGCGCACGCGCGGCGGCGCCGACGGCGACCTGCGCCCACGAGAGGGCGATCGCCGCAACCGCAGCGCCGAAGTGCGGCCGCGCGAGCCCGAGCGGCGCTCTCGAGACAAGGAGCGTCTCGGCCGCGACAGAGACCTCTTCGGAAGCGGAGAGTGGGAAAGCGACGGCGACGGCGACCGCGACCGGACTCGCGGCGATATGTCCCTCCCGAAGGGGTCTTTGGGTTTCCTGCGTTTCTCGGACACGATGGTGCGTACGTCGTACCTTTCCAAATCCTTTCGTTTCTCCTTCCGCTTTTGCTTTTGCCTCTCGCGTTCGCCTCCTTCGCTCGCCCCACGTTTCTCTCGCTTCTTGCTTTTTTCTTCTTTGTCTCTCTCGCGATAGTTGCGCTCTTTACCACTTCGGCTTATTTTTTTAAATCCAACATCACCCTTCTTCTTCTTGCCTTTATCTTTGCCTTCCTTCTTGCTGTCTTTTTTCTTTTTCTTCTTGCCTTCTTCGGGCTTATTCTTCTTTTTGTCGAGGATTTCACCCTCCTCGCCGTCTCCAATAGCAACTGGAGGGTCGCGTTCCGGAGACGCTTTCGACCTTACTGAAGGCGGCCGCTCGTGGTCCGAGGGTGGTTTCTCATGGTCCGAGAACATCTCATTGCCCTCATCTTCCGATATCATTTCTGTGTCGAGCCCCTCAATTCCTTTCTCTCTTTCTGTTTCCATAGATGTGTCCTTCGACTTGTTCTCATCTAAGCAAGGAGTGTAACTTCTTTCATCTTCAGTTTCACTTATGGATTCTGTGAACTTTTCCAGACCCTCCTCATTATGGTCACCACTACATTGTTTAGGCGATTGTGATGGAACTTGTAGATTTTCGTCTTCTATTTCCGATGTATCATCATTTTCATCTTCAGTCTGCGGGCGATTATCAGAAATTTCTTTATGCTCCAAATCACTGCTGACTTGCGTCATTGTCTCAGTATTGGTGTTTGCAGATTTGTCTTCAAATATATCTTCTTCTTTACTTCCATCATCAAGTTCTGGCAATACTTGATTTGAATCAGCTTTTGGTGAGTGTTCATCTATTGAGTCTTTAGTATCCTTGTCCTTCTCTGAAGACTCTTCTTGATCAACTTGGTTCGATTCCTCCGACTGGGCCTTGTTGAGGTTTGGTGGCGGTGATGCTTCTCGTTTCGACCTCGTATCGTTCCCTTGTTTGATGGTCGCGTCGTCTGTTTTAGTAGCTAATTCCACTTCTTCGTTCTCTATGTCGGCGTCATCCTCTTCATCATACAGAGTGAGTTGTCGCTTAATCAGTGAAGGTGTGTTCAATTTAATTTTAATGGGATTACGGGTGTTAGTAGTAATCGGACACCGTTTTGAAATTTTCTCCTTGTATTCTTCCTCAGACCGTTTTTTAATAGAGGTTTCCATGCTGTGTTTATTGGAGTCATTTTTAGGAAGTTTTTCTGGAGCTGCTTCCGTGTCTGTGGTGGTGGTGGTGGTGGCAGAGTCGACGGCGGCGGCGACAGGAGCAGGTGACGACGCTGGCGGAGTGCTGTCGTCATCCTCCTGAACGAGGTCCTCCATGCTGTCGCGTCGCACCAATTTGGGAGTCTGGATATTCATGCCGCTTGTGTTGTTGGCGATGTGTACGCTCGTCGCAGAATATATAGAAAAATTAGGACAATCGCCATCTGATTCATTGTCACTCCTATCATTGTGCGACTGTATATTCGGCGGCGCGATTAGGTCCCTGTGCTCCTTGAGCACTTGCCTAACGGCGCTGTCTAAGACGTTGTGAGGAACATTTATGGCGCTTGTATCCATTTCAGCAAGTATGCTATGAACGGGGTCAACGGGGCCAAGGCAAGGCGGCGCTGGCGGCGATGGGAGTGGCGTAATGGCGAGGGGCGGGGATGTCTGCGGACCAGCCGCCGTAGGCTCCGACAGGGCTACCTCCGGCCCCTGGTCTTCGTTATCCCCGCTGTCATCGTCGTGAGTAGGCTCCATGGGATCATACTTCTCGGTATCGATGACGAGACCCGAGTCGCTTTTTTCGTCCTCAGATTTCTCTACGTCGGGCAATTTGTCAAACTTGAAAGTGGGCGGCTCGGGAAGCGGTCGGTAGCCCTGAAGCTGCGGCTTCTCGTCCCTAGTTCCCTGAGCATTTAATGTATTAAAATTTCTATCGGCCACGTTGTGTGGCGCGGGGCCCATTCGCATGTCTAATGGATTCTCGAAGCCTCCGAACGAGTGCCTGTGTTGCGGTGGGTCAGGCCGTGATCCGTATGGCGGCCATGAAGAGCCCATACTATACCTGCTCGGTTCGTTGACCCTCGTGTTGCTCGGTGGGTTCAGGTTCGCTCTGTTTTGCTCGGATTGCCGCCTGTTCCTGTCGAACGGCGATTCGTCGTTGGGAGGATACCGATTCGGTCTCCGTGTGTAATCGGCCAAATGGGCGTTCTCCCCGTCGTCTCGTCGCATATTGTCGTTCGGCATATAAGACTGACCTTGTCTATTTTGATAGCTCCCCCCGTAATTACTCTCATTGCCAAAGTTTCCTCTGCCAAAGTTATTGGCAGTGTGCTCACGATGGTAGTTGCCCCGGTAGCCGCCGCCCCACCCGCCCCCGCGCGACTGCCCCGGGTACGATGGAACTTTTTTGCTCGCCTCTTCCCCTTTAGACAAGTCAAGTCTGTCATCCCCCTTGGGATCAGACCGTTTCTTCTTGGATTCTCTTTCCTTAGATTCGAGTTTTATATTTACATTTCCATCAACGGTTATAGTAACTACAGATTTTTTCGAGTGTAGCAGCGTTTGGCTTTCCAATATACTAGAGAGGATGTCGGGCGCCGACGACGCGGGCGTCGGCGACGGAATGGACACCATCTTTCTTCTGGCCTGCAACCAAACGAAGATTATTTACTTATTTATGACTTTCATTTTCATTATTCACTGTTATTTGAAGTAATACATTATTGTAACTACTAAGTAATAAAAATTTAGTTTGTAATTAATAAAATTATCATCCCCCAATTTATAGGTACCTATTTTACATTACCGATTTTGCGTTAACAGTTTATAAATTAACAAATTAAAAAAAATTTATATGTAGCATATTTCCATTGTTATTAACATTTTTGGGTCTCATTCATTTCGCAACACTGAAGGCAATAGGGGGGGGATGAAATACTATATACATTTAGGGAAATAGGTGCCCTTACATCTTTATATTTTTGACTATGAATGCGAGTTTATGTGTTAGAACAGGTAAGCTTTTTCCGCTTATTTGGATGGAGCCTTCATGTGTAATTTGTGTTAATTTTTCAAGATTTCACAATGCCAAAAACATTGATAAAAAATTAAAAGATCTTTTCTTTTTGAGAGAAATGTTTTCTTTGAAAGTAAATGTTTACATAATAGAGAATGAGTAATGTTGCTAATTTTTTTTCATGAAGATTTCTTTGCTTTATTTTTGTTCTTGATCAATATAGAATGCAGGTGGGTTGGTCAGAGAGGTTTTAAGATGTTTTTCTCAAATGACTGAATCAAGCACATATCGGTAGTTAATTTCGTTTTACAAGGTTTTGTCGGGAACCTATCTCCTGTGTAATTCGGGGATAGGCGTATAACTATATTTTCATAATGATAAGCAAAAGGATGTCATCTGATTATTCAATCCACAGAGAAGCACCGGTTTGATCGCATGGAATCTGCAAGTTGGATCAAATGTGACATGTGTGTCATTATCTTCAAGTTTTATTCTGATAAAAATATTAACCTGTCTGTGTGCACTAAATACATTGCAAGCAGGCCGAACGGCCAGAGCAGTGTCGAAGGACCCTTCAAAACTTTCGTGCTCATCTTCAGAGAAGTAGTCCAGTTGATTTGCATTTCCAAAGATGCTGAGCGTGGGGATCCCGGCGGTACTGCGCCGCGTGGCGAGCTGCTGGGGGCTGCTGCAGGCAGCTTCTCGTGCGCCTCTCTGCGCAGCAAGTCGCGTGCGCACGCTGTTCCGCACTAGCGCTCGCCGCGCCGCCGTCCGAGGCTGTCGCCTTTTAACCTGCCATCATTACAAATACAATACAATAGTATGTAATATATGTATAAAATAATTATGCTGTTTATAATCTGAATTTCTTTAGTGCTCACTTAATAAAAAAACCTCTAATTTCATATAAATACTAAAATATTAGATATTCTAGATTCCTTAAGTCCCTTAGCAGTAGATTCAATGGCTTACCCTTCTTTTTTTGATTTTCCTCTTAACTGTTTTCCTAACTGGAATTTTCCCATTCTCCTGCAACTCATATTCAATAATGACTGTTTTGTTTCTTTTCCTTTTGTACTTGCTGCGAGTGTGGCGAGATGTATTTGTCTTGCGCCTGCTATTTGTGCCTCGGGAACTTGTTCTGCTGGAAATATTGGAACCAACTCCCCTAGAAGTTGTTGGCTCATTTATATTTATGCTGCTCTCCCTCTGGCCACTCGATGTGGAAGGTTCTCCCTCTGTATTAAGATGACGTGCTGACCTCCTCACATTCCTGGGCTGACGGAGCGCTGAGGGCCGTGGACCCATGGGCATTTCCATATCAGCCATATCTGACAGCAGATCCTCAACATCAGATAAATGGATGGCATCAAGTAAATCATCACAGTTTGGACAAAACCATCTCTCAATAGGGACCTGGAAATGTGGTTTTTCAACTTATTTTAAAATATTAAAAACAAAGGAAAAACTAATTAAAAAAAGCATACATACTTGTGAGAGTGGTGGGGTGAGGCAGTGCATGTGGTATCCCAGGTCACACCCATCACACAGCAACATGGTCTCCTCATTCTCAGTGCTTCCACAGATCTACAAAACAAACTAATTATATAATACTAGCTGTGCCCGCGACTCTGTCCGCGTGGAATTGTGACTGGGCAGAATTTTTTGGATATATCTTATGGTTTATTTTGGATTACAAACCGTATAAACCTTAAAATATAAATGAAATATGCAAACAGTCAGTATTATCAAATGCAACTGTTACGCCATGCGCCTCCGGAATACATAAGTTCGAACCTACAATGTCTAGCCTAAGCTAAACCCTATTTCATATGACTGATGATATAAATCTGAGATCGACTTAAATTGGAATATAAAATTTCTGAAACTTATCATTTTTAACAAAAACTATTTTTTTTTTTCTAAAATAAAAATATCCTAAGTTACTCATTGATACATCTGCCAGTGAATCCCGTCAAAATCGGTGCAGCCATTTCAGAGACTAGCCGGAACAAACAGACAAAAATTGTAAAAAATGTTGTTTTGGTATATGTACTATGTATACGTCTGAATGTACTTAGTAAAAAGCAGTTATTTTAATATTACAAACAGACACTCCAATTTTATTTATTTGTATGTATAGATTTCATAGATTGACTGGATACTGAACAACAAAACTTATAATAGATAGTTATAGCTTACCTCGCAAACTGTAGGGTCCTCCACTACAAGTATGTCCACTGAGGGCCTACGCACCTCCACCTTGACAGGCTCTGTGCGCAGCACCCGCCCACCAGCACATGCCCTCACCACAATCACATCAAAAGTCATTCTATCCACTGGACATGTGTTGACATTCTTAGACCACTCTGTGATACAGTCCAGGCAAAAGATGTGTTCACAGTTCTGCGGTGTGCCCACTTCTTGAGTAGTAAAGCGTAGCAGACAGATTGAGCATTTGTCCGAGTTGCCCTCAGAGCTGTCAGATGCAAAACCAGAAGCGGGCTTTGAGGGTTGCGCCAGAGTACAAGTCTCCACATCAGTAGCCCAACCTGAGGAGTCACTGTCAGCCTCCGAATCAGGTACCCTAGGTAGTTTACGGCTACGCCGGGTGCCCGTCACAACCGAGCTACCGCTGCTGCTGACGCTCTCGGCATCACTTACCACCTGCAAAGGAACCACTTCATGAGTATCAATTGGAACATTGTTCACGAAATGGAACGATTGAAAATCCGGTGCATCACCTTCAATCTCTTCCTACGTGTCCCCGCGGCAATGACGCTATCATCACTATCCGAGTCGGACGCCGAAGGCAACACCATCACTTTTCTGATTTTCCGCTTTGGCCGCGGAGGCGAGTCTTCGCCTTCGTCGCTCATCCTGATTGAGGATCACTTTTAGGTACGATTCTAGTAAGCACGACACGAAGCAACTAGCTAAGGTGTAAATGACCTTCGTGATGAGGTTTTTACGAGATATGGGATTGCATTGAATAAATTCATCCGGTTTACAATATAAAATACTGCGTGGAAAGTTGATTAAAGGTAAACTCTAGCATTTGCGTAATGTAAAAGTTTTATTTTAATATTTTGACAGCAAGCAAGCGGCTAGCAATGACCAATCAGCCATTTTCCTTTTCATTTCTTTTTTTTCGAACTTCGTTTAGTGTCAGATAGTGTTGTACGTACAATTTAGTAAGTGTAAACAAACAATAGACAAATTTGGCGATGAAAAACAATTTATAGTTTTAATTGTAATAGACCAAAATAAAAAGATAGTTTTTTTTAGATATTTGTAAGTACTAATTTTGTGATATAGAAATCACAAATTATTAAATGAGAATATTACGTTTTGTTAACTGTACTTTTCTTTGCTGATGACGTCACAAGGGCGTTAATTGGACAAAGTGTCAGTGCCAGTGCATTACCAATTTGCGTGGCTTATACCAGTTTATGTCAATTTATATTTGAATAATATTAGCGTTTAGTATAAATGTAAATATAGATGTTTAAAGTAATATTCATTATAAATAAATATGTATTTGTGTAAATGTTTGTATAAAATTGTATCATTTCACTTTTGAATTAATATATAATATTTCACTTATAAACTATCATTTTCTAGCAGTTAACTAGTAAAGATTACTGTCAAAATTATTTCCTGATCCTTGCTTTAGCTCTTTCGCCATCTGCCTTTTCTAGTCATATTATATTTATACTTTGACATTGGCAAATCAGCGCCTAAAGCATTGGAGCCAACGTAATAACCCAGTGCTGCCAACTCTCGAAAATATTAACCCTTAAATCATGAGCCAAAAACCTATTTAATCCCCTAATAAAATAATAGTTCGAAACTTAAGATCCATTATGAGTAATTAAATTTTTTACTAGTTATTAAAATCTTAATTGAGGAATCTCGGCGTTTCTATTTATTGGTCCTAGTAAAATTAGAAGACATTTCTATACTACTATTAAAAAGAGGAAAGATTTGATTGTTTGTTTGTTTGCTTTGAATAGGCTCCGAAACTACTGACCCGATTTAAAAAATTCTTTCATTGTTGGGAAGCTACACTATCCCCGGGTGACATAGGCTATATTATATTTTCAAAAAAATTAGGGATCCTTACTAAAACTCTAATAATGTAACCCAAAGTGTAAAAAAATTACCTAAAATATTATTTAAATCGCGTGCGTTGCGAAAACTATTGATGATAGAATAAAATAATGTACTACAACTTTGCAGAACACATCATTATTTACAAAAAGTGTCGCGACAGCATATGTCTAACTATTATAGTTATGCCACAATAAGTGTTCTTTTATTTTAAAAATTTAATTGAAATGCCGCCCCTAGAAAAGGCTCTTTATTTGGATCTTGGTATTAATCCTTATCAAAATAAATTACTTCATATTCAAAACTGTTTCAATACCCTTATATAACTTTTTGAATTATTGAATTCGGATATTCCATTCGAAAGATATCACGAGTTTAAAAATGTAAGTATTAGAAAAATGTTGCGTGGAAGCCGCTCACCCTGTTCGGATAGCTAGGCAGCACCTTATGCAATGTAGGCGTGCGTCACCAGTCTTTACAAAAATTAGAATACTTATTAAAAAATAACGAAAAATAAATAAAAAGTAATAGCAAAAAAAATCATTAAAATAAAAGCTCATAGAAATAATAATATTCAAACTTTCTTTATAATTTTGTTTTTTTAGTAACCTGACGCAAATAGAAGGGTTTGCCCCCAGGGGCGCTCGCTCCTCTGTCCGAGGAGTGCACGGGTGTGCGTACCCGAGGTGCCCGAGCATCCGTCGCTTCACTCCCCTCTCCGTTCGAGGCGACAGAGTCCTACCTTTCTTTCCGTCTACCTCTTACATCCTTTCCAACTTAGCTCTCTGTTCATGGCATGTTCCCCGATGGGATGGTTGCGAATACTGATTGGGGTCCCGGGTTCTACCATGGGACCTGATTTGGTAGTCAAAACCATGCCTATTTCGACTGCGCCTGCACAGAGAGTGTTCCCGGGGCGGGAATTGCATCCTCGCTGTCGGCTGGTCTTGCTGGGCCGGCTACGACGTCAAGCGACTCTGCTTTTTCTGGAGTGTCGTCTGGTAGTCGTACACACGCCTGACTAGCACGTAACGGGGATGCGAGTCCCGTCCGGAATTGGCCGCGGACCTGTCGCTCCCGGCCCTGGTTCTGTCCATGGTCGGGGGCGATCCTGGATGGACGGCCGTCGCCTCCTTTTGCGAGGCAGTAGTGTCTGCAAGGGAGGCGGCGGAACGGGAGCGGGAGTCCGCCACCGCACTCCCATCCCGCCAACGTAGGCCGCGTCGTCGGCGCCGGAGGGCGGGCAACGATCTCCGGCCGCCGTAGAAAGCGGCCGCGGGTGGCCCCTCGGGGGAGGATCCGCCGCCCGCACTATTGCCGTGAGGAAAAAGGCCGCGTGCTGTTCCGCAGCCCCCCTCAACTCATAGAGTTGTTACAAGAGAGCGCCGGGGGGACGAAAGCCTGACCCCCTGGCGCCAGCACTTTAGAAGGGGCCCGCTTTAAGACAAAGCGTGGGCCGGCGCCGGCCCGGGCCACGAGATCGGCAGGCCATATATCCGTGGGCCCGGGCGTAGGCGATAGGAGAACAGCGGGGTTTTTTAGTGGGTAGTCGGATGGTCGAACATCTTTTCCGGAGTCCCTTATATCCCTCGGTCCCCCCGGGCCGAGGGAACCCGTCAAGATAGGTTTTACCCCGAGACCGAAAAAAAATAGAAGGGTTTAATTTTTTGTTAAATACCCATGCGAAGCTGTGACGGGCTGCTAGTTTTAAAATAAATTTTTAATAACTGAATAATTGATTTGAATACTTATAATTTTTTCTGTACAACAGATAATTTGACGTTAATAATAATAATAAAAATTGACACTATTAATTATTATTTTGAAATAGCAGCAAACATTTTGCTTTTGAAAATGAAAAAAAAATCTGCAATATTTTTAATATTCTTTGTTCATACATCATTCAATACTTCAAATATAAGTTCATTTTCTTCTGATTCTGACTTCTAAAATTATTGTTGCATAAAATAAGTTAAAGTAATAAGTTGCATAATATTCAACTTAATGTTTTAGCGGAGGAGTTAAATGTTATACAAGTCCAAGATTTTGTTGCAATGTAAATCGGGCGAAACGAATATTAAACGTAAACAGAGTCATCATTTCAGCCGGAAGACGCCCACTGCTGGACAAAGGCCTCCCCCAAAGATCTCCACGATGATCGGTCCTGCGCTGCCCTCATCCAACCTATCCCGGCGATCTTGACCAGATCATCGGTCCATCTTGTGGGGGGCCTACCAACACTGCGTCTTCCGGTACGCGGTCGCCATTCGAGGACTTTTCTGCCCCAACGGCCATCAGTCCTTCGAGCTATGTGCCCAGCCCACTGCCACTTCAGTTTTGCAATCATCCGGGCTATGTCGGTTACTTTGGTTCTCCTGCGAATCTCCTCATTTCTGATTCGATCTCGCAGGGAAACTCCGAGCATAGCCCTCTCCATTGCTCTCTGAGCGACCATGAGCTTTCTCATAAGGCCCATAGTTAGCGACCACGTCTGCGTTCCGTATGTCATCACTGGCAACACACATTGGTTAAAAACCTTCGTCTTGAGTAGTAGTTATAATATATCTTGTCCTATGTTTATGATAGGCAATATGGTTACATTTATTATTCTTTCAACTCCACATTCAGATCGGAAACCTTACAAGATCTCGCTAAGCCGCTATATGTAAACAAAAAATTGTGATTGTCTAGGTTGTGTTACTCCAAGAACTTTATTTTTATATCTTTATTGTTCCTAATAAAAAGATAATAAAAAATAAAAATAGGAAATAATAATAAATATATCAAGCCAAAAAATACCTAAAAATATAACGTTCCTAAAAATATCCTACCAAATTTGTTTAGTCTCCAAATTTAGGGATAAACTCATAAGTTTGTAACCCTGTAGCTACCATCATACCAATATAAATAAAAAAGCAGCCATAAAAAAAGAATGAATTGAAAGAGAATTTGATGTTAATGGATTTCTAATTCAGTGGTTGTTATATTTATTTGTAGTCAAAAATAAGAATTAGAAAGCGTGTTCTAGCAGAAGATGACTGCTGAGAACGAACGGGAAATATATCACAAATTGGAAGCGATGAAGGAAATAAGGTATGACATTTTTCACTTAAAATCTACTCAAAACATCACACCTGTGGACTCGATCAATATAATATTTTTCTTTGACTGTGGAAATGCTTAATTATATTCTTAGTTAGAATATAAGTTCAGAATACACGTACAAAGTCTTGAAATGATAGGCTTAAAATAATTTTGTTTTAAGCCACGCGAAATTTCCTTCAATTCGTTTTAACCATAAGAATACAATATTAAATCATTAATTTAATTTCTAATAATTGATATTTTGAATTATTTCATATTGAAATTAACTTACAAGAGCTGCAAGTTTAAATATTGACACAGAATATGGGTCTATCACAGTTACAAAGTCTTTAAGTTTTCTACATTGCAACGTTTTCTATAAAAAGAGTGTCAACTCTTCTTTGTGCAAAGAGATTAAACAAAACAATGTAAAATAGATGGGGAGGTGAGGCAGTTTCCAGGTTCATGTGACTCTTCCTTTGGTAATTATAAAAAGAAACTATAACCCTCACTATGTCAGGTCAACCATATGCATAGACTATCATCAGCATATCTTGGGCTCGTTGCATCCAGTCCTTTCCAGTAATTTTTTGCAAGTTGTCGCCCCACCTCGCCAGTGGGCATGATACACTACGTTCGCGGAATACGGTTGCTCGCTTCTTCACTACTGTGTGCGTACACCTTATCATTTTGTTTGTTGTAGCTCTCTTCTACGGTAAACATTTTTTCATCCGAAAAAAGAATTTCCCGATATTTTTTTCCCGCGTACCGCTTCAACAAAGCGCGGCATCTCTTCAGTCTCAGGTCCATTAGACGAGCATTCAAACGATGTCCTGTTTTTCTTCGATATGCCCGAAGCCCTAAGTCTTCATTTAACACCCTTTTCACCGTGGTTCTGCTTAACCCCATCTGAAGGGCCAACAATTTCTGCTTACGTTTGGGATTTCTTTGAATTCGTGCCTTCACAGCTTTTATCACTGCTGGAGTCCTAACAGACCGAGGGCGACCACTTCTTGACCTGTCATCTACACTAGAGTCTTCATTGTATCGTTTGATGGTACGATAAATGAATCTTTTGGCTATATTCAAATTTTTCAGTATGTTAAAAATTTGAATTGGCGCGTAACCGCAACGATGCAACGCAATAACTGCAACACGGTCTTCTTTAAGCGTCCACTCCATATTTAAAAAATGAGTAAAATTCTAAAAGTATACATCTATAAGTGTTATCGGTTTTACAACAGATACGGCTGGTCCACTGCCACTTCAGATTGCTCACTCAAGCAGTCATGTCAGTGAAGTAGCAATGTTGGTGATATGTATAAACTGTAAATTGATGCAATTCCTGCAAATTGGTTTTTGGTCATTGAAACTATTGTAGTGAGTGGTATTAATTTTTAATTTGGATAATGTGCACTAAATAGATGTCGCCTTAAAGTATGTACTTAATCAACTAGATGCTTAAAGTATCTCTCGAGTGAGATCATATTTATACTTTTCAGGAATAAAACAATCACATTGGAGAGATTAAAGAGAAGTATACTTAATGAGGTCCGCAGTGGAGATCAAGAAGGACGCTGTTTGGCCCAGTACAAGCGGGAGATGGAGCTCCTTCAGCAAGAGAAGATGAGCCATGTAGAGGAGCTCAGGCAGATTCATGCTGATATCAATGCAGTTAGTATTTCACTAGATGAATCCTTTTTTATAAAATTATGTATTTTTATAAAACCTCATAATTGTAAATATGTTTGTAAAATAGCAAATATTATTGACTTCCATGTAATATTGCATTCATTTGGTTAAAGCATAATTCTATACATAAGCAGGAAACCTCAGTTACTAATGCTGGAACACAACACACTGTTGTTATGTTGGCATACATATAGACCACTTGGTTGCTACCCAGACTGACTTGGAGCCCTAACACCTAGCTTGGGTAGTTATGACATCCTACACGACTGGACTACACTGGCCGCAGGGGTCAGTTTTCTTACTTGTCCCTGCTTGGATAAAAAAGATGTTCGGATTTCATTGTATTTCCATTCTCATCTATTTCTATTAGATATTACAAAAGTTGAAAATATCCCTGTAGATTGCACAGTTGTTATAAATAACGTAAAGATGAGTGTAGTGTTTGTTGTTTTTAATGTGAGCTGGGGCTATTATTGGTGGGGAACAATTGTAGCACATCACTGTGTTTGTTTTGACTGTCAACACTTACCACTGGGATGCCATATTTTGTGCACACTTGTTAAAGGAATGAACCAAATATATGCTTTTGTTTTTATCTGTGAAATATTTTAGTCATATATCCAATTTGTTTGTAGTATAGTTACACAATAACTACATAGCCCAAGAGTAAACACCTGGTTGACAAGCAAACTGACAAAGATGCGGTTACGTTAAGTGGCATTGTATGGTATATTTTCTGAAGATATTAGCAACATCTGTGATTGAATTTGATTATTTGGTAGTGATGGTTCTTATATAATAAAAACAATTTATAATTTTACGACATTTACAGAGTGTAGGAATTACTATAATAGACTAGCTGACCAGGCAAAAGTTCTACTGTATCTGGGTACGGTAGAATCCCAATTAACAAATTTGAATAATCAATTTCAAAGTCAAATCAAACGGTAATTAAATTTTAATAACTTTTAAAATTAGGAGTTATAAAGATAATGAATAACATAATACCTATCTAATGTAAAATTTTGCTTGAAAATAATTTGTATTATTATATTTGTATTATTATAATTTGTATTTGTATTATTCTTTGACATAATGAATCACATCTTTTCATTGCTGACAAGCCCATGATGTGCTTCAGTTGTAATAACTGTATGGGATCAAATTCCTCCTGTCTTTCAAACCATTTAAAAGTAACACCTAGAACTTCAAAAGCTTCTGTGTGAGTTGCTACTTGACATACATCATCAGTTTCAGTCTCTTCTTCATCTTCTTTCTCTTTATTGTTTCAATCGTCTTCATCAGTTAAAATTTGGATTCCAGGGTGTTCACTATCGCAGATCAGCCACTCCTTGATTTTTATTGCTTTTGTTATTTCTTTGATATTGTCGTGTGGTTTAATCGAAGAATTGGATGGAGTCTTTAATAATTTATTCCATGCCCTTTTTAATGTTTGTTATTCCACAGAGTTCCATGCTTCTACCAGCATATAGCAACAATCTTTTAAATTAATTAATTTAAAAAAAATTCAACATACATTGTTGCTTTCTGTATAAACGCTTTAAAGTTTCAATGACACTGGTCCATAGGTTGCAATATTAATGTTACGTTAGGGGGCAAAAACTTTACTGTAAACATCCATTTTCTCAAATAAGGCGACGCGTCTCGCGGCGCGTTGTAAGTACGTAACGAACGAAAGCTTCTCCGTAAACGCACTCATACAACGCCATATGTTTGAATTCAACGCAGGCCGCGACGCCACACGCGACGCCCCGCTCCTCCGTAAATGAGGCCTTAGTGTTTCAGTGGAAGGGTGCGTTGGCGCATTATCTAACAACAACAACACATCGCCCTCTTTTGAAATTTCTTCACCTCAGCAATAAATGTATTTTCATATCAAATATTAAAAATAATTGTATTCGTCCATGCTTTTTGTTGGTTAGCATAAGTATTTTTTTTATTGCTGTAAGACAGTAGACAGGCTAACGGCCCGCTTAGAATTTAGCAGTTACCGTCGCCTATGGGTGTTAGCAACGCCAGTGGCATCGCGAACACGCTGCTGTCCCAGAAGAGTACAGGAACTTGGGTCACTAATGCCGGAACACAACACAAGGTTATTATGCTGGCATACTTAAGACCAAAGGTGGTCGCCAGTCAGATGGGCTTGAGGCCCTACCACGTAGCTAGGGTGGGTTGTTTGGTCACCTTTTACGACAGGCCGACTCCGGCCGCAGAGGTTCGTATTCTTTCTCCGCCTCTGCACGGATAACGGGTTAGTTTAAGTTAAGGGGATTTTGACATTAATAAAACAGCGCGGATTTTTTGATTTGCCAATAAGTAACAGTAACAATCGATGTGTTCCTTTAGCGTTCGCGCAAACCATAACCGTAACTCTGTCCTTACTCACTCTGTGGGGCACATTGGGTGCTGGTGCTGCTTTTTCACGACGCGATGCTAGTGATTGTAGTGGTGTGGAATTTTTCATCTGCTTGAATCCCTGTGAGAATTGTTCGTTTCCGGCTGCGCCATGTAGTGGTGTGGAATAAAAGATATTCTTGAAGTCTTCATATGTTTATTTAAGTCTTCTATTTAACATTTACTTATTAGTTTATTAGACACTGTTACACCATTTTATGTTAGTTTGCAAGTGAGTGCAAGGGGGAAGGCCCGCTGTCAAAGTGACATGAGTTACGTTCGGAAATACTTTACTACGTTCGGAAACACTTTACTACAGTGATCTTGGTAGAGCTTTCCAATTAAGACCTGTTTCGTCGGCATTGTATACAAAATCTAAGTCGTATTCATTTTTATCTAGAAATGCTTTTAACTCGTCTACAAATGAGTCGGCTGAGGCAACGCTAGCAGACAGTTTTTAGACTTGAATCTCCAATTCACGAATTCCATGTCCAGGTTTGAATCTTGCTAACCATCCACAGCTTGCCTACCGTACCATATCATAGTATCACCACCAAGCTTTTGATTAAAATCTAATGCTTTTTCACATAAAAGAGGTCCAGATATGGGTTATCCGCCAACCAAGTAAAAACTGCGTTCTCCAGAATTACATTAAGAGATTTTGTCATGGCTTTACGTAGCGAGCTTCCATCGTCGTTCTCAAGCGCGCAGGTGAATGGTATCAGAATTGTTTTTAATATGTGATATCGTAGAAGTTGCTACACCATATATTTGCGCCAATTTACTTTTAGTGCTAAATTCACTATTTTTTAAATTATCTTTATTTTGTCATTAACAGATAACACTACTCTTTTTCGCTTAAAACATTATAGATTTCTAATGCAAAACGTGAACAGAAATGTAAACAAAAAATACAACCTAGTATCGGTTGAACACCAGCAAATAAAATGAAACAATAACAAACACTATCGCCCTAACGAATGAGAGCTGGAGCGTGGTGACACGTGGAAGTCGTGGCGGGCGGCGGGAATCAATTCGGAAGTTTCGATACGCCGTCAAATCAAGAATGAGCGAGGCGCGCGTCATTATTATTTTAATTTTTTATAAATAGCTAGGAATTAAGAATTGAACAATTATAGCTAACGTGCGAAATATAAAAGACAACTGTTTACACACATATTTGCAAAATAAAAGTTTATATGTATATTATAGTTAGATTGCAGTTTATAAAAAAGTGATAATAGTAAACTTTGTCTTTCCTGTTTTTACAGAGCAACATTTCGTTTATTATATCACCACACTTAATAATTATTGTCTTACATGTTTATATCTCTGTATATATATTTAAAGGACTTATCTCTGTAAGCATTTACGCGAAGGCATTAGCGTGATGATAATCTGCGCGCGGCACGCTTGTATTACAACTTAGTTTGATTAAATTAGGGATTAGCAGGGCAACACCGACGTATTTACATAAACGAGCGCCTCACTCTATTTAACCGCCACTTATGGAACAGGGTTCGCGAAGTGTAAAAAAATATAACTGGCGAGTGGTGTTACTATTGGGATAGAAAGGGACGCATTTTACATATGCTCTGAGGATTACCTGGAACGTGTCTTTAAAAACTGTAGTGTTTGAATTATTTATTTAATTATTTTTCCTTTTTATATTTTTTTCTCTGCTTTTATGTTCATTTTTACTTTTTAAATTTTGGTATATGTCTACATAGAAAATTCAGACATAATTATTCATATATCTATGTATAAAAATTTGCACAATATGTATACCTACAAAATATGTCATCCAATAAAAAGTTTTTTTCTTTTTGTTGGTGATTGTTGATGTTTTTTAAGAATTGTCAAGTGGGACATTAGAGTTTTTTTAGTATACATATATCGATGTCCGTGACATTCCTCTTCGGTCCTATTGGAAAGACAGCGCTGGTTTTTGTATATAAACCAGCATTATGCTGAAATAGCTCCAAGTTTAGGACTGCAATCCTTGGACGAAATTTAATATACATATTTTGTGATTTTGAATGACGGAGGTTATTGTGCGGGTTTGGACGCAGTGATACTAGGTTAGAACAGACTAGCATAGCCACCTTTCGAAATAATAATAATATTGTGCGGGTTTCAGATGGAGACAGTGATCAAACAGACTGAGGAGAGCATGAGTCGTAAGCTGTCGACAGCGTCGCGGCTCCACGAAGACTACCGGCCGCTGAAGGCCGAAGTGGACTTGCTGCGACGTCAGTGCCTCGGCCTCGACCGCCTCCCCGACCTACACGAGGAGGAAGGCAGCCCCATCACACCCGAGTAAGTGAACAGGGATTCACTACCCCTGCCGCCCACTTCTTTTGACAAAACAACATAACCGTTCCTTAAATTATGGTATTTCTAGGTAGTATTATTTGTTATACAGTCAAACCTGAGTAAGTAAGAACTGGATTAGCGAGAAAACTCTATTAATGAGAGTATTTACCAGGTCCCGTCATTTTGCCCTCCTAAAACCTCTATGGGTGAGACACATAAACCTGTATAAGTGACAGTCATTTTTCAAGCATGAACCTCTATAAGTGAGATTGATACTTGCCTATACCTCTATAAGCGACAGTTAAACGCGTTTAACTTTTGCTATTTATGACTCATTCTTAAATTTTGAGGGACTCTTAAACCAAATGTGCGTCTGTTGTTGTTTTCTATAGTTTTAGGAACTTACATTGTATTTGAATGACCAAATGATGAGGAACTCATATTGTGTTGTCTTTAAGTGATAAACTAAAAATTGTGAATGCTTTTGAATCTGGGAAATTACGAAATCAAATATGGAGTGAGTTTGGCTTAGCAGAATCCACCTACTATAAAATTATAAAATCAAAAGAATTAAATAAGTCTCAGTGCTCTGAGACGCATACATACACGTATTTTCTATCTAATTACGTCATATTTGCCGTATTTTTATAGACCTCTATAAGTGAGACAGACCTCTTCTGTAACTCTGTAAGCTAGAAGCTCGGGTTAGTGAGCAACCTCTATAAGTGAAAAAGAGATCGTGGTCCCTTGAGCTCTCACTTATCCAGGTTTGAGTGTATATATTTTATTTAATTGCAATAACAGTTTGCACTTTATGTAGTTACAAATGGGCCTATGGATATTGTTACCAATTTAAGCTACAAGTAACAAGTTCCAAATTACGCTTGCATATAAAATTAATTTTCATGTATTTTGTATAAAAAATCTTCCCGCCAGTCGGTTCCCGTCGCTGGGCGTGGGCGTGGGCACGAGCGGTGTGGGCGTCGCAGTGGGCGCGGGCGCGCGGCCGCTGGCGCTCCCCGCCGCGCGCAAACCCCCGCCGCCTCCGCCCGCGTTCAGGTCTGCTCTCGACCAAGATTTCATTACCGTCTCGCTGAGGTTCGATTTGGTTCATTTCTTTTTATTTCTCACCAACCCCCACCCCCCTCCCCCTGTCCCTTTAATTATCCACGATCTTTCTTACTCTTTTCATTTTATGTTCATTATATTTTCGTTTTCATTGTTTAATTAATTTATTTTCAAATAATTTCACAAGTTTTTTAATGCTATTATTATTTAAAGATTATTATAGAGAGCGGCGGATGCTGCAATAGCCAATACAATAGGTACTAATATTTTGAAACCTACTTTTGGGCGTGCTTACGGAGGAGAAGTCAGGCGGTAGCTACCGGTTGAAAAAGAGTCCAGCTGTACGCTGCAGATTACAGTTAAAAAAGCCGCCGGAATGGCGCAGCTATAGTGTATGACACGAAAATAGTGATTGTAGACGAATTGAAGTATATTAAATTTTATATCTTTAGCGACTGGAGCAATTAGTGACAGTATAGTATTAAAAAAACCTCAAATATTAGTGTACTTCAAAATTATTTGAAAGAAAGAAAGAAAGAAAAATAATTTATTTAGAGCTTAAAACTATAACAAAAAAATATACATTAAGAAATCACTAACACATTTGTCTTAGCCCTAAAAAGGTGCCTAACTCAGCAATGCAAGGAGCTGTTTAAAGAGCATCCTGCGCTGATCTTCCGTTAGGACCCTTGAAGTGACGATATAACAATTATTTATATCACGTTTATTAACAATAAGCAATTTAATTATTAGTAATTTATTAACAAAAACCAAACATTTATATGTACTAAATATTAAGGAATACAAAAAATATTAGTATCAAATAATAAAGAAAGAAAAAATCAGACAGAAAACATCAACTGAAGTGTTAAAAGATTGTAAGAAGAAATAAACAAAAATACGAAAAAATGAGTAAACACGCTAAGAATATAAAGATATTGATAAAAACATTGACTAATTTAATTACAACAACTACTTAGTCACACAAAAGATAATTATTAAAATATTAAGACATAATTTAAAAATACTATATTACAGAGCACTTGTATCTATTGCCAGGTTTGCCTGCCTCTTTTGGTGTTCAAACATAAATGATTTTAGTTTAGTTTTAAAACCATACATGCTAGACACTTTTCTTATAGGAGGAGGAATATTATTACAACATTTGGTAAATATGACCTAGAAAATGAACTGATGCTATTGTGGCACCACCTTAATTAACGCATTTCGATGGACACTTTTTTTATTGCCGTTCTTACAGTAATAGAGCAGACAGCCAGTTGGCCCACTTAGAATTTAGCAGTTACCATCGCCTATGGATGTTTGCAGAAGCAAGAACTGTTTTACAGAAAGTAGAAACCCTCTATAGTTTTGATCCAATGTTTCAACTGGAGGCGCCGCTTTGTGGGGGACATGGCCTGTGCGCCATCCACATTTATTTTGCGCAAGAGGGGTGCACTCAACGAGTTGCCAACTCTGAAGGACGTTGCGCACGGTTCGAGTTCGGGGAGAGCTTTTAGCAAACGTTTTCTGCCGTAATGAAATCTTCGCTTGGCCACGCGCGACAGTGACCACTTGCTATCTTGCTATGGGGGGTCGTCTTTTTCTCTCTTGTATTCCAGCAATAAAATAAAAACCACAAACTAGTTTTTGATTACATTAAGTAAATTACATATGTGTTACGTGAATATATATATATTTGGTTAAAATACGAATTCAGTAATGATCTCAACGCAATTCGTGTTTCCGTGGGGGTTACAGGCAGCAGCCGCCGCCGATGAAGTCGTGCCTGTCGTGCCACCAGCAGATCCACCGCAACGCGCCCATCTGCCCCCTCTGCAAGGCCAAGAGCCGTTCGCGCAACCCCAAGAAGCCCAAGAAGAAATAGTCACCTCCGCGTAGCTACCCTGCCTTGCCCACCACGCCCACGTTTGCCATATCAAGAAACACCGGACAGTGCACTGAAGCGGAACCTATTGTTTTCTCTAAGAAATAACTGTAACAGTTGAAAATTACCAATTATGGCAGAGATGGTGTGTACCCGTGGGTCCCAACATGGTGGACATCTATGAGAAGTACGTGTGCTTCTTTTCAGTTACGTTTAATTAACATAGATATAATAGTGTGGTCAACTAATAGACTGATATCTTCGGGTGGTTTGTCCGGTCCTCCAGCAATTGCCAATTCCACCACTCTAATTAGAATATTCTAGAATGCGAACTGTGAAATTTGTAGTTTTCTTACGTATTAACTTTTTAATTAATGGTACAGTACACGGTAATACGTGCAATACACGGCGTAGATGACTTAAACGCGTGTTGTGTTACCTGAATACCTCAGTGGTTCAAGTGTTTCAATCATTTTAGGTTATTGTATACATTTTGTAAATATTATATCAATCTGAATAAGAAATCTCATCGGGAGTTTGTAAATAATTAATATTAATGAGTCATTGATTTGTATTTTAACCGATCAGCTCGTTTGGATTTTCACTCATTCTTCAATGAATCTATTATTTATTCAATTGAAACATTTCTCTCTATTTGTTAGATTTGTAAGTCCAGAGATATAAATGGCTGCGATTCGCTTCTTTTGGCACTTAACTAAGACCCCTGTGTTTTGGATTACAAAAATCTACAATTATTATGATTCAACTGAACGCCGTTTGATACGTCACATAGTTTATATTTCTGGCTTTGAATGTACAGTTAATGGCCGCAATCGCAGTCCATTGACTACGTCTTCTTAATGCCAAAGTAATGTATTTTCGATGACCTGGCTGTGACACAACCTCAGGTCGATCATTGCACGTGGAACCACTATGGTTGGAAGTTGGGATGTAGAAAGTGAAAAAAATATCGATGTATCGATATTTATTAAAATATCAATAACGACGTCGATATATCGGGGAAAAATATCGATATATCGATCATTTTTAAAAAAAATTGCATTTTTAAAATACTAGTGTAGTTCAATATATAATATCAATAGTAATTTTTATACAAAATGTACAAAAATCTCCATAAAAATGGAGGTATTGATATCAGTATTTCTTTTTATTAGGCAATAATTACAAGAATATCAAAAATTAAAAAGCTATCTTTATTGTATCAGGCAAACCAGTATTTATCCGGTAGTAAAAAACTGCTCTACATACTCCGCTGTCAGTCGGCTCCTATTGTTAGGAACCGCCAAATTAACGGCAGAAGCCACTGAAGGTACAGAGGAAGCCGTAGGTGTCAAGTACTAGAACACAATACTTAACAAAAGAACTCATGAGTGTAAGTGACGTGACGGTTGATGAATGACGGACGGCCGCACACACACATACACGCAATGCAAACATAGTCAATAGTCATAGACCATAGACAATTGATAATCAACACATAGGAGTGGCTTAGAAAAAAACTGGCGGAATGTAGCTGACATTTCTATGTATGTACACATGAGATAGTATTAGTGATCACAAATACTAATGCAAAGATGATAAATTTGTAAGTTATTAATAGTTAAAATTTTAACCGGCAGATGTCATGACCCAATTGGTCAGTTCCCAATACAGTTACTTTTTTCCGTTCGTTCCTATCCTTTATAGTTTTGGATTCTAGTGACTAGATAACTAAAGAAAGTATATCGTTTTTGATATAATTTTCGAAATTGTATATTTTATATCGATATATCGGCTAAAAATATCGATATATTTGTGGCAGTCTGACGGCTGGTTGTCATTTCGGAGAGAAAAAATCAAAGTCGGGCTACTAATTTGTTTTTGTTATTTTTTTATTTTAATGTAAATAAATGTATATAGCAACATAGACTATTTCATCGTTCGACGGGGCGTGCCACATCCCATATCCATACACATATTGTATTAAAAATATCGATATATCGATACTTTTTCAACAAGCCTAGTTGGAAGTGGGTAATAATCATACCTACATAAAAGGCAGTGAAATTTAATAAAATGGTTTATGAAATCAGCGAACGCGGACACATTACGGTACTTGGAAAATGACCGCTTACGATGCAAAGCGAAGGATTAAAGAGAAAATTTGGCATCTAGCTTTAAGGGTAACAATATCATAGTGAATTTAGAATCGAATCTAAATTATTAAATTAAATTCTATAGTGTCCATTCTCAAAGAGTGTAAAAAATTCAAAGATCCTTTACAAAACACTTAGCATATGTCTCGTCTGGAATCTCACATCGTTGTCCCTACTTTATGCAGTTGTCATATTTTAGAATGCAGACGCTTAGCAATCGCCGCGTGATGTTTGATGTTTGTTTTTTGCATAAGCTTCTCAACAATAGCATAAAGTGTACAAATCTTGTCCAAAACATAAAAATAAACGTGCCTCGTCTGATTCCACGGCATGCTATAACGAAAATCTTTTACATCCCCCCGGTTAAAACCAACTTAGGCCTCAGCTGCCCTAACACAAGAATGTGCAATACTTACAATCGTCTTAACTCTAATTTCGACGATCTCGATATCTTTCACAAATCTTATAATTGGTTTAAGGGTAAAGTGTTGAGCTCAGTTGCGACTGTAAAATAATTTATATGCTGGTTCATGTTTCCGCTTATATTTTAATTTATTTCATTGCCTTGATTCTTTATACACTCTTTTTGTTTTGTTCTTATTAATTTTATTAATCTTGATAATACCAAATTGATTCATGTTTGACTGTGTTAATACTTGACATAATAATTGTGACTATGTATAATAACGACATTAATTAAATTATTACTCCATTGACGACATTTGTATTGTAAATGCTGTGCACTCCTATAATGGGTCCACACATCAGAACTTTTATATTAAATGATTTATTGTAATGTGACTTAATAATGTGTGTATTGTTGGTGTGCTATAAATAAATAAATAAATAAATTTATCTGTAATTTTGCCATATCGTCGCGGTACATGCAAGTCGAGTGTCAGCCAGGTAACACTTTACAGGAAGGACTAAAAACTGTTTATTTTTTGTTATGTTAACTTTATAAGATTTGTGTTAATTAATTTTGTACTAAAATTGGGTATATAATTATAAGGTAGATAGACATAGGAGTTTTTGTAAACGTTACGGAACCATGTTTTTGATACCTACATGCAAAAAAGTAAAAATGGAATTTTTTTGACATACGACCTATTTTGCATGTACCACGACGATATACTGTAAAATATACCAATGAAATCGGTAAAAATGTAAATCAATGATTTATACTCGTAGTATATAACAATTATTCCAGTATTAAATATAACTACATTTAATACTGGAATAATAATGAAACTTCAGTGCCAAAGTAGCGTGTAAATATTCAATACACTTGATTGATGTGGATCGGGTTATTGTTTTTCCCCCCTCCTCTTTTTAGATTCCATCAAGATTGGTGAGGAATAGGAGACAGGCTAACGTACGGGTGTTTGCGAAGCCAGAGGCACCGCGAACACGCTGCTGTCCCATCACACAACACAAGGTTAATATGACGACATACTTTAGAAAAAGGGTGAATACCATCCAAGCGGACTTGAGGCGCTAGCCTTTTGCGACAGGCCAACCCCGACCACGGGTTAGTATTCTTACTTTGTCCCTACACAGAGAAAATTTAGGTGGACAGTTCTGCCGTGGTATCCACTTCATGTAAAATTATGGTACACCCAGTTATAAGCGTTTGTATTCCGATTAGGACATATTATTATACTCTCGTTTGGTTTACGGACCTCAGACGCAACCTAATAAATACTCGTATTCTCGAATAAAACAAATGTGGTTGGTTGAACTATATATGTAGCATTCAGACTTACAACATTTTTTGGTACACTGAAGGCACTAGCTACCTTCGTGACGAATGCTGTTGCACTTTGGAATTTTTATCGAAAATATCAACATGATTTTATTTGTTTCACGATTTATGTGTTTGTTTGTTTGTAACCTACTTCTTTGCAATTGATTTTGACCACTTTTATCGGTCGGATTTCATTTGAACGCTGTAGACTTACAAGGACCGATGACTACAATAATTTGATAAGATTATCTCATTATCCTGATAAAAATCGTCAGGATTTGAAAATGGTGACTAATTACGCTTGCTTAAATTTTAAAGCAAGTTTTAATTAGAACGAACATAGTTTAAAATAAAGAACATGTTTTAGTGATAAATAAATGAATATAGTTTAAAACGACTAAAAAACACGCTTTCATGATAAATCGAACTAAAAAGTGAAAAAAAGAAATCTTAATCTATCTTCTATATCTATTCTATCTATATATAGAGATTTCCACGTATATAGTCATTCATCACGATATCTCTGGAACCATTAGAGCTAAAGACTTGTTTGGTGGGAATATTCTTTTCACCGAGTAGAGGTCAGCTAAGAACGGATTTTACGAAATTCCACCCTCAAGAGGGGTTGCGGGGGCGTTAATTATTTATATGGCAGAACAACGTTTGCCGGGTCATCTAGTATGGGTATAAAATAATAAACGAAAAATATTAGTATAATAGTGAAAAAAGCGTGGGGCGCTTTATCATATATTTCGCACCGTTTTTTAGGTTATTCAATTATTCATACCGATCGAATATTTTCGAGAACATATTTGTCAAGCGCCTCACGCTTTTCCCCAATAATACTAATATTCATTGTTCATTATTTTATTACTAAAGTTTATTAATTATTTTAAATTCGTTTTATTGTATAAAAGAAAATTGAGTTAGTTGTTTAATACCTACAACACAATCGCTCCGCTGCTTACTTTAAGAATAGATGTCGCTGTGTGAATTTTCACGGTACATTTATTTATTGTAAGGTGTAATATATGTCCAAATTATTTAACTACCAGATAGGTGGCAGCATACGCTGAGGAACGAACGAGGTGAAGAGAAAATGTCGGCAGCCATCACAGGCCGATGCCAATGTTCTCAATTTCGCTTTGAAGTCCTGGCTCGACTGCTGATTTACTGCCGGTCGACACAGAACGATGTCTGGACATTAATCCTATCTAAGTCATCGATTCTACGTGAGATTGCCAGTCCTAAAGGATTGAGGCCCTTACACTACAAGTAGCAGAATTTAAAATATTTGTAACTGGATTTATTTTATAGCTGTGGAACAACAGACAGGCTGAAAACCTACTTCATAGTAAACTGTTGCAGTCGCCTACGGATGTTTGCAACGCCAGTGACACCGCGAACGAACACGCGTAGGGAAATTCGAACCTGGGTCATTTGAGCTGGAACACATCAAAAGGTTATCATGTTCAGTTTAGGTAGTTAACACCCAGACGGACTTGAAGCCCAACCAATTTTCAGGGTTTTAAGTTGCCCTTATTCTAGATTTGCCGCGCATTGTTCCAGAACACATTGAGCAAGGAGCCCTCGAAACGACCTTTACATACGCATTAGTCATTCGCGTATCGATTAGTAATTCAAATATGTATTTTTGTGTCAGACATTTGAATATTTACTTTTCCAAGACCGTAATGTCAATGTAGTGAATGGACAAATCTAGAATGTGAATTAATAAACTTTAAAAGTGCCATCTAGTCGGGGCCAATCCATGCAAATCTTTGAAATGAGCATCCAAAGATTTCTAGGGTTTGCATGTCCATTAATTCGAGTATCGCAGAGATCTTCTTTACCATATCTAAGGCTTAAAACTGTTTGTAAATCATGATGATTAAATTCATTTGCAACCTAAATATAGTCATGTGGGTCAAGTGTGCGCACTTGAGCTTTGGAACCTCTGAAATCAAAATTTTGATCTAAATGAAACAACATGGTGTTTATTAGTTAGACAATTTATTAATCAACAATTTGAGTATGAAAATAATTATCTATATTGGCACAAATTCTTTGAACTCAAAAAATACAAAGGTAGTCAAAATACGTACGCTTACCCCAAGTAGGGGGTAACTGTGCGCATTGGTAACAAACGCTACATTTCGAGCAGATACGTGTGATAGTTTACCCTATTTCATCAGAAAATATTTTCCCCACCAGTTTTCCTCTTTCAATGAAACCCCCTTAGTTATTTTTTCGGCATAGTATTTTATCACCACTTTTATCCATATTAAATATTCGGCTGGGTGCAAAGTTGTATTTATTGCATAGGGTTTCCAGGTTGGTAAAAAATGCATTCACCTGGGCTTTATTGAATCCCATTGTCCTGATGATGCTAGTTGGAGCCGGTTGTAGTAATTTTATGTTTAGGAATCGTTTCATAACCCAGTTGCGGCCAGCTAGTTTCGGAGAAGTGTTGAAGCAATGCGGAATTTTCTTTATTTCAGCATTTCATTCAGCATCTTTGGATATATCAATATCCAAAGGCTGATCATGGTAAGCCTATAAATCAAATCAAATGTAAATGACATATTTCTTCTTCGTCATCCTTTGTAAATGCTAGAAAATCTTCCCACAATCTATACTACCCCTCCAAGTTTAAGGCATTTTTTCAAAGTATTTTCTCCTAAACAATCCCGTAAAGTAAATTTGTGTAACTATTTGGCAGCTTTTAGCTGTTCATGCGTCACCACACATGTATCCAGAGCCTTCCGTTGGTAATTTCAAGACATTTTAAATAATTATATCAGTTATTCTTGACTCTGAAACAAAATATTAACCAAAACCTTACTTAAAACAAAGCAAAAATAAGAAAGCGGGATAAATGCCACGACTTGCCATATACGAGTATGTTATGAGTATTATACCTATATGTACATATGAATAGTATATACATATGAGTAATGTTAGGTAAATATAGTAATAAAAAGTATAGTTGTATCTATATGAAACAAAACTGTATGTTGAAGTGAATAGTAATTATTATTATTGAATACGCCCCTTCTGATAAAATTATATCATTTACAAAAACAGACACGATTAGTTGCCCTTCATTAACAATATCGTCTTTAATGTGGGTTATCACAATTTATAGGCAACAAAATGAGGGCGTCAAGTAAAGTCCAAGGGACACTTTGTCAACTACAAAGAAATAAATAACTTATTTAGCACTATGCGGATATAAGCCTAAAATTCCTTAAAATATGACCGGAAGACTGCGCATAAAACGAAGTGCTAAGATATATTTCAAGGGTTTTACAAGGAGTAAAACGAGCTACGTGTGTGCTATTAATGAATAGGTATATTTTTTGATTTGAAAGGCCTATGAGGCCCGCTCCCGCTCCGCGTCGAAGTGAAAGCGTTGCACGGTGAGGTGCTCATGGTGGAATGGGTGGAGCGACTTGCGCTCCCCAAATCGGATCTCACCACTAACTAGGCGGTGGCACTGACAAGCGCCACGGTGCCCTCATCTTCCGTCTGACGCTAGACTTTTGGTCTATCACGGCACCGGAGGCGTCCAAAACTGCAGCCACGGGCGGCTCCTACGTCGAGATTCCGCACCCTGCAACTACATCGCGAGGGAGAGCACGCGGAACTGCAAGCATGACAATATCTGGATTGACAGTGAAGTACGCCGAAGGGGGCCTAAATTTATACCCCCCTGCCGGATAAACATTATGGAGGAGGTCCGCCCTGACCCAAGGGGCGACCGGCTCAGTCGGTCAGTTTTTGACAGCTGAGGCACTAAGCGGTAAGAGAACAACAGGATTTAAAAGTGTCATAGATGAAAACCTTAGCTCACTAACTTCAATTCTGGCACCCCAGCTCACTGAAATTAAGCTTGGCGAAATATTATATTATGAAATGCGTCGTAATTGAACAAAAGACATTTGCGTGCGATAGTCCAATGACCTGCCGACCCCGGCATCATGTGCTCAGATATCTACGGTATCAAACGCCAGACATCAACAACGACATTATATACGTAGGCAATTCAACATTTCTTATCGGTTTATGGAAATACATAATTACTAACTGGACAGGAAAATTGCAGTACCTATTGTCCTAGGTACTTCATTACTATTAATTTAGTGTTGTTGAATTGCGTCGTTGTGGTCAATATATTAAAAATAAATAGTCCAATCAAGTATTTATCCTAGCTTGTAGTTCTATTTTGAATTCGGTGAAATTGGAGAGATTTGACATTTTCGAAGTAACAAAAAATTACTTGTTTAGAGCGAAGAGATTCAGTCTTCGTTGTAAATATTTCTGATAGAAGAAGTGAAATGCTTAGAACAAAGAATAATTGTTTTCGCTCCAAGCATTTTCTCTTCTGAATCTAAAGGTTTCGGAGTACGCTGTTGTACAGTCGCTGTCAGATATATTGTAGCAGACAAGGTGACCAAATACTTCTGAACAATTTAAAATGTCAATAAGTTCCATACACTATAAGTTATCATTAATATCTGAACATTCATTACTTCATTAATATCTGAGCAGATGCTTGTCAATAATTTCTATACAAACAACTAACCAAAAATATCTGAACACTTACAACGTCAAGGTTATCTACCCAGACAAACACTGAGCTTACCTAATTCGTTACTGCGTGATATAAAGGACGAACTAAAAACGACTATCGACTTAACTATCTGTGGTTAGTCCAGTCATTTGGTAGTTTTACCTGGAAATTTTAAACTGGTGATTTTATTGAGGTCGACGTGCTTTCTTCGAATTTTCACATTGCCCCAGGGTTCTACCGCAAAGGCATAAATGACCATCCCATGAGATGCCAGAAATGAATATACAATGAGGGTGAATACTTTGATAAAATAAATACATTTTATCTTAATAAAAAATGTTTGATTTTTTCAGTACATAACGGCAATTTCATATTTAGCTTTAAAGTAGGGAGCAATTCCTACTCAAATTTTTCCTCAATTGCTCAGATATCTAAGACTACTCCATCTGCGTAGGTACACTTGACGTTGTAAGTGTTCAGATAGTTTTGGTTAGTTGTTTGTATATAAATTATTGACAAGCATCTGCTCAGATATTAATGAAGTAATGAATGTTCAGATATTAATGATAACTTATAGTGTATGGAACTTATTGACATTTTAAATTGTTCAGAAGTATTTGGTCACCTTGTCTGCTACAATATATCTGACGGCGACTGTACTCAACACTACTCTACTGTGTGTGCCATTTTTACGGATATCCGTGCGGCTGAGTTTCCAGCAATATTTATTAGCACGTTTTTATTAATTTGGTATGTATCCATGTACGGAATCTTTGATTAATTTGAAACTTTGCACAATTAACAAGGACCGATGACAATGCAATAATTTGTATAGTTTGATTCATTATCTTCACCAGGATCCTCAGGATTAATGAATTTTCGGACCGGTTCGTCGGGTCACAGAAGTTACAGCGTCGGGCGCGATCAATACTTGGATAGGTGACCGCCTGGGGGCACTGAGTGACCCACGCTTCTATACAATTAAATTAATTTTTTTTGTTAATCGCACTATCATTTAATTTAAATTTATTGAAAATTATTTTTTAATTTTTAGTTTAATTACTTTTTTTTTACACAGCGCCATCTAGTCCCAAACTAAGTAGCATAGCACTTGTGTTATGGGTACTAGACAACTGATATACTACTTATAAACTTTTTTTTTTTAATAAATACATATTATACATAAACACCCAGACGCGAGACGGGAATCGAACTCGTGACCTCCGCAAGCGTACCGAAGTGCGTTATCCGTTACGCCACCGAGGTCGTCGACTTTACATTTAAAGTTTTGCTAGAAATTGTGTCTGATATGCTTGGTTAGATATACTATACCCTTATAATTAATTATACATTGACCTACCTGGGAAAGATATGTTTTGGAAATACAAGACGACTCTGATCTGATAGCATATCCATTTAATTATTATTATTAATTAATTTTACGAAGAAGAATCTTTTACTGTGTGATATAAAAATTATTTTTGCACCTCCCGCGGCTAGAAAAAACGCCCTGCTATGCGTGGTGCAAAGTGGTTCCACACCACCCAGCATGGTAGAGTGGAATAGTGGATACGCTGCGAGCTTTCCGAAGGGCCACTCGCGCGGATTAGTAACGATGGCCGAAATTCTGTTGCGGATATGAAGCATCCTTTTCTGGAGTTGGTACTCCGTCCTCTGCTCTTCTGAGTGACGCAACACAGGACGTTAAATCAGCCGTGTCTGAGAGTATCTATATCACTTGGAATGAGGGAATGCCACCGCACCAAGGCGCAAAACCATTTTCCCACTCTGCCGGGAGATGGTTCTTGGGTTCCGCCCCCTTTGCTTACAGCTGATCAGTATCCACATCGTCAATGGGGCTTAAATAATAATTTTTTACCACACTTTTATTATTATTTATTAAATTAAATAGACTTCTTATAACAAGTTTGCGTCTTTTAGGAAATTCTCGCCATTCATTCAAAAGAGGTTAATAGGATCGGACGCGGCCGCCAAGGTTCATTACTCTTTATGCATCGTAACAAACACTACGTTTATTCGTGCATGGGCGGAGAAAGAATACTGACTTCTACGGCCGGGGTTAGCCTGTCGTAAAGGCGACAAAACAACCGCCTCTAGCTACGTGGAAGGGTCTCGAGCCCGTCTGGATGGCGACCACTTAAGTAGTTTAGTCTTAAGTATACCTATGCCGCCATAATAACCTTGTGTTGTGTTCCGGCGTTAGTGACCCAAGTTCCTGTACTCTTATGGGACAGCAGCGTGTTCGTGATGCTACTAGCGTTGCAAGCATCCATAGGCGACGGTAACTGCTAAATTCTAAGCGGGCCGTCAGCCTGTCTGCTGTCCTACAGCAATAAAAAAACTAGTTATATATCAATCATATGACTTAATTCTGAATCATCCGATGTAATATGTTTAACCACTACAACATTAAAACATTCATAGAAGAAGTTTTAAAGAATGATCATGTATACATATTTACTTATAGTTTTTATTTTATTTAATTAAACGTGAAATACAAGACACTGCTTCTCATACTGTTTCTCATACAGCGACTTAACCCAGGAGTAATCCAAGGCTTGAGATTATGTTTACGCCGAGATAGAATACGTTTATTGGAATGTTTGTTAATAGTCCTTGTAATAGTATTTAAAAATATGTTGGTCATCATTGCATTATAGTCCATTTCTGATAACATATCAGTCCAGTTTATTTCTTTTGATTCCCTTATTATTGTGTTAATGTCCGTTATTTTATAATTTAAGATGGTATTTTTGTACGAAAGGTTGGAGATGGAGTAAAATTGGAGATGTTTAGTAAAACAATAATAATCCTTTAACGTAGTATAAATTTGTGCGAGCAAAACAGTGGTCTAAGCAGCTTTCCTGTCTTGTAGGCAAAGTATGTGTGGGAAGAAGTCCATAAGATGCTAGTAAGTTCAAATAGTCTGATCATCAGACTGATGTAATACTGCTTTCAGAGTCTTCGTTTAGATTAATACTAATATCACCTATCAAAATAGTAGTTTTAAATTTCTTACAATTAAATAACTTTATCTACTGATTCTTCGTGTACGAGTACATTGACTAGATCGTCAATGTCATTGGAAATTGCTTGGAAATTAGCCATTATCTAGAGTACTAAATTGACTGAAACAGTAACGTGCTTATTAAGTCTAAAGCGACAATCCCATTGCCATGCAAAAGCAATAAATATTGTTAATGAGCTGAATTGATTTGGTCAGAATTACCCGGGGAAAAGAATTAAGTTTATATATATATTATGCAACATGTACGTTATAAAGAACCGTTTGGTACAAGAAAGACGAGGCTCCAAGAAATGGGGATGAACACCCAGCCGATGTGCCTAACACTTAGCGGCACAAACCTTGAGTCACAAGATATAATGACGTTTATGACGACAATAAAAGCGTTTCATCGCTACCTCTGGCACCTCACCAACTTCAGTATGGGAGCCTTTATAAAAACGTTTTCACGTTAAAACTTTTTTTTAATTATAGAATTATCAAGATGGATCAACAGTTGCTGTTTGTTTAACGTGTCACGTATCAAAAACAAAATACCAAATCTATCAAAGTAGTGGATTCAAGTACCCAGATTTTCCAACACATATACCAAAGCTGGATATTATTTCAGAACGTCTCATTAAATTTCTCCACGACTACCTTTTATGTAGATCAAAAGATTGAGACATCATGGCCAACCGGGACAGTGCAAAACTTGGTCACATTATCAATGTTCCCGTTGAGACAAATAATATGATGAGGAATTTGCCTCGACATCTAGACGATGAACACTCAATATATATTAGCATCCAAAAAAAACTTATACACAAAAGTTATTATTTGAGAGGATTAGTTAACAAGCAAAACAAAAATTAGACTCAGGTTTTTGTTCATACTCCTAAAAAAATATACACGTCGACTTGAAAACCTCCGTTTTTTTCGTCGGTTAAAAAAATAACAGTGCCGTCTAGAGACGCTCGAAAGAAGCGAAGCTTTATAGTAGTTTATAGTCTAGAGCGTAGAAACTAAGCGTTAAAAAAATAAAGTCTTGAGAAAATAAAAAATAAAATACACGTCTAAAAACGCAAAGCTGCAGCAGATTCTTTTCACGATTAGAGGAAAAAAAATTGGAGAGCTCCGCTGTAGCCTTGCGTTCTTAGGCGTGTATTTTATTTTTATTTTCCCTAATATTCTTTTGTTTTCCGAATTATAGAAGGAAAATAAGTACTGAGTATAGGTACTCTTTCAACTTATATTCAGATTTCGACTACCGGAGGCTTAGGGAGTTGAACTACTGTCGTCAATCATCATCATCATCCCAGCGTTAGTCCCGGTTGCCACCCAAATTTTCGTTTCGACGCCCGGGGTCCGCTTTCCGACTTTTTCTACTCCACTTCGCGCGATCTTCAGCATCCCTGGTAGTGAGCCCATTGGCACGCATATCACCCTTTACGACGTCAAGACAGCATTTTTTGGGTCTACCCCTCCTGCCGGGGTCCGGCGGAGGCGGCTTGGCCAGACATTTGTTTCCCACGTAAGCATCCGGTTGCCGTAAAACGTGGCCGTACCAACGGAGCCGACACTCCTGCAATTTATCTGCAATGTCACGGACATGAAGACTACCGCGAATGTGGGAGTTCCTAACTACTGTCGTCAATATGGACAGCAAAATATTTATTGCATTCTTTTTATTGCATTTTGAAAATGTGGAAAGAATCTTAATTTGGAAGTGATATAGCTTTATGATGAAATCGCTAGCTAGGTAGTAGGGCAAGCAGCCGCCCCTGTGGTTTTTAATATAAGCATGCCGTCGTAATAACCATGACGTAACTGCTTACTTAGTGGGCCGTTCACCCGTCTGCTGCTACTCACTAATGTATTAGTTTAATTGAAAAACTTGAGTTAAATTACTTATTTTCTATATAATAGAAAGAAAATTAAATAAAAATGCATATTTATTATTAAAATACTTCACTATAATTAAAGTTTTAATAACTATCATAAACACTGTTATCACACATGACGCTTTGTAACAAACAAATTGCTCTTCTTATGCTTAAATTAAAAAACTATCCTAGCGCTATTATCGGCACCCATAAGACAACAGGTATTCCAAACAAGATGAACACAAAACAAAAATAAAAAAACTGGAAAATTTAATAAAGCCTTTCGAATATTCATCGTTATAGACTAATCCATATAAAGTAAAAATAGATAGATTGCAACTTAGAAAATAACTGCCATTTATCTACTTGGCGTCGATATTGTCCACGCGAACATTTACCTAATTAAATAAAAGAAAAAATAATTATATCTAACAGTGTGTCATATAGCTCTATAATAATAATATATTTTGTCTTTTAATATTTACTGGCGACAACTAAAGCTTATTTAAAAATGTTGAGCGTGTCAAACAAAGCAGGGGGAGGGGCTTAGGGGTTAGCTTTAGAGGTTACATTTTAGTCTTAAACGAGTGGATAAGAAGCTGAGGAAGCAATACCGCAGTGGTTCTGGCGGTTGCGAGCCATCTTGATGTACCCGAGGTCTCCCCAAGAGCGGCCCCACGAGTTTTTCACCAGCCAGTAGTCCCCACCCTCCTCGTCGGTGCCGTACCCCACAACCAGCACTCCATGGTCCAGGTTCGTGGACGAGCAGTTCTCGTCGAAGTACACCCCGCTGGAGTAGAACTGGAATGTTTCTTGGGAGGCGTCAATGGCTACCGAGACGGGCCCGACGGTGGCGACGGCCTGCTTTAGTTTCTCCTCGTCGCCTTCGGGCACGTCCACGAAGCCTTTGTCGTCAGCGCCGGAGTTCTTCGCGTTGTACCTGCACCAAAACAAGGCTTAATGTGAGACCTTTTGATGAATGTATGCATTCATTCTCTTCTGTTTCCAAATAGACGGCTTTTAAGGAATCGTTACCTTAAAATATTTTGAATATTTGTTTTTGATCACGCAAGTAAACTAGAGCTGAGACCTGTGACCCCCTCGATATTGACTAGTGACGTAGGCAAACACGCGTCCACTCTGATAACCTACTGGCCGATAGACATCGTGACACGCTCAAGCATACCTGCACTTATCATCCACGGCCTCGTAGGGATAGGACTTTTCGGTGTCGATCCCCCCGTTGTCCTTGATGTACTTGAAGGCGTTGTCCATAAGTCCACCGTTACACCCGTTGTTGCCGTAAGCCGACGAGCAGTCGATCAGGTTCTGCTCAGAGAGGGAGACCAGGAAGCCAGTCTTGCGGAAGTGTTGCCCCTCCAGTGCTCCGGTCTAATTCAGACAAATGAGACGATGTACATTCACTCGGACAAACAAATTCATATACTAAGTAAAATAAACCTTTACAAACTAAAAGTGGCCAAACTTCTCAAAACTATAGGCAGAGAGTGAGATCTTATTGTTTTGTAAATTCTTATATTAAAACTAACTGTGCCCGCGACTCCGTCCGTGTGGAATAATTACTTTGGGCAGCATTTTTTGGATATCTTATGGTTTATTTTGGATTACAAACCCTAAAATATGAATGAAATATGTAAACAGTAAATATTATCGAATGCAACTGTTACGCCATGCGCCTCCGGAATACGTGCATATGAACCTACAAAGTCCAGCCTAAGCTAAACCCTATTTCATATGATTGTTGTTATAAATCTGAGGTCAACTTAAATTGGAATTTGAAATTTCCGAAACTTATCATTTTTAAGAAAAACAATATTTTTTTCTAAAATAAAAATAGCCTAAGTTACTCCTTGATACATCAGCTATCTGCCAGTGAAAGTCCCGTCAAAATCAGTGCAGCCATTTAAGAGATTAGCCGGAACAAACAGACAAAAATTGTAGAAAATGTTGTTTTGGTATATGTACCGTGTATACGTCCGAATGCACTTACTAAAAAGCGGTTATTTTACTATTACAAACAGACCCTCCAATTTTATTTATTTGTATAGATAATTATAGATTGTGCTAAGGCATAATACGTGAAAACTAGAAAAGGAACCCATTCAAACAGGAGGAATGCCAAAATCAAAATAGACGTTGAATCATTAGGTACTAATTAAAATTGTACAGGTAAATAATATAACAGGAAAAGTTGTGCAGAAATGTTTACACCGTTGAAACCGGTTTCAGAACAAACTTAGTGAAGTATCATTAACGCTTTTTATAAGCTTTATAATATAAAACTATTAAAGGACGTAGATGGGCCCACGCTTGTCTCATGAATAAATATAGATATTATATAGAAAAACTGAGCGCATACCAAAAAAGTAATCGAATCCTGGTCCTTGAGGTTGTCACACAACTATCTCAACTGTACAAACTACTATAATATGTTGAATCGAACTCATTACGAACTGTATTAGAGAAAGTGCAGTGGGGAGACTCCAGAATATAATTTATTGTTGTCGGGTCTCAGAAATGGGCCAAAATTACAGTAACAATGTTGATCGCACGAAAAACCGGTTTGGTAGGGGAACCGAGTGCTGGACTGACAAGTATGAATCATTTGCAAGTGAATAAACATACGGTGACAAACTATACTCATTTACTGAGTTTTGTACTCTTTTTCGCAAACCGTACTCTTTTCAAATCCTGTACTCTGAAAGTACTCATTTGTACTTGACAAAAGATGGGTAGCAATCTTTCGGCATTTTAGAGTAGAACATATCCCACATGAAAATTTAAAAGTTATAATAGGAATTTCCTTATGTTGTCCAGGGACTAATGCTGCTGTTGAAAGGGTATTTTCACTAGGGAATGAATATTGGAGCAGTGAGAAGTCGCAACTTTCTGTAAAAACATTATCTGCCGTCTTAACAATCAAATTTAATATGCAAAATGAAAGTTGTTTGGATGTGGCTACATTATTATACGAACATCCTCATTTAGCAAAAAAAAAAATCCACTCATCTTTTCTTTCTTTCTTTCACCAAAGTTTTTATCGTTTTTTCTTCTTTTGTTTTTTCACCTATGAAATACTTGCAAAGTGTACTCTTTTTGAACAAAAAATAGTTGGTTACCTTAATAAATACCGATCTTTGACCCTTGAATTTGCAAATTGAACTACTAAAGTAAAACAAAAACCACATTAATAAATATATAGTTAATTAATACGACTAATAGAGGAGAGTGGAAGAAGAGGACATAATGTGCCTCCACATAGCTGGGATAAGGACAGGAAGAAGAAGGTAATTAATTAAACTGTCTTAATTATTGGATAATAAAATAGTGTAATGTTAAAACCTATGTTTTGTGTACTGTTTAAATGGATGGCAGGCGAGGAAGGAGCGGCAACAACAAGGCGGGAGCGTTACATTAATTACCAGTGATTAATAAATAGCCCCGCCGCGTATTTAGTACATTATGGCAATGAACCATTTACTAGAAATGTTTAAAGGGCGTTATTTTGATATTACTAAGTCAGGATATTTTAGCCTGTGCTTGGAAAAGATACTGGTCCCTAAAAGAGGTATTTAAAAGCAAACACTTTCCTATCACAGCCAAGAAAAAAGTGTTTAATTCTTGCATCTTGCCATGTCTTACATATGGGTGCCAAACATGGGCACTGACTCAAAAACATCTCTTCAAACTAAGATCGTGTCAAAGAGGAATTGAAAGGAGTATGTTGGGCGTGACGCTAAAAGACCGCAAAAGAGCAGCAGACATTAGATCTACAACAAAGGTGGAAGACGTACTAAAGAAAATAAGACTGTTAAAATGGCGATGGACAGGACACATGACAAGGGAAAGCAGAATGAAATGGACTAAAATTATAACAGAATGGCAACCACGTGATGGCAAAAGAAAAAGAGGCAGACAAGCTAAAAGATGGACAGATGATATCAAGATGATTGGAGGGACAATCTGGTCTAGAAAAGCTACCAATAGAGACGAATGGAAGCAGCTGGAAGAGGCCTATGTGTCACTGGACACGCTGATCACTGAACCGGGAAACCCGATGTATTAGATAGATTTAAGTTAAAACAATTTGCTACTGTGTGTATGTAAAATTAATGTTCAGTATCAGCAATAAAGGCTATTAAAAAAAAAAAAAAAAGTCAGGATATTTTCAAATGAGCAGGTCGGCAGGTGAGCAGGTGCCAGAGGAATGAAATAATGTGATATTCTAAAAAACGGTTATAAGTATTTAAAAGGCATACAAACATCACTTGATACATTCATGTTCAATACAATTATTGGTATAAAGATATACTTTTTTTGTTAATCACGATCACATTATCATCCAAATGGTGAATATCAGTTGCATTCAAAAGTTACACTTATCAAAGTGTAACTTTTGGACACCAGTCCAGAGTTTATTGTTGATAACTCGCTTAAACAAAAAAAAAGTACCACTTCCTTCTTCTACTGTACCGGCTTCTGCCGGGAAAGGGTTCATCTACTAAAGCTACGGCGCCATAAAAACATCAAGTAAAGCCAACTATATATACAGGACAACTACCTATATATGTTATAATTATATTAAATATTTGTTTCAGGAAATTCGATCGCTACGAGGTAAATTTATCAGCTGCGCCTGCGCAAACGTTGGCGTATTCATCAAAACAAAGCCACTCCATCGACATTAATATTCATAATATACGATTTCTTTGTAAATGATAAGCACTAATGGAATCATGTCAATTCAAACTGCGTACTCGCGATATATACCCGAGCAATGACGTTCAATTAGAGTATTTATTTACCAACTAATTTCTATTATCAATCTATCGAAGGAAAAAATAAAACACGTCTACTATTACTCTTCCTGTTATTTCAATTAACAATTTTTATTGTTATTTCTTCAAAATACCATTCTCATGGTATACTGACGGGCTAACTGCCAGGCAGCCAGGTTGAAGGCCTACATAATTAATAGTTATTAGTTAAGTAGGCAGTAACCGTCGCGTCGCGTTATTTTGTCGCCTCTAAGGTCAGTATTCTTACTCCACCCCTGCTCGGAGCAAAAGTTTGCAATTGTTTATTCAAAAACCTCATTGTACCATTTCAATAACACATTGAAAGAGTTAGAAAGTTGTCAAATACCATCTCGCAACAGCCCAGTTTCCACAAACGTGTTTAACGGAGAGCAAGCATCACGAGATGTGCACGCGAACAGTTCGCTCAATGTTTTGCGACTGCCATTTGTATATTGTAATTTTATGACAAGTCGAAAACATAACGCTATATGATGTGATATTTTATGAAATCATCATTTCAGCCGGAAGACTCCCACTGCTGGACAAAGGCCTCCCCAAAGATCTCCACAATGATCGGTCCTGCGCTGCCCTCATCCAACCTATTCCGGCGATCTTGACCAGATTATCGGTCCATCTTGTGGGGGGCCTACCAACATTGCGTCTTCCGGTACGCGGTCGCCATTCGAGGACTTTTCTGCCCCAACGGCCATCAGTCCTTCGAGCTATGTGCCCAGCCCACTGCCACTTCAGTTTTGCAATCATCCGGGCTATGTCGGTGACTTTGGTTCTCCTGCGAATCTCCTCATTTCTGATTCGATCTCGCAGGGAAACTCCGAGCATAGCCCTCTCCATTGCCCTCTGAGCGACCATGAGCTTTCTCATAAGGCCCATAGTTAGCTACCACGTCTGCGATCCGTATGTCATCATTTTATGAAATAGACAAAGAAAATATTGTATTTACAGTGCGGTTACATACTCTTTGTAATTGAACATTATTCATTTCATTATATTAAAAAGATGATAGTTGGACTTCACGTGTACTCCACGTATGGCATGTGAACATAACGCGGTGAAACCAAAGCCGTTGTAATTCGATTACACTAGCATGAGTGGTATGCCTGATATGCTTATTGATTATTCATTCACGTCTAATACATGTTGGCCAGCTGGGGACGGCTTGAAAAAATTCTGTAAACGATTATGTAGCAAGTGAATGATCCGGGATTCCATTTTCTCTTCAGTAGTACGTTGACATCGTCCCCGGCGTTACAAGTGCTGTTCGAGTGATTGCTGTGCCATTTCATGCCGTGGCAACGAAATCATCACGGTCCGGGGAGAAGCAGACGTAGTTAGGTCAGCTACCGTTCTAACCGTTGATCATTGTCCTGCGATGGCCTGGGTGTTAAACAATTTTGTTAAGAAGTATTTAAAGTTACTCACCGCGCTGAAAGACCAGCAGGAACCGCACTTCTGTTGGTCCTTGATTTCGGTGACGGCACCCTCCTTACGCCAGTCCACGACGTCCGGGACAGAGACGTGTGCCGCAGGAATGAAAGTGGCGCCCACGGTCTCGCGCCCCTTGCCGTACAAGCCCTTGTTGTGCCTGAGCGAATTACGCGACATAAATTAGCGGTGCCCAATCAAAATGTAACGGATTAGACATTTTCAAAACAAGGGGGACCAATCCCGAAAGTTTAACTCACAATTTGTTGCATAACATATGTTACGAGATTATTTGTTGTAAAGAAAGTTAAAAATACATCGTATTTACATTTAATAGATTTATGATTTTAACATATTCAACAGAAAAAAAGTGTATTTAAAGAGACGAATAGAGTGAGAGACAAGAAACTGAAAGTGAAGGATGGACATTGAATGATTACCTAGTAGAAGGTATAAAAAAGAGGAAAAAATGGATCACGTACAAATATAGCACGTAGAATTTATTGTAGTTTTTAATTTTTATCTCAGTAATTGTAATGTTATTGTAATATAAAATTGGATCAATGTAATCTGACATTAAAATAATAATTATAGCGCGGGAAATTCATTTTAGAACTCATTACTTGGAGCAGATATGTTATTTAGTTAATAAATATACCGTATTGACTTAACCCAATGCCATTCTTTGCCTTGGCATTGTCACAATCATAACGAAATCTTTATACGGAAATACAATATCAGTTTTTGTCGTCGCTCGCATATTGATAAATAATAAGGCCCCTATATAACTTTTCAAGGGAGTCTTAATAAACGATAAATGGATTCCAACTTTTACATTACATTTATTCTTCACAAAGTTTATTTGCTTTAAATGTTACATTGAGAGGGAAATTTGACAAAAGGCGTTTGTCCCCTTGTGGACTTGATGATCCGAAATTTAAAAAGATCTCTTTTGAAGGTGATCATTACTCGGACTTAATCGTAGCAATTTACAGAAAAATAAATGATTCGAAAGCATCTTTGTTGTACTTTACAAACTGCCCTGTATACGTTAGTCCCTTGAGATTATTACTGTAATAAAGTTGAGGTGAAGTTTTAAAAGTGACTCATCACATGAGAATAATTCATAAAACAAGTGATATTTGTTCGGTTGTAAGGAGTAGTGTCACCCATTACTCATTGGCAACAGTAGGTACAGCTGTTACACTTTGGCCGACCTTAATACCAACGAATTAATGTTCATTGTTTGAACGATAAGGTTGTTGATTGACATTATAGTTATCCGCTTTGTTTACATTTTTTGTATCACCCATATTCTGCTAATATGTCATCATAACAATCAGCTTTGCGTATTTGTACAATTAGGTTATCTGTATTTCGTTACATAATGACTACGATCTAAACTTTAAAACAACACGACATAAAACATTCCATATATTAGCAAAGGGTAAAAAATATCGTCGACCTCCTGATCCTTAACATAAAATAAAAACAACAATTTCATTTGCTGCAAATATATACTATGTAAATGCTATGTATCTTTTTCTTAATAAACTTTTTTTTTGTACGTTTTGCTCGTAAATTTACAAAAGAAAACTTTTTACGACTCCCTAAGCAAGTTATGCCCCTAATATCCGTGCAGGGGCGGAGAAAGAATACTAACCTCTGTGGCCGGGGTCGGCCTGTCGTAAAAGGCGACAAAACAACCCACCCTAGCTACGTGGTAGGGCCTCAAGCCCTTTTTGGATGGCGACCACCTTTGGTCTTAAGTATGTCGCCATAATAACCTTGTGTTGTGTTCCGGCATTAGTGACCCAAGTTCCTGTACCCTTATGGGACAGCAGCGTGTTCGCGATGCCACTGGCGTTGCAAACACCTATAGGCGACGGTAACTGCTAAATTCTAAGCGAGCTGTCAGCCTGTCTGCTGTCCTACGCAATAAAAAAAAAATAAAAAATAATAAGTGCTTATTTTTTGCCCAGACCTATATACTTGTGTTACGATTCATCTTTTTATCCAACTAAACAAACATCACCCGTGTATTTGTTTCCCTGGTTTCTAGGGTCTGTTATTAGTTTCTACAACGTCCACTCACTTGATGGTCTTGTTGAATCCGTTCATGTAGTGGATGAACTCGTGGTGCAGCATGTCGCCATATTTGTTTTGTTTAAGGGTGTAAGTGACCTGTCCCCGCTGGTAGCGCTGGTTGTGCTTCGCGATCTTGTGCTTGTTCTCCGCGTAGATCTTCATGCGAAACTTGTCCTCTATCTCCGATTCGTATTGCTTGCCGTGTTCCATCTGAAACACTTACTTTATTAATTGGGGGCCCCGTGGGGATTCAGATATACAGCCACACACCATTTTATGACACTTATTTCTCCACTTTGGCATTCCTAATTTGCCAAGCATATGAATCTTTAAAACGGCTAGCCACTATTTCTCCTGCCCGTAGGCAATTCTCCATTAATGTCAGTGACATGTAGAAGTACTAGTAGTTAGAATTGTGTATATATCGGTGTAATGATAGACGACTTGGTCACTAAGGGAATTGCTGAGCCTTACAGATTATTCACCTCGCGTGCAGAATATAGACTGGCAAAATAACAAATTAGGAATTACAAAACCAACACCTTGTGAGGAGAAGAATTCCTTGGTTAGAAGGTACCTCGCACCCTTAACCAAGCCAGCAATATCGACAACTTCCAGTTGATTGTAGATTATTTTCCCTGAGTGAATCACCAAGCCGAACGTCTTAACAAATACGTTTCGTTTTTATTATCTAAAATACTAAAACTTATAATTTAATAATCCGATCAAAAGATATCAAAAAATAATATGTAACAATGTAACTAATGAAGAGATCGTATACATTGTAATATCCAGAAGCAGTTGTAACTGCTTCTGGATATTACAAATACTGGATTACATACAGAAGGGATGATTCTTAAAGGGTAGAAGACTAGGTTATGAACTGTAAAAATCGAACAATATCACCAGATTAAATATATTGCAATTTTCACGTACCACACAAAGACTGGAACAATTATTGTCAGTAACTAATTACGATTCAAAGTCCATACACAAGTGGACGTAGTATGCAAACTAGAAATAACCCACAACACGTCACTTTCGGGTAATTAGATTTTTGTTTTATAGGTGTGTAGAAAAAAATAATAATTTATATGAGAAAAATAACATAACAACGTTAAAGAACTGTATTACGAGAATATAGGAAAACTAGATAATTCAATTTTATGACAGTTTAGTATTTGTATATGATGAAAAATCTGGTGGTTCCCTATTGCAAAATTATTGTTTTGCGGGTTGGTTCTTTGTTGATTCTGTGTGGGGACTCTGCACCATCATTTACCACAGTGAAATTTTGGGCAGCTGAATTTGAACGTGGCCGTAAGAGCTTGGGAGACGATGAACGTTTGGGAGGTCCAAAAACTGCAACTACCGACGAAAACATCGCCAAAGTTCACCAAATGGTGCTAGACAACCGCCGAATTACAGTGAGAGAGATAGCATAGATTATGAACATGTCAAAAGAACGTGTTTGTCACATATTCAATCAACACTTAGACATGAGAAGGCGGTCCGTGTGTTGGGTGCCGCGTTTGCTCACGTTAGACCAAAAACGTTTTCGAATGAACATTTCCAACACTCTGTTGGCGCAGTTTAAGCGCAATAAATCCTAGTTTTGGCGCCGACTACTGTTGAAATTTGGATACATCATTATACGCCCGAAACAAAAATACATTCCAAACAGTGGACTGCAAAGGGGGAACTGGCTCCAAAAAAAGTAATAACTGTTTAGTCGGCTGGGAAAGTGATGGCGACTGGATTTTGGGATAGTCATGGAGTTATTTTAATCGATTATCTTCAAAAAGGTAAAACCATTACAGGAGCATACTAAGCATCATTACTTGACAAGCTCAAGGCAGAACTAACGGAAAAACGGCCAGATTTGTAGAAAAAGAAAATCCTGTTTCACCAAGACAATGCACCGTCTCACACCTCAGCGGTGGCTGTGGCGAAAATCCACGTATTACGGTTTGAACCGCCTTACTCACCAAATCCAGCCCCAAGCGACTTCTTTTTGTTCCCTCATCTAAAAATTGAACTCGGAGGACAGATATTTTCGTCAAATGAAGAGGCAATCACCTTCGTGAACAATTATTTTGCAGAGAATAACGCCGAGTACTATTTGGACGGATTGCAGAGATGGGAGCATCGCTGGGAGAAGTGTGTAAAGTTACAAGACTATGTAGAAAAATAAAATAAAAAATTATGAAGAAAAGTCTTGTATTTTTGTTAGGTCGGTAACTTTTCAGACCACCCTCGTATAATTTAATCTTTTTTTTATTTTTTAAATATTTTATCAGCAACTTGAACTTACAAGTAGCCCATACAATCATACCAGCTATAAAATCGTATATGTAACTATAACACACAAGCAATTACCACTTTGTACATCATTTCGTGTACATAAAATTACTTAACCACCATCTTCAACTTCTGCTTCAAAATCAACTGTACCAGAAAACTCATCTATGTCATTTTGAACAGTTGAATCTCCTGATAATCATTTATAATAGTCTTGGGCATCATCTGCAATAAACTTTTTACGTCTTTCAACTTCGCTTCGGGAATAGGTTTTCCATTAGGCCAAAGCGGATCCATTAGTTATTTATTTAATAGTTCTGTATTTCCTCGTAAACTTTTCTTTACATTTACTTCTATATAGTCATCACTCAGGTTCACTCGCATAAAAATCGAAAACTCATCTTCTTTTTTGAGCATTATCTCTTTTGTATTAAGCCAAGACACTTTAGAGCCATCAGTAGCTTTCTTCCTGTCTGTTATTTTCTTTTCTAGGTTAACACTTGACAAAAAATCTTATGTTTCATACCGTGAACTTATTATATTAGTTTACTCTTTTTGCATACCTGCATTATTCGCATATACTCTTCTGGCGTATATAATCTTTGTTGTAATTTGAAAGCACATTCGATTCGGCCAAAATCGGTATCATTCGGCAGAAAACTGTTACCAGATTCTAAAAAGCGTAGCCTGATTGTTTCCAGTATTGGGGAGTTTATTAAAGCTTTTAGCATTAACGTTAGTTTATTATTACGGTTTTGGCCTCCGCAAGAGTCTCTCGAAAGTTTAAGTTATTCACCCCGCTTTCGCTAAGCCTCTCCTCCTCATTAGATGCTTATGCAGACGAGAGCCTACTTCTTGGGATCCCCTTCCCGTTTCACCTTCCACCCAAACGTTGCAATCATCATCTGGTCACCGCTTCCTAAGTGGATTTATAAATTGTATACGTGGAAGAAATAGGCTTTTTTCAAATGTGATTGTTTCGATGAAACCATCTTCTTTAGCTGATTACATATCATCTTTCAGTTGCTGTTATAATGCTTTTGCGTTTTGTAAATGTTCTCTGTGAGCATCGACTACTTTTTACATGTATAGTAGTCGCATTTGTTGCATGTATCCTTTTTTAAAGGTTTCATGCGAAGATCAAACCTCGTAAGAAACACGCGCTCAACTTTTGAAAAAGAGCACTTTCTGTCCAACCGATTTTGCTTCACATTCGTATAGCTTATAAAAATATTTTCTTGCAAACAAGTATATCGAGTAAAGGTCTTTTTCTTTGAATTATCACTAGTAGCAGAAACGTATGATTATTGGTTTTTCCTTGACGCAAGCTGTAATGAACATATTATGTGCTTCTGAAAGGGGCGAAAGCATAGAATTTTTGAAATTTAGTTAATATATTTTCTCTCGAAGAGGATATCTCGACATTTTTTTGGGTAGTGACAGTTGAAATCTAAAAAATGACTGATTCCTAGAGTTGACATAACACAAGTTTTGGTGTTTCCTCTTCTTCCTTTCTTCTCGAGTGTAATCACCATACTTTCTCTTTTTACCTCTTTTTGGCCTACCTAAAGATCTAGTTCCAGAAATGTTCTCGAGTAAAGTTTTATTAGAATTACTGAAAGTTTGAATTTCATTTCCCAAGCCTCTTAGTTCATTATTTATTTTTGATTTTATAAAATACTAGCAGCCCGTCCCAGCTTCGCACGGGTATTTAACAAAAAATTAAAAATTAAACCCCTCTATTTTTTTCGGTCTCGGGGAAAAACCTCTCTTGACGGGTTCCCCCGGCCCGGGGGGACCGAGGGATATAAGGGACTCCGGAAAAGATTTTCGACCATCCGACTACCCACTAAAAAACCCCGCTGTTCTCCTATCGCCTACGCCCGGGCCCACGGATATATGGCCTGCTGATCACGTGGCCCGGGCCGGCGCCGGCCCACGCTTTGTCTTAAAGCGGGCCCCTTCTAAAGTGCTAGCGCCAGGGGGTCAGGGTTTCGTCCCCCCGGCGCTCTCTTGTAACAAATCTAGGAGTTGAGGGGGGCTGCGGAACAGCACGCGGCCTTCTCCCTCGCGGCAATAGTGCGGGCGGCGGATCCTCCCCCGAGGGGCCACCCGCGGCCGCTTTCTACGGCGCCCGGAGATCGTTGCCCGCCCTCCGGCGCCGACGACGCAGCCTACGTTGGCGGGAGGGGACTGCGGTGGCGGACTCCCGCTCCCGTTCCGCCGCCTCCCTTGCAGATACTACTGCCTCGCAAAAGGAGGCGACGGCCGTCCATCCAGGATCGCCCCCGACCATGGACAGAACCAGGGCCGGGAGCGACAGGTCCGCGGCCAATTCCGGACGGGACTCGCATCCCCGTCGCGTGCTAGTCAGGCGTGGGTACGACTACCAGACGACATTCCAGAAAAAGCAGAGTCGCCTGACGTCGTAGCCGGCCCAGCAAGACCAACCGACAGCGAGGATGCAATTCCCGCCCCGGGAACACTCTCTGTGCAGACGCAGTCGAAATAGGCATAGTTTCGACTACCAAATCAGGTCCCAGGGTAGAAACCGGGACCCCAATCAGCATTCGCAACCATCCCACCGAGGACCACGCCACGAACAGAGAGCTAAGTTGGAAAGGATGTAAGCGGTAGACGGAAAGAAAGGTATGACTCTGTCGCCTCGAACGGAGAGGAGAGTGAAGCGACGGATGCTCGGGCACCTCGGGTACGCACACCCGTGCACTCCTCGGACAGAGGAGCGCCCCTGAGGGCAAACCCTTCTATTTGCGTCAGGTTACTAAAAAAATAAAATTATAAAGAAAGTTTGAATATTATTTCTATGAGCTTTTATTTTAATGATTTTTTTTGTTATTACTTTTTATTTATTTTTCGTTATTTTTTAATAAGTATTCTAATTTTTGTAAAAACCCCAGTGACGTACGCCTACATTGCATAAGGTGCTGCCTAGCTAGCCGAACAGGGTGAACGGCTACCACGCAACATTTTTCTAATACTTACATTTTTAAACTCGTGATATCTTTCGAATGGAATATCCGAATTGAATAATTCAAAAAGTTATGTTAAGGTATTGAAACAGTTTTGAATATGAAGTAATTTATTTTGATAAGGATTAATACCAAGATCCAAATAAAGAGCCATTTCTAGGGGCGGCATTTCAATTAAATTTTTAAAATAAAAGAACACTTATTGTGGCATAACTATAATAGTTAGACATATGCTGTCGCGACACTTTTTGTAAATAATGATGTGTTCTGCAAAGTTGTAGTACATTATTTTATTCTATCATCAATAGTTTTCGCAACGCACGCGATTTAAATAATATTTTAGGTAATTTTTTTACACTTTGGGTTACATTATTGGAGTTTTAGTAAGGATCCCTAATTTTTTTGAAAATATAATATAGCCTATGTCACCCGGGGATAGTGTAGCTTCCCAACAATGAAAGAATTTTTTAAATCGGGTCAGTAGTTTCGGAGCCTATTCAAAGCAAACAAACAAACAAGCAATCAAATCTTTCCTCTTTATAATAGTAGTATAGAAGTATAGATAATATAATCTTTATGAAACTAAGTATCTTGGTTATTTTTTTAGCTCATTTAGGTGATACGCAAAATAGAACCAAGTGACATGGTTCTCTTTAGAGAAAAAGAAAGACAAACATAGTTTGTATTTTTATTTTCTTGTGAGAACCATGTCGCTTGGTTCTATATTGCGTATTAAAAATGTTATGGTTCTATAGGTGCAATGCCACGTGAATCCGTTTAGCTTATAAAAAGTGACTCAAACTCGGGTTGGTATCTTTACTTGCTTTGTGGCTTGGTATAATGGCCAGGATTTTTCACTCAAATTGTGGGTTGGTTCTAGTTTGCATAACTACGTCCAAGTAGTAATGACCTTAAAATATCTCCTTTCCGCTTTGTTTAACCTCTAATGGATTTGTTTTTGTTGACGTTAGCAAAAAAATTCTAACAAATTGGAGAAGACTTATTCACACATCGTTAAAATTAAGTCTTTTTTCCGAGTCGTGGTATATATTCCTCAGGGAACTTCATCCCATCATATAACCTTAGATGCTATACCATTTGAATAACAATCACATAAAAACAGAGGACATTTTCAACATTTACGAGAGCATTATAAATAATCGATGTCTTAATCATAAAAATAAAAAAGTTTACATACCTTAAATACGTTCCATTCTTCTTTAACGAGGTCGAAAAAGGAAACGGCGTTGGTGGCCGCAATCACGCATAGCAGTAACGCCAAAGTCTTCATTATCTAAATTAAAAAAAAAGTTAAAAGTAAACTGGATTTACATGTCCTGGAATTATAGAGAACACATACAACCGTATCATAAAATTTTTCCTTAACTTTAAGAATTCCTCTACTTCGAACGGGATCTAATTCGTAAAATTCTTATAAATGTTTGTTTTGAAAATATGCTTATGTCTAAACACTATTGTTCAGCTCCGTTTTTTATAAAAATCCAAATTACGGCTCCAACGCATTCGCATGAGAACCGAACCGTGGAAGATCATTACATTTCATAAACAATTACTGTGAAAAAACATCTATACAATACCTAACTATAGAATATTGTACAAATTTATTAATACAATATATTATAGTAAAAACAAACGCCTAGTGTGCGCACAAACAAACGCTTAATGTGCGCACAACTCCAGAAGAAATATAAACAAGGAAATCTTATTCGCGTATTGCATCACGCGAATTTTAATTGTTTGTTGATTTGTTCTGTGCGAACAGGATACACACCCGGTTATATCGACTGTTATAGGGTGGTGTTTGAAATATGTAAACACAATCTAGTAAAAATAAATGTTCCTCATTTTAAAATATTTTCTTGATTTATAAAACATTAAGCTAAAGACATTTTAATACCCAATAAAATATTAAATAACTGTATTCAAGTAAGGTAGGTATTAAAAGGGATTACCTGTTTTTGAAATAAATCTTTTAGAGGTTTATAAATAGATTCGTTTATATAAATCTCATGCAATATAGTGTACTTAAAATTCTTGATCTCACAACAAAAGGAACAGGTAACAGGCTATAGTATAATGAATGTCGCGCGATTTACGCACTTCAATTTTTAAGACAAAGGATAGCGACTATTCGCAGTTTCCATTGAACAATACTTAGACTATATGTATACCTAGAACAATATTATGTCTTAAATTTCTAACTTGCGTTTACTAATAAAATAATACTGACCTCCTCGATACTAATTTTCCCCGATACGATTAATAATATAAATAATATTGACTACACGACCACACGCCTTAACTTGTTCTAAATGTGTGACTGTGGAGTTTCGTTGTTGTTCATTTTAAATTCCTATAGTCATGGAGATACATTTGTGGTAGTGGTCGTATTGTAATGCGAATAGTTGTATTGTGAATGTGAGTGAATTACATATTTTTGTGTGAGTGCGGATTGGAGTTGCCTTGTTTTAAGAAATTTTTCGATTACAGAAATCAGTTTTCAATCTATTACATAATCGACTATTATGATGCATGTACATTTTTATTGTTATTTTTTATTGCCATTACTTCTGGGCTTATTAACAGCGATTTATTTTATGTGCATTACCTGCAATAAGCTTTAGGTTAGCTTCAATATTTTTTTATTAATTCTATATTTTTATATTTAAATTTAGCATAAATTATAAAGATATTCTTTAAAATATGTAAATAATCGATAAGGGATAATAATAATAATCTGTAATAATATCAGAAGGTTGCGTGTTCAAATCACGTCGGGGTCACCGATTTGGAGGATTAACTGGACCTCCTATGGGGTAGATTCCCTAAGCGAGAGATTTAATCAAACACATATATTTCACTGGCTCACTATTTTTAATCATGGTGTGTATCATGGTATTGTGTGATTACTAATTAAAAATTACAAAACTTATCTAATATAATTATATAATAATTTAGTGACAGACTCTGATATTTACATAATTTGTATTGACATATCAATAACTTCTCGAAATGTCTAAAAAGTATACATATACCTAGAAAGAAGAATATAAAAGTATACAATTCTTAGATTTTATCAGTGTAACAATTCAGGTGGCGAGTGAGGCGCCACAAAATAAAAAGTATGGATTGAATAATCAATTGGTAATTTACATTGGCTTCCATATTATTATTATGATATTAATATAATTATTACCTTCCCCCTTAGGGGAGGTCCGAGCCCAGCACATGGGATGTTATAGGCTATTATTATTTACAATATTATTTTATTATTACATGAGTTAATTTTTATTGATGCCATTACTCAAAAATTAGTTTTTAACTAGTTTAAAATATTCTTTAAAAGTTTAGAGACGACAATTTAGAACATTTAAAAAGTTCACTGTTGTTGTTGTTGTTTTAATTTGCCAATCTGGCAGGCAATTAAAAAGTTCACTGTTTCGACACATAAAAGCCATTGACAGTTGACATTGACAGAATATTGACTGTCATAACAATTATACCATGTGCAATTTTTGGACTTTTTATGATTTAATTGATTTATTAAAATTATATTGAAAACATGAAAGAAGAAAACAAAAACGAAAGACGGAAAAAACATAATTTGTATAAACCCAGGAAAAAGAAAAGCGCCGAAGAAGATGCTGCAATTCAGTATTTAAAAGCACAATACGATAAGGTGAATTTCGTTATACTATTCATTCCTTTTCTACTTCTATGCTGTTCGAACTCTGTAGAATCTGAATGTTTTCTCCTATTTAGTATGCAGGCGATTTGTATATGTAATTTACGTTTTAATATCTTTGCAGATTGTACCCGATGAAATTAAAACATTTAAAGATTTTCCCTTGTCCCAAAAAACTTTGAAAGGATTAAAAGATAATAACTATATTACTCCGACTGAAATACAGAGGCAATCCATCGGATATGCCTTACAAGGAAAGGACATTCTTGGAGCAGCTAAAACTGGATCTGGAAAAACATTAGCATTTCTAATACCGATATTGGAAAACTTATTTTGTAAGAAATGGACTAGGATGGATGGCGTGGGAGCTTTAGTAATATCTCCGACTAGAGAACTTGCATACCAAATTTATGAGACCTTAAGAAAGGTGGGACACAACCATGACTTCTCAGCAGGCCTTATTATTGGGGGACAGAACCTCAAATTTGAAAGGAAAAGAATGGATCAAATCAATATATTGATATGCACTCCTGGTCGTCTCCTTCAACATATGGATGAAAATCCTCTCTTTGATTGTACTCACCTTCAGATTCTAGTTCTGGATGAAGCAGATAGATGTTTAGACATGGGTTTTGAAACCACAATGAATGCTATCATTGAAAACCTTCCTACTGAGAGACAAACACTGCTATTCTCAGCAACTCAAACAAAGTCTGTGAAAGACTTGGCTCGGCTCAGTTTATCATTCCCGGCTTATGTTGCACCACATGAACAGGCTGAAACTGTGACCCCTGAATCTTTGCAGCAAAGCTATATTGTATGTGAAATTGATGAAAAGTTGGGTATTTTGTGGTCTTTTATAAAAAACCATTTAAAACAGAAAGTACTTGTGTTCATGGCTACATGTAAACAAGTTAAGTACACATATGAGCTGTTTTGTAAATTAAGGCCGGGTGTTAGTTTATTGGCTTTGTATGGAACTTTACACCAGGAAAAAAGAGAAAAAATTTACAAGGAATTCTGTAGAAAATCAAATGTTGTACTTTTCGCTACTGATCTTGCATCCAGAGGCTTAGATTTTCCTCGTGTGAATTGGGTTATACAGTATGATTGCCCTGAAGATGTGGATACATACATTCATAGAGCAGGGCGTACAGCCAGAGGTGTCTTTGGTAAAGGCGAAGGACTACTTATGTTGCTACCACACGAGGAAAAGATAGTTGAAGATCTAATAAAGAGCAAAATACCTATAAATAAAATTGCTGTTGATCCCTCCAAAGTAATAGCTCCACAAAGAAAAATAGAAGGATTACTATCAGACAACACTGAATTGAAACAATCAGCTCAAAGAGCATTTGTGAGTTACCTTAAATCTATATTTTTAATGAAAAATAAAGAGATATTCAAAGTACAATTATTGGATACAGATGCATATGCTCGGTCCCTGGGTCTAATTGTGCCACCAAGAATAAGATTTTTACAGAAGTACCAAACATTTAACAAACAAAAAGAATTAAAGACAGAGGGAGGCGATAGAAATGCCATTGAAAAGTTAAATGCTAATAATGTTTGTGATGAAGATAGTGATGAAAGTGTTACAGAGGACTCTGAAGAAGAACCAAAAGAACAGCTTAAAGTAGAAAAGAAGAAAAATAAGAATATACCCACATTCAACTTCCACAATGATGATGACAGTGAAGAAGATGAATTTTTAAAAGTAAAGGAAAAGAATATGGACATAGACAGTGTCCCTGTGGTTCAGGAAATATTGCCTAAGAAGAAAAGTAAACCACTAACAAAGGCAGCTGTAGCTAAGAAAATTCTTAAAAAGAAAATTAAAGTTAACACTCAAGTAAAGTTTACAGAAGAAGGTGATATGATTGAAGATGAAAATAAAGATGTCAAATCAGAAATAGCAAAGCAATTCGTAAGTGAAAATGTTGGTGGAATAGATATTGAGAAGGCAAAAGAAGTACTCAAAGAGGAAGATAAGTTTGACAAAATAAGATTTAGAGAAAAAGTTAAAGCTAAACATAAAGAGCAGAAGCGAAAGTTGAAGAACAAAAAGAAAGATGAAAATGGTGAGAAGGATGACTTTGGTTCACAGTCTGAATCAGATGGACCAGATCTGTCATGGCTGCCTGACCCTGATAAGGTGTATGACAACACTAATAGTGAGGAACATGCAGGAAGTGAAGATGATGACGATCCAGTATCAAAAAATGATTCAGAACCTGACACTGACGACAGATATCACAGGTACTCATTTAATTGCTATTTGTAGTATTTATTTTTTGGCAATAGACTTCTTAGTAGTAAATAGTTAGTAGTTCTATCATACTTTTAAATCATTTTCTTATTCTTAAATGATGGTTTTCTTCCAGGCCGAGTAAGCATAAATTGGTTGAAAGCAGAGGTATCCCTCAAGAAAGTGTGATCCCTAGAAAAGTGAAGAAGGTGCAAGATATATCTGCATCACTCTCTGTCCAGGAAGCTGAAGCTCTTGCTATGCAATTATTAAAATCCCATTGAATCTTGTAGAGTCTGGCCATGCTAACTCTGCAGAAGTAAGAAAATTATGGAATTTGAAAATCTATAGATGGTAACACCGTCTATACTTCGAAAAACTAATTTGATACTAGCTGTTTTTTATTTTAGCCTGTTTTGTTTATATTCTGATTTTTTCATGGTAAAGAATAGCCATGACTTCAGCACGATGCATTGTCGATTTGATACATTTTTGAGGTAGAGCATAAATAGGTACGATACAGGTTATAATAATTCTAGATCCTAACTTTTAAAAATCTACTGAGGCTATTGTTTATCTACACATTGATAATACTTTAGCCTTTACTTTAAGGAGATTTCTGAAACTACTCAGACAGTATAAAAACAACGATAGATTTTTTAATGTTAAACATCATTTATTTTTTTGTTATGTTATTTCGTGTTATATTTACAAATGAAACCATAGCAAACACTCAATCATTCATCAGAATCAGAAACTAAATATTCAATGCCTTCAAATTCAACGGGTTCATCATCTATATTACTATCATCGCTGTCAGATTCTTGTAGGTTTATTATAAATGGAATAGCATCATCCAGTAACCTGTCTTTTATTTTGTGCTCCTCTTCTAACCGTTTCACATGTCCAGCATATTTTTTCCAGTCATCCGCTGTGACTGATCCAAATACTTCTTCAATTTTTTTAACCATTTCTTCCAGAGTGCTTTTAACATTTTTTTCGGCAATTTTTCTTTTTACTTGGCTCCATACCAGCTCAATAGGGTTTAAGTGGCAATGATACGGTGGCAATCTCAAAACTTCGTGGCCGTGTTCTTTTAACAATTCATCTATGATGTATATTGGATCAGGTTTGTTCCTTTTCACCAAACAAAGCAGTTCTATTTTTGTGAACTCCTCTGACCATGTAATATTATTACTAGTCAGCCAGTCTCGAATATCTTGTTTCCTTGAATTGGTATTTGGTGGCCTATTTATTTGTATACTATGGTAGCTAGCATTGTCGCAAACAATAATACTCGGTGACTCAAGATTGGGCAGTAATTTTTCAGACACCCATTTTGTGAAATTTTCAGCATTCATGTCATCATGGTAGTCTGCATGCTTCGATTTTGTACTAAACACAAGTAACACATTATTTACAAACCCATTTTCTGTCCCAGCATGAACTATAATAAACCGTTTGCCTTTTGAGATGTTCTCCACCATTTTGGAGGTAGATGGTCCTTGCCAACTTTTTTTGGGTTTATAATTCAAGTGCACATATGTTTCATCAATATATACAATAGGTTTTCTCGTTTCTACAGGCTCGTTTCTTGATGACAAAATTTTTCTTATGTATCTATGCCTCCATGCCGCCACATCATGTTTTTCCATAAGGACTGTCCGTTCTTCAAGATTTTTTTTAAATTCAAAGCCCATGTTTAATAATATTTTGCGTAAGGTTTCCCTGCAGCCAGTAAAATCAATTGATTGCCTCAATTCAAGTAGTAATTTACGCAGAGTAGGCACTTCCTTTCGGGTCAAATAATACTGATTTATTGTATTTCGTATGGCGCATTGGTCAAAATTGTCAATATTAACTTTCGTTGCCCGTGCTTTACGCTTTTTGCCAGGAGTCCTCCAGATTCCTTGATTATTTTGGCCCTCATTTTTAATCACTCTTAAAGTTCGTTCGCCGACTCCTGTATAAATAAATATAAATTATTTATAAAATTTAATTTAACTTGTATTGAATGCAATATGTATTGGATGTATGTTGTACCTACTTACATAATCTAACGAAAATTGTAGAAAATAAATACGTAAGTAACAGATTCTTACCAGTCATTGAAGCGATCTTTTTTATATACTGGTTCTCACTATTGATGGCAAGTTCTTCAAGAGCCTTTAGCTTCTGTAGGGCAACTTGAAGATGAGGTTTTAATTCATCACTTATACCACCTGAAATGTCCAAAAATAAATACTTGTTATGAGTTAACTATCTATAATTTATGTAATAGTGACATAAGACCCATACAAGTAATGTCAAAATCCAATCTGCAGGAATCAAATCTACATATAGATCGTATGCGATTAGGTCATTGTTCAACTCCAGTATTCTTGGCAAAAATAAGGGTAAGAGACCACTCACTTTGCGAATGTGGACTAGCTGAAGGAACATTAGAACACATTTTCTTCTCTTGCCCCAATACTACACAACTGTTGTACGTTCTTCTTCCACATGATTTTCCTCGACTTGTTAATGTCAATTCTCTGCTATCATTATGTGACTATAAACATGTAATTACTTTATGTAAATTCCTATCACTAAATAATATTTATTTATAGTTCACATTTTTATTTTTATATAAACAAAGGTAATTTTATCACATCATAATACTATATTTATTTATACTTCCTAACATCTATCCTCTCCATTTTGAACCATTTATCCTCTCCACTATGACATTGGCAAATCGATGCCCATGGCGTTGGAGCCAAGACTCTCAAGAATAGAATAGAATATATAGATACGTTATTGAAATTGGACTTGGATTAATTTGACACGAGCTTCTTGTCACCATTATCAACAGGCTATGAGTATTCGAAAAAATGTTCTTAGATATATCTAATGGTAAAATAAAACGGCGAAGTATCAAAATCAATAGATTTACTTACACGTCAACTTTTCGATATCTTGTAAACATTGTCGTTTTTGGCTAAGGACGACATCATGATGTTCCTTCACATCTTGGAATTTACTTATCATGTTATATAATAACTCCCGCACTCCACTTTTAATAGGTTTAACCATTTTTCTTTAAAATATATGAAAAACAACAAACAGCGTAACCGATCTGACAGCTCACGTACCACGAAAGTGACATCAGAAAAAGTATACCATATAAAAAACTTTTTAGGGTTGCCCATTTATTCCATTGCAGAGTTAGCGTGGCCAGACTCTATTCTCACGAAGTCTGTTTGGCTCTGGATATGTAGTAGTTATGTATACCGATAAGCGTGCTAGTGTGTGTGTAAGCGAAGGAGCAATGAAATCTGACACATAGTCCACTTTCGACAAATGATTTTTTACTTCGATGTGTGCAATACGCTATACATCCACAGTAATCCTCGAAAATTGTTCAACGGTTATTAAAAGAAGAAAAGGAATTGCCTTCCACTTCACCAAAATTCATTTCTCCTTTGAAGAAAAGAAAAAATCGAATAATAAAATAGAAATAGATAGTTTTACAGCCGACGACAGTGAATCGGAACTTGAATGTTTATCTGATAGTGATTAAAAGTACTTTATTTTATTATCAGATAAACATTCGAGTTCCGAAGTCAGAGAGCGCATTATTAATAATTTATAATATTTTATCTTAAGAAACAAAAATGCTTATTTATCTGCGATTATTTTATTTAATAAACAGGTGGTTGTGGAGCCTTAACCTTTTTAGTGTTAAGATAATTTTCACATATTTTGCATAAATTCCGAAAGAATTTTTGAAAAATTTAATACTGTAATGCATTCAATCAACTGGGCACTGTAAAGAAAATTGAAGATGAGAATGTTAATTATCTTACTTCCCAGAACACAAAATGTTAGTTAACTATCTCTATGATTTAATGCAAAATGTGCAAAAAATATTGGATTATATTGGTGGGGAATATTATTAGCCAATTAGGAAAATAGCTAACAGAGAAAAACATTGGGGTAAAATACGGTACGGGGTACCTATACAAAATGTACCGTGTTTATTTTAACAATGGTAACATTGGTAAACCAATATGAACTGTCACTAGTCACTACTGTCAGGAAGAAAACTGATCGTTGCACTTAGGCGAACGCTGTATTTTGTAAATTATCAAGTTTTCTATGGATTTAGAATAACTATAAGTGTTGTACTTATTAATTTTAATTATGTTCTGGAGTGGTAATTATATTGCGGTCAGGGAGTTAAATTTTCTCCTCAAGGAAGAGGTACATAGTTTGTTGAAATATTTATGGTTATAAACGGATGTGTTGAGCAGTTTTATTCCGGTACCATTTAACGCCTCCTTTCGCTTAGTAGAAGTCTCGTATAGCGTTAGACGATTGCCCATGGACTTAGGGCTCTTAACACCTTTATGCACACTCAGGTTTTTGTGATTTTCAGAATGTATCACTCACCCAAGTGTTGGAAGCAGATGACATTTTGCAAGAATGTAAGGCTGATAATAAGGCTCTTATTCAATTGTAAGTGTATATTATACTAGCGATATATATTTAGAGTGCAGTATATTCAATATATATATTTATTAAATATAATCTTGATTATTGTCTAATCTATATGGGCATTTTAAAATTATGATAAGTTGTTCCATATCTTTGTGAGTCTAATATTCACTTCATTAATTAATACATAATATTACAAAATTAATAATTATTTTAAAAAAATAACTATAATAGCTTACTAGCCTTTTTTGCTGATGTTGCTTAGTGAGATCAGTTATATAGCTCAATAATTGAATTCTTAAATTATTTATTTCTATTTGTTATAATACAACTTTATTTTTTTTCAGCTTAACAAGACCAGAGATTCTGGCAGAGTTGATTACTCTGATAACGGAAGAGCCATCTCAATATGTAGAAGTGACTTCACAGTATCGCCATGCAAATATTGCATGTGAGGTCCTCACAAGCCAGTTAGCGATGCTAAGTGATAGATTGTCTTCAGACACGGTGCAGATGAATAGGCTGTGTGACTTTATCAATAAGGATCCTCCGTTGAACCCTTTATTGGCATCATATTTCAGTAAAACTGTTGAAATGTTGCTGGAGCGAAGTCCCAAACAGGTACACCTCTATTGTGAGTCATGTTCAGGTAAAGGTTTGTTGTTTTGTGTCATCATTCAGACCATCCTAATTTGATATCTTAGATATTTAAATCATTGATTTTTTGTATGAGATATTAACATAGATAGATAACTCTTTATGGTTTACATTTACAAAATAAAACTTATGACTAGGACAACACACTAAAAACTAGACAATAACTATAATTAATAACACAAAAATGAAATAGAAAAAGAAGAGGCAATCTTATTGCTTAAAGTGATCTCTTGCAGATAACCTAACTAGAAGGAATTATAATAAAGAATATGGCGGTGTAGGTGAATTACAATAAAATGAAATTATATATACAGGGTGACTGACAAACCCGTTCAAATTCACACAGAAGAATCTTTAGTAAAAGTTATGAGAAACATGTATTTTAGTTTTGTATCACATAGTACAAAAATGTTGAGTAATCAGCATCACAAAGTCATTCAAAGAACTCGCAATTTACATAATACGGCGATAGAGTATGAATGACCTCACCATCTGACCTAGTAAAAGGCCGAGGACGGTGGCATTGAACCGGGTGAGCGAATATGCACTTCTCATTTATGCGGGTGTGACAGAGACAGGTAATAACAGGTTAACGTTCGCTGTTTGCACCATATGCTTATTCTGTATGATTGAATTAATTATCCTATATGAAATAGTTTATGGTGAAAATTTGACATACAATTTTTTTTTGCAAAAATGGGTTCCTTAAATGATGTTTAGTGTGTAAAAAAAATTTGGACAGGTTTGTCAAAGTCACCCTGTATATGTATATATATATTTTAAGGCTGTAGGACAGCAGTTAGGTTGACGGCCCACTTAGAATTTAGCAGTTACCATCGCCTATGGGTGTTTGCAACGCCAGTGACATCGTGAACACGCTGCTGCCCCATAAGGGTACAGGAACTTTGGTCACTAATGCCGGAACACAACACAAGGTCATTATGGCAGCATACTTAAGACCAAAGGTGGTCGCCATCCAGATGGGCTTGAGGCCCTACCACATAGCTAGGATGGGTTGTTTGGTCACCTTTTACGACAGGCCGACCTTGGCCGCCGAAATTAGTATTCTTTCTGCGCCCCTGCACGGATGGATTTATATATAGATATTAACATAGTAGTTTGGAACACATGAAGATGCCTTACTTACCAGCTACTTTCTGCTTCTTTCTGTTGTAACCTGCAGGACATTAGCTAAAGGTACAGGAGAGATATTAAAAGCCTGTGTTTCCATTTTTTCACAGCATCTGGTGAAATTCCTTGGGTGTACAAATTTCCTGCTGATTATTTTCTTAATGAAATGTCATATTATTTTGAACATTGGTGCCTCTAGGTGACACTTATTTCTTGTGCAATGAGATTTCATACTGATATTGTAAAATTCTGACATATTATTAGTTCATTAGTATTTTACAAACTACTTACATTTTAATACAATAGTTATGGCTTGGTTTGGTTTTTACAAAAGTGATTGCTCTCTGAGACCCATTTTACAAATGATAGTGGAGTAACACAATATAGCCCATCTAATAAAATATTGTAAATTGTCTGTCGTATGTTAGCAATACACCTAGTATTGCTAACATATGGCTGGCAGGCACCTAGAGCATAATAATACAGTATTCACAGTATGAAATAAGGCCACTCAAGCTACTGACTATATAACGGAACAAACCCATGACTATTTTTGACCAACTCCCCCCTCCTCTCTAGTTTTCACATAGCATAGCAATCATAAATACAGATTTGATACATTTTTAGTAGACAGAAAGTTAAAAAAAATTATTTAAATCATATTTGTCTTTATTAGTACAGCGCTGCCGCCTGACGCCATAAATGCAAGAAAAAAAATGCGCAATTTCCTCAGAGGATATTAACTATGCAATTACAAATTAAGCTCCCAATGACCAAACATTGTATTTTGAAGACCTCCCTGGCCCCCTGAATGGGTCATGTAGTATGGGTATATTCCCTAACATTGTGAAATATATAAGAATATGAATGATTTATTTATTTGTTTATTGCAGGTTCTATTGCAGGTTCTATATTATTAATATTGGTTCTATCCAAATGCAGGGAGTAAAATAAATTTTACTCCCTGCATTTGGTGAGATTCTACATAGACATGGATTCTTATTGCCAAACATATCACCAGGACTGGTACCTGTATCATATAGTGTGTCTGCGTGTGCTGGATTTCTTCAAGTCGCGCAGGGACTTCCTACCAAACCTTTTGAGGCACATCTCCACATCGGCCATTGCTGACACTTTCAAGTATTTCATAAGACTTGATGACCTTTTCAATAAAATTGTTATGGAGGTATGTATAGAAGAAAGTTATAAAAAAAGGAACCTTGTCATGTCAAAAAAAAAAAAAAAATATATATATATATATATATATATATATATATATATATATATATATATATATATATATATATATATATATATATATATATATATATATATATATATATATATATATATATATATGTGTTTTTGTGTTTCTATATGTAATAGTTCTCTTAAAAATTAAAATATTAGAGATTGGTCTCATCTATTTTGGCTTTTCTCTGTTTTCTTGATCAAGAAAATAAAAAATCACTGCTGCCGCCTTCTACATATATTTAACTATTTTAATACTTACTACCTGCGGGAGTTATTCGTTAGGCTCAATATCTATATACAAAAGAAAAGTATTTCCATTGTACAATACAAGTGTTCTGCTACTTACTTTTTTAATGAACAGTAGCCTAACTCAATTATTTTTTAGTGGTTAGAAGAGCATCAGTTCCTGGAGTCCCTCATACAAATAATCTGTGGCACCTATGTCCCTGAGGAGCTCTCCACGCGACCGTCCAATGAGGCACAACCTCAAAAAGAAGACAGAAAAGCTGAAGTTGTTAACAACAAGCAGAATACAGATCAAACTAAAGAGGAAGTTGACCAAGGTAGGATAACGCCCTTTTCCGGCCCCCATGAATGGGTCCAGGGGCGAGGGACTTGGGGAAGTCCCCGCCCCCTATTCGATGGACCCGAGGCGGAGGCGCGTGCGGGTGTCGGCGCGCGCCTCTGAGGCGATGCACGGGGTAGTTAAACACCTCACTACCCCGTGCAGGAGACGAGGCCCGGACAGACCGGGCCAGCACTAGTGTGGGGCTGCGGAAGAATCTGGATTCCCGCGGCCCCGCGCGCACGTGTGAGGTGACACCGGGGTGGTGGTTTTAGCCGGTAGGAGTCCGGCATGCCCCTCCGCCTTTCCCCAGGCGGAGGTAGTCCATGAGGATTTCCCCACCCCGTAAAAAAAAAAAAAAAAAAAAGGTATAACTTTTAACATTGTACATTTAAGATTGTTCATAATGAAAACAAAGTATTCACTTGCAAGATGATTCAAACATGAATTTCAATAAGGAATGTACATATGCTACGTGACCCATTTTGTTTTTCATCAAAATACCATGCTTGATCACTGGAAGGAGGGGGTGGAGTTTTTCGATACTTAGTTCGAGGTTTTCGTTACTTAGTCAATATCCTCAAAGAGAAATCTAGTCATCATCATCATCTCAGCGTTCATCCCGGTTGCAACCCAAACTTCCGCTTCGGTGCCCGGGGTCCGCTTTCCGACTTTTTCTACTCCACTTCGCACGGTCTTCAGCATCCCTGGTAGTGAGCCCATTAGCACGCATGTCACCCCTTACGACGTCAAGCCAGCACTTTTTGGGTCTACCCCTCCTGCCGGGGCCCGGCGGAGGCGGCATGGCCAGACATTTGTTTCCCACGTAATCATCCGGTTGCCGCAAAACGTGGCCGTACCAACGGAGCCGACACTCCTGCAATTTATCCGCAATGTCACGGACATGAAGACTGCCGCGAATGCGGGAGTTCCTAACGCGGTCCTTCCGCGTCACTCCACACATCCACCGCAGCATATTCATCTCCGTGACACGCAGTTCTTGCTTGTGTCTCTCTAACACCGGCCACGCTTCACAGCCGTATAAAAGGACAGGCCTAATGATGGTCTTATAGACCTGTCCCTTCAATTTTACCGGCATCTTGGGGTCACAAATGACACCAGTTACCTCACGCCATTTGGCCCACGCGGCAGCAATGCGTGCCTTGACGTCGCAATCGATGTCACCGGATGCATGAAACACAGATCCCAGGTATTTCACAAGGTCCGTGCGCTCGACCGTGTTGCCGTCTATGCGTACGGGTGTGGGATCTGTGGAGTTACAGGCCAAGTACTCGGTCTTCGCCACATTGAGCTTCAGACCACCGTTCTCAAGCGACTCTTTCCACGCCTTCACACGTCGCACCAGCCTACCCCTGTCCGAATCTGCCAGCGCGATATCATCAGCATACATGAGCAACCACGGGGGCTGCTCATGTGAGTTTCTGATGCTGTCTGACAATACGTCTAATACCACGCTGAACAGAAACGGACTAAGGACGGATCCTTGGTGCACCCCAACGGTGATGGGGAAAGGTTTTGTGTCGCCAACAGCGGTCCGAACTACGGAATCGGAGTCATGGTACATGTCTTGGATGATGTCAATATAGGCCTCTGGAACCCTTTTGAATCGCAATGCCCCGCGCGCACGTGTGAGGTGACACCGGGGTGGTGGTTTTAGCCGGTAGGAGTCCGGCATGCCCCTCCGCCTTTCCCCAGGCGGAGGTAGTCCATGAGGATTTCCCCACCCCGTAAAAAAAAAAAAAAAAAAAGGTATAACTTTTAACATTGTACATTTAAGATTGTTCATAATGAAAACAAAGTATTCACTTGCAAGATGATTCAAACATGAATTTCAATAAGGAATGTACATATGCTACGTGACCCATTTTGTTTTTCATCAAAATACCATGCTTGATCACTGGAAGGAGGGGGTGGAGTTTTTCGATACTTAGTTCGAGGTTTTCGTTACTTAGTCAATATCCTCAAAGAGAAATCTAGTACCTTACATCTATACTTCTATACTACTATTATAAATAGGAAAGATTTGATTGTTTGTTTGTTTGTTTGCATTGAATAGGCTCCGAAACTACTGACCCGATTTAAAAAATTCTTTCACTGTTTGGAAGCTACACTATCCCCGGGTGACATAGGCTATATTATATTTTCAAAAAAAATTAGGGATCCTTACTAAAACACACACAAGGTGTAAAAAAATTACCTAAAATATTATTTAAATTGCGTGCGCTGTGAAAACTATTGATGATACAATAAAATAATGTACCACGACTTTACAGAACAAGTCATTATTTACAAAAAGTGTCGCGACAGCATATGTATAACTATTATAGTTATGCCACAATAAGTGTTCTTTTATTTTAAAAATTTAATTGAAATGCCGCCCCTAGAAAAGGCACTTTATTTGTATCTTGGTATTAATCTTTATCAAAATAAATTACTTCATATTCAAAAATGCTTCAGTACCTTTATATAACTTTTTGAATTATTCAATTCGAAAGATATCACGAGTTTAAAAATGTAAGTATTAGAAAAATGTTGCGTGATAGCCGCTCACCCTGTTTGGCTAGCTAGGCAGCACCTTAGGCAATGTAGGCGTGCGTCACTGGAGTTTTTACAAAAATTAGAAAAAAAAAGTACTTATTAATAACTAAAAGTAAATACAAAATAATAAAAAAAAAATCATTAAAATAAAAGTTCATAGAAATAATAATATTCAAACTTTCTTTATAATTTTATTTTTTTAGTAACCTGGCGCAAATAGAAGGGTTTATGTGTGTGTATATAATTTTTAATTTTGCAATTTTTGTTAAATACCCGTGCGAAGCTGGGGCGGGCCGCTAGTATAACATAAAATGTAACATACCTATGGGGAAGGAAAACATTGTGAGGAACCACTAAACTGAATATGCATCATCGGTATATTTATGTAACAGCAATTCACCTTGAACAAGCATAGTCGGTATACTCCATTTCTTCTAAGGGGATGGTTGAGGCAGAAAATGGCACATCATGAGCTGTTATTATTATATTTTTTATTAAGCCAATTTTCTTATGCCAGGTGCAAATGAAAAGGACACCAGTGACAAGCAGCCAAAGGATAATAAGGATGTGCCCTCTGAAAAAGAGGCACATTCGGAGAGAGCAGCGCGCGCGGCCCGCATTACGGGCGTGGCGTCCGCTAACGCCGCCGCTCTGCTCTGCGACCTGGTCGTTGATGGATGTGTGCCTGATGGGGGTTCCACCAGGTATTGTTGCACACAATTTTAAAATATAATCTATTTATTAACACATGAAGCAAAGTGCGGATAGAGGAGTTGAAATCTAAATAATAATATACATACATATAATTATATACCGGCTGGTCACTGTGGGAAAGTATAACCAACACCCTCCAACAGAAATAAACTGCTCAACAAAACGGGACTTCCGGTTCCGACCTGTCAAGTAAACTACACGTATTTCGAGTCTCCAGAATATTTGCGAAAAGTGTTGTAAAACTCAAAATATCTGCCATAAACAATGCACTGAAACGAGGACAATATATTCCAGTAGTGTGAATTAATAAAATTAAGTGGAAAACGTCAGTGTTTTCTGTGCAAAATAATATCATTAGTGAAAAACAATATCATTTGTATATATATACAATAACTACTTAATCACTCAGCTACAATTTGTCATTGATATTTGACAACTTTACTGTGACTAATTATGCTTCTACACGAAAACACAAAACTATAAATTATCAAGGTCACCAAGGTATAAAAAATGTTGCCATCAAAAGGAAAAGCTAACAATTAGTAAAATTTGAATTGTACTTTCCAAAATGCAAGAACAATTTGAAAAAGAAACAATTAGAGTAACTGAATATGTGACAAAAAACCTTTTCACGACTATAGATGAAAAACAGACTGCTTTTGGAAGAAATTCAAAAATTGCAAAAGAGATTAGAAATCCTGCGAACATTCTAAATTTGGTATTAGAAACCTTCAACATGGCTAGCGAAAAAGCTTAGATAATTGGGACAAATGGGAGATCAGCAACGTCTGTAGGATTGGGAAAACAAAACAAACCTGGACCAATCCTAGCTTCTGTTACCCTCGAATGGCCTAAAATGGAAATGTTAATCAATGAAAAGATTCTTGCCACAAAAGCTCTACATTAATTAAGATTTCTCAAAAGACATCCTAAACAAAAGGAAAGATTTGAAAATACAGCAATAGGAAGAAATCAAAAAAGGAAAATAGGCTTACATTTGCTATGATAAACTGATTATAAAAGACAAATCGACAGAAAAGCGGAAACGATCATCGTCACAGTTAGCTGCTGAAGGGCAAATAATTATTGCCCAACTAAACAACAAAACAAGTGCATCAAGCTAGATGAACTCACTCTTTTTAACCTCAGCAAGCAAGAAATAGCAACAACTGAAACAACAGGACCAAGAGACAGACACTAAAACAATCAAACACACAAAACTCAAAAATGAAAAATCCTTCCCATACTGGCTGATCACCTGGCAAAGTACGACCAACACCCTCCAACAGAAATAAACTTGTCAAACAAAAAATTCACAAATGAAAGGATCATGTATATCAGTACACTGAATACTTAAACACTGAGAATAGAAGCAAGCCTTGAAGAGCTAGAACTTATCCTACAAGACTTATTCTTGTGACTTTTCACAAGAATAAGTGTATTATTACATAAATCATAGTATCATTATAATGTTTATGTAAAAAAGTTATGTTGATCAATGTCAGTGCATAACATAAGATGTTGTTAAAAAAAACCCATTTATTATTGTTTATGAGCTTTAACTATTTATTTATGGAACCGGGGACTCAAAATAGTGGAGTGGCTTTGCTTATTTCAATTGTTTAGCCAGTAATGAGAAGGGTATATATTTCAGACCCCGCACTAGCTGGGTGCTGGTGTCACGGCTGCAGAGCGAGAGTATGGTGCGCAGCCTCCTCCAGGGGATGTTCACCTCCCCCCTTCCAGCAAGAAGGCATGCCATTGTCTATGGGTGCCAGTTGTTGAGAGCACTACTATCGCAGGTCAATCTTTTTAATATTTTGTAATTAAGTATTGTGTGTTTATATTTATAAATAATAATTATAGTAAACTTTATTGATCATCAAATAAATAATTATAATTTAAACATAATATGTGGTGGGTAACTGATGGTCTTATCGCTAACGTGATGCAACCTTAGCTTTGAGGCAACCTTAGCAACTGAAGAAATAATGTGTCCAATGTACAGAAGATATGTCCCTGGAATTAACGCTCTTGTGAGTATTAAAAAGAAAGTCTTACTCAATATTGTTTTATAGTGAATAAAATTTGATGATAAGTTGTGCTCAGGAGCCGATCCTTGCCGGAGAGAGCGAGGCTGAGCGCACTAGTGTGGAGTTGGCGGTCGCCCCCCACTTGCCCCTGCTCCACCATGCGCTACTCCACGACCCCGAAAAGTACCTTCACGAGGGTGAGGATCCTCCCAAGGGCGAGGGAGTGAATGGGGACAGGGTGGGCTTGGCTAGGGTGCAGGTGGCCGCACTCCTTGCACATTTAGCCCTATCCGAGGTGGAAGAAGTGCCAACCACTTTGCTTACATTAGGTAAACTTTTTAAATCTCAACATTATTGTAAAATTGCTTCAGTTTCATGGTTATGTAGTACCGGAAGTATCTTTAGTCAATTGATCTCGCAGTCTTATTTACCATCTGGTGGTGGGTTCGAATCCTGGCCAGTGAACAACTGATGTGTAACTAGCTCCTAAACAAGTTATCAAACGTTTTTGGGGAATGTTGATGGGATGTGTACCACTATTGTACAGTGACATACTTTTCTGTTAAGTTTGATTAATTTTGATTTAAGTAAATGAGTGATTAATTTTGATCTGTGCTCCCGACAAATGTTTTTTTTAAATTGGTAGAAGTTTCTTATTGGGCGTTGAATTCTATAACTAATAATAGTATCTACAATAGAACACACTTACGTGAGTGTATGTCGTTTCCAGGGACTCCCGGCGTTTTAGTGGAGATGTTCTTCAAATACCCGAACAATAACTTTCTCCACGCAGAGGTGTACACTCTGATTAAGCACGCGCTCATGAACAAGGCCTACCGGACGCAGTACGCCAAACACGTTAGTACCAATTCACTGGTATTTGTTATAATTCATGCAATGTATGTGTGATACAGCAAATGAGCTTTAAATAATGCAGTGTCTACACTGTCAGCGTTTCGAGAATTGAGAATTGTTTTTGATCAAAAAAGCTTTATTACAACTTAGGTTATATGTTCTTCTATGCCATTGCTGGGCTTCGGCGTTCCCCTAAGGAGAACAGAACAGAAGAGACCTGCCACAATTGGTTAATATGGATCACCCGACGTGAAGCATAGAAATAAAGAAATGATTTATTTAGGACACTAATGTTATTCCAAAGTACGCACAAATGCAGTACGCAATATGCATTTTCTTCAAGAAGAACTCCATACTACATAAACCACAGTGGGATGCGAACCCATGGACTTTGGGGTGGTTTGTGAATGCGAACTACTTGGCTACCAATACACTTTTGTGAGAAAATGTAAATGAATTGAGAAAGTATAACAACACTAAATTGTTGAAATAAATATCGGTTACACTTCAAAATGATGGTCCTTCGAGCTGGATCTCAACTGACGACGTTTAGATATATTAGCCACATTATATGTTACTAGCTGACCCGGCAAACGTTGTTCTGCCATATAAATAATTAACGCACCCGCAACCCCTCTTAGGGGTGGAATTTCATAAAATCCGTTCTTAGCTGACCTCTACTCGGTGAAAAGAATATTCCTACCAAATTTCAAGTCTTTAGCTCTAATGGTTTCAGAGATATCGTGATGAGTGACTATATACGTGGAAATCTCTTATATATTTATATGTTATTACAATTAAGTTTGTGTTATATCGCAGTAAGCACTTCGTAAGCCGCTATTGATGTCTGCAATAGTTTAATTGGATTTGTTTCAGTTGCTGGTGGAATGCGATCTCTTGACTAGATTAATTGACGTGTTTGAAGAAAACGAAAGCAAAAAGTGAGTTTTGAACGTTCTTCTAATAATATACACGTATGTTAAGGTGTTATAAGTTATTATCTATTGTGTAGTAATATTTTTATTATAATTAATTTTGTGATACTGTTTATGAGAGGAATTATATTTGTCTATGTTTAAGACTGAAACGCTAACATATCGAACCAAAATGTCAAATGAAAACGTCAACGTCAATCTATGATACATAGGTAGTGGGACGTGACCTCGCCGACCAAGACGTCATGACGCTTCCGGTTTCAATTAAGCCACTGAGGAGGTATGACCCCATGCCGCGACCCCACGAACCAAAATGCAAGAACTGTCCACGACTATAACGTGGACAGTTTTATTTTATTGCTGTGGGACAGCAGACAGGCTGACGGCCCGCTTAGAATTTAGCAGTTACCGTCGCCTATGGGTGTTTGCAACACCAGTGACATCGCGAACACGCTGCTGTACAGGGGTACAGGAACTTGGGTCACTAATGTCGGAACAAAACACAAGGTTATTATGGCGGCATACTTAAGACCAAAGGTGGTCGCCATCCAGACGGGCTTGAGGCCCTACCACGTAGCTAGGGTGGGTTGTTTTGTCGCCTTTTACGACAGGCCGACCCCGGCCACAGAGGTTAGTATTCTTTCTCCGCCCCTACACGGATAAACCTCCATACAGAAAAGGATCATTGGATTTATCACGAAACTAGTCGAGTGCGATGTTAGCAGACAGGTCATAATTTACAAAACGGTGGTCACTCCTACACATCTGAAGTGTCGCTATTGATATTTGCACTCACACATTTAAATCAACTAATTAAGTAGTGGGGCGCGTCATTTATGGTTAGACGAGCTATAGTGGGACGCGACCTCGCCGACCAAGACGTCATGACGCTTCCAGTTTCAATCAAGCCACCGAGGAGGTATGACCCCAAGAAATAAAATCCAAGAACTGTCCGCGACTATATCGTGGACAGTCTGTAATATAAAGACACTGAAAATATTATTATTATAATATGCGAAATGAAGAGTAGTTGTTGTACTAACGTGTGTTGGGTTCAGTTCGCCCCGCAGCGGGTACATGGGCCACGTGATCCTGGCGCTGAGCAAGATCGGGCGTGCCTTAGAGCCCAGCGAGGGCGAGCTGCCCCACCAGATCTCGCTGTCACAGGAACTTATGACGCGCTTCCAAACTTTTAAGGTAATATAAAAATTTGATTCGACACGAAGGTTTCTCTGTATGTTTGGAGCAGTTCTAGAAGGATTACCTGTATACTAAACAATAATAACAGCCCACAACATTCCACTCTCAAGAAAATGTACAGTATACACACCACCTTTCTCTAAGGCTGCTTTTTGAGTTACACATACCGGCAATTTCGTTTCCTCACGATGTCTTCTCACCATTAATTGTGGTAATTATGTATATTTATAGATTCCTATGTACATAGATATATAGAAGTCAACTCGTCGGTGGTATAAGCCAATTCTTGAACAATAGCCATTTGTCTGTGGTGAGGTATCCTGGTAACTTTCGATTGGGGAAATATTAAAAATTTTCCATTAATTTTTTGTTTTTACTTTCATAAATGTGTGTATGTGTGTGTGTGTGCAATTCACATACGGCAGAATTGAGACTTTAAAAAATTGGATTACATTATATTTCATATAAAAGCTATGAAAGCCTGAAGAAAGAGAAGACGAAGGGATAATATAATATAGGAAACACTGATAAATTCTATTTATGTATGGTTGTCTCTTTTTGGTGTCGAATTTTCAAATCACAACGGGGCTAGAGAAGTTTGTAGTATAGTATAGACTAAGTTTGGTCCCTGTAAAAGCATTTGCTATCTGACCCCCAATCCTGATACAAGAAACAAACAGGAAAATTACTTATGCTGAATACCATAGCGTGGTTCAAAGCACTGTGAGCAAAATTTTCTTTTTGTACTAGTATATTTTGACAACTTCCATGGAGGCGGAAGGGCTTTCACACTCTGGGGGTTTATGTATAATATTTATGTATTTATTTACTGAAAAGAAGTAAAACACCAGCGTTTTGCTACTTTGGGATTATTAAATGATGCTTTGTGAATTGTTAAAGTATATATTTTATGACTATTATATTAAGGAGGAGAAGCTAAGCCCGGTCCTGCAGCAGCACGACATGCCGCTGGGGGGATCGCACCCCTCCGATGACACCATGTACGAGCCGGAGGCGATGATCATCGCCGCCGGCTACGACTGCAACGACATCGCCGCCAACGTCGAAGTCGACGACCTCAAAGACGAGGTGACCCACGTCCCCATTTTTCAAATCACTTTCCTTTATATTAGAGTTGTATAGTTCCGGTCATGTATTGCAAGCGAGGGAGCGAGCATGGGCCAGTCGTCGCACAAGTGCTGGCCGAAGGGCGAGCCACCAAGCACACGCACCTATCTAGGCGGTGTCTAGGTGCGGTCGGATGTCTTGTCCGTGAGCCATGTCTGATACCGCCGTGTACTAATAGGGGTTAAAGTATGAAATTGCCGTTGTATAGATATTTTGAATTGACATAAAACCTTTGTGGTGTGAGATTTTTGAGTGAGACTCTTTTCACATGATACCTATGAGGTTATTCTTTTAAAAATGTGCAACATTTGATTTTCGATTTTCAATTGTATTTTTATTCAGCTTGAACTGAAAGATGGACTTTGAAATTTCTAGTTATTTTTGAATACGAGTTCCGAAGCAGAACTAACGCAGAGGAGACTGCTAATGAACGCACCGTGTGTCTTTGGTTCAAAATTCGCTTCCGTAATGGAAACTTCCATTTGTAAAACGAGCCACGCGGAAGACCACCCACACAAGTGAATAACGCTAAATTGAAGGAGCTGGTCGAAGCCGATCCGAGTCAAACTACTGAGGAATTAGTGACATGGTTTAACGTTACTCTACCTACAATATTGCCTCATTTGCATCAAATCAATAAGATAAAAAAAATATTGAAATGGGTGCATCGGTGATTTGACTGATCTGCAGAAAGAAATGCATGTTGTAACTTGTGTTGCCTTGTATCGGTACAGATGTGAATGAATATTGGATCAAATTGTGACATGTAACGAAAAATGGATTCTTTACTATAACCGTAAGCGAAAGATGCAATGGCTGACCCCAGGTCAAACGTCGCAGCAGTGTCCTACAGCAAAGCTTATCAAACAAAAGGTAATAGTAACTGTTTGGTGGTGTCTTCATGGTCTTATTCACAGTAGCATCTCAGGTCTGGTCAAGTAATAACAGCAGATGTTTACTGTGCCGAATTTCGAACAATGATGGCGAAACTGGCAGTGAAACAGCCCCAACTCGTGAATCGATCTTCACCATTATTTCTCCATGATAACGCAAGACCTCACACTGCACGAAAAACCGTTGTAACTTTACAGGAGCTGCAGTTAGAAACCATACGGATGTACTCGTCAGACCTTGCCCAACGGACTACTATTTTTATCGTGATTTAGGCAATTTTTTACGTGATAAAATATTTTAGAAAGGAAGAATCCCAGGAGGTAGTGCAAATTTCTTTCACACAGTTTGTCGAATCTAGATCCCCAGAGTTCTATCGTAAAGGCGTAAATGAAGCTTCCGTTTAGATGGCAGCAATATATGTTTAAAAACAACTTTCATTTCTCAGTACAAATCGGCAATTTCATACTTTATCCCCTAATATTTTTTTATCCGTGCAGGGGCGGAGAAAGAATACTAACCTCTGTGGCCGGGGTCGGCCTGTCGTAAAAGGCGACAAAACAACCCACCCCAGCTACGTGGTATGGCCCCAAGCCCGTCTGGATGGCGACCACCTTTGGTCTTAAGTATGCCGCCATAATTTTGAGTTGTATTCCGGCATTAGTAATCCAAGTTCCTGTACCCTTATGGGACAGCAGCGTGTTCGCGGTGCCACTGGCGTTGCAAACACCTATAGGCGATGGTAACTGCTAAGTCCTAAGGGGGCCGTCCGCCTGTCTGCTGTCCTACAGCAATAAAAAAAGTTTTTTATTGCGAGCTTGCCATTCTTGAGCAATAATGTATATATTCATACCGTAAAATTACAGCGGAGCACAGAGAAGCTAGAATACTAGTAAACAGTTACCGTCGCCTATGAAAGTTTGCGACGCAATGCGCTAGGAGTATCTATACAACTATTTGTTTTTGATATTATTTGTTTATTTGTCGACTTATTTAAGACACGAGGGCGCAGCCAGTTGATTGGTACTTATTTTTTTAACGAGTGTTCGACGTGTACAGATGTGCGAGGCGGGCGGCTCCACGGAGTCCGCGGAGTTCATCGCAGATGGGCTCGGTTTGGACGAACAGGACGAGAACTCCTTCGAGTCTTCTAAGAACCACTTCCTCGAGATGGTCAGCGACAGGTTAGGCGATGAGTGAGTATGGATGTCTAGGTTGAGACTAAAACAATATACACGCGATGTTTGAAACGGCGCTCCGGCGTAGCGCCGGATCCCCCCCCCCCCCCCCCCCCCGTTTCCTCTGTCTGGCTCTGCTTGATTGTTGGTAAAATATTGTTTTGGAGGAGATTTGACACCAGTGAAAAATTTGACAGATTGTGGTGTAACGAAACTTTGGCTTAGTGTATTTGGTTAAGCAGCTTGTGCCTGTGGCCGGCGCTCGCTGCTAACTTCTAACCATTTCACACTACAGTACTAGTTTCAAGTCTTCCTTAAGTCTTCCTTTCGTATCCGTACAAGGGCGGAGAAAGAATACTAACCTCTGCGGCCGGGGTCGGCCTGTCGTAAAAGGGGACAAAACAACTCAACCTAGATACGTGGTATGGCCTCAAGCCGGTCTGGATGGCGACTACCTTTGGTCTTAAGTATGCCGCCATAATAACCTTGTGTTGTGTTCCGGCATTAGTGACCCAAGTTCCTGTACCCTTATGGGACAGCAGTGTGTTTGCGATGCCACTGGCGTTGCAAACACATATAGGCGACGGTAACTGCTAAATTCTAAGCGGGCTGTCGGCCGTGGAAGTTCCCAGAACTGATCTGCTACGGAAGCATCGAAAAAGCGCAGAAAAAGCGGCGACTGTCGAAGCCTCTGGGTGACTGTCAGAGCAAAGTCAATACTTATAAAATTTGCTACTATTTCCAGAACTTTCATCTACATAACAAATGAGTAAAAACGAATTAATGAGTTCTAAAAGTGGTTCAATGTATGTCGTTTGTTTTGCAGCATGTGGGACGACGCGCCCGACGTGGATCTGGGTGAGTTGGAGGATACTTCACGTTCCAGGGTCCACGAAGTCTTAGCGGAGCCTTCGCGTAAGTGTTCCACTTTTCACCAACACAAAGATATAGGTAACCGAAATAGGTATATAGGTGGTTAGATAGGTGGAGCCAGTGTCATTTCTGCATACATGCTCATGCAGAAAACAGCACAATTTATAAATTACACAGAATTAAACTGCCCGTGACCCAGTTACAACCCCCATTTCCTGTTCTCCTTGTCACGCCTTTCGACTGCGTTGCGTACGTTTTCAACTCCTCTTGTTCGTGCAAAAGTGTGGAATGTTTTTTTTTTCAATTTCAGCATGGGAAGCAAGTGCGAGTTATGAAGTTATGAGTAGTGCTGGTGAGGGGTGGGCCCACTTCGGGAGCGAGTGCCCCCCTCCCACGGACCCATTTGCCCCTGCTACCCCTCTGACAGGTCCCGAGCTGCCCACAGCGGGGGACCCCTTTGCAGACGACGGCCCCGCTGAGTTCACCCCCTATTGGGGTTACAACCAGACCACTGCAGGTATGTCACTCCTATACGTATTTATTATTAAAATTTTTCGTAATCAAATATTCTTTTTTAAAATGATGTTTCTTTATTATTCTTATTATTCTTATTGGTGATGTTTGTCTTATAATAGATCATAGTCAAAATGATCACTTTAGTTATTCCTCTGTTGTTTTCAGACACGGCACAACAAAAGACAGATTTAGAAGAAAGAATGTGCAACCTGCGCCTGAGTGGCAATATGCCGGACAAGTCCCTGGATGAGGCATCCACGGTGGAGTTGGCCAACAACTTGCTGAGCGCCATGAGCGGCATGACGCCCGATGCCATCGCGAACATAGTCAACGCGAACATGCCTTCGGCCATAACGACGGAAATGACGCCAGATCTCATGAATCTCACGTCGGACGTCATAAACACTACGTCGGACGTCGTAAGTACCCCGTCAGAGGTCGTCAGTACAGAGACTGATAGAAGTGATACGACGCAAGACAATGTGGACACGTCGGAGAGGTGATTGCTGGTCGTTAAATAGACCGAAATGTTCCCGTAAGCTTAAGTTAACCGACTTGTGTAAGAAAATGTAAACAGCTTCGTGTCCATTGTGTGTTACAAAGCGTCAAAAGCGAAGAAGTTTACCTTTTAATGCATTCTGTTGATAATTAAGTATTATTGCGATATCATACTTACTGGATATATGAAATCAAACTATATTCATGTACCAAATACAGTTTGCATTTAAACCCGAAAATTGTCTATTAATATAGTATGCAATAATCAATTTCATGTAACTTAAAAATGTAAAAGAGTACAAATAAAAATCTATGTTCTTTTTACTTCAATAACTAGTTGTAACTACCCACCTTATGTAAATTTTGTAACAAGCAAATTAGCTGTTTAATGAAAAGTCGGTTCACTTTACAATCTTACTTTATGTAGTTAGCTATAATAACACCGAGTATATATAGTGTAATATCGCCGAAGAATGCCTGCACATGAACGGAGGCAGAGCACGAAGTTCAACCCCACTTTGTATGAGCCACACCGAAACATTCCTAGTATTTCAAAGTGAGTATATGTAGCTAATGAGCATCCATCCCCATGACCAATCCGTCGATCCCCAATCCTTTTTTCGTGTGAAAATAATATTATTTTAATTCGGTTTCATGTGCGAGTGTTCTTTGTATAAAATATCCTAATAGCTCGTGTATAAACGTGTAAAATATATAACTTTTAAAACACCATGTTCATATATTCGTGCGGCTATCTTCTCATTCGCTTCACGTGTACATACGTACTTGTACAGATATGATCTTTTACGAGAACGCATGGTTTCAATACCAATGTCTAGAACAAATCTTAAAAATACAGTGTAAACTCTATATAACGAAACTGAAGAACTCTATATAACGAATGGAGAGTGGATAAAACAATATAATTTTATACAACAATGTTATAATCGGTTATTTTTGTAATTTTTTTACTATGCCAGTATTTTAATTGTATCTTTCGTTGTATTTTATTTATATCTTGGGATGCAATGGGATCGTTTTCGTTAAATAATTAGAACAAATAAATGGAGATATTTATGAAAATTCTGTAAAATTTATATTTATTAAGGTATAAATAATGATGTGTGTTTCGCTTTAGAGAGTGATTACTTTGCTAGCGTTTTAACAAACTACGTGTTATACAAGGGTATAATTATACAAGGGTAACAATGTAAATCAAGCAAACCTTCTTATACGTTTTATGGAGTGTTTCGTTAAATAGAAGTATACTCTAGTTATATATAGTATAGTTTACTTCTTCTGAGTCGGACACTGTTGTCAGAGTGGTCGTGGTTGCGTTGAGGCACTCTGAGTGGAGTTGGCGATGTCTTGGCTATGCTATGCGCTTCCAATGTTGGCGGTTCGAGGCATTCCGAGTGCACTGCACCGCTGAGACACGTTTCGACACAACATAGAGTTTACACTGTACTATAAAATACTAGTTATCGTTAAATTGATATGTTTCAATGATTTTGGTGCATAAAACTATCTGAATTTGCCGTGTGACCAACATGGCTGTGTTTAGCGCACGAGGCAGTAGTGGCAACCCCGGGCGGGTCCGACCCTCGGCTGTTCGATGTATATAATCCGGTACGACAACGACTAGTTGACATTTAGTTACACTTGTATATAAGAAGATTTAATTAGTGTTATAATCGATTTTAACTAATTGACGAGCTTTTTTATTACGGTATCGAGAGGTATGAAGCATTGCGAGTCATTTGATTTTAGACTTCAAACACGCTTTCATTGAACGTGGAGTGTATTCACTAATAATATCTTCCTCGAGACATTGGTTCCCAAAGTGCTGCATTGATCCCCGGGGGCCAGTGACGATAAGGGTCCATGTCCATAGACGCAAAACGATATGTTGTAAGTAAAAAGCGCATTTACTCGTCTTTACTTTAACTTTAAAGCCGAATAAATGCTTCGATAGCTCTTTGCTTTGGTTATTGATACGCGATCAGTCAATTACAGATAACTTGTGAGAAAACAAGTAAGAAAATGAGCTATTTTTCAATATTGACTATATTTAGTATAAATGCGATAGCAAAAAACTATCTCTAAAACGAATCGAGCTTTGTTTGCAATAAATGATATGGCTGCAAATTATCTAATTTCTAATGTATATTCGTAGCATGTGACTGTTATTGGTTGTAAAATTAAAATAATCAATTCACTCTTGTTTATAAATGCAAATGGACTTGAGAGACATTCCTGCGTTCAATCACGTAACTAATTTAGTGTTTTTGTTTTTGGCTGTAAATACGCGTAGCCTGCTCTGCTGAACAATCTTCAATTTTGAAGCTTTTCTTGCTTTTACTTACTAATTGAACAATTCATGTCAATTACATTACCCTAATTGATATATAGTCTATTTTTGTTTGACGAACAACGATAAATTTTTTGGTTAAAACAAGGCCAACGATTTCGAAACGTCATAGGTTTGGAGTGCCCTCCTTGACTGCAGCCAATTTAGCCAGTTTGACGATCTAGTCACCATTCACCAGTCGCTTTCTCATTCCCGCTGACGATAAAGTTTCGGTGTGATTTAATTATTTGATGGAGGAGCATGCATAGCGTGAGGTGTTTCGGTGCCTTTTTTAAAACCGGAGTCAACTAGCAACCAGTTTATACTCTGCGTCAGCTAGGACGCTGTGACCCTGCTCTGCGAATTTTGTTATTGCAACAAAACTGGTACATGAATTGATAATATATGACTGACCGTTTTTTATTTTCTAGATAATAAGTAATACGTATTACTAATATATTTTCTAAATTCTATTTTATAATCTGTATTATGTTTTCCATTATGTGCACTTTTTGAAATGAAACTTCTTTGGGCGCATGAGGGTAACATTTTTACGGATGAAACGGAAATTAGCGTCACGAAGATGTGAAACGTTTTTTCCAATACTTACATTTTTAAACTCATGGATGTCTTTCGAATGGAATATCCGAATTAAATAATTCAAAAAGTTGTATAAAGGTATTGAAGCAATTTTGAATATGAAGTAATTTTGATAAGGATTAATACCGAGATACAAACAAAGAGCCTTTTCTAGCGGTGGCATTTCAATTAAATTTTTAAATTAAAAGAACACTTATTGTGGCATAACTATAATAGTTAGACATATTTATGCTGTCGCGTCATTTTTTGTAAATAATGATGTGTTCTGCAAATTCGTAGTACATTATTTTATTCTATCATTAATAAATAGTTTTCGCAGCGCACGCGATGTAAAGAATATTTTAGGTAAATTTTTTACACCTTGGGTTACATTATTGGAGATTTAGTAAGGATCCCTAATTTTTTTGAACATATAATCTAGCCTATATCACCCGGGGGGATAATGTAGCTTCCTAACAATGAAAGAATTTTTCAATTCGGTTCAGTAGTTTCGGAGCCTATTCAATGCAAACAAACAATCAAATCTTTCCTCTTTATAACATTATATTATTGTACCAAACATTTCCGTTCGAAGTGCAATCCATTTATTAAACTTGGATTATAGAAATCTATAAGGCGCCGATTCATGGCCGTCTAGAGTTCACTAAATTAGTTTGCGAAAGAAGTTTCACTTCTGACATGTGTACTTTGTACGCACGTACTTTTTTTAATATACGTAGATAATAATTTTAACATAATCTGTCGTGAAAAATGTAAATATTAGGTTTTTTAAATTAAGTTTCTACGTGTTTAATTAGGGAAGGGTTATAATGTGTTGTTTTCAACTTTGAAGCTTGCTTCCATTGCATTTTCTGTTATTGAGTAATGCTTATAGGGTTTACTATAAATAGTTTACTGCACTAATTTCGCGTTCTTCTGGAAAACTTGCAGTTCTTTTTCAGAGAGGTACAAAATGTACTAATTTAGTTCTTACGTAGGAATTTGATCCAAACGAGAATTATTTCTGTGCCTGTAAGCAAATAAAAGAAATCGTCGCTTTTTAATACCTCCTGGAAACGAGTTTGGGTGGCTCTTTTTTGACCGGGACCACATACTTTTGTGTGTAGCTGTTGTGATCGTAGATGATACGATGATCATATTGCAACCTTATTTGGTCTTATCTATCTATCAGTTAACATTTTGAAATGATAAATGACGAAATTTTCAATTAATTAAAATGAAGTGTAAAATCGTAGAATGTGATGATGAATGATAAGTCATTAAGCTCATGCTATAAGTGTAATAATTTTTAATATACCTGATGAAGCTCCAAACATCTATAATGCTTCATCATCATAGCGTTGAATCCCGTTTGCCACGTAAACCTCCGCTTTGGTGCGGTCATGGTCATGGTAGGCGTCTTCGTCTTTCGACTTTTTAAGCCCACTTAGCCTTGCGCATGCATCCCTGCTAATTTATCCCTTTGGACGTATCCCTTATGACGTCCAGCACTCTTAGTGTCTACCGCTCCTGCGTGGGCTCTCAGAGGAGTCCCACGTTCCCGACGTAAGAGCTAACTTAGTTTACTTAACAAGCGTATTTTAACTAGTTAAAATCTATTGAGCCTATCAATGCTCAAAGATCTCATCTTTATTCCACGTTGTAAGATATCGTAGTACTCTCTAGAAATCGTCACTTATCAAAGTATGAACTTCGTTGGACTTATTTAGGGTGAATTGATGCATTCATGTTTACGTTCTAAAATACAAACTGTGTGATAAGCCATTCATTTGTTATCAGATGAACTAAATTTTTAATAAAACTACACTATTAATTTTCAGAAATACTGATATTTTTTAAAGAAAAATATTGTCATTGACTGTGAAGTCAACATAGCCTCACTATCCACGATGCCCGACACCTCCGTTCCCTAATAACGTTTTTTACTTATTTGTTGCGAAGGCATCTGCCACCCCTCCCCCCAACTCCAATATGGTTAGCCTTCGTTAGACACTCGTTTTTTGTTCAGAAAGATTGTATGGGCCCAGCAGGTATTGGTCTTACATTTCAATAACAAACTAATTTTTTTATTGAAATGTAACGTTATGAGGGTAAAAGCTAAATAAAAAAATTAAAGCAGTATTTTTTGCTTGTCATGAAGCCTAGAAATTTCGATTGCTACATATATTTAAAATAATTAAATTAAAGTAGGTAAATATGATAAGTTGATTGCTACCAACACATTTCAATGTATCCCAAAACATATTGTGAAATCATATCGTATTTAGTTAGACACGGACGTGTACAAACTGTTACTTAATTTTTCAACGAACAAACTACTATACTTAATTTTATTGTAAACCATTTCTTACACATATTCTCGTACATGTCATATTAGTTGGTTGACTTTTGTATGTTATATTGTATGTACGTTATGTATAGAGATGAATAAAATATTATATGATCTGTATCCAAATTGTGCATGTGATTGTAAGTAAATAACTAATGTGATGTCGTCGGCGGCGACGGCGAGTGCCTCTTTATACGTATTCAGTCTCACGTCAACCAAAGCTATGGAGAAACTATATATGCAATATACTCACAATATGAACTTTTGGAATCTCTCACGTAAATATCAGTTTTGTATTGGATTTCAGTTAGCGTGAATCTATCTCATTTCGAAACTTTTATTATAATATGTTTCGGGCACTCGCCTGTGTCCGTTTGGCAGGTGCTAATTTAAAATTTCGAGCGCGACAGCCGAGTCTTTAAACATCCTGTCTCCATGTAAGAGTAGCAAATCAGGCTTAGCTCGCATTTTTAATGGTCGCGTTTTAACGTAAAAATTGTTTGGTAATTAAATATTGGTGGTAAATTCTAAATGTTATAGTAAAGTTAAGTTCTAAAATGATTTATTCCGTGTGACATTGTTAGATTTGTTTTTTTTCCGAATATTACGTATGCAGCAAACAGGCGTTTTATTAGAAACATACTTTTTAATTTCACAGTTAAAGTTCATCCGCTTAGGGGATTTTGTAGGTATTAAACTGGTTCCCAACGAGTGTGCCCCTGTAATGTTCGTATTGATATATTAAGTCAGTTTTTATTAATATTCACTTCCAGTTGCTTTGGAAATAATATTTATATAATTTGCGATGTTATAAATTGCGATATGGCAATACAACGAATTGTAGGAAAAATACTATAGATAATTATAGAAAATTGAAAAGGGGGCGAGAGGGTTGAAAAGGTTGGGAACCGGCGCGCTTGTTGCTGTTGCTGGGTTGTTGTTCAATGTACACGTTGTTCGGAAGACGGTTTTCGAGTGGCAGCTCGGCCACTTTCCTCCATTTAAATAAAGTTGATAATGCGATGTTTATAATTTTGGTGTTTTACTGTTAACCGTCTTCCTTAAGTGTTAAACGGTAAGTTAAATAACCGTTTTATTTAGGCAATTGGTTGCCTTTGGAACGTGCTGTAATATTTTATATATACGTTTGTATATATGTATATTACCATATAGGTCGTCGTTTAGACTCCTGCTCCCTCCGCGTTTATGTTTTTGTCTGTGTCTAATTGCCTCGAATATATAGTAAGCCCCTTGTAACACGGACTCTTATAACGTGTTTTCATATAACGCGGGGATTTCTTAAGTTATATTTCTGTACTGTGAAATTTATAACAATTTGTACAGTTGATTTCGCGTAAGTTTGCAAATTGCGTTCATATAAAATTAAATTAATATTCGATTTAAAACCTCTTTAACGGGAAAAATTAAACGTGAATCATTTGTACATGTTACCGTGTTATACATGTATCATGTGTGCGCGTGTTCCTATATAACCCGGAACTAATCTAAAGAGTTATAAGGACCCCATAATGAATGGGAGATTACTGTATTGAGATGAGTGTCGGTGTTATATTTAACGTGTGAAGGCACGGATAGATCAGCAGATTAGTGTGCGTTTGTGCGATTCCTCTGACGTGTTTCAATCATATCTCATTGTAAATAAACAAACATATTGGGAGCATTCCTATCAAATGACAAGTCGTTGCGTTGTTATTTGCTCTTAAAGCGATCTCCCGTGCGATATGTCCGGTTTTTTTGCTGTAGCAGACAGGCTGACTGCCCACTTAGAATTTAGCAGTTACCGTCGCCTATGGGTGTTTGCAACGCTAGTGGCATCGCGAACACGCTGCTGTCTCATAAGGGTACAGGAACTTGGGGTCACTAATGCCGGAACACAACACAGTTATTATACTTAAGACCAAAGGTGGTCGCCATCCAGACGAGCTTGAGGCTCTACCACGTAGCTGGGGTGGGTTGTTTTGTCGCCTTTTACGACAGGCCGACCCGGGCCGCTGAGGTCAGTATTCTTTTTTCGCCCCTGCACGGACGAACGCGGTTTGTGGCGCAGGGTCCGCACGCGGTATGCACGCAGTCCCCTCCACGTCTCCAGGAGCCATCGCATATAATATTCGTATGTTACCGATGCCAAACGGAAGCACCATTACGTACGTTCGATCTGCACAAAATAACAACCGCCCTCTATCTTATTATCACAACAAAAGCAAGTTTTAAACGGCTTTGTTTCGCATTTGCATGAAATTCTTCACTCATTTTATATCTTGGAAAAAAATGTCAACGAAAATATTTGAATTTTCTTGATTGATTAGCTCAGATTGTTTCGAATTGCGTGACTGTTTGCGAGATTCTTTCGAGTGAAATAAAGAACCAATATTTTGGAAAAAAAATATTATTTATTTTGTTTCCAAAGAGTTTTGTTATTTAAAAACATTGATTAATAAATCAGTAAAAATACGCCAGCGTTTTTTCCGGTTTTCGTCGACTACACGATGCGGTATATCTTTTTTTTTTCTTTGAGTTTATAATTTTATTTTAAAGATGAAATCACCAACAAATTATTGTTATTACTTAATTATGAAATGAATTATGGAAGTGTAGATCACGTTGTAGTGTCGATCATGACGAATCATTTCGCAGTATTGTGTGCATTCATAGTATTTGTGACAAAGTAAAGTTGCACAATGGCTTACCTGGATCGAGTCACTGCACTTTGCTTTTATCATCTGGTCGACGTTGTAGTGGGTTCACTCCGATTCAATCCAATCTTGCGTATACGAGGGATGATCCAAAATTGATGATAATCAATATTAAACACGATGATAGTTTCCTAACAATTTATTTAGTCCCATTTATTAAAACCCAGAAATAATTTGTCATGACCCTCCCAAAAACTCCTCAACGGCCGCCATCGCTCCAAGCATGGCATCATAGCATCTCCAAATTTCTGCCTTGAAGGTGTTTATAAGCCGAGAAAATGTATAGATCCAAATCTCGATTACTTGAGAGTTTAACTATGGAATATGGAGTAGTTTCCCAATATTTCCAAATCTCGATTACTTGAGAGTTTAACTGTGGAATATGGAGTAGTTTCCCAATATTTACACCAAGTCGGTGAGTATGCCTTTAGTAGACATTTTATTCAAAATATCCGGATGACCGAGCGTTGCTCGGTATTTTTTTTATAAATTGTGTTTTTTGGAAATTAACAATTGATTTTCTTAGTCTAACCTCAAAGCAAACACTCATTGACTTCTTGTTACTTAACAACGCCATCTGCTGGAATAGCTTTAGTGTTGTGTCGCTAAAGCAATTTAAAAAAATAGTATTATTATTCGCCGATAGACGTCAGGAAGAGTCATTTTTCAGTTTAAATTGGGACTACTCAAACGCCACCTTTTTGTTATTTTTCTTCCAATAAAAAAAAGCGAATAAAATGACATTTTCTAGAAATGATTCCTAGCTAGAACGATTTATCGCCCCCGAAACCCCCGTATACTAAATTTCATGAAAATTGTTGGAGCCGATACCGAGATTCCAATTATATAAGTATATATATACAAGAATTGCTCGTTTAAAGATATAGAATAAAGGATGAAAGCTCTAATTTCGTTATTCTATATTTTAAAAGATTTGATTTCTTCGACGGTTCCTATTCAAATGAATGTACCTCGGGGACGGTGACCTATTTATAAATGGGTAAATGAGCAAGCAAAAAAAAAAAATTATGTACATTGGAAAAAATAGTCGATTATCAATCATTTTGCATCACCCTTTCTGCACAAGCGATTTCATGATTTCTTGTTGATGTATACGTACGTATGATGTCCGCTCTGCGCCGCCACATGAAATCTGTTTGAACGAGACGTGTGCCTTCCGGGCGACCATGGGCGCGGCGTTCTTTAAACTATCGATGCTTCTGAAGCACTTGGCACCATTAATAGGCCGATTTATTTTAATACGATCGTTCTTCGGATAGCGAATATTCACTAGCTAGCAAGCTCGTCGGGAGATGCGCCTTGCCCCAAGTGCCCGAGACATGAGAAAATGCTCGTAATGTAATTATATTATTGTATTTATGTTATATCATACAGTTAAAATTTTATTAAAAAAGTTGCTCAATATATTGTTGTTTTATTTGGATTCCGAGCACAGTAGTGTGGAAACTACCTAGTCTTTAATTGTTTATAATTAATTGAAAAAAAAAAAAGTTTTTTTAAATTTTTTGCATTAAATATCAATATTATTAATAATAAAGTTTTAAAATACATAAAAAAAATCAATAATTTTTTTTTTCAAATACCCAATTGTGTTTTCTAATCGTCTAAACATGCTGAGAATGTATATCGAGCGTCTCTTGAGATAAAATGCCATTCTTCAACTGCGGTGGTTCTCAGTTGATGGTCATTGACTGGAAATGGAATTTTTGATTTGACCACGAGACATGCTCTTTGAGAAAGAAATGAAGCCATCGTCGAGACAGACATTTTCTTCCAATTAAAAATATCCTTTAAAAATTATACTACTCAATTTACTAACTACCCTGATACAAAAATATTTCTTTGTCATACGAGGAGGGTACTTGTCCACCTAGGATCCATATCCTAGGACCCTGTGCTCAGCCTACTTTAGATGATAGAATTTTTAGAGCTGATAATGTTGTATATTATACACATATATATACACTTAATTTTTATTTATACCTTTATACTTCAACCTGTAATATGATATATGTATGTAAATAATGTTGTTTTGGAGAAATAAATAAAATATTTTTAGAACGAAGTGCCTTAACGCGTCTTACTGGCTTCAAAGGCATCTGGAATGTGGGTTACTTATTATGTCAAAACACAAGGTTATCAAAGCGGCATATTTAGATGGTTGTCATTCAGGAAGATTTATTCTTTTACTATTTCTGTTTTAAAATTTGAAACAAACAGATTTCATTTCGAATTACATGGATCCCCCGACCGCACAATATTTTTATTCAACGATCTGCAGTCAGGTTCCCTCCATCGATCCCTATACAATAATGGCTTCCTCCCCATTTAACACAGTAGTTTCGAATTTTCAGCTTAATTCAAGAATGGAGAATTCTTTTAAATTAAGTCGATAGAAGAGAAAGGATTAGGATGGACGAGATGAAGAAATATATAATTAAGCAAATTACGAAACTAGTGCGAAATTGAACGAGATCCCTAATGGTGTATGTAAAACAATTCTATCCTAGATACATTTTTTATTGAGGTCGGTTATTAACGTCAGTAATAATATATTTAAATTTTACCTGTATTTAAAGTAATCAATCACAATATTTTCAATAGCATGGCTTTTTTGAAAATCTAAGTATATTCAAGTAATATTCAACTCTTAAGATTTTTTTAAACTATTGTGTGGTTCGGTCTTCATTTCTTTTATAGGTTATCTAAAATTTATATTGAAATCACCCTTCCGAAGTGAGTTAATAAAAATAAAACATTTTTTGATAGAATTTTATTTCCATGTTTTTATAATTTATAATATTCATCTACCAAACTAAATAATATGTCCAACAGCATCCGTTATATACAATATGTATAGTAAACTATAGTAGTTAACCTGTTGAAATGAAAAACAACTTACGGTACTAGAAAAAGTATCCCAAGTACGAAATGAAGAAATGCCATCTATTCAGAAGCTTTATTTGACTGAAGGGAAAGGGCGCTTTTACGTTTCGCGCAGTTCATGCAGCATTCGTCGAGGGGAAAAAGGTCCATTCTAACATATTAATGCTAATATTTAAATTTGGGGGTAGTTCAATATACTGTTTTGTAATAGAAATCCACCTGTTGCCAAGATTTGGCACTGAGAAAATACTACCGAAACATTAAGTTTATATACATAAGTACTGATTCAAGAAACAATAATAGTTAGCGAACAAGAAATAAATAAATAAATAAATTTCTTAAACACACAAGATACCCAATATTTTTAAATAATAACAAAATTTCAGGTTAAAACCGTAACGTATCTGTACAAACATTTCATATGAGCACTAATATGAAGACGGGAGCCACGAGATATAAAATAATGTAAAGTTTACAGATTAACAAGTAATAATTTTCCTTTTCCTTTTTATTTACAAACTCTTAATTACAATTAGTCCCATAATTTCCAAATGAAACAGAGTGACTTCTTTAAACAATACGTAAGAACTATGTAACGATAGATGAGAGTGAGTATATCCAATCTATGCTTCTAAACAGATACTACACATTTAATTATTTACTGTTATAGATACAAAACAAGTGTTTACTAAAGATTTTGAAAGGAAAATGTTCATTTTTCTAACACATGTTCAAAGCTTTATTTTAATGCGAAATATTTCATGCGTTTATGAATAGGAAATTTAACCGATTAATTGAATTGATACTCGCTTGATAGATTATCGACGTGACATACATATGAATGCGAGAATATTGATTTCAGTAAGATATATGCAAAATGGAGATAGGCCACATTTTAAGCTCTAAACTTTCCTTAGTCGAACGATCGTACAAAGTTATTCGAATGAGCTGATTGCTAGATTTTAAAACTTATCATTAATACACTACTTGGCCTTTTTATCTCCATTAAGGTGAACTACTGAATACAAAGTGCAGCATGATCTTAACATACAGACAATCTCTACATTGTTACGTTTGATATATCAGTGATATGCCAATCGGTAACACCACGGCTAAGTTATCTTCCTAAACAACGACAAACTTTGTAGTTTATTACTATGTGAGCTTCTGTAATAATCTTTTTAGTCATCGTTCAGCATAGACATCAATACGGGCTATAGAATCTAAAAAGTCGATGCCACATTACGCAGATATCCCCTCTTAAATTTAAAGGAGTTAAATAAGCTCAGGCTTGTTTAGAGTTGAGTTCGTCTGACAAGACGAATCACGACATCTCGGGACCAGGAGTCAATTTATCAGTAGTACCAGATAAGTTTTGTATTTCTGTTTAGGAGACGCACGGAGGTGGAACATTCACGTAACGTGGCCTCAGGGATTAAATATTAAACTAGTTTAAAATGTAAAACATCTTTGGATAAAAATATTTATTTATAATTGTTAGTAGAGAAAATAATCTGGTTAAAATATTTAAAAGTGGTAACTAGAGTTCCAGTAAGACGTTTAGTTGGCGGACTAGAATACATTTTATAATAAGATTACACAATCTCAAAGCTAAATGATGAAACGTACAAGTAAAAATTATAAAAGATACACAATACTAAATGAAAGAAACGGTACAAAGAATTCTGAAACGTTTATTGCCATGCGATACACCGACATTCTACTATCGTACTTATTATTAAAAGTGACCAAACTCGATCAAACTACTATTTTTATATGAATACACTACTTCAATGATGTACATATTTTTGAATAGAGGCCGTCACTCGGAAATATCGGAATTATTATTCCAATTTCAATATTAGCAAATATCCTATACAAATTGAAAAAGGTGGCGAGTCCGTGGGCCCCTTAATTTATTCAGCCATATATAAAATGAGTTTCTAATCTTTAATTTACATCGTAGTCATCGCTTTACTTAAATATTAATAACATTAGCAACACCGACACGACACCGATTGGTCTGCTTCAACATTTGCTTTACCTACTCAATCGTATTGCTATCATTGCTTTGTGGCACTTCTCTTTATTATGAAATAAGCTAAATACGCGTGCATATCATTAATAATATAAAAGAAATGTTAACATAACTGAATATTGCAGTAAACGCGACTCGCAGCGAGCATTCGCCGCCGTCTGCGCCAGAAGAGAAACTCAAATACACCAGAGTGGTGCAGAAGTAATCTCCAGTGACACATTGTAACAAAAATTATTGTCATCCAATGCTTAAAATTCCAATAATATTTTTATATATTCTTTATTACTTAACACTTTATACAGATCAACATCACCCTCTATCTTTTTATTGTTAATATATTTATTTATCTATAAAATTTACAACTACCTTTAGTAAATAGGGAGTTAGTAGCAACAGTAAAATATAATTTCATGTTTATGCAAACATCAACGTAATCATATAACCTGTTTAATATAACATATTATCACCTAAACGTAAATGCTATGCGACGATGGAAAGTAGACGCATTAAAGGTAACAAGTGCGCAGCACCAGCCGTTCACACGAAGCCAACTTCATACGAATCGAAACCAGCATGTACTGATGGAGTACAGGATACTCAACAGATCTCAGTGCTCACTGGACAGGAGCCATTGCTAATCTCTTAAACGCATTATTTCTCAAGACACTAGTTGTAAAGCAATATATATATATGTATAATGTATATAACACAAGAGCATAGGGAGGGCAGTGTGGGGCGTGTTGGGCGTGTGGGGCGTGAGGGGGGTGAGGGCCGCACGCCCGAGGTCCTAAGCCCAACCACTACACAAGACACATTGTATAAAAAGATTTCAGTAAACTAGTTTTACTATACTATAATGCTTTCGAATATATTTACATTATCACATCCCGTGAACGAATGCGGAGTTGAAACGGGCCAGTGGCTCCGAGGACTCCTTAGGCACCCTAGCTTCTATCAAGTTATTTTTCGTCAAATACAATTGCAAGAAAGTGGTAGAAATGTTGAACTTATTCTGATAAGTCACTGCTTTATAGGGCCCTGTGTCGACGGGCACAGAATATAGGCACAGAAATAATTGAACGATTCAAAGTAAGAGGAAGCGGGACTAGAAGTGAACGCTGCACACCGAACAGTTGAAGGCATGCTGTAGCCGAGGGAAGCTCATTGCAGTACAAAGTCTTTTGTTATTCTAAAATAGGTCCTCGGTTAACAAGTACAATAAAGGAATTCAAAACTTTTCTATGTATCATATAAAAAGTTTCGTGCATAAAGTGAAGTTGATTTTAATCTATCGACGAATCGAATTTCATTGTGTGGTTCTCTATATACTCGTAGGAGTATAGGGTTGCTCCAGGACATACAAAATTCAACTTTTCACAATTCATGAAGTCAAAATGGATTGTCAAATTACGAATTAGGGAAATTTCAACATTTCTACAAGGTGTTCGAGCACATTTTACTGTATTGTATGTGAAAACCGCCAACCTTATATAGAACAACCTTTATATAGAATAACCAACGTAACAATAACCTTTATATAGAAAATAGAATACATATATTTAACAGTAAAATTTGTGTATGAATCTCGCTAACTGAAAAGTTTTAAAGAACAGAATCATATATGAGACTTAAGAAGCTCTGAACGCCATTGGTTCCAATTCAACTGTGTACAATCGACAAATTCGTCCCCAACAGTATAGTAGGATATAAGGAGACCTTTTCGCAAATCTGTGGCCTACAATGAGTACATACGTAGACATTTAAGTGATTAATCGTTTACAGCTGGTACCACTTCTTGTCCTTGTACTTGAGCATGAGCTGGTGCGCGGAGGAGGAGAACTGGCCGGCCTCGTTGTGCATCCGTTCGGTACGGTCTTCCAGTTGGGAAAGCTTGTCTCCGCGTTCGACTACGAGCATATGCGCACGGGACACCTCCCCTGCGGCCGTAGAGGCGCGGGCTCCTAGCTGCTCCAGTTTTTCCGGAGGCCCTGGGATGTGTTTTGCTACTGTGCGGTTTGGTTTTAAACCACTACCTTCCCCGACTGTAAGACATACAATTCATTTTTATATATTGTTAATTTATATTTTCACTCCTGCATCTCATTAAATGATCGCAATAATTTTTTTTAGATAAGGGTCAAGTCTAAGAAATGAAACTTAGAAAATATAATTTTAATCTATTCAGTAGTTTTGCCTTAATGTGCGCTCAACTGCAATAATTTTTTTTATATGGAAGATTATTAGCCTATTGGAAGTGCATGTTGGATTTGGGTCTCGGCTAAGGTGTCCTTAATCATGTTTTTCAAGACACTTTATATCTCTAATAAATACTCATGAATTAACATAAGTATTATATGTATTACAAAATCCTCCTTTATCTAATAATCCTCCTAATCTCCTTTATCCGTGCAGGGGCGGAGAAAGAATACTAACCTCTGCGGCCGGGGTCAGCCTGTTGTAAAAGGCGACAAAACAATCCACCCTAGCTACGTGGTAGGGCCTCAAGCCCGTCTGGATGGCGACCACCTTTGGTCTTAAGTATGTCGCCATAATAACCTGGTGTTGTGTTCCGGCCTTAGTGACCCAAGTTCCTGTACCCTTATGGGACAGCAGCGTGTTCCCGATGCCACTGATGTTGTAAACACCTATAGGCGACGGTAACTGCTAAATCCTAAGCGGGCCGTCAGCCTGTCTGCTGTCCTACAGCAATAAAAAAAAATTTTTAGATATGGGCCAAGTCTAACAAATAAAACTTAGAAAATATAATTGTAATCTATCCAGTAGTTTTGCCGTGATGTGCGCTCAACTGCAGACCTCTATAATTTTTTTTATATGGAAGATTATTAGTGTATTGGAAGTGCATGTTGGATTTGGGTCTCTGCTAAGGTGTCCTTAAGGACACCTTAATTGATTATTGATTGAATAAATGATTAATCATATTTTTCAAAACACTTTATATCTGTAATAAATATTCATTAACATAAGTATTATATTACAAAATCCTCACATAATTCTTCCCTGTCCAAAGGTCTCGGTCCACCTCCGAAGAGGCCCTTGAAGAAGCTCTCCTTGGGAGGCTCAGGCATGTCCCGTGGCAGGAACAGCTCCCCCAGCATTTCGTTCAGTTGATAACTGAAAATAATAAGGATATATCATCTTGTGATATTTGATTTCAGAAAATATAGAGAAGTTAAGTTAAACGAATAGGAGAACTCACCAAAACTCTGTATCGACGGTGAACTTCTGTATTTCCGTGGGTGAGGCCAAATAGAGGCCGTGGCCGCGGTTGCTAAAGCAGAAAGTCTTCGCTATCCTGGAATGCCATCACAGTAACAATTCACATACAAGCATTATGGCCTTTCTTAAATTTAATTGTACACATCGATTTGTCAGAACAGACTGTGAAGAGAGAGTAAGAGAGTGACAGAACGTCGAGAGCGTTAATATTAAGAAAGTGGAAGGCGTGGAAAGCAAAGATATAGATTTAGTTGAAATTGTCTCACCTGGAACGTCCCAATCCTCAGCTGTAAACTATTGGATAAAAACTAAGGTGAAGCGCAGCTATCGCTAATAACATTTGCATCTAAATTACATACATATAAGGAAATCTAGGTAGAATCTAAAGCAATAGTAAACATTGAAAGCCGTCATGCTCGAAGCGAAGACGGAGGCAGCCCAGCGGAGCGACAGGCGCCCGCACGGCCGGCCGGGTGGCGGAAACAAAATAGAACGTAGCGTGTCATAGAATGAGTGGCTGTGTTCCTTTGTGGGGTGTGCGCTGTGTACTTGTCTGTGGGGACAGATGTCGGGAGGGGCTCAGGGGCTCTATTCAAGCGGAGTTGCAGGCACACGCCGCCAGGGCAAATCATTGTGCATTTCAAACAGTGTTGGCAATTCTTATTTGAAGGCAGTATTAGTGTGTGTTTTTAGTATGCAGGTGATGGTATACCTATTCCAATAGGTGTTGATATTCTGTTTTGGTTTGTGTACGAAGAAAAATGATTTGCCCTTGACCGACGAAACTTTTTTCATAACATAACAGGGTTGAGGATTTTTCAAGCAATTGGTCAGGGAACATGAACAAACATGTCTCTAAGTAATATATATTAAATTCATAATATATATGTATATATATAATATGTAGGCAACAGAGGCTGGAGTGAGCGACTCCACAAAACAAACGTGACGGAACATGGCTATGGCACGTCTCTGTTGCTCACTTACTGGTCTGTGTCCTCGTTTACAATTAGCTGTTGGCCCCAAATGGAGAGCATTGGGTCTACGATACCCCTCTGTTTGGACTGTGTCTGGAAGCTACCGGAACACAGACACCGGTCAGCGCAGTGTCACTCGCTCACGGCTCATGGCTTGCCTCATCGTGGAACGGCACGCGGCCACTTCTACTCTAATCTAAACCCTAATGTACACTCCTGGTGCAATTTTAAACTAGCATAATTGAAGAGTGAAGAAGTAACCGCGGATTCCACGAAGTCAAGGCACGCGCCGATGTGCGTTACATAAAAATAATCGATTATGAATGGGTGAAGAGTTGGAGACTGGATGCGGGACGCTCTATCAGAGTATACGCAGTGAGAGGTCGCATTACGCAATAGGGATCTCGTGTGGCATTCGATGTCAATATTCAGATCGTGTATTGGAGGGCGTGTGTATTTACAGTTCACATCGGTGTCATTCGCAGCACCAAAATAAACAGCAATGAAGTTGTTAGAAAACGCAATACGGTGTCAACGCGGTGTACGCAAGTACGCACTCCGACCGCAGCAACTAAATGCTCAATTGAATCTCCACTAAATGATAAATAGAAAGTGTGCCAAATATCAGAAGCACAGGTGGTGCTCGACAGATTTGCAATTTCTCGTCTACATTATGGGTGATCGGAATAGTACGAAGTCAACTTCTATTAGCCGGTGCTCACGAGAGTCAAAGAAGATTACACCGTCGGCTTGTCTGGTACAAAACCCGCGGAGATCGAAGTGAATCAGTGAAAAGTTCAAAGTGGGGTGAGCGGCCGATACGTAGCGGCCGCTATGGGGGACTTTGCGGCGGGGTCTTGCACCAGACAAGTGGCCTTCTAACATCGATCGATTACAAGAAGTCGAGTTTAGGCTCCAAATGATAAAGTAGCAAATCATATAGCACAAAAGAATCACGGTGAATAATGTGATGTAGTAATCGAATGAATTCAACTGTAGATTGTTTACATTTGGCAGAATGACTTGAAGCTCGAACAACTTGTAGCTAATCAAAGTGTGAATAATGAAACATAGAAAAATATACGACGTTTATCATTTAGTGCCTTGGTTTGTGCGAAGAAGTTGTCTAATAGTGGTTGGCGTGTCAGTTGGCGTGTCACTGACAGACTCGGACGCAGTCGCGTCCCCACACGGCTTCCTTGTTCACTCTTTATGCAAACACTTGGTACAATTATGGTAGTAGTATAGTCTCCGAAAACGTAGTACATTTCAGTAGACATTTGAGAGGCGTGTTCGCATCAAGATTGAATGGTGATATGGATTTATTGGGAAATAGATGAAAGTGCCTCACCTGAGCTCCGAAAGTGGCAGAAAATCTACATCGACCAGCGGCCGCAAAGAGGGCAGGCTGTATGCGACTAGGTGGCCCGTAGATAAATAATTGACCAGACAAACGCTATCTGGAACAACAGTAAGAACAACAATAAGGACGCGTGTTATTATATATATATATATATATATATATATATATATATATATATATATATATATATATTGCTTTTGAGTGCTCGCATAATACAAGAGTATTGTTTACCTTTTAAACTGACTATTTCAGCTTTAACAACGAAGTCGGTGTCTACAATTTGTTGCCTATAAACACAGTTCTGGCTTGGCAACGCCACAACGCGCGCTTGTTTCTCGGAGGCGATGACCACGAACTGGCGATCGCCCGACGCCGTTGGCTCCACACTTCCCGGTGTGGGGCTCATGCGACTACAGCTCCCCGAGGAGCTCTGTTTCGTCGGCGTCCGTTCTCTTCTTTCACGGGCCTACAAATTTTATAAGTAATGTTAAAATGAGTAGATCAGATCCTATTGCACAAAGAAAGGGAAAACGTCTTATATAGAAAAATATTAGCCTAGTTATCTATCTGTAGGTAAATAGTACGCGAGGAGCTCTTCTGATCATCACTATAGGATAAAATGTTAAATTGTGATCTCGAAACAGTCGACAAAGATACTAGCATAAGCTTTAATTTTGCTGTGCATTTTTGGTCGTAGCTTTGATCAGGTAAGTTGTTCGATCTACAGAATTGTGTCATTATTGTAAATAAATTTTGGTGCGTTAGATATACTCACGTCTTTGCTGTCGTCCTTCCAACTTTCAAATGAATAAGGTATTAATGCACCATTACAGTCAAGAAACGACATCGTTAGGATTGAACCCTTTAACCTGAAGATGGGACCACCTGCAAGGGAATACAACACGTAAATACGTAAACAATTACATGCCTTAAGAACTCGATATGAAATGACGACACGGCTGGCTCAATGGGTACGCAAGTAGTCATGGCTGTGGGTTCAATCCCCAAGAAGGACAAAATATACGAAGAAAATTTTATTTATAAAATCCTATAAAATCTATTTATTTATAAAAGCCTTGAAAAGGTTAAATTTGAGAATTCCAAACATATCGTTGGGTTAAATTATTAAATTTATTATTTTTTATTGCTGAGGACAGGAGACGGGCTGACAGCTCACTTAGTAGTAGTAAGCAGTAACCGTCACTTATGGATGTTACGACTAAGGGCACCGCGAACACGCTACTGTCCACATAGGGGTACTGGAATCTGGGTCACTAATGTCGGACCACACAAGGTTATTGTGGCGGCTTACTTATAGACCGAGAGTGGTTATCAAACAGACATGCTTGCGGCCCTACCACGTAGCTAGGGTTGTTTTGTCGCCTTTTACGAACCCGCCTGGAAGAAAATTTCCTATATTTGCTGTCATTTGGAAAAGAGGGAGCAAAGAAACATCACGAGCATCGTTAACTATCATGTACGTAGCAACCGTTGTCTCGGCAGCCGTTACAATAATTAATGCCATTTACAGGCGATGCAGCTAACAGCGAATACAGGAGCTGCTTTAACTAACCAAGGAGAAAGTTAGCTACACTTCTAAGTCTTATTTCCCACTAGATATAATATAAATAATAATAATAACCCATTGATGGGCTCGGGCCTCCCCTCAGGAGGAGGGACACTATACCCACCACGCTTTACCAAGGTTGACTGGCGGGTTACACACACCAGTGATCTCGGTTTGAAGGTACTCTGAAGATGTTTTCCTTCACCATCCGTACACGGCAATCATGCTATAATATGCACCATAGGATATGAACCCGGGACATCTAAGTTGGTCTCCAAGTGTAACAATATCACTGAGCTATCAGGTGCACTAGATTTAATATAAGTATTATAACTATAAGAAGCACATTTATCATACCAGTGGAAGAGACCACGACTGGCTGTGTATGCCTGTTGTCCGCTTCGGGCAGGTTGATCATCATTGTGAGCACAGTGCCCAAGGTCGTGCCTATCCACAGCGTTGGCAGCAGCGTCGTGGGGTCTGTCCATCAGAGGCACCATTAACATAATTAGTTGTTCCCGTCAACAATATTGTATTATTGGACCATGAGATACTTCCATTTCTAAGAGAGATCTTAGAAAATAAGGTTAAATCTTGACATAATGAGAACCACCCCGATTTTCAGTTCACTTATTTTGAACATTAAAATAAAAGAAAATATAATTTTTACGATTGATATAGAAATTAAAGACATAATAGGGTAAAATAGATTACCTGATTTCTTTGTGTAACTATCGGCGAAGGCGAGACACTGAATGCCCTCCTGTGAAATGTTCTCAAGGCTGGACATGCTGCTGGAGCGCGATCGTGAGAAGGAACTATCCAGTTTGTCTATCCGGCCGGTTGGTAACATAATAATTGGGTTATCCTCTCCAGAAAGGGAGACAATCAACTAGAAAACCCCCACCATCCCTAATGGTGGGGGATTTCTAGTTTACTTTGATGATTTATCAGGACTTTCCACAGTTATTCTGTAACGAATTTGATTCGAATAAAATAGTGTGATAAATCATCAAACTAATGTGAGCTAATCTACTAAACTGCTGACTAAGCTATACATTTGTGCAATTGTGAGATTAGAGATTTAATACAAAAAGTGCACACACCAGTGCTTCAGTATAAGGGCGGTAAGTTAAGGTGAGTAAGAGATACATGCCATTAGGATATGCCCGTCCTGTCTCGGCTTATTTAAACGACCCTTTTGTTTGCAGTTGGCTATTTAAATCTTCTCTTTTATATTTACAGTTGTTAGCACTTTGACTGTCAACTTCTGCTTGTTAGTATTGTAAGAAAAGCGAATTAGACACAGTCAAAACACCGCTTAACTTTTACATTCAGATCTTCAGACATATCTCTATCAAAACGAGCACACAGATAATAAGTTCTGAAAACTACAAATGAGAAGCGGCTACGAGTATTAAGGCAGGCCACTGCAAATAAACGGTGTGAAATGGATTATGGGTTATGACGAGGGTGAAGTGGCAGCAAAAGCTGGGCACAGGCCCCTTGGCAGCCAGGACGGAGCTCCCCGTGAACCCCGTTTCAAGCAGACTCCTAAAATTCCATCTAATCTGTTACTACCGGAAGCCGCGCACGTCTTCGTCTATCTAACTAGTCTATCGGAGGTATATTTCATCTATAACGAAGCATTCTTATGGATGGACAGATAATTCTAGTGCAGCGGCATAGTATAGGCAACGGTGGACCAGGGGGCGTGCAGGGCGGGCGGCTGGCTGGAGGGCCGGATGGCGCATGCGTCTGGTGCGTTTCATAATTAAATATAATAACGTAAGCATACATAGACATAACGACAGCCGAATATAGAGGCATCCAAAAACGAGCCATATAAACTTTTTGCATTGTGGCCGAGCTAGAAAGAGAAATAATAATCATGTACTCATCGGTGGTATCAATATAAGAGATAAAAAAGGAAAGGTTTGTCGTCGTGTGAGCGGAGGGAGTTGCGAGTGCCCGTCAGGGGCCAGCGAGGAGCCGCCGGCTCTCGTGGATCGGCCGCGGGATAAATCATCCGGTTGCAGACAGAGGCAAATAAAAACAAAGTGATTGCTCGTGATTGAAAAAAAAACATCAACAATCTCAAACGAAATACACGAAGATATAGGAAATGAAAATAAGGTTGTGTTATCATAGATGGAAAGCCGCGATAACATTAATGCACATATAACATATAAAGAATAACGACGACAGTAGTAATAGATTATTAAATAAATGATAGATTATTAAATTGTTTTGAGTAGTAAGTCACCTTTTCAATCGAGAAGAGAAAGCCGATCAACATGCTTTCGAGTGGGATAACAGTCGAGTGCAATAATAAGTCAAGTGTCGTGTGAAGGAGAACATTACAAGACAGTCACAGCCACAATTTCAACACGAACATCTACTAGGTGTCGCAGAGGGCAGGCGGCGCCCCTCACAAGCCACACAACCAAACACCATACAAACAAACGATATAGTAAAAAATAAAATAAAAGAAATCGATGCAAATGTTGGATACCATTGGGTTGCATTATGTGTAAGTACTCCATAGATGCGAGAGGCTGCGGTACAGTTGGTTCTGTGCCGACAAATAAAACCACAATATATTACAAGCATGATCTGGAGGGAGGCCCGTGGGGCGGCGCCCCGCGGCTTCACGCTGCGGGTCAGTGGCTGGTGGCGCCGCTGGTGTGCCACAGCGAAGACCGGGGGGCGCGCCCGGTGGCCTGCTCTTCTCACATTGTACAGCGACAGTTCGACGTTAAGGCGACATGGACATTCATGATTACGTCATACCAAAGATGAGGAACTCATTCCAGGTCGGAAGACGGCAATGACAACGAAACGTAGAACACTACTCGAAGTGAACGTCTATCAAATAAACATAAGGAAACTAAAATAAGGTGTGCTATATTCCAATGATTACCTATTATTAAATGATTCCGATCTGAAATTGGAAATTCACAAAATATATATTTGGAGTTTACAAAATTTTAATGTTTATGAAACGAAACGAAGAAAAATGGGTTCGTGAATGAATGTTGATTACTGTATGTCCATCAATTGTACAATAAAATCGCCAATACAACAATGTTCCGCAAAACTTAGTTCAAATATACCAATAAGTGTTCATCGGGGTGTCAGGCTGAAGACAAACATGTTCCAATTTGTGAATACTAATATTTTTATTGAAAACAAACGAAATAAATTCCCGAAATGTCTTCAGTCTGACAGTCCAAAAATTATATGTTCTATGTTCAGTTGTTAACTTAGTAATGGAATGGAAGAGAAGTATTGGTAAAGTGAAGTGGCGTATGAAGTAGATGAAATAATGATAAGGAGAAAATAAGGAAGAACAAAGAGAACCGCTTAAACAGACCTCGGAGCTCGCTTTGTTGGCGTCGTTGTGGCAAACACTAGCAAAGTCCACATGAGCACTGTAACGTTACCAACAATGGGAAGCGTGTTAGCACAAGTTGCAATGCCACCGTTCACAATATCGAGCCAAACAATGAGCAACAGCGGGACACAGAGTGGTGCCGACGGCCGGGGCCCGGGGGTTCGGTGAACCGCCGTGCAACCCCAACGGAAATAAAAAAAATTAACAAACGAACGAAACAATAGAAATTGCGACTGTTTCAGAATGGAAGAGATCGAGGCCGAGCGTGACTTCGGAATAAGGTGACTGTACTACCAAAACTGCAATACTGGCGCGTCGTCAGCAGCGAGTGCTGCGGGGCGGGGGGCGCGGCGTACACGTCCGACGCCGTCGAGAGGCACTTGTGCAGTTTGCGGGTACCTTGGGAGCGCGAGCGGCGAGGCGCACGCGCACCGCCTCCGGTCGATACCGTGCCGCCCCCGACCGCCGCGCCCGCCCCTCCCGCCGTCGAGCTCGCTCCCCCACTGCCGCCAGCAGCGCCGCCGCCCCCAGCGCCCGGCCCGTTCATCTATAACACACACCACACGCTCCCACCTGCACTGTGCCCTCGACATTGACGCTCCACTCCCGCCCTCGCTCCACCACCGCCACCACCCGGCGGCTCGCCTCCAGCGCCAACGGCACACCTGCCATCGGTCATAATTTCCAGTACACCCGTGCTCTACGGTACACTCGTCCAAGGCGGACGAGCTTAGAGTGATGCAGAGGGCGCCGCTGGTGCTGGAGATGAGCGTGACCACCACCGATATACACATAACACTGAAGACCCTGACACGAACATCAAGTTAGAAAACCGTGATCTCTGTGCTCAGTTGGTACAGTTAATCAGTCGGGTGATTTCGATGTGTTATTTCCCGTGTTGTTTGTCGAGTGAGTGGCGTTAGGATGGTCGGGACAGCGCCCCCGCGGAGTTCGACTCCTTGTTAGTGAGTAGTCACGCATGTGTCGTGTTGTGTGGACGCATACCTAGTTTTGAAGGCGCGCGAATTTCTTCATGGTGTTCCTCGGGACAGATCCTCGGGCAGAGCCTCGCTAATAACTCTCCTGGACAAAGGGTAGGTATAAAGAGAGGGAGGGTCCGAGACCGGCGCTTGTGGTGAGGCAGATGCGGTCGTGGGCGTGTCACGCGACGCGTTCGACTCCCGGCTGATACTGAACTATTCGTACTGACGTGAAGCTAAGAAGCGGAGAGTGGTGCCAGCTAGGTCAGGTCCGCTACTGAGCTCGTACCGTTAGCATTAAACATCATTTCAAAGGACATCGATAACACAGAGATCACCTAATTTATTGATGCAGTAACAATTAATTAAATCATTTAAAAATTACCGAAAAAATCGGCGAATAGATATTTAAGGCAGTTAGAGTCTTCATCGGACGTGTCCTTATCCTTGGGAATAAAAAGTAAACACTTAATCACGTTTGCCAACTCATATTATATAGATATGTATATACTATGTACGTACATATACTTAAATTCCACTCATATTTATAACATAGCGAATATACTGTAATATTGTGCATTTATACAAGTGACCGAATACATATAATAATTAAAATAATCCATCATAATAAGTATGAATATCAGTAAATGATAATAAATATAAATAAAAAGCCAAATATCACAAGAAGCGGAAAGCTTTTTATGAAGATACGCTTACTGTTTCACCGACCGGACTAAGGCCTCAGTTCTGTGAGCGACATGACACACACACAAGGAGATCTCACTTATATCTGCTTTGGCATATACACATTGTCGTTTATTCACATCTACATATACATAACTACTGTATACTATTTATACTCATCTATGTCAAAGGAGACTACGACATTATTAGTGAGTTATAAAATGGCCAAACAATTACCATTCCAATCCAATTCGAGAAGAGGGAACTACTTATCTACAAGTAAAACGGATGAAAGACTAAATGCTACGCATCGGCAACGGCAACTGTTACTGGCGAATGATGAGACCCGCGTTAGTGATGCTGGATGGGGTGAGGTGAGTGCCGCGAGGCGCCGAGGCGCCGGCGCACGGGTACTTACTGAAGCGGCGCATCAAGGTGCCGGCGAAGGAGGGCGGCGGCGCGGCGGGCTGGCGGCGGCGTAGGTCGCGAACCCCCTCGCCTCGCGCGCCGCTCTTCATGTGAGGCACTGACAGCAGCCGTTGGTCGCGGATTTCCTTCTTGTCGCCCTCGTCGCGCGTACTGCGTTCGCGCTGGCGTGGCGGCCGGGTCGGCCTACCCTCCTCTTCGAAAAGAGGTAGGTTGTCAGGTCGTGTTGCCTTTTCCTCCTCTACCGTCACCGGCGGGGCTGCTGGTTCCGGGGAAGTACCTCCTTCCGCTTTCTCCTTATCCTGCCAGCGCTCTTGGAGTTCTTTGTGCATCCTGTCGTACACGTCTGACGACCGTTTCTCCTGTATTTCTTTGTGCATCCTTTCGAACACATCCGAACAGACTCTCAACGGCGAGGAGAGACGACTCTTGTTCACATTCTCCTCTTCACCCTCAGTGTCAAGTGCTTTGTTTTCTTCGCTGTCAGGTGATTCGACGTTGGGCTCATCCGTTTGGCTTGTTTCGATCTTTTCGATTCTATTGGCTTTTTCGGTCGACTCGCAGTAAAACTGTGAGTTTCCTTTTTCCAATGCGGTCTCCTCGACGTTCGGGTCAGAGGGCACTGCGAACGCAGCCTTCAACTTGAGATCGACTTTCGAAAGTTGTCGTTTAAGGTTGAAGTTTTTCCAAGAGGAAGATTTTCGTCGAGAGTCCAGTTTCGGTTTGTCATCTGTAGCCGGAGGAATGGCAGCGCTAGCGGTGAGGGGGACAGCGGCGTTGGGTACAGGGTCAGCAGAGGCGGGCGCGGAGACAGAGGCCGGGGCGATGACGGCGTCCGCGGGCGTAGCGCACGGGGAGGGGCGTGGTACGGCTGCCGGAGTCCACGAAGCTGCACTCTCCTCCAGCTTCAAGGGAGGGACGGGAAAAAATATGACTGGTGAAGTAAAAAATGCGTAGCCGCCAAAGTGGCCGCTTCGCAGGAAATTCGATCCCAGCGAGGCAAACAGGGACACGCCGAATGCCAGGCCGTAGGGCATGGTGCAGGGCGCATCTGGAGATTTTGACCTGAACGCTACGCGGTGAAAGAAATAATAGAGAGGCGAGTCGAAGAAATGTCTAACGATGCCATGCCGTTAGCTAATGGACGAGCCGAAGTCGGCGCTACAATAGCTCATATGAAAATTATAATTAAACTTATCAAAATAGAACATAATTAACAAGGTGGTGGCCGGGGGAGCTCCTGCGAGGACTTCCGTTTGCATCGCATGGCTCTCGTCGAAACACCCCAAGCCGTAGCAAATTATTATTAATGAAAAATAAAATGCAAATTATAATTAAGGTGAGATACCTAAATATCCTGATTAACGTAAGATTGTTGATCTCTGTGAATGTCTTCAGGACAGTTTTCTGGACTAAATACTAGTCGGTGGGTCAGAGGGCAGTGTGAGTGGGGCGGGGCATATGCGGGAACAGACATCCTCTATCTACCACTCGTAGTACAAGTAGCTAGTGATCTCATTCGACACGAGGAAAGCGTGCAGAAGGCGACAGCTAACTGTTGCCACTACTCGGGCGGCCATCGGCTGACGCGCACTCCTCGCGCCCAGCGCGCCGGCGTGCAGTGCTTCATTCGACTCCCACCACTTCACATATCATAATTTGGACCAGTGAAAGCTAATGCAATCGTCTAATATTTAATAATAAAACAAGTATAATATGAGCTGCTGCCCGTCAGACCGTTCCATCAAGGACCAATGTTTGCATGCGAAACCAAAATTTTCATTTTTCATTCCCTAGACTCTTCAAGGAAGCCCTACTCACGGTTGGGTTTCAGGTTGATTTTATTAAAGTCCATCTAATAGCGTCACCACAAAATATTCATCGTAATACTACAAGTGTCGCATGGTTGCATTATATACATTTGAATAATATGTCGAAGGAAGCACTGACACACGCGACAGTGGATAGAGTGTGCGCCGATGCTGGGCGGTGGATTGTGAGCAGGTTTACCTGGTCGAGGCTGGGCGAGCGCTGTCGGTCGGAGTGGCGCTGTCGCATGTCTGGCGGTGCGTGGTAAAGCGCGGCCGCCGCCAGCGCCACCACCACGCTGCGTCGGGACACGTCCACCACCACCACGCCGCGTTCGCCCCCCCAAGCCATCCTAAGGTCACACAATTACAGAGCGTCTATTACGCGCTCACGATCTAATATTTGTTTGATATAAAGTTTTGTCTTTTAGAAGGTAAAGTAGACTTGATTCACAACTAAAACTCTATGCACAATTGTGATAGGTAACTCACAGGCCGTATGAGGAGTTGATGGTAAGCGCGGTGATGGGGTGAGGCGCCCCGGCCTGCAGCGCCACCAGCGCCGGTTGGAATCCCGCGGCGCGCCGCACGCCGCCTGTGCCGGTGGCTCCCCGCACGCGCAAGCTCGCGCCAGCGCCGACTCCGCACCACACACCCGACTACCACAGAAGAACTTCTAATACATATTCTATTCTAACGTCTTCACACATCCAATTGATCATATCAATTACTCCGTAACCACCATTCTTAATATTAACGAATCCGTTTGTTCTCGGTTTGCATGAACGATGTACTCGTACTGTCGATGAATTTGGGGTCTTTATCAATAGGCCACAAGTGATAAACGACTTAATAGCATGAAACTATTAAAAAATTGGTGCATAGAGAAATATTTTTAAGGGCAAGAACTAAACAATTTTAAATATTTAGTTCTTCCTGTCTTTAAAAAGAATGTGGAGGCAAAGCTTAATATATATCTTACTCGTCTACTCTCCCCTTCGGTGTCTGCTCCCCTGCTGAACGACATGGACCTCCCCCCTTCGGCGTCCGGCGACGTCTCTTCCTCTAACGTTTCTGTTATTATTGGTATTTCTAACACCTGCAATGTTTGCAAGAATCATAGGAAAACATGAAATTAAAAAAAAAAACAATATACAGGGTATCTCAAAAGAAAGTTTATATTTTATGAGTAAATATGATAAAAAATATGTCTACTAAAAATCTTCATTAATTAAAGTACAGTATTTGGATATTAATTTCTTAAAAATAATATCGTGCCAAAGAAAATTTCACGTACTCGTATTAGACGTGTGTGTGGTTGCCCCTCCAACCAATGTACTTTGGTTATAACCAGAGAAGTTTCCCAGTTCTGGCACCAAAAAATTGTTTAACGTTTCCACATAACTCAATAAAGTAAAGGCCAATAACTCCTCGCACCGACATCACACCCACTTTTGGTGAATGATTGGCTTATTATGACGGTGTTTCGGATTCGGTGCACCCCACTAACAGCAGCTTTGCTTATTTACGTACTCGTTAAGATGACCTTCATCCGCAAACAAGAAGTTGTTAAACATCGAGAAGCACTCAATTGCCTGGTTTACAAAGTTAAGTCCATGATTTAGAGCCCCGGTTAATGTCTATCACTGGGAATTAATTCTCGCACCAATTGAATATCGTATGGCTGCAGTTTTAGATCTTTATGCATAATGTGGTGTAATGACTATCTGCACATTTAAAGCATTTGCGCGCTTCCGATTCGGATCCTCACGAACAGCCTGGTTTAGACTGTGCACGTTTTCTACCGTTCTTGGCCGTCCAAATTTTGCTATTTTCTAAAGATCTATTCAAATTTCACAAATCATTTTTGGATGTTAGGGCGGTATGGTGCATCATTTTATCTTGTATGCGCTGCATTAGCTGAATCATTTCGCCCGCTGCATAGCGACTGAGTTCCCAAGAGCCAGACTACCCAGTGGCATACCCCGCGCCCCTCAGAGTTGATGAGTTTACGTTGTCAGCTAAACAAATGTATACTTTCCTTTGAGACACATTGTGTTCGTTTTTTTCGAGTTCAGAATTTGGATAAATTGGAAATATGTTGCTTGTCCCATTAGAACTGTGGTCTTTATATAGTACAATAATAGAAGGAAAACTATTTATGGAGAGGTTTCCAACACAAGATAAGTGTTTATGTAATGTCAAACTAATTATTTATAATTCAGAACCAAAAGTTCAGAAATGACGAAGTTTATTACAGCTACCACCGCTTCCAACACAACACGATCTAGATTTTACTCAGTGTAACTTCTATTTACTAAATTATAATATTCCCAGTCTGTCAATGTCACATGCATACAAGCTCACTAGCTGCTGTGTACGCGCAACTTCTTCCTTCGCGAGATCTATGTCCCCTTTCAACATTATTGTTGTAATTTAGTTGTCGTCACTAAATGTCACAAAGTATGTAGTTTTACGTACGTGTGTCTCAGCCTGGGTCTCCGCTTTGCGGAACTTGAACAGGATGACGTGTCCGTGAGGTAAGGCTGCGGCCAGTCTGCGTGACTCGCCGCACAGGGCTATCTGCTGGATTGCCAAAGGGCTATCCTCCTCCCATGACGCACCGCCCCCACCGCTCCCCGCTGGCCCTCCGCCTCGTCTTTCAAATACTACCAACAGATAAAATATCCATATCATATTCATACTATTCTGAACTCCAGATAACTTATTAAAACCGATCTATATTGCCTTTTTTTAATTAAAAATAAATTAAATTTTTGTTTAAATTCCTTTCCTCTCTCACGGATGTGAAAAACAGAGTGAATGCTGGATGGATGAAATAGCGACAGCTCTCAGGAATAACTTGTGACCTACAAGTACCAGGTGGTCACAATTTTACCTTTGGGGTAGGCACCCCAAAGGTAAAATTTAGGCTTAATAAGGGCTATCTTATTCTATAAATTGGAATAGCCGGACCACAAAGAGGAGGTATGAAAAGATGTTATATGCTGCGGAGATACGAATGCTGATAAGGATGTGTGAAGTTACGAAAATGGATAAAATTAGAAATTAGTATATTAGAGGAAGTGTGAAATTAGCGCCAGTGGTTTAAATGCTAAAAAGGAACAGATTAGTGTTCCAGTGTTCCATCTGGAACATGAGCAGGGGGCAAATACGCTACTTGCTTGGAGCCTTTACTGGGCACTTTGGAACCAATAACATGCTCATGAAGATGGGTCTAACCGCGACACCCATGTGCAGGTTGTGTGGGGAACATACAGAACGCATGGAACACCTACTGTGTACATGTGATGCATTGGCCAGGAGGCGAATGAATCTTTTGGGGGTAGGATATCCGACACCGGAAGAGTACAGGCTCCTATCTCCATACCTCATTGTTAGGCTCATGAAGCAAATTTTCAATGAGATTGGAGAGGAGTGATTGCTATCTAGGGGAACACAAAAGATCCCATTGGGTCGAAGTGTCCGAGATATTTCTCGATATAATCGACTCAACATAAGATAACAGATTAGTGTGGTAGGGCCATATAATGCGATGGGAAGAATGCCATATAGCAGGAAAATGATAGAAATTACAGTGGACGAATACAGGAGAGAGGTAGATAAAGAAAATATGAAAAAAGATGACAGCAAACAGAAGAGAGTGGAAGAAGAGAACATGTTGTGCCGACACCTGCATAATCTGGGATGGAGACAAAAAAAGAAAGACTCACTACTATATAAATTAGCAATGTTATGTGAATAACGCTTAAATACTTCCCATATTATGTAAAATGGGTCACTAACCTTTGGAACATTTTAATTTGTACAAAATTTGTAAGGTCCCCGCACTGGCATCCCAAAATTTTATACTTCCATCGGCATGCCTACGAAAGAAACGAAAAAAAACTTCAGAGTGATCTGTACAAGAAGATTTTAACAGAAAAGTTAATTCACAAAATTAAATTTACTTAAATAAGTTTCTTAATTTTTCTTAGTTTTAATGAACCTTTTCAATTTTTTATACAATTAAAGACGAAGTTTCCTTCGAATCATCGAAAAAAATTTCTTACCAGAAAAATTAAAGCCAAAGTCAAACCGTTTATCTATAGCTTATCAAAGACGAGAATATATTTACATCCTGTTTTTTTTATCACTTATTGAATGTTAAGAAGCTACTACCGTTCTACCTGTACCGTATCTTATATCTTTAAACGAGCAATTCTTGTATACACACACATACACACACACACACACACACACACATATATATATATATATATATATATATATATATATAATTGGAATCTCGGAATCGGCTCCAACAATTTTCATGAAATTTAGTATACGGGGGGTTTCGGGGGCAATAAATCGATCTAGCTAAGAATCATTTCTAGAAAATGTCATTTTATTCGCTTTTTTTTATTGGAAGAATAATAACAAAAAGGTGGCGTTTGAGTAGTCCCAATTTAGACTGAAAAATGACTCTTCCTGACATCTATCGGCGAATAATAATACTATTTTTTTTTAAATTGCTTTAACGACACAACAACACTAAAGCTATTCCAGCAGATGGCGTTGTTAAGTAACACGATGTCAATGAGTGTTTGCTTTGAGGTTAGACTAAGAAAATCAATTGTTAATTTCCAAAAAACACAATATATTAAAAAAAAATACCGAGCAAAGCTCGGTCATCCAGCTGGTCATTATTAATGGGGGAATATAGGGAGTTATGGTGGCAGTTACCCTGTGAGAATGATTTCGCTGTAGGAGCAGGAGGCGGGCGCCCACTCGCCGCCGTTGATCGGCCACAGCTTCTCACTAAACCCTGTCACCTTCTTATTCCCTTGCCGACCCACCGAGTAAAACGCTGGAATCTGCAAAAAATATAAAACCGTTAAAATTAATTTTGTTTAAATTTTTTTATTATTATTGTTCATCAAGAAATGAACTGGCGGCCCACTTAATATAATATATACATTGCCTATGGCACCGCGAACAAACTGCTGTTGGAACCCGGATCACTAATGCCGGAACAACAATACAAGCTTATTAAAGCGGCATACTTAAGACCAAGGGTGGTTGCCATCCAGATGGTGGGTTGTTTTGTCACCTTTTACGACAGGCCGACCCCGGGCGCAGAAGTTAGTATTTTTACTCCGCCCCTGCACGGAGAGAACTTAAAAAAAAGAAACTGAGTATAGTATGTCTACTATAGTTAATAAGTTATAATTATATTATTTTTATTATATTTGTGTTGTAATTATGTAATTTAATATAAAATTTATGGGCATATCAATGGTTAACCTGATTTAAATAAATAAAATATGTATTCACCAAATCCGAGGGACAATCAGCGAAGTATGAACAGCACGTGACTGGAGATTCGTGTATGTCCATGGGGTAAGGATTCTCAAAACAAGGGTACCCAGGGGATAGAAGGTCGATCACCACCAGGTCATTCTGCAGTAACACCACTATCGCGTATGGCTCCTGGTAATCTGGAAGCATTCGACATATTCATTTAATATACCTATATTCGCTATATATTTTTTTATAAAGTTCTTCTTCCTGGGATAAGGGCAGGAAGAAGAAGATTTTTTTATAAAGTATACTCAGAAGCGCAAACCAGCGAAGTGTGACAACTTTTGGCGTTAAAAGAAGTAATCAAGAAAATACTGCCGAACAGCAGACAAGCTGGTGTACTACTTAATTGTGAGCACTGGTAACTCGCTGCCCCGCGTACGTGCTCTGAAACTTGGCCCACTTATGCCGGAACACAACACAAAGGCTATTATGGCGGCATATATATAGTTGTCGTTCAGACGGCTTGCGAACCTAGCAATATTAGTATAGTAGAAAAATGAAAGACAAGATCATTAAAGTCTCTAAAAAACTTTACCGATCAGTAATAAAGATGTAGAAATTTATTTGTAGTTATTCAGACAACTGATAATGACCTCAAAGGATGTTCAATTTCCGATGAGGAATGTTCACCTTATATTATAAGACCAGCTGATACCCGCGACTTCGTCCGTGTTGCTTGATATATTAACAAAGTTTTCGTCATGACGCTGAGGTAGGAGATTCCTATCTTCTATGCATGCGCGCTACACCGCTTACTCCACTTCTCCGTGGCAAGATAACACACATCACTGAACTCGTAGTGCTTATAAAAATAGTTGTTTCTCAATACTTTAATAACTTTATATTAAATGAAGATATCGCAATAATTTTTTTTAAGTAATAAAACTTAGAAAATTTAATAGAAATCTATCCTGTAGTTTTGCCGTGATGAGCGCACAACTGCAGACCTCTATCATTTTATTTATATAGAAGACATGCAGGAAAATGTATATAATCCTTATACAGTCTCTATATACAGTCATATAACTGAACTCGGAGTCTTTCTTAAGAAAAACGTTATCTATTTGCGTACCAGCGGTATGTGGAGACTCGCAGAGGGTGACGAAATCTACCACGCTGTGCTCCATTTCGAGTACGGTGGTGCTCTTCCCGTTGAGCACCGTGATGCTGTGCGTTCGCCCTGCCTTGTCTGTGGGCAGCCCTCCGCTGAATATCACTAAACTCTCTCTGAAACCATAGATAAACATTCCTTTTTAATAAATAATCAGTTCAATAAACCGATATTTTCAGTTTTACAATTCCCTGCAATAGATGGGTACTCTGATTCTGATATATTGGTTTTAAATTGATTGCGAATCATCGAGACTCTAATCTCTTTAATATCACGACACATGTTACTTCCTTCTGTTTTAAAAATCACATTGTTTATTTATAATATTAATAAAAAATAAAATGAATTATATACATACATAGTTATATTATATGTAAAAATATTAATATATACAGAGTATTGGTTTGTATACTCTATTTCTGTTTTAACATAATATATTTTATTGTTTATACAAGGACAACTAAGCTTCATCTTGTGTACCATATGTAGGTACGAGGGGCGGCTGATAAGTTCGCGGCCTAAGGCCTAATGAAAGAAAAATTGAGATTTATATATTTTATTTTTCAGTATAGTCTCTTTCAAGTGAAATACACTTCTCACATCGGGCAAACACTGCCTTTAAACCACTCAAAAAATATTCTTCGTTTTTGTCCTCAGAATGACGATCTACGGCAGCTTTCATTTTGTTAACATCCGAAATCCAGCCCCGTAACTCCTGTTTCAACTTGGAAAACAGGAAAAAATCGCTAGGTGCTAGATCTCGACAGCACGGTGGGTGGTCAATTTCTGAAAACCCCGTGTCTTTCAAGGCCTGCTTCGCAACACGCGCGTTGTGTACGGACGCGTTGTCTTGCAAAAACAACACTCCGTGCGCTAGCGTTTCACGTCGCTTCTGCACAACAGCCTCACGAGCCTGACTCACCAAATTGGAGTAATAAGTATCTATTAATAAAATTCTCTCGCAATGTCAGGAGACAGTCGCCATTAGCATAGACGCCGACTTTTCTACCTTGAATTTTATTCGGTGGCATTTCTCCTTTTTTTAATCTATTGCATCAACTCTTGTTTGGACTCCGGCTCATATTGGCGAATCCACGTTTCATCCACGATGATGATCCAATCACAAATTTTGTCAATTTTATTGTCAGCTAGCGCCAAAAAAATCTTGTAGCTCTCGAGTCGTCGTTGCTTGTCGAGCGGTGTGAGCATTCTCGGTACCCTGAGCGCGCAATATTTTTTCATATGTAAATTCTGATGTAAAATTTCTACAACTTAATCTTTGCTAATCTGAAGTTCTTCATATATCTGCCACAATTTAATTCTTCTGTTGGCCAGTACTAATATTTCTACTTTTTGAATATTATCTTCGGTCACTACCGTGACAGGGCGGCTCGCGCGGTGATCATCTTCGCAGATATCTCGTGCTTGTTGCAATAAGCGGACCCATTTTTTCACTATTGTATATGAAGGCGCAGAATCTTGAAAACCGACGACATTTCTTTCCTTTTTTTACTTTATCACGGCGCGGTGTTCAAAATTTTGTGAATTTCCGGATTGGGCTGACATAGTGATGTTTATCGTGCGGCAGGTAATTCAATTATAACCTAAAATTTAATTACGGGTTGATTTGATATACCACTGAGTCCCGAAATTAGTGATTGGAGTAACGATATAATTAGTTATCGTAAAGTACCTCAGGCCGCGAACTTATCAGCCGTATATAGTTGTATGATTGCTCTGCATTTTTTTGTTTCAAATAATTTTTACATAGTGTTTTGGCAAAATTTATGTTAAAAATATTTTTAAAAAACAATTTTTTGTGTACGGTGGGCCTAGCGGAAGACCAGCGCAGGTTTTTCATATCTGCAAATGTTGAGCTAGGTTCAATTTAGGTAATTTTTGTTTTTGTGTATTTTCTTTTGTGTATAATATAAATATTCTTCTGTCTTCTGTCTAATCCATAATGTGTGTATCGTGGGCCTTTTTAATAAATAGAAATACAGTGGGACAATTCAACAACGCCATATAGTCAGTCCCAAAGAAAGCAGAGTGCTTGTTATGAGTACTTGAAAACTAAAAGTTCTACATATCGCATGCTTAATCATAAACTGACCGATTACGATTTAGGTCTAAAGTGAGTTAATATAACGAGCAGCATTGTATCGACGCCCTCTATCGGCCAAACTAAGATTTATTTCGATATCTCTTTCCCACACTGAATTACCGCTATTTAGTTATAAGTCAATATATGGGATAAGTAGTAAATGACAAAACGTTTTTTGCGATTTCCCAAAAAAACAGGTTTTTTGAGTTAGGTCAGTTTATGATTAAGCATGCGATATATTCATTTGTAAACAAATACATAATATACGATTGCCCGACACCGAGACTAATGCACTAAAAAGAAAATATTCCAAAGATTTGTCCTGTATAGGAATCGAGTCGTGTGCATGTGGCTACTAAGGTAGCTACTTAACCGAGGGCTAAGTTCTAAGAAAGGACTAATGAATATACGACTTAATGTCGAGAACTAATTTGCCCAAGTATTCAGAGGATAACTCACCCCGTTCTTGATGTTTTCCATTCTAATCTGAGTATAGGCTTACAAGGTTCTAATTTTCCTTCCTTATTCGCCTTAGCTGAAATAGATTTACATATTTTTTAGAATTTTATTTTGTTATTCAGATTAACATTCTTTCCTAGATACAGATCATGATTGTAACATATTTGGGGATGATTGCAACAACTTTGTGACACTATGTATTAAGTTTTGTGAGACATTACAAAACATTTGGAGACTTGTATTAATTGCTTTTTATCAATTGTTATTAATTAATGTAACCGACTTCGGCTGTTTTAATTAATATAATAATATAAATTCAATATAATAATACCAAATTTTAAAAAAACAACTTTAACAGAGAAAAAATCTTCTGATGTATTTTTTAAATAAAAACGAAAAACTTGATACGTTAAATGAGTAATACTCAGAAAAGATATACTTATTCTTCACCATACCGTGAGGGTAGGAAAGGGAAGTAGGCCTCGGCGACCTTAGGGTCCAGGTGGCGAGGGCCCCGTCTACGTGCGCGGTCATAAGTTTGCCGTCATGGTGCCACGCTGCCGCGCGGACACCCTCGTTGGGCGCTCCTGTGCCCACTGACCCCCGCCATTCAGCGGCGCGGGCCCGCAGGTCCCACACCACTATCAGGCCTGTCTCGTAAGCTATTACTAACTGGAAACAGAAAATAAATATACTGTAACAATTGATATAGCGCCATCTATTGTCAAAGTAAGCAGCAGAGAGCTTGTGTTATGGATACCAGACAACAGACTTTATTACTGAAAACTTTTTGAAATTAAAGTATAAATTATAATATAAATACCCGGGACGAGAGTCAAAACCGTGACCTCCACAGGTTTTTCGGAGATCGCTATTGTACTACGGTGGTCGTCAAAAATAATGCATCTCAAAAAGGTAAGTAAAATAACGTCGTCTCAAAATATGCTAAAGGTTGATTACATATTTTAAGTATCTCATAGTCGGGCTTCATACAGTAGTTTTCATTCATCCTTAACACTAAAGGAAATCCATGTGGTTTGGGTGCCTATGCACCCAATAATGCTTCCCCCATATAATGCTTCAGAGCTGGACCTCACCTTGCTGGCATCCAGCGGGTTGTCACTGACGTCCACCACCGCTCCAGGGTGATTCGGCCTTGTTCTGGAACAAGTAAAAGTGAACTAATTCGTATAATTTGTTTGAATAAGGTGTATAAATCTAAACGTATTAACCTTTTTTGAGATTACTATCGAATCTATAAAAATACACATATCGCATGCTTAATCATAAACTGACCGATTAAGATTTAGGTCTAAAGTGAGATAATATAACGGGCAGCATTGTATCGACGCCCTCTATCGGCCAAACTAAGATTTATTTCGATATCTCTTTCCCACACTGAGTTACCGCTATTTAGTTATAAGTCAATATATGGGATAAGTAGTAAATGACAAAACGTTTTTTGCGATTTCCAAAAAACAGGTTTTTTTTAGTTAGGTCAGTTTATGATTAAGCATGCGATATGTATCTTTATTCTTAAAATATGCAACGTGTACATGTTACCGAAATTCGTTTAGTAAATAATCTGAATATAGTGCTTAGATACGTATAATAACACTGTGAAACATTGTAGTATTATAAGTAATCTTTAAAATGTATTTTGATGGAGCAATTGGCTCGGTCTACTCTACTACTAAATCAGTATACTCGTATATATTTTACACTAAAAGTTTGTGATAAAGTGTGTGTTGTCAACTACATGTCCAAGGTACTTACTCCCTACTCTTGACTAAAACGGTGGTGGAAAAAACGTCTGGCTAAGTTTTTTTTACACTGGTGGTCTGACCCCACCAAAACAAATCTAAAATAAAATAAAACCATTCATCAAAGCAGGCAGCCGGTGCCCCGGTTTATAGATACGACTAACTTTTTTTAATATCTGAGATTGGTAGACAGGCAAACAGCTTATCTGATAGTAAGTGGTCGCCGATAGACGTATGCAACACGCGATGGTAATACCTGTGGTATTATAATACCATCGCGCTACCGGCCGCGAAGAGGAACTGCAACCTAGTTTATTAGTGCCGGAAGACAACACAGTCATTATGGTGGGACTTTTAAAAACCAGGAGTGGTTGCCATCCAGTCAGGTCTGGAACCCTATCTAGTTAGGATTGATTTTTCGTTTTTACGACAAGCTGCATCAAGCTGCATGGGTCAATATTTTTTTTCCGATACTGCACGGAGACTTACGTTCCCAAAGGTGTTTCAATCTGCAGGATTATCATAATCTAAAGATTTTCAATTTTGATTTCAAATAAACGAATATCTTCAAAAAAGAAAGTGTTATAAAACATATAAGATTATTCCGATAGAAGTAAGGAAGACAACCGCCCGGTGGCGGCAATATGTCGCTTGTCATGTCGACATCTACTCGCGAACAGGCGTCGGGGACCCATCAATACGCTGGCGTAAATGTAACATCGACGTCCTCAAATTGTCGATTCACTACACTGAACACATAGTTACGTTAAAAGCAGTAAGTAAATAAGATATTTTTATAATAATAATAATAATTTATTGCACGAAACATGGTAGTCAAATAAAGATCTTACAAAAAGCATATATAAAGAGCTACATATCCCGCCATCACATAATGGCATAGAATTTTACAATCCAACATTATTCGAATCCAAACCCTCAAAGCTGACCATAAGAATCAAAAAAGAGTAACATATCCAATATTATTTTTAATGGCAACAATTTGTGCTTACTACTGTACTGTAAAACTTTCAACAAATATCAGAATAATGTGTTTAGAGAAATTCTTTGTAATGAAGGAATATAAAATAACAACGCATAACGTCGCCTCCCATTGTTGGGGCTCGGGCCTCTCCCCAATAAGATCGGAGAGCCACCACTAGAAGGCGGTTTAGCGGGTTGCATTGCATGACTTTTGTATTACGCATATCTGCGTTACAGATAATAATGGGTGACCACATTGGTGTGATTTCACTTTAAGTAATACGAATATGTACCCGATATACAGATGGAACAGTGGAGCTTGCCAACATGAAAATAAAATTTTATATATAAAATTTATATAACTTTAACACCACCGAAATTAAGCAAATCATGCTTTTATGGAAACGAATGGAAAATTTATGAGGCTTAATTACAAATAAAATACTGCGAAAAATACGTTACGTTTACTATATAATATCAAAACTGTAAAAAGGTTAACAAATTCAGTACACATTATGTAAGTATATTCGCTAAATTCATTTACACAATTCTTACTGACTTAGGATAATTAATCAAAATGTAAAAGTTCAATGAACACGGAGGGCGAATTGATTAACTGTATGTCTATTAACCATGACAGGTCGTCGCGGCGGCGCCACTTGTTGCCACCCATGCCCCTTTTTCTCATTTAGAGGGTTCTTTTTTATTTAAATGCCAAGTTTATTTGATGGATTTACAGATCTTGGAGTTTGTAAGCCATTCATGAATATGGTTACTTTGTGAATACTTTAACAGGCCTTAAATAGAAGTTCTATTAATTAATGTTTTTGCGTACTGTAACTTCCAAATAAAATCCACCGTCCCTACAAAATGCATGAAAATCGACATTAAAAACACCTTGACATCAGTTATGTGATTTGTAGCCCCACCATAGCTCCTACTACTAACATAGATGAAATATATAAATTGTTGCCTTTTTCTGTTCTTCTGATCTATCAGTAGCAGAACGGCTTGCCAAAGGCTTCACATCTTTAGCACATTATAAAGAAAACTCAAGTAAAGTGAGGACGTAACAATGATTTAACGACATTCTACCATATTACGATAACTACTACTAATACTAACTAGCACTATACTTAATAAAAGTGCATTGAAGCAAAATGATCAACGGTATCTCCATTTAATCTAGCAGGTGGCAACCCTAGCGTAACTTCGCCCCCTCGGCCCTGGCTAGGGGCAAAGGGGCGAAATTGGAGTGGTTTGCAGACGAGTGGAGCGAGAAACACAGTATCCATATAATCAGTAATGAAGATATGCTAACGTATTTGTTTCAACTGCTAAAATATTGTGTTCTACGTCGAAATTTGAAATATAATATTATTTTGATTATATGACGACCTCGGTGGCGTAACGGATAACGCACTTCGGTACGCTTGCGGAGGTCACGGGTTCGATTCCCGTCTCGCGTCTGGGTGTTTATGTATAATATGTATTTATTTACAAAAAAAAACTATATAAGTAGTATATCAGTTGTCTAGTACCCATAACACAAGTGCTATGCTACTTAGTTTGGGACTAGATGGCGCTGTGTGAATTGTCACAAAAATATTTATTTATTATTTATATTTATTTATTTTGTAATAGACATAGGATTTAACAATTATTGGTGCGTTGCTATTATCAACTTCCATTAAATGTCAGTTATTATTTTATAAGCACGAGGAGTGTTTCCAAAGTGCTGGGTGCTATATATGGTTGTACGTGGAAGGTGCAGGATGGACAGACGGGTGGACTATTTTATATTTATTTTAAAATAAAACTCGCCACGACACTGTTGAGAGTGAGAGTTCTATTTGTTTTTACATTTATGGTTTAGATACCTTCGTGTTGCTACCTAACACTGGGAATCATACTGTATTAGCAGAATGCGTAGATACAATTTTTAGTGATGGACGACTATAGATAAACATATCTATAGATGTTTACATTAACAAATATAACTATCTAATGCATCATCTTTTTTTATTGCTGTAGGACAGCAGACAGGCTGATGGCCCGCTTAGAATTTAGCAGTTACCGTTGCCTATGGGTGTTTGCAACGCCAGTGGCATTGCGAAGACACTGCTGTCCCATAAGAGTACAGGAACTTGGGTCACTAATGCCGGAACACAACACAAGGTTATTATGGCGGCATAGTTAAGACCAAAGGTGGTCGCCATCCAGACGGGCTAGGAAGCCCTACAACGTACTATTAAGTAGGCCGTTAGCCTGTCTACTGTCCCACATCTATAAAAAAACCGACATTAATCTGGGTTACTTAATAAAAGTTGTATAACTCATTCTTTTGCAATAATTTTTTTTTATTATACATTACTCTAAAATAATTTGGAGTCTATTTGATAAGAAAATTACTCTGAACAGGTTTATATAAAAATACGAAGCATATAAAAATATATATCAACCTTATTTCTAACTGTAGTTATTACAAGAGTACAAAAGCACTTTACTTTTTAATCTAAATGATAGTTTACTGCTCTACTGCGTTTTCTACACTGTTGCACCATAGCTAGAATGGATTCCGCCAAGACAATGTGGCTTTACGCTGCACTGCTCTCAATTAGTGCAACAGCACCGCTATTCATCTTCTTGTTTTGAGAACAGTTTCTCTGTAGGATAGCTGTAAACAATCATTTGCTCTAACTTAATAATTTAACTAAACCTTTTTGTTTCGTAGCGTAACAGAGCGAAAATTTTGAATTGTAAAAATAGGTCAGCTAGTATTCATTCAAGCTAACAGTTGAGCTTGTAAGCTTTCTTTTATTTTGGATGACGATAGATCCTGTTACATCAGATAATTTACTAAAAAATCTACTGAAATTTAAGTAATAATTATATGAAAAAAATAACAGCAACCCGTATGTTTGGGCAATTTTTAATTAATGATGCGTAGTAGTTTGTTTGACGAAGGTTTTTAACCAATGTGTGTTGCCAGTGATAATAATAATATTTTATTAATATTTTGTGACAATTGACTGGAACGGACTAGGCACCAACATCAACGGCGAGTACATCACTCACCTTCGATTCGCAGATGATATCGTAATCATGGCTGAGACCATGGAAGACTTAAGCCATATGCTTGATGGCCTCAATACAGCTTCCCAAGGAGTAGGTCTCAAAATGAACATGGATAATACGCAGATCATGTCTAATGTCCATGTCGCATCTACCCCCGTAACAGTTGGGAACTGTACTCTCGAAATTGTTGACGAATACGTCTACTTGGGTCAAACGATCCAGTTAGGCAGGTCCAATTTCGCGAAAGAGGTCACTCGTCGAATCCAACTCGGATGGAAAGCGTTCGGGAAGCTCCGTAAAATCTTATCGTCCCAAATACCGTAGTGACTCAAGACGAAGGTTTTTAACCAATGTGTGTTGCCAGTGATGACTTACGGAACGCAGACGTGGTCGCTAACTATGGGCCTTATGAGAAAGCTCATGGTCGCTCAGAGGGCAATGGAGAGGGCTATGCTCGGAGTTTCCCTGCGAGATCGAATCAGAAATGAAGAGATTCGCAGGAGAACCAAAGTCACCGACATAGTCTGGATGATTGCAAAACTGAAGTGGCAGTGGGCTGGGCACATAGCTCGAAGGACTGATGACCGTTGGGGCAGAAAAGTCCCCCCACAAGATGGACCGATGATCTGGTCAAGATCGCCGGAATAGGTTGGATGAGGGCAGCGCAGGACCGATCGTCGTGGAGATCTTTGGGGGAGGCCTTTGTCCAGCAGTGGGCGTCTTCCGGCTGAAATGATGATGATGATGATGAGTAGTTTGTTAGGTTTCAATTGTTTTGAGAAGTCACTTCCCCTACCACCAACACGTGACTAGGGTGTCCAACGACCTCCGACCGCAATAAACAGTAGCTCCCTACTTTTTTGTTTTGATTATTTTTCCATTCTAAAAACAAAATTGTTGCACACACTTGCTTTATACAAGTTCTTAACGGGAGCCAAATGTGAAACATGCCGAATTGAGTATAACTTTTTTGTATAGCCATCGGCTTCAGTTATGAAAGGGGAACTCCGGTAATCACATTCCGGACTCATACCACCTTTATGTTCCATACTTATTTTTGTGTGCCACAAGTTATAGCATGTGAGATATAAATACTTTTTGTCTACCGTCTAACAAGAATGTTAGGGCACATTCCTGATCCTAAAGTGAAGTAATTTCTTTGATGAGTGTGAAGTGTACATTATAATGTTGGTAAGTACATTTTGTATCAACAGTTTGCCTTTTTGAGGCGTACAATATTTATAAACGTATTTTTATGCTTCAAATTATTAGAAAATAATAGTAACATATACATTTATTTGCAATTATAATTTTATTATATCTAATTTTTTTTATTAATTTGAAACACAAAAAGCATAGAGTTAAATTAATTTTAACAAATTAGAAAAAAATTATCATATTTAATTATATTATATTTATAATTTATCAAATAAAATAATACGTATCAATTTTTTTGTGTCAATTCCACAATAATTTGCCCTTAATAGTAATGAATAAGTTTTTTTAGGTAGCTAGGGGATGAAATGCGATTGGTCTTTTTCTGTTCGCCTTGGCTTTTATTCGAATAGTATGGTGATATAATTTACCTAGTCTTAAAAACATTATAGTTGTATTTAAAATATTCAAAGGCATCTGGTCAATTAAACACTCACACTCATTTATACCTTTTATTTATCACTGTGGAAGAACAATCGGGAGTATCAAAAAATATAAACATCTTATACAAATGACTAAAGCACACCGATAGAATTAAAAACAGTCATCTTGATTCCAATCACAAATCAAGTTGATGGTACTAAGTAAAATGTGGGTAGTATAATATTAAATCACAAACACTACAACTGTTCAATATAACTTCAGAACTGCTAACGACATCTATCGGAAAATTGTGAACTAAAATTCTTATTTCTATTATTAATTAAACATTCCGCCGGCCAAGGACGACTCAAGTCCTTAAGACCTGACGACAAGATATAAACCAAACAAAGTAAAACAAATTTCTGGTTACTAGGAGTCAGACTCATCCAGGGGCAAAGGACATATTTTCACCATAGGTCGCTTAAAAATATTGTCCTTGTACTGTAAAGTTACAACTCTTGTAACACCATCAGCACCTGGGTGTTTCTGCATAATACGTCCCAAAAGCCATTTTCCAGGGGGAAGTGTGTCATCCTTGACGAGAACGACAGTGCCGAGGGGAAGATCAGGTCGCTTTATGTTCCATTTGTAACGATGCTGTAACGTAGTTAAATACTCGTTTTGCCAGCGACGCCACAAACAGTGCACCATACGTTGGATTATGTGCCATCGATTCAACGGACTTAAGTTAACATCAATCAAAGACGGCTCAGGAACCCCAATTAAGGGCTCTCCGACAAGAAAGTGACTTGGTGTTAATGGGGGTTCGTCAAGAGTAGAATTGATAAGAGTGAGGGGACGAGAATTTACACAAGCTTCGACTTGGGCTGATAAAGTAGCGAGCTCTTCGTATGTGAGGAAGGCTTGGCCGATAACCCGTTTTAAGTGTCCTTTAATACTTTTCACTCCTGACTCCCAAATTCCATCAAAGTGTGGAGCTCGAGGAGGTATGAATCTCCATTGCGTGAAATCATTAGCGAGAAGTTCAGAAATCTCAGCCACAAGTTGAGATTGTGAATTATTGAACGCGAGATCTAGTTCACGGGACGCGCCTACAAAATTAGTTCCGTGATCACTCCAAATCTCCTTGCAGTGACCACGTCGAGCGGTGAAACGCCGAAAAGCGGCAATAAATGCAGCAGAAGTGAGGTCAGTGACAAGTTCCAAGTGAATGGCTTTTGTTACGGCACAGACAAATAGACTAATATAAACTTTACTGGTTTTCTTACATCTACCAGGATACAATTTCATTGTAAAGGGTCCACAAAAGTCTACTCCACTCGTAAGAAAGGGTCGGCTAGGTTTTATCCTGAATTTAGGTAAATCTGACATAAAAGGAGGGAGTGGATTAGCCTTCTGTTTAAAACAAGGGACACATTTGTGGATTACAGTTTTGACAAGACTTTTAATTCGAGTTATCCAAAACCTTTGTCTTACAATATTTAAAGTAAGTTGATTGCCTCCGTGCAGAGATTTCAAATGCGCATTTATAACAATAAGTTTAGATAAGGCACAAGTGCCACTTAACAGAATCGGGTTTTTCATGTCGCCTGGAATCTCTGCATTCGCGAGTCTACCACCAACACGAATAATGCCTTTATCGTCGATAAAAGGGTCTAGTACATAAATCTTACTTGATTTGGCAACCTGTTTACCTAGAGCTAAGCGAGAGATCTCGTCGCGGAATGACATCAATTGTGATAGTTTAATACATCGATTAAAAGCATCATCAAGCTCATTAGCGCTCAAATAAGCAGGTTCAGTAAACATTTTCTTATGCACTCTAACTTTACATAAATTATAATAACGACAACAATAAGCAATGACTCGAATCAATTTCGACAGCGAGGAGAATCGAGTTAAAATTGCAATAGCATCATTATTTTCAGTAACATTTACATTGCATAATATTTTTGGGGTGGGTTTCATTTCTAAATCGGTTTGAGAAATCTCAAATAAAGAATATTCAATTTCATGTGCCTTGTATAAAAACTGAGGTCCGTTCCACCATAGTTTTGACTGTTGTAGATCATAAGGATAACATCCACGTGATGCTAAATCAGCGGGATTATTTGCAGAACTAACATGATGCCATTGGTTACTATTTGTGAGTGTCAAAATTTCTGAAGTGCGATTTGCAACAAATGTAGTCCAAGTATTTGGTATCTTACGCAACCAAGCCAAAACTATCGTGGAGTCTGTCCAAGTGTAAATATCATTGTCAGGTATTTTTAAAACGGTTTTAACATGATTTATCATTTTGGCTACTAGTAATGCACCACAGAGTTCCAGACGTGGGAGAGATACTTGCTTTACTGGGGCAACCTTGGATTTGGCAAGAACAAGGTAAACGTTAATGTTGCCATCATTTCTCAAAACTCTAAGGTACACTACTCCAGCGTATGCAGCACAAGAGGCATCACTAAATCCATGCAGCTCCCGCTTAATGGTGGCATTAGATACACCAAGCCATCTAGGGAACTGAATGTTTTCAATGTGCGTGAAACGATCAAGGTAAGTAACCCATTCCTCTTTAAGATCAGGAGTCAACTCTTCGTCCCAATCCAAGCCGGCCAACCAGAGTTTTTGCATAAAGATTTTAAGTTTTATAATCGCAGGTGTTAGCCAACCTAGAGGGTCGAAAGATTTAGCAATTGTGGACAATACATTTCTTTTGGTAATTGTGTTATTATCGTGATTTAAATTACAATTAAGTTCAAAGTTATCAGAGTCCGAGTTCCATGTAATACCTAAAGTTTTAATTGTATCTTGAAGTTTTATATTAACCGCACTTTGCGAGTCTTTATCAACACTGGGGATTTGGGACAACACTAACTTACTATTAGAGGACCATTTGTGTAAAGGGAACCCACCACGAGCTAAAAGTTCAGTCAACCTTTGTTGTAGCATCACAGCGTCTTCCGTTGTGGAGACACCAGTAAGCAGATCATCCATATATAAGTCGCTTTTCAGGATTTCAGCTTCAGTAGGGAAATCACTCTTCTCGTCCTTGGTGAAGAGTTGGTGAAGAGTGCGTATGGCCAAAAAGGGTGCACAAGATGTTCCATAAGTAACTGTAAGTAGTCTATATTCTTTTATTGGTTGTGTTGGAGATTTTCGCCATAAAATTCTTTGATAGTCAGCGTCATCTTTACATATTAGAATCTGACGATACATCTGACGAATATCTGCGACTAAACAAATCTGGTGTTGTCTCCATCGAGTTATGAGATCTCTGACATCTTGTTGAAGAGGACAGCCAATAAGTAGTTCATCGTTTAATGATTTTCCATTTACAGGTGTAGCACTTCCATCGAAGACTACACGCAACTTCGTGCTTAGACTCGTCGGTCTAAGAACAGCGTGATGAGGTAAATAATAAACTTCAGGTGTAACTATTTCCTTTTCAGGTATCATCATCATATGACCTTGGGATTCATACTGCTCCATAAATTTGTGATATTCTTCCTTGAATTCAGGCTTATGTGTAAAACGTTTTTCCATGTGCTGTAAGCGGCTGATTGCAAGGGGTTTTGTATTTCCAAGGTTTGTGGGTGGATTATCTTTAAATGGTAGACGGACAATGTACCGACCAACAGCATTGCGAGTGTGAGTAAGTTTGAAGTGCTCTTCACATTGTATTTCTAACTCGGTCATAGGTTTTTTGTGGGGTAAACTCTCTTCAATCTCCCAAAATCGTCTTAGTAACTGATCGACCTCAATCTTGGTTTGCATAACAACTGTATTATGTTCGTTTATTGTCGATCCAGTTTGTGAAACTCTACCTGAGATTAGCCAACCTAGGCGAGAGTTGAGTGCAATAAGAGAGTTACACTTGTGTAAGCCTTCAAGCAGTATGTATGCATGCACGTCGGCACCAAGCAGAACTTCAATAGACCCTGGCTTGTGATAGTTGGGATCAGCCAGATCCAACTGCATAGATGAAGGCCAAGTATCTTGTGAGAACTCACGTGAAGGCAACAATGAAGTGAGTTTCTTTAAAACGTATGCATTTACCTGGAAGGTTGATGCATTGTGTTTTGTAGAGTGGACTGTAAGTGTGACCATAGATTTTGTAGTGACCACTGATGTATTAGAAATTCCAGAGATTTTGCCAGTAATTGGAGTGCGATCAAGATTCAATAACTGCGCAGCTGCTTCGGAGATAAAAGATCCCTGAGAACCCTGATCAACAAGAGCTCTTAATGCGTAAGTACCACTGTTCTTTGACTCTACTTTAATCACAGCAGTGGCTAAAATAACAAGATCATCTTTTGTTTCAGCTTTTAGGTTAACACTCAAGTTACAGGAAGTTTTAGATGCATTGCTAGTTGGGTCATCTTTCTCCTTATCAGTTTCGTTTAATTTGTCGTCCTTAGAAGCGGTAAAATGCAGCAATGTATGATGACGACGTCCACACTTCTTGCAGACTGTACTCTGTCTACACTTTGAAACTGTGTGACCTTTTACGAGGCAGTTAAAACAAATGTTGTTTATTTTTACAAAATCTTGACGTTCAGGTATGGAGCGAGAGGCAAATTCTTTACAGTGGCAAATATAATGATTCTGTGTGCAATAAGTACAATTGTTGTCAATTTTAGTAGCGAAGCTTTTGATGTTAGTTACTTTAGGTGTTTGTGGAATAGTTTTTCCTTTTGGTGCATACATTTCCATGGCTCGGAATTGCTTCTCAAGGAAACTCTGGAGATCCTCATATGTAGGAATACTAGTGGAATCTTCTAAAGATTGCTCCCAAAGTTTTCGAGTCTCAATATCCAACTTGGAGACAAGGATATGCACTACAATGGCATTCCATGCACAGATCTTTAAATTTGTTAAGGACGTTAGGCATTGACTTGAGGTATCAATAAGATCCTTTATACCTTTAGCCGATTCTGTGGTTAAGGTCTTTTGGGTTAAAAATCGGGTAAGTATATTATTAACGATCATTCTCTTGTTATCATACCTCTCATTTAGTTTTTTCCAGGCGTCATCATAGTTAGCTTCAGTAAGTGAATAATTCCTCAATAGTTGTTCAGCTTCTCCAGATAAACTGGTCTTTAGATAGTGATGTTTTTCAATTTTAGTCAAGCGATCATCATTATGTATCAAAGAGCGAAATAAATCTCGAAAACTCATCCACTGACTGTAATCGCCCGAAAACTGTGGTATGGATATTGGTGGGAGTTTGGGTCTCATCCTCGATATTTCTGCCTGACTATCAGATACATGAATTTCAGACTTTGAAGTTTCACCTAGATCTTGTTTAAATTCATATAACTTGTCCTTAAGCCAAGCCCTAAACTCTAAATAATCTTCTTCAGTTTGTTCAAAATGTTTCTCTAAGTCAACCTCGCATGTTTCAGTATCTAATAATCCAGAAATAACATCATAAGTCTTTGTATAGTTAGCCCAATAATCCTGTAAAATTTCCAGACGTGAATCCAAAAACCCTCTCGTTCGTTTATCCTTAGCACATTTTCTTGCGTTTGTAAATAACTTCTCAATTTTAGTTGAATTCGTCTTTAATTGTGCAATATATTGTTTCATCTTTTTATCCGCCATGTTAAATTTTATATGTAAAAACACAAGTCCAAATTCACTGCCAGAAACTAAGTTACTAATCGTTAAGATATTCCTAAGTCCTTTTTCACAAAAAATTTATAAGTGTTTTTCAACACAAATATTCTAAGTCTTTTTTGATGGGAAATATAAGTCGAACACTTCACTGAATTTACTAAGTTAATGTTTGCACTTTACAGTTTACTCATTATTATCCGGTTCGTTGGACCATTTGGTCAATTAAACACTCACACTCATTTATACCTTTTATTTATCACTGTGGAAGAACAATCGGGAGTATCAAAAAATATAAACATCTTATACAAATGACTAAAGCACACCGATAGAATTAAAAACAGTCATCTTGATTCCAATCACAAATCAAGTTGATGGTACTAAGTAAAATGTGGGTAGTATAATATTAAATCACAAACACTACAACTGTTCAATATAACTTCAGAACTGCTAACGACATCTATCGGAAAATTGTGAACTAAAATTCTTATTTCTATTATTAATTAAACAGCATCTACAGCTATAAGTCCTTAGAACAAAGAAAACAATGAACTGCACGAAGTTCGTAGCGGGGCAGTGTGGGACTCCCATGCAATGAACCCATGCGCTGGCATATCTACTAAAACCACCCATTGGTCCATTTCCATTTGTCTTAAATTATGATTTATTAAAATAATATGAAATTCTGACGTAATGGCTATACCAAATATGCGTTGTTAGCAGGTAAAAAAGTATTAGACACTTTTTGAAAGTTAAGATGGTGTTATTTTATATACAACCCTTTGGCGCTTATGCCTTAGGGCAAAGAGCGTAGCATTATAAGAAGTATCGCATCGAAATGGCAGTATTTACTGCCAACAATCTGTTACGGCCCCGGCTAATGGATATTGCACTACATCAACCTACACATTATTGTTACGGCGCTCATAATACGCTGATGACGTCACTACCATGTTGTCATATGCTTCTATTTATTGCTTCGACGTACGTTCCTTATTTATCGCAGTGTATAAAGCCTCTTTTTGAGGTAGGTTAGAAAATAAAATACAAAAGAAAAGGAAAGAGGGAGGACAATTTATCTCATACAGGCGGGACTTCAAAGGACCTTGGTTGCCAGACTTACATGTCACTTATTTGTATTGTAATGTATGGAGTTTATAAGTCCCTAAAATTCTCCATAACTCCCCATTCATGGCCTATGTTAAGAGTACAATCACGTTGATCTTCCACTGGCTAGGCATCAAACTCGTAAACTCCCTAAGATATTTCATAAACCGGTTTAAGATTAATTATTTGGCAACAGCTTTTCTATGATCATGCCCATATCACACCACGCGAGGACTCCAAATAGAAAAGTAAAAAAAACTGGTTTCAACGTGGCTGTAAGTGAAAACTTTTGTCATAGAAATAATGTCACAAAACAGTTTTTGAAAGGTAAGAAAGTTGACTATGTTATTGTGTATGACTATTTTGAAAGTTTGTTAAATCAAAATAATTGTTTTAAAGAATGCGAAATGAGAGCACTAGATTCGAAAAAAAGAACAACCATCATTTACCCATCCATCTTTTCCCGTAATACTTCTTACAGAACATAATGGTATGAATACGTAATGATGTTATCATGGAGATTAAAATGTGAAAGTGAAAAATCTGATATTTTATAACACTATTTCCTTTTGCATTGCAAAATGTAACAATTGCTTTACTATCAATGTGTATCTTAAAGTATTCTTACGAAGTACAATAGTGGTATAGGGAACATCAGGCGCCGGACGGCCGGACATGCATTGTGACGTCACTGGCGCTTATCGCGCTTGTGTGTCCGACAGACGGGCGGCCGCGTCCCACATCCGGCGTAACGGCACGCTCTTACCAGCGCCAAATGCAAACTATTTACTGAAGCATTCTAAGTAAACTACCTTTTTTATCTTCCTGCCCTTATCCCAGCTATGTGGGGTCGGCACAACATGTCCTCTCCTTCCACTCTCCTTTATTAGTCGTCATCTCAACATTCAGAATCCATCCATTTTCTTTGGTCTACCTCTACTTTTGCATCGTAAATAAACTATCACGAAACAGAATATTGTACATACTATACAGTAATATAAAACTACGCGATTGCATTTACGGCCCGTTCACGACCTTACTGCTGTGAGCGGCATGCCACGAGAGGCGTATGATTCCGAACTACGCTACACGCAGCAGTGCCGCGATACTGCTGCCGCGGCACTGCAGCGGCAGCAATGCTGCCTCGACACTACCGGTCCCCATACAAACTTGATCGCGCAGCAGTGCTGCCGCTACATTGCTGCCGCTGCATTGCTGCCGCTGCATTGCTGCCGCATCATTGCTGCCTAGCTCGGAATGTACTCTCATATAAGCTTATAGAGATTGTATGGGGACCGGTAGTGTCGCGGCAGCACTGCTGCGTGCCGCGTAGTTCGGAATCACATCTTCAAACATTTTTATACTTTTGATATTACCGCTTGCCACCCCGCGCTTAGCTGCCGCTTACAGCGGCAGGGTCGTGAACGGGTCGTTAGGCTTCTATTTTGAAGAATGTATGGTTGGTCCGTTGTTTGTTTGTACGGACCGAAATCACAGAGACAGACCCCTTGCCTAGTCACCGAGCCAGCCGTGTGTATGCGTGTTGAATAGTGTCACAGAATAAAACCTGTTTCCATAAAATACTTCAGTTTCCTTTTGGGATACTTCCTTTCTTTGATGAATGAGCACAAATAGAACCGTTACACTCCTAATATTACTACAATTAATAATTATTGCTGTTAAAACAGTTCAAATGTAAATATATATCTTTCTACGTCGTTCAATGTGTTCAAATTCAAAATAATGACAAGTAATTAAAAGACACGTTTACGAATATGTTTAAAGCAACTAAAATCAACATTTGTTTTTGTTAACTACAATAATCTGTATTTGATATCAAAAAGGATATTGATCGCGTAATAACGCAAATTTAATGCAAATGATACAGTAACGAAAAATGTAAATATTCCGAACCGCCATGAGCGCATCCTATTGTTCTTTTATAGGAACATGTCACGGATTGTAAGCCGTTATCAATTATACGCTTTCCCCAATAAAGCTTTCAGCTTCCAGTGAACAAACCATTAAACGGGAAACAAAGCATGCCCATTGATAACCGCGAAATCAAAACGAAAATACGAGAGAGAACGCAATATCTCGACATAAAAGCGAATATGACATAAAAGCGAATGGAGCCCAATTTAAACAAAGGTATACATTTTTCCTCTCGGAGAGGCATCGGTGTGGCCCCTACTAAAGGCATACAGGTATTCGGTGAGAAACCAAAATCGTAATCGTTGTCGAGTCGTGACATTTACATCACTGCTTAACACTAAAACGAATGTTCAGTTTTTAGATTTCTAGGGTGTTCGTTTTTGTAGTAACTCAAACTTGTCTTCAATTATTTTTTATAACTCTTAAGATTAAAGAACGAATTAAAGAATTAAAAATCATATTTAGACAATCTCCGTGGCGCAAAGTTTTCACACGTCGGAATGCTATCGGGAGTTTTTTTTTGGTCTCGGGGAAAAACCTCTCTTGACGGGCTCCCCCAGCCCGGGGGGACCGAGGGATTTGGCCATCCGACTACCCACTAAAAAACCCCGCTGTTCTCCTATCGCCTACGCCCGGGCCCACGGATATATGGCCCGCCGACCGCGTGGCCCGGGCCGGCGCCGGCCCGCCCTTTGTCTTGAGGCGGGCCCCTTCTAAAGTGTTCAGGGGGTCAGGGTTTCATCTCCCCGGCGCTCTCCTAACAACTCTAGGAGTTGAGGGGGGCCGCGGAACAGCACGCAGCCCTCACCCTCGCGGTAATAGTGCGGGCGGCGGATCCTCCCCCGAGGGGCCGCCCGCGGCCGCTTTTTACGGCGGCCGGAGGTCGTTATTTGCCCTCCGGCGCCACCGACGTGGCCTGCGTTGGCGGGACGGGAGTGTGGTGGTCGACTCCCGCTCCTGCTCCGCCGCCTCCTTTGCGGACATGACTGCCTCGTAAAAGGAGGCGACGGCCGTCCATCCAGGATCGCCCCCGACCATGGACAGAACCAGGGCCGGGAGCGACAGGTCTGCGCCGATTTGGGCGACGAGGGCGCGGCGCTCCTCGCGCCATGCAGGGCATACGGCGACAGTGTTGTTCACCGTGTCCTCTTCGTCGCCCGCGCCACAGTGGTGGCACCCCGACGTCATCTCCCGCCCTATGCGACACAGGTACCTCCCGAAGCAACCGTGCCCCGAGAGGACCTGCGTCAGGCGGAAGGTCAGGGCGTCGTGGCGCCTTTCCAGCCATTCGGCCAGGACGGGCCTCACCGCTTCGATGGTGGCGAGGCCCGCGCTGGGGTGCGCGATGTGCTCCTTCCACTCCACCATGAGCATTTCGTCGCGCAGCTCCGTCCGCTTTACATCAACTTCGCGAGGCGCGGGGCGAGAGCCACGCTCGGCCGCGTCCCGGCGCCACTGGTATAATAGCGCCAGGACCCGGGCCTCGAGGTCCCATGGTGGGGATCCGGCCAGCAGGGATGCCGCTTTCTCGACATGGATTCATTTTCAGTCATGAGTCTGGGTGTTTATGTATTATATATATTTATTTACAAAACAAAAAGTATTACTTATTTTTCTTAATACTATTAGTTATCTAGTACCCATAATAAAGTAACAAACGCTCTACTGCTTACTTTGGGACTAGATGGCGTTGTATGAATTTACACTGAAACATTTATTGCAACTCTCGTGATGTGTGGGAAGTTAGGAACTCTTTGTATGGGAACATATTTGCTCCAAGGCCTCTAAATGCTCTTTGTTCCTTGCTTATTCCCGAACGCTTGCTTTCCCCCCTTTCTCCAGTTCCTTTCATAATTTATATCATTTTAAGGATGGCAAATAAACGAGGCTATTCATTCGCAACCCGAGGGGATAATTTCATTTAATTCCAGGATAGCATTGTCCACGACACGTTGGCGGCGGATGTCGTTAAGTCCTGGTAGTTTCAGAAATATTTTTTATAAAGATATTATATAAATTGGGTAGCCCTGAGGGCTTTGGTTGTTGCAGTGCGCCTGATTGGCGGAAGTTCATTACGGAGCGTCAATGAAATGGTTTAATTGTTTGTATTGAGATCACCGATGAATTATGAGCGCGGGTGCTTTAGGGAGTGTTTTAACGAGTCGAGTGTTCGTATATTTAATATTTAACACTTCAAAGCTACCCTATTGTATTTGTCTCCAGGCCAATACTTTCTACTTCCGAAGTCTATCACTATGTTATTTGAATTTACTTGATCTATGCTTTGAATCATTGTTGACATACGTATAGTTAACGATATTTAGTAAATATAAGATATCACAATTTGTGTTGTAAATAAAGCTCTTCCGTATTCTTTAGGAGTTCTTTGGCAATAGCGCCACCTTCACTCATCTGAAGGTGGCGCCGACGTACAAGTATTAAATTTGAAGATTATTGTTTATTATAATAAGATAGACAATACTCTCTCTGTTACATAAGTTATGTTATATATAACTAATTAATATGTATAGTTGAAAGTATCTCAGAATACGATGAATCTATTTAAAATCTTATTTAATTATTTGTACGATGCCGGTCATGGACCGAGATTGCACCGTACAGGAATGAGAAGGATAGCTCGAGAGCAGTGGACTGTATGAGAGAGGAGGGGAGAGGAGCGGTGGTTAGAGAGACGCGATACCTTGCAGTGGGCAAAGAAATTCGCACTGACCTTGATTCCACCCCTTGCCGGTTCGGTTCAGGTCCACTCGCGGAGGAACTGTTGCACGGCACCAGCTAAATTCACGTACATTGAACACATAATTTTATGGCACGGCCAATGAGGGCTTGGAGTAACTTAACGGGAGGTCGAACGTCAACCGTCCCTCACGTTTAGGCGCTCACGCGATACTACTTATGTTATTTTCGTCCCACCCTCGCTTTTGCCATTTACCTCACCGAGAGTGAGGGTAGGTAACAAAAATCAGGAGGCGGGATTTCAAATACCCTTTATGCAAGGATCGAACATTACTAATTAGTACAGATTCTATATGAAACAAGTAAATATTGACTAAAGCAGACTTAAATGATTTGAACACTCAAAGTAAATTCAACGTAATTATTGACAATACTCGTAACAGCAACTAAGCAAGCAAGTATATGTGAGCAAATTTTACAAAAAGGTAGTCTATATACAATAAGTATAAAAAGGATCTAATATTATAAACCTCTCAAAATATTCCTAGCAGTCACATATTTTAATATTTTCTTTATTATGGTTATAAATATAGTCTAATATACATATTACAACTCGTTATAAAATTTCACTCATAACAATGTTTGATCTTCCCCTCCCCGTTGCAATTTCCATGCGCTTAATATTCGCCACACCGATTGGCTATATAGTACAACAATAATGAAAGCAAATCGGATAACCGATTGGTATTCACGTGGGAAGAAAATTCACGTCGCGAACGTGACAAAACTACTCATTTGAACACCACGAATACGCTCCAATGTTATCGGCCATTACCTGGGGAATTGCGTAAAGTTGCTTTTATAACTTAAAACCAGATATAAATAGTCATTTAGGTAAATTACACATACGCATACACAGACACAGACGCTAAGTCAATGAAAATAGAATGTAATGGTTATAATATAGATGAACCTAAACTGAATGATGTCACAATGATATTCTGCTGAATTTAAAAAAGAAGTAACCTATGTCTTTCTCCAAGGTCCAATCTATGACCGATATAATATATCAATATACCGATATTTATCAAAATTGGTTCAGTGGTTTAGGCGTGAAAGCATAACAAACAAACAAACTCACTTTCGCATTTACAATATTATTTATTTATCTAACAATGTATTGATGAATCTTAATTTAAACCATCATAAAGTTTATGTCTAGTTATGTTCTATTGATTTTATTTATTTGTAAACAGAAAGCTAAAAGCTATAAATAATTATTATTTCCTATCGTAATGCTCTAGATTATTTAAATTATATTACTGCATATTGTTATTACTGCGTCATTTTGAATTTTAAGTTTACGATTTTTTTAAATTGCTGTAAGACAGCAGACAGGCTGACGACCCGCTGAGATTTTAGCAGTTACCGTCGCCTATGGGTGTTTGCAACGCCAGTGGCATCGCGAACACGCTGCTGTCCCATAAGGGTACAAAGCAAACGAGTTATATAAACTGGTTGCTATATGAATTGAAACTGAGCAAAGAAAGCATTACAGTGTAAAAACCACTTTGAACACATGAATGCAGTCAATAGAGCGGCAGGCGCTCGCACACGGGCGCTAGATTGCGCAAATATTTTAATAACTCTTTCAATTCATTTTGAATCGTATCCATTTTGCTCACGGTTAAAATTTAATATTTATTTAAACAAGTGCTTTTGGTGCTGACTGCAAATTAGTTTCGTAACCTGTATCGACGATTCTATTTATTTAATAGTAGACTATAATTAAAAAGTGTTACAAAACTGTTAAAATAACTGCTAACATTAAATTAATGTATATAACAAAAGAAAATTTGATAACAGAGCAAACTGGAAAATTGGCTTTTTGTTACACGCTGTATAACTTGTAGCCTTTATAACGAGTTTTCTAAAATTCAGGCAAATCGTTGTTTTCCCGGCAGGTGGGCGACCAAATGAACGCCGCTCCTCACAAAGGTGAGCCGGGTGTGCCGATGACAGCTCGGTAATTCAACGCGGACGGCTGCCTTTCGGGGTTACCTGATTTAGAAAGTTGGATGGTACTCTATATTTATTTTAAAGTTATAAGAGTATATTAAAGTACGAAAAATACCGGAATACAGTAAAATAATGAACAATATAAGTTATCTTCTTACTTTTTGTTTTATAAACATTTGACAAATTTTTATAAACGTTTGTGGTGTATTATTATATTTACTTTTAATTTTGAAATTAAATGACCTATAAGTAATGTACTATTTTATATTAAACATAAGAGAAATGTAACTTATGCCATGAAGTCTAAGAATTATTTATCTTTGTTAGCCAAGAGATAGAATTGTCTTAAACATTCACAATTTTTTTTATTGCGTAGAACAGCAGACAGGCTGACAGCCCGTTTAGAATTTAGCAGTTACCGTCGCTTATAGGTGTTTGCAACGCCAGTGGCATCGTGAACACGCTGCTGTCCCATAAGGGTATAGGAACTTGGGTCACTAATGCCGGAACAACAACACAAGATTATTATGGCGGCATACTTAAGACCAAGGGTGGTTGCCATCCAGATAGTGGGTTGTTTTGTCCCTTTTTACGACAGGCCGACCCCGGCCACAGAGGTTAGTATTCTTTCTCCGCCCCTGCACGGGCAATTTTTGATTTCCATTAAATATTTGAAGTTTAAATATTGTTAGTGGATTATGGAAACCTAGCAATGAGTAAGGGCCCACAAAGGCACCGATACGAAACAGTAGGCGGGTAATTAACACTCATTAAACTCGAGCTGTTTTAGAGCTATTTTACAGTTACGGTTCAAAAGAGACCTTTTAATGTGATCTCATTTAAATTTATCAATTTGATTTAGTTAAAGAAACACTTAAATCACAATTATGTAAATATATTTAATACCAATGTAAGCAAAGACACCATACACATTTTATAATATACAGTCCATATAAAATAATTTAATCTATTTTTGTGATATTTGTCAAAAAAGTAATGTATGCTATGCGTAGCAAGCGTAGCACGAATACGTTCTCTTTAACATGAATACTCGTAGCTGGATTAGATTGCGTAGCACAGCCTACGCTTTGTAGCAAACACCTCGTAGCTGTGCTTTTTGTTTATATACCTTTGTTGACTTTGGAACCGATTACTAGTAACAACCTATTTTCATGGCTTCACTTATTTTGTACATAATAGAAAGCCAAAACGTTTATTACTTTGCAAGTAATAAAGTCTTTTGATACAAAATCTGGATTTTGTTGATTCTCTGTAACTTTCTTATATTCTGCATATTTTGTTCCATGCTTGTTTGGCATGTTTTCAGCATGTTTGTTGATTCTTGTTAAGGCCCAAATCTGACATCCATACGTGAGCACAGGTAGAATACAAGTACCATATAACATCTTTTGTTAACAAACTAATGTTTACAGTGTAAAAGCTATTTTATACTGTATAATTTAATGTGCTATTTTAATAGCTGTTTTTCATTATTTCTTTTAATCTTCAAAAGCTCTGCAATGCTTTTCTTATTCGATTTAATACTTCTTTTGACATTATATCATTTAGCGAAATCAATTGACTGAGGTATGTATATTCTTATACATATTCACCAGTTTTGTCTTTCAGAATGATCGGACCTTCTACTATGTTGGTCATTAACTTGGTTTTTGACGTATTGATAGTAAGCCCTACATCTTTTTTAGCTAGCTAGCTAGACAACACAACAATCACCTTCAGATGTTGTTATTGCTATGCTTCATCCAAATGTTGTAATAATACGACCATGGCTTCAAGCTTAAATTGAAAAAGTTTATATTAGAACATCAGAAGAACCAAGCAGATTTAGCCCACGAAACAAATGCTATATAATTTGTATGACGACAGTGTTTCGTTTTAATATTATTATTTTTAGTTAATAGATTTCTTTTATATTTATTGCCATTTTTTGAATTTATATTGTTTTATATGGTTCTTTATTTTTTTCATGAATAAACTTTAAATTAAATCTAAATAGATGTAAACATCTACACTAAAGTGTCTTTGCTTACTTTTTGTTTATATTCGTTTATTTTATGTCAAATTGTGTTTATATTGTTGTTTTGTCTAATGTATGTTGTTATGTCTAAAAAGAAGATTTATAATCAAAACAACAAACGAATTTTATAGAACTCTTTATGCAACAGAATCAAATTCACAGGATTCAACAATAGATTTTGATGATAGTTTAATAAGTTTATTTGAAAAATATACAGTAATCTACATACAACAATTTTTTTACCCTGGTTCCTGAGCTAAACCAATGTCTGTGTTACAGAAGCCAGTCCTCATAGTTGTTCAAATATTTTACAAAAATTATAAGAAGAAGAAGATAATGATGTAGAAGACATACTAATCATTTCTCCCACCCGAAATAGAAAAAGCTGTACAAAGTTTCAAAAGAATGACAAGTCACCTAAACCAGATCAGATAAACAAATGAGTTGATTAAAATTTCAATTACCATACCTGATAATCTAACAAAACTTACGGAACTATATAATACTATCTTAAGAACTGAATCTATACCATCACAATGGATTAACAGTACAATCCGTGCAGGGGCGGAGAAAGAATACTAACCTCTGTGGCTGGGGTCGGCCTGTCGTAAAAGGCGACAAAACAACCCACCCTAGCTACGTGGTAGGGCCTCAAGCCCGTCTGGATGGCGACCACCTTTGGTCTTAAGTATGCCGCCATAATAACCTTGTGTTGTGTTCCGGCATTAGTGACCCAAGTTCCTGTACCCTTATGGGACAGCAGCGTGTTCGCGATGCCACTGAGGTTGCATGCACCTATAGGCGACGGTAACTGCTAAATCCTAAGCGGGCCGTCAGCCTGTCTGCTGTTCTATAGCAATAAAAAAAAAATAACAATCGTATTATCACATAAAAAAGGAGAAAAAAACAACATCGAAAACAACAGACCAATTAGTTTGATGTCAAATCTATATAAAATATTTTCTAAATTAATTTTAAGGAGATTTACAAGCGGACTTCAGAGCAGGTTTTTCAACTATTGACCACATGCACGTATTAAACCAATTATTAGAGAAATGTCAAGAATACGGCAAATCACTTTATATTGCATTCATGGACTATAGTAAAGCATTCGATTCAGTACGACACAATTCGCTCTGGCGGGCTTTAGTTGAGCATGGAGTCCCCAAAAAGTACATAAGAATTATTAAAAATATATACAAGAATAGCACTGCACAAATAAAGCTCGAAACAACTGGTGAAGAATTTCTTATAGCTAGTGATGAGCAAAATCTGTGTTGTACTTGCAGTCTTAGGATATATAAGAATGTTTGTCACAACTTCTATATATGTTTTTGTCAGAACAAAACATTTTGTGTGTTTAAAATTTCCAGTTTATTCCACTAAATTAAAACACCGAATACAAAAAAAGGCATCGGTAAACTATACCATTGTCTGAAAAAAAGGATTTACAAGAATATTCTATTCTTTTTCGATGTCTGGTTAACACATGGTTGATGTAGAGCTAAGCTACTACTACTACTTTTTTTCTTACAGTAAAAGGTCAATTTATGCGTCCAAGAATTGTAAGGTGTGGTGCATGGTTCCGGGTTTGCATGTGTTAAACGACGGGTTATACATTTTAAAACAGTTTATTTAAAATACCGAGGAAAACGTTTACAAGAATTTTAGACATTTTACAAATTATTTTCGATCACGATAGCGCGCGGTCAGATGAAAAAAAAGACTTCAATAAATTATATTCAGCTCCGTCTTCTTCGTCAGCTTCACAACTCTCGAGAAAAGAGTTATAACAGTACTTGAGTCAGCCTAGAGCTTTGAGTAACGAAGATATACTACTTTGGTGGAAACGTCATGAGCTTCAATATCCTATTTTGGCAAAAATGGCTCGAGATCTTTTGTCAATTTCGACTACATCTGTCCCAGCTGAGAGGTTATTTTCGAAAGCATCTCTTGTGATACGAAAGCATCGCAATAGATTGAATAACGAGTTGGCTCGATGGCTATTGTGCATCAATTCTTGGTCATCAAATAAAAGATAATAAATATATATATGCGTATAAGTAATGTATAATAATATATAAGTATTTAAACTAATAGTATACGGTAACATTTATTGATTATTGTAAAATAAAGCTTAATTAATTACAGAGATTGATTGTTGATCATTTATAACTTATATCTATAAAAAGCCTTGAAAATTTTTCAAAACGAAGTAAGTAATAAATAACAGACTATTTGAGCAAGACCAAGACCGTTACCAAGACTGTCTTGGTCTTGCTTTGCTCATCACTCCTTATAGAGAAGTAAGGCAAGGTGACCCATTATCTCCAAAACTTTTTTCTCCCATCTCAGCGTATTCAGTAATTTAGAATGGGAAAATATAGATATAAAAATCAACGGCAAGAAACTCAACCATTTCAGATTCGCGGATGACGTAGTCTTAGTTTAATCTTAGACTTAGTCTAATCACTGATAATACTACAACAAATTTTACAATAACTGACAGTAGAACAGTTGGTCTTGTCCTAAACAAATCCAAGACAAAGTTAATGACAAAAAGAAAAGAAATAGACATAAAACTAGATAATGAAAATATGGACTATGTAAAAAGCTACACACACTTAGGACAACTAATATCTTTTAAAGACCAAACTGACATGGAAACTGAGAGAAGAATTGCGGGTGCATGGAAAAGTTATTGGTCACTTAAATATATATTTAAAAGCAAACAGTTTTCTGTATTCGTTAAGAAAAAGGTGTTCAATTTGTGTATTTTGCCATGTCTCTTATATGAATGCTAAACATGCCAAAGGGAGATGGAAAGAATAGATGATACAATAAAAGAACACATGACAGCAAATGATATACGATCTATAACTAAGGTTGATGACATATTAAGAATAATAAGAAAGCTTAAATGGAGATGGACAGGATATATGACAAGAGACAGAGAGCAAAATGGATAATATTTATAACAGAATGGCTACCATGTGACTGTAAAAGAAAAAGAAGTAGACAGGCAAAAACATGGATAGACGATATCAGGAAAGTCAGAGACGCTACTTGGTGGAGGAAAACAAAAAATGGAAAAGAATGGAAGCAGCTGGAAGAGGCCTATGTCTCTCAGGACACGCTGATTACAAAACAGGACACCGGTGTTAATTTATAATTATTTAATTTTATAAGAGTTATGAAATGTTTTCAGCAATAAAGGCTTTATAATAATTTGTCTAATGTGATGTCATTTTCTAGGCCCTAACGGAAGACCAGCGCTAGCTGCTACAGTTACAATACTGAGTTGGGGTCCTTTTTATGGATTTATTAACATTTATAGATTTTATGTAATCTATTATTATGCCCTAAATAAATATTTTTTCTTTCACAGTTGACAAGAGAACACACATCGCTGTTATACCTGCTAAAAGTAACCCAGTGTTTCTCTGCTGCCTGATGCCCGAGGAGGAGGGCTTTGCTATTTATGTATAAAATTGTTATTTATTTATATACAAAAGAAAAGTATATTAGTTGTCTAGTACCCATAACACAAGTGCTATGTTACTTACTTTGGGATTAGATTACACAGTCTGAAATATCCCAATATATTTATTTATTTATTATTAATATCCAGATTCGATATTTCATGTTCACAACATCTCTGCTCGTGACCATGAAGAACACAATTAACTTTGGATACAGAATATTATTGTTATACTTTTTTTTAATAGCATTAGAACGGTAATAGACGAATAATTAGGACAAGATTCGATTTGGTCATAACATCGTATTAAAAAACTGACACGTAATATTAGATTTTGACTTTATTTTTCTAGAAACTACCGTAAGTAGCAGGCAAGGGTTAATTAAATATCTACGTTTAATAATAACCTCAAACCATTTTGTTATTGAATTTAGGCTTTTTGTATTGGCGATATTTTTGTATTGTCCAGAAATACAAAGCCATTAAAAATAATTGTCGCGTGCCGATATCGCGATATATATACGCGACACCAAAGGGACCCTTTGTGACGGCGACGCGTAAACTTTTACGACATTCCTACGTGTCTCCAGTGACTACTAAACTCGTCCGATCAATAAATGTTTCTGATATTCTATATCAAAAGAATACTCGAAGATGAGACAGACTTGTTATTTCGCGTCAGGATAATTTAGATACGCTAAGGTGCGACTGATTTTGCTCAGGCATATTTGGTATTTTCAGCGATTTGTGTACGTGAATTTTAAACACAAGAATAATCGATTAAGTAAAAGGAATATGTTATTGCCCAAATGTATGGTGTTTGAAATGCCGCCCACCACCAGTCCCGCCCTCCTCAAGGCGCACGTGTCAAATGATTCATCATAATTTATACGATTTAACCGGGGATATAAACGGGCACGTGTGAACATAACTTGTCAAATGACAATTTGATATTCAACTCGCGGAAGTGCTAGCTTTAATGGCGGTGCTCATCAAATTTATTGTCCTTACAAATTGAATATTAGCGTCAGTGATGCTCTTATGATATTGTAAATTTAAGAAGAATATTATCGGTATTAAGGGAAATATTTATTTTATTGCTATTACTATAGAATGTTCTGGTTTGTCTGATGCGTTTTTACCTAGAAATGGAAAGTGTCAAGTAAAAAAGTAGACCAAGAAAAGAGTAAGAGTTTGACAAGAAACGAGCAGATTTAGAAGCATGGAAAGAACTTTGCAGGGATTTTTAAATAGCTCAGTATAAGGCACTTTTTTATTCCTGAAAGGAGATAAAATAAAAGAGCTAAATAAAAAATATACACACCGAAAGAGGTAGGCACAGGACAGCTATCGGAGTCGTAAAGTTAAGCGACAAACCAAAGCGAGTTAGAAAACTTTCGGTTTGCAAATGGAAATACGAATTTCATTGAAACTAATTTGGCTTCTGAAGGGGATGTAACCGAGATTTGACATTAACATGAAGATGAAAAACCAAACAAAGATTTATAAAGTAAAATAAGAGCAGATATTTAATAGTATGTATGTATATATTTCGTAAAAATTTATTAAAAACTAATGTGTTAAATAAAGAAATATAAAAAAAACCGCGATGTAATGAAATTGTAAACAAAAAGTGCCTAAAATACGGAAGTGGGGCGAAAGGGACGAGCGCGGCGAATAGCCGGAATGGCCCGAATAGACCGTTAAGCCGGCATAACGAGCCAGATTGCTTAAAGCCACTTTTTGCTGGAACCATTTAGCACCATTTGCACTGAGCACTCATATTTTTAAGGCACTTAACGGAAACTACCGCAGTTTTAAAAGTTACCTTAAAAATGTATAAAATGTATACATGCCACAGTGTTGCTAACAGTAATTATATCTTCAGTACGAAATCATATAGTTGAATATTTTAACTACTACGTAAACACAGTTCAAGAAATATGATTATGAAAAATCCAAAAAACAGGAGAGCGGAAGTCCCTTGGACCCGCGATGAAAATATAGAAGGAATTTTAAAAAATGTACAAAAGAAAGTTAAAAATGCGAGACATATATTAATTAAACAAAGATAGAAGACTCTTTAAACTTTTTATACTTATACAACTAAAAATATATAATAATAGGTACGCTGGTCGATAAAAGTCGTCATTCTTAACTTTATTAGTCGCAATATGTTTTTTGTAACATTGTATTTTCAACCTTATTATAGTTGATTCTAATCAAAGCTGTGTATGAAAGTATAAGATTGAGCGGCCACTAACCCTCAGGCAACTTTATGGACAAAATAGCTATTGTTACGTTTTAGATACACCGATACGTATTGTGATGAAGGTATTCTTGGGTGCGTTTTGTAGGGTTCATTTGAACAATACTCTATTCAAAATTGTACTATTATAGTCATGAAGATGTTAATTTTAGTAGCATTATTGATTTATATCCGTGAAGCTTTTCATATGGACAATATAACCAATGTGGTGTATGGTTCCGGGTTTGCGTATGTTAAACGACGGGTGCATTTTAAAATGATTTATTTGAAATATCGATGAAACGTTTACAACATTAAAAGGACATTTTATTAAATTACGTTCTCGATCGCGTGCGGTCATAAAGCGACTGCCTACTGCCAACGGCAGAGTATTATGACTGGAGGAGAGTCCCGGGTGGCGAGTATCGCGAGGGCGGCCTGCCACGCGTGGCGCGCTTCGGGTATCTCCCGGCCGCTATATCCTCCCCCTCGAGGGCAGGAGAGAAACACCTCTCCTGCGCTCGCACAGGACTCGACTCCCTTTCACTTTAGGCGGACGGCCTCTGTTTCTCTTTGGTACGACGAGACGAAGAGGCATGACGTTGTCATTACGAAGGTAAAGTCGCGTTAGTTGTGAAACGTGAAATTTGCCCAAAACATTTTCTGGAGAATCTAAACTGGACTCGCAGTAAGTAGTTGGATCTCCCCCTGGTGCAAAGATATCTTTATATTCATTGATGACCTTAGAAATTTCCGTACGTTGACACGGATTTAAAGACGTTGCCTCGTCATCCCGCAGTACACCAAGGGACGCACACGGTAGCCCAGGTGACTTGTTTTCAAAACGTAAAGGAAATACACGCGACTTCTTTTCCGAAAAGGTCCACGTAGAACGGCCAAAATCAATATTTAAATTAAATGACTTAAGGAAATCGATACCCAGCAACGTTTCATTATTTGTTGCATTAGGGAAAACAAAAAATCGTACTACTTTAGTTTTATGTTCGAGAGTCACCTCAACTTCTGTGGCTAGTAAGTCCATAGTCTTACTAAGGCCGTCGGCTAACTTGACAATTTTTGTTACAGCATAAAATGGCTGGGCTTTCTGTTTAAGAAGTTTGTATAAAGTATGCCCAGCAATGCTACTTTTAGCCGCAGAGTCAGCTAACCCCACTCCATGTTCACCCAGTATGGATATATTAAGAATCGGCCGTAATGGCTGTTCATTTTTATTAAAACAAACGGGGTTAAAATGCAAAGGTTGACAATCACTGGCTTCTTTGAAAAAAGTTTGAGAACTACTGTCCCTAACCACATTACTGTTAACAGAAAATGACTGGGTACTACTGACTTTGTTGCTACAAGTTTGAAAACCACATAAATCAACATTACGATTACAAACTTTACAAGCTAAACATGTACAAAGGTCATTATTAACAGTAGGACAAATTGAAAGAGGTATAAAATTACTTACATTATTACATTTCTTACTTCTATAAAAATACCTTAAGTCGGTGCAAACGCTTCGCGGCGGCGAGTTACAAAGGTTTGTCGGCGGCGGTGCCACAAAGGATCGCGGCGGCGTGTTAGAAACGTTTGTCGGCGATGTCGGCGGCGGCCGCGGCGCTTGGCGAATATGCGGGAAAGTCCTCAAACTTCCGGCGTCGCGCTCGCGCGGCTCGCATGACGTAATCGCGCCGGTTTCGACGGAGTAAAACGCACTCGTACCTGGGTTTTTGGTTTCTTTCGGGTTACACTTTACGCACTTAGACCTGACTGTGCCCGTTGCACCGCACCCGTAACACTTTATTGAAACTTTTTCCCTTTTATCACTTTTAACACTTAACAGCTTTTCGCACGTGTCTTTTAAATGTCCGCGATGCTTGCAATAGACACAAAACAAACGATTTTGCTTGCTGTTGACGTACGCACTGTCCGTCTTAATGTCGGTCTTCACTGGAACACTGCGTGAGCTGCTCGAACGCGCTTCGGCGTGAAGAGGCGGTCTCGACGATACCGTGGGGACTACACTGGTCTCTCGAGCTTCAGCTAATGAATCTTCAATGCTGCGAGCTTTCCGAAGTAGATCCTCAAAGGTAAATATGCTCTCGCGATCGACCCGCTTTCTTATACGACGATCCAAAAGTCCAAAGGTCATGTCTAATTCCACTCGCTCACATAAATCTCCAACAGGAAGCTTAGCCAGCAACGCTCTCACCTTGGCTATAAACAAGTCCGTAGGTTCGCTTCCTTGAGACAATGTGAAGAGTTCAGAATATATCCTATGAGGCGGTCGACGCATTCCGTATGCCGAACGAAGCCTCGTAATTGCTTCCGCCCAAGAGGTTGTGGTAGACTTGACGCCCTGCCACCAAACTGCTGCAGAACCAATGAGAAGCATGGACAAGCCCTTCAAGGCGTCCTCATCACTGACCCTGAGACATGACTTATATACACTTACTGCGTCTATAAAGTTATCTACGGACTCATCGGGACTTCCCGAGAAACGTGCCGTACATTGTGTGAAATTGCCGCACTTCTGAACAGCAACGTCCGAAAAGATAGCGGACGGATCTGGAGTTGACGCTCGTACTTCCCTAAGTAGCTGAGAGCAAAACTCCTGCTGTGACTTCTGCAACGACGTGATAAGGTTGGAGAACATCTCTTGTGACATCGTCACACTCTGATTTCCCTCTTCTTCACCATCCGACGACGCAGCAGCACCTTGACGAGTACGCGGCATTTTGTTTTCACTACAACACTACACAAACACGGTTTTAACACTGGTTATTTTTTTATTTACGTTGGGCGCCAGATGTGGTGTATGGTTCCGGGTTTGCGTATGTTAAACGACGGGTGCATTTTAAAATGATTTATTTGAAATATCGATGAAACGTTTACAACATTAAAAGGACATTTTATTAAATTACGTTCTCGATCGCGTGCGGTCATAAAGCGACTGCCTACTGCCAACGGCAGAGTATTATGACTGGAGGAGAGTCCCGGGTGGCGAGTATCGCGAGGGCGGCCTGCCACGCGTGGCGCGCTTCGGGTATCTCCCGGCCGCTATACCAAATTATTAGTTTTTTTGGGTGACTGTCGTCTATTTAGCATTCTGCTAAACCAGTTGGTAGCTTTGTTGACTCATGCCCTGAAGTCTTGGTGGGATCCTTTACACAGTTATATATAACTATAAAACAAACGAAATTTTAGATGTTTTTCAATTATATAATTTTTTTATGTTTTTATTGCTGTAGGACAGCAGGCAGGCTGACGGCCCCCTTAGAATTTAGCAGTTACCGTCGCCTATGGATGTTTGCAACGCCAGTGGCATCGCGAACACGCTGCTGTCGCATAAGGGTACAGGAACTTGGGTCACTAATACCGGAACACAACACAAAGTTATTATGGCGGCATACAGACAAAAAGTTGTCATCATCCAGATGGGCTTAGGGCCCTACCACGTAGCTAGGGTGGTTGTATTGTCGCCTTTTACGACAGGCCAACCCCAGCCGCAGAGGTTAGTATTCTTTCTCTGCCTCTGCACGGATAAATTATAGTTACTAGTAATTGAAAACTATATTTTGGATATTCTTTTTCATATTGCGTTGATCTGTTTTATGTAGCGTGGTTTGAAGTTTAGATAATATTAGGTCTTTACCTATGAAATTGCCGTCTTGTATGAAAAAATTTAAACGAATTTTTTTCATGTATTTTATATTTGTATTAATCGAAGTAATAACCCATGCAATCAATGCATATTTGCCAACACAGTGGCAATTTATTGATGTCCTTCTTAAAGAAATCAGCTGGACGGGAGGCAACAAATTCTTCAGGCATTTTGTACTGCCTCTCGGGTATTGAATTTTTTTCCCGCCAAGAAGTTATCCAAATTCTGGAAAAAGTAGTAGTCTGTAGGCGCAAGGTCTGGTGAGTAGGGCGGATGACAGAGAACTTCCAACCCAGTTCTTGCAACTTGGAGACCGTCTGCTGTGCAGTATGAGGTCGCGCGTTGTCGTGCAGGAGCAGCGGAGACGAGCGATTGCCAATGCTGATTGGAGATGTGCCAGCTTCTCCATCATTGTGTTCAGTTCTTCACAGTACACATCTGCAGTAATGCTCACCCCGTTTGGTAAGAAGCTGTGATGAATCACACCGGCGCTAGACCACCAAACAGTGACCATCACTTTTCTAGGGGTAAGTTTTCGTTTAGGGCATTGTTTAGGTGCTGAACTAGGATCCAACCAACTTGCTGAGTGCTTGCGGTTATCAAACAGAATCCATTTTTCATCGCAGGTAACAATGCGGTTCAAAATTTCTTCATTTGTGTGTCTGTTGAGCAGTGCAAGGCACGTCTCGACGCGTGCTTCGCGCTGGCGATCATTGAGTTCGTGGAGCACCCATTTGTCAAGCTTTTTTACCTTGCCAATTTGACGCAAATGGACCATTATTGTTTTGACGCTAACGTCGAAAGCTGCTGCTAATTCAGCCGTAGATTGTGTATCATCAGCTTCCACAATCGCCTTTAATTCGTCATTGTCGACCAAAGTCTTCGGACGACCGCGAGGTTCATTTTTCAGGTCGAAATTCCCAGAACGGAAGCGAGCAAACCAATAACAGGTGGTGCGTTGGTTTGTAGTGTTAGCTCCGTAAACGTCGTTGATGTTGCGTGCCGCTTGTGTCGCGTTGCTGCCACGACGGTACTCATATTCCATAATTACTCGAATTTTTAACGTATCCATGATGACGAAAAAGATTGAAATGTGATGAAAATGTAACACTAATCAATAAACAAATGACTACTTTTGGAAAAAGAATTCCATGTTTTTAAAATAAAATTTGAAATTAGAATTCTTAGCCAAACAAAAATTATTTTGATTTGAAATGGCCAGTACTGCAGAACGGCAATTTCATAGGTAAAGACCTATTATTAAAATAAGATACAAGGGTAAAAACACAGTCACCACGTTTGAATCTGATACGTTGTTTCCCTTTTCCTGTCAGAGGGGTTTGATTAAGCTAGCACAGCTTAATCCAGACAGTTTTATTGGCACCCGACGGACAAGTAAGCCCCATTAGCTGCCAGCTGGTGGCAGATGAAGCTAATATTTGTGGGGTAGTCATGAATTGCAAGACTAAAGGCAAATAAACTAACAAAAGGTCTTTGTTTTTGATTTTACTTTGATACATAACTAAATATAAATCAAAATCTTGTACAGCGGCAAAGTTATTCAATAAATCTGAAAAGTGCATTAGAGCGAATCATACTTGACGTGCTTAACAAATATTTATTACTGCTATACACGCTTGTTAGGGGCGGCTTAAGTTGTAATGGTGTTTATCTTGGGTTGCCATAACCTGTGTTCGTATCGTTATTGCTCTCTGCGTGGCCCCGATAAGCGTGTTTGGCCAACCACCCTGCGTAATAACATAGCAGTTCGCCTTATTTGACCAATGCTTGTTATGCAATCTCACTAGCTATGCACAGGCAATAATAATAAATGTTTTAGTTTCATAGTCAAGCTTTGTATCATGTCATAAAGCCTGATAGAACAGCTACAGATTTGATTATACAAATGAGGTCATTTATTTTTAATGACAAATCTTAACTATAATTCATAAATAATTTCTCTGTGCAAGGGCAGAGTAAGAAGACTAATCTCTGCAGCCGGGGTCGGCCTATCGTAAAAGGCGACAAACAACCCTAGCTACGTGGTAGGGTCGGGCCACAAGTCCGTCTAAGTGGCAACCACCCTTGGTCTATAAGTAGTTCGCGGTGACCCTAGCTGACTGGCAACCTTCAGTGATGGAGAGGCACTTGAAGAGACAGAGGTACCCCTAGCGTCACAAATATCTATAGGCGACGGTAACTGCTTAATATTAAGTGAGCCGTCAGACTGTCTACTGTTCCTCAACAAAAAAAACTAATTAAATATACTCCTATATATGGTTTTTCCAGTGATTTGATTTTGTATAGAACCAACTCAGTGCCTTCGTAGAAATGCGTAAAAGGCTACAAATCGATTACTCCTCATGAAAGCTCAGAGACAACAAAAGAGATTTCTTTGGTTACCAGACGATTTTGTTAGGAGATCATTATGTTTTTTAGTACAATATAAACAAATTAAAAGTGACAGTTACTAAATATTCCCAAGTTAGTTAGTGTTCTATTTCAAAATCTAGAAACAGAAGTAATGTAGATAGAAGTTTTGAAATTAAAAAATAACAAATCTAACAATAAAGACGACTAAAAAACGGTTATGACCTCTTTGAGTATACTTAATACTACAAAACATTGCCTGCCTTTATACCGTAATAAAGAATCTTAAATACGATTTACTATCTATCCTACTTCCATTCAGTATATTAAATGATTTAAAACGTAAAATAATGCGGTGCTCATTTTGAAGGGTGTCGGCGAACTACAGGGTTATGATAATATTCAGTTTTTTTTAATTTTTGTATTGTAATTAGTGTTCAGTGGAAAATGTTTAATTTAATGTTACACTTCATCAATTGTTATTATATTTTTTACAGTTTAAAATGGTAAGATAGAAAGAATGTAAAGCAGAGGAGAAAAATTTAAACAAAGAGAACATTATATTTATGTAACAGTGGATCAAGTATAAAATAAGTCAGAAAGAAGGCCTCATATGAGGCCTATTTAAGAAGGATAAAACGTTATAACAATAAATATCAGTATATTAAAACAAAGCTTGTTCCTGTATTCATCAGTGCAGTGCGACAAACCACTAATGAATTAACCACCCCTCGGCGAATTGTTAACGGAGGGTCAGCAATTAGTTGGGCCACGCCATCCGCTGGTTTTCGACTGACGAGCTAACAACTGAGAACTATATATTTTAGCTTTCAACAACGAAGTTATTACACCTTAAAGAGAATCTTATTTAAACCTTATTTAAAGAGGTGCAAAAATTCACTCTATTTCTGTAATTTGTACTGCGAAAAACGTTTGTTTTCTTATATTTTTACCGCTGTCATTTATTAAATGCAATTTAGGGAATAATATTTTAACTATAAATAACAACTTTTATTTTATACCTTTTTATACAACTTGCACTTATACCCAACACTTATAAGTGTTATTGAATATTTTTAATATAATATAATTATTAAATTTTCAAGGTTGTTCCTAATTCACTTAAGTTTTACGGATTTTAAAGCTTTGTTCATCAAGTATTAATTATTTCAGAACACGACTGTTATTGCCAATGATACAAACTAAACATTGACTTTTCAATATTTTATCATTCAAGACAAGAAAGCCTTGTTTTTGCTCATACTATTATAATAATTCGTACAACGTTTAGTACTGATCACGAAATATCAGTTTTAGATTGTTACATATCAAAATAATTCATCAAGCAAAGATCTCTTGCTAAAATTTGCTGGATAGTTTTTTATTTACTAAACGTAGTACGACTATCATCAAAAGGTAGAAACAGGTTAAAATGTTATTTATGACTTAGAATAGACTATATTCACACACATAAGGTTTCTAATACGAGATACAGTCACAAATAATAGGATAAAATGTACAAACTGAGATTGGTTATCGTTAACTATATTGTATCTAGAGCAAAACTCAAACGAAATATCCGTGGTCCCGGTACTAGCCTTAAGGGCGTGTAAATATTCAAATCGTTCTGATAAGATTTACTTAGGGCACCCTAATTTACTGCGGGGTTAAGGAGGGAAGGCACAACCTTCGGCGAAGTCCCGTCCCTAATCGCGTATACCTTTTTGACAATGGGGTCAACCCTTTCGCTTGAGATCGAATTGGAAATTAAAATGGTTTTGATTAATTTCCCCATAGTTTTGTAATTTTGAGAATCTAATTTGACTATGGACTCTTATAAAATAGTGTGATAGTATTTTAAAAGGATTTTTGTGGTGGTTGATACCTCAGTAAGTTGCCCATTAAGGAGGCTAACAATCCCACCCCGTTGGGTTGACGAGGAGAGCGATTAAAGGCAATCCCGTAATTAATTAATGGCCGAAGGAGAGGTATCAGGTTCCAAAATTAAACGGCTCCCACCTCTCGGGGAACAAATAGTAAATATAACACCTTTGTTGAAATAACAATTAAATTATCGCCTTTGTTGCAACGATTAATTTAAAATTGTCATTACAAAAGCTTTATGAGTGAATAAGGTCCTTAATTACAAGTTGTATTTGCTGCAGAATGAGAACCACGTTTGTGATTTTAATATTCTAAAGTATTTATTTCAATATGATACTTACACTTCAATGGCCTTATTCCAGTTGATGACGTATCCGCTGAGTGCAAACGTCTCAATGTGCACCACGTGAACGTTCCCGCGTTCGGTTCCCACGTGGATCCACTTTGACTGGAGCGGTAAGTGCAAACACGTGATTCTGAAGACAAAATAATAGTTTTACACACCACGACAACCAAAATAGAATGTATCATTAATATTTCTATGACATATAGCACTATTCTATTTATATATCGCGTAGGGAACGTTCTATTATTACGTAACCAATTTGGGGGGGGGGGGGGGGGGATTGTCTTGTAAAACTTTACAATGTGTACAGGGGCGGGAGGGTGTTTTTGACCTACGCGTTACGTAACATTCAGAACGGTCGCGTAGAGAGAGAAAAAACAAGACATTTCAAATGTTACTAAATAATATTAACACAATTAAAACAATAACAAAGGTATTTTAGCGACTTTCCGGTACGTTACGCCACATAATTGTGACTTTTAGGTAAAAATTGTCACTTGGTGGTTACGTAACGTTTTACTACGGAAAGGGGGAGGGGGTGTACAGAAAAATTACATCATCAAAAATCTCCAAAAAATACGTTATGTAATACTTGAACGCTCCCTAATATAGTGTAACGAACGCACGTAAAATACTGATACAAACAACAAACATAATTTGAGATTTATATAATACCTTTGGTATAGACGAAGTAATGAGGATCTTTCAGCAAAATGGCTTTCGCAACGAAAATATATCATTGCATGAATGAATATCACAAGTAACATACAGCCAAAAAAAAGGGAATTAGAGAAACTACAACGTACAACAAAAATTTAAAAAGTGGTGATATAATTTGGAATAATTATTAGATTTATTTCATATAAATCTCATAATTAACTATTATTAACCTAATCATCATCATCATCATCATTTCAGCCGGAAGACGCCCACTGCTGGACAAAGGCCTCCCCCAAAGATCTCCACGATGATCGGTCCTGCGCTGCCCTCATCCAACCTATCCCGGCGATCTTGACCAGATCATCGGTCCATCTTGTGGGGGGCCTACCAACACTGCGTCTTCCGGTACGCGGTCGCCATTCGAGGACTTTTCTGCCCCAACGGCCATCAGTCCTTCGAGCTATGTGCTATTAACCTAATATTTAGACATATTTTCAATTCCTGGCGATGGATAAATAATAGTTTATAACACCATTGGTATGATGCAAAGTCACATCACCGATCGGCGCACGCCAAGAGTAGAACAAACAGCTGTCACAACACTAGACGTGCTTTGTTTGGCCAGCCATTGAACACGTGCCTCAGGTCCGGTCCCCGACTCCTATGTATTGACACCAACAGTGATGCGACATCAATGCTACCTTAGCTCGACATGTATTGTATATCAAATCATAGTAGTTCTGGTATGTTAATATATTTCAAGTTTGGATATAGAACCATTCATGTTTTTTTAATTAAAATATATTAAAGACATAGGAATCTTCATACATTATTTGCACCAATAGAATGCTGCTTAAAAATGAAAATTTTTAGATTGCACTTAGCGCGGGTTTTCTGCTGAGAAGTATCGAACAGTATTTTATATATCTGTTTGCATACGAAAATGGTAAAACATGTTTTAACAAAAGAAATATAATGATACTGATTTTTAGTCTTATACTTAGTCGTTATATCAAAACTTGTCATAAAAAATATTTGTGCGAACAGTAGAGTATACTTGATTACGACCAGAAGCAGAAGTTCAAATGAAATACGAGTTTAAGCAATTCTAAGCACCTCAAGGATATATTCGTGTTTTTTAATTTAACTATTTCACAAGTTGGTTTATTAGATCTTTAGCACTTTACTAAATATTAGAACAAATACAGTATAAATAGTACTAAAAACTAAAATATTCATGAAGATAAAACTAATAATTTGAAAACTTTATTTACAAAATAATGATAATTTTATTTCTATGATAATAAGCCGCACGATACGGCTCAGACACATTATGCCGTTTTATTATCACAAAGAGGCTAATATTTTATATGAATGTTTAGCAATTATCATTGTTAGTTTAATGTATAATTTTGTTCCACTGTATTGTTAAGTGTAATTATGAATTGTTATTTCGTGATAATCATATTTATACATACTGCATGCTAGAGGACATTAAAAATAAGTGATAATGAAATGCAACTGAGATTAAATATTTAATATTAAGTTAAGCGACTCTGAGAGTGGATATTTCGTACTGGTACTTTTAAATAACTCCTTTATTCGGTCACATGTACTTTAGCATCTCAAAGTGCTAGTTTGCTGAGTTTTCTACCGAAATGCGATAGATCATACCAGTTGTGCAATTATAACATTCGAAAAGAAATATTTTATGCAAGAATGTTAGATCATCTTGGATGAATATAACAACTGATAAGATTATTTTTCAAATAACTGTCAATGATTTTCTACTAAACGTTTTTGTTTTATTGTTTTCATTACAAATATCATTATAAAATATCAAAATTTTCTTTATTTTTGGTAAGCTCGAAATGTTGTTCAAGTATTATATGTTTCAACCTTTTTTGGCTCGATCGACTAAGCTCGTGAAACCAATTTTATTAAGATTTTATCGATATAATCCACCAGAATAGGGCTTCGCTTGTAGCAGTCGTCAGGGGTTATTGTTATGCGGCTAATATCGTCATCGATGGCCGCCTAATGGTGATGCGGTGCAAATTAATATTAACTTTGGCCCTCTTTAGTCGAGCTCACGGTTTGCTGGGCTCATTACAAAGATTCCTGCCACTAAAATTACGGAGTAGAATATGATATAACAACTTTCATATACCTAGGACGGAGACGGACGGAGTTTAAGTAAATATCATATATTATTTATGATTACTGTACATTTGTGGGTGATAGTTAACATATTTAAAATTTTTCTTTATTATAGAATTTTAGATATAGATATTAAAAAAAATATATAAAGTAACCACCATCTGCACTTTGTTTAGCGTAAATTTTTCTATTTAATAAAACATAAGTCAAGTTCTATTTATAAATATATATTTTCGTATATTTAAAATAAGTATAAATGATATAGATAATTAATATAATAAGTGTAAAGTAACAAAGCATAAAAATAACATACCTACTTGTAATATACATCCTACTATAGAATATTCATTAACATATATAAATAATACTTTTTAATGGATATATTCTAAAGAACATTATTTATTGTGAGCTCGTTAAAGTAATAAATGTACTTTTGCTGCTTAAATTATGCATAAAAAGGTTGCATGTACATTACACACGCATACTTTCCAATAATCTTTCTAATTGTTTTGGAAGGATAATACATTTCGGTTAATAAAGCTCTTATGGACAAAACGAGTTCTCATGAATAAATACAACATAATCTGGTAGTTGATAATAAAATCTATCTAATATATGAAATCGTTGTATATTTTTGGTATATATTATAGTCTAGGATCCGGGATTAGAAAATATACCATCATCTGTTAATTAGATGAAACAATTTTTTATACGCTGATATCAATATTATCATCACAATCATCATTCTGACGCTACAGCCGCGTGTGGGCCTTGGTCTGGTCGAGTAAATTTCTCCATCCGATCTTATTCTTAGCTCTTTCCCGCCAGCCAGTCACTTCGATTGCCGATCCTCCTCCGATCATCATTATTAATTGCAGCAGTTGATATCAATAACTTTAGATATCATTATTATTGATTGCAGCAGACTTATGGTGGCAGAGGTTGTTTTCATAAATTCATAATATTGATATCAGCCTATAAAAAATTGTTTCATGTAATAAACAGATGAGGGTATATTTTTCTAATACCGGATCTTAGACTATTAAAAACGCGTGATACGAAACATCTAACCGGTAGTGTCATTTTATTGAAAATAACACTGTCGGATATACTAGTTATTAGTTATTGAACTCTATATGCTTTCTTAATCTCATTTAGTAACAACAAGACAGGGTTTTGGTTCGATAATTTTATCTTAATATATTACATTTTGATGAGCTTATCCTTTTCAAGTAGTTAAAATTTGGTTTAAGTTGCTTCTACCAGATGATATAAGACTAGAGAAACTAACAACTTGATATTCTTTGTCGATGGATTTCTAATTATTCAGCATGCAATTATGATGTGAGAGAGTATCTGTTGATGCCAAATGAAAATACTGGCATCACAGTATCCTCTCATCTAAAACAACAAGTCTTAGGGTAAGTGCATACGGACGGTTAAGACATTTAAGATTTAAAACGGTGAAGACACTCAGCTTCATATTCCTCAAGAATTAACAACTGTTAAGTTAAACGAATGAGGCTGTTTTGAATCTGTATGTTATCAATAACACGAATATAAGCGACCTCATTAGTTCAAGTAATATCTGTTTATTTTGAGCGAACATGAAACTAATTCATTATTATATAAAATACAAAAAATGCGAAATGTTGCTGCAAGTATTTTAACGTATAACACAGACTGTAATTTCCCTGTCCGTACGCATTAATCTTAAGACTATAGCGACATGCAAAGAGTTGGTTGTTGAGCAAGGTGGGGTAGAGGCTAGTGGACTTTGGCACACCTAGTAGGGCACAGGGGCTCGCACGACATCAAACTAACACCCACTCACCCTTTTATTTCGTTTGTAGATTGTGCTAGTTTGACGCGGTATCTGTAACAATCGCCAAAACCAACGCCTCAACTGCATAATCATAATGTGCAATATACAATTATGATAAAAAACCATGATGAAGATCAACGCAAACTTTTATTCACACCTTAGAAATAAGCCCTCATCGGCAGAACTCCTATCTTGATTATATATACTAGATTATTTCCTTTTTTCGCTATTTTCCACGAAATCCATAAAAAACCGAAATTTTCTCGAACTCGAAGTTAAATAGACAAAAAAGTTTTTGCTTATAGTTATAAAACATTAAAGAGCACTGAATTCTGCGAATGTTGATAAAAGCTTGCGTTCTTTCTAAATAAAGCACCCACGTTAATAAAATTATTTTAAAAAGGTGATGTTGTAAGATCGAATCTGAAACTCTAATCATTAGTCCAAAGGTTGAATAAAGCATGTAAAATAATTAAATTGATTTGATTGCAAAAATATTTGATTTTTGTTTCAGATTAGGTTTTACCGGTTGATAAAACTTTAAGCACAGTGATATTGTAGGCGAGTTTGAAATCGAATTTGTTAAAATGAACACAAGTACAATGTAGGCTAAATTCTTATTCAGTTTAAAGCTTGATTGTAAGTGATGATAGAGCCAATTTGATTAGTTAAAATTTTCCTTAAATTTTTTATATAAACAAAGGTGACATTTAGGTCGTAGAGTGAAGCGAAAGCCAATTTGTTCGATTTCATTATGTTAGGACACCTCAACCGGTGATCACATCAGTCCTGATATCAATCAGGCACTCACAGAATCCCAACGAGAAATAGTTTTGAATTAATTAAATTCAGTATGGTGAGTTTCGTTGGATTAACCTGTACTCACATTTGCCTCTTTTGTCCTACTTCGTTTACCCTTAGTCTTGCTGATCTTTTTTCAAGACTGACTGTCATTATACCTGCACTATGAATTTGGCCGTGCCCCTGTCTGCTTTTTCTAGCAATAAATAGGAGGAACTGATAGGGAAAACGGCAGCTGCGTTTATAACAATCTAATTTAATAAAATCTAATATGGTGTTGTTGCACGTGTGTGTGGTTTGCACGGGTACAATTGGCGCATTACCCTCAATCCCTAAGGGATAAACGGAATAGTGCCCCGTTGTCACTTTTTACTTCTACACGACTCACTAAAACTACAGTCTAATGCGCCATCATGATATAACTTGTAACAACCCACTTAAGTGAAATATATTATAATACGTCAAGTTAAATAACAAACACATTGAATATTGATAGAGACCGCCCTTCCTGCCAATCGCCTCGTAAATAACTATTAACGTTTCACGATATACTACCTGCACGTAAGCAGGTTATGTCTACTGTATCCTGTATGATCCAGTCAAATTGTTCACACAACGTGAGGTTAGGCCTATATCACTTATGTGTGCACGCATAATACTCGTACTGTAGAAACAATGAAGTCATCTTAGTAATAAATTATATAACACTACTACTAATCTATCAGCTGAACTCAGCGTTCGTTCATTTCAAATAAAAGTACTTTATTCCTTGATCACAATGTTATATGCTTTGCAGCTAAGAATATGAAATCTCGTAGTGACAACATATAAAAATAATTAAAATATTTTTTAAGAATTTTAAGAGGTTGTTTATTTCGTTCATTGCTGACTGAGTTGAGCCTAGCTAGCCTTCCTAGCTAACTTATATTTTCAATCTAATAAACAACATTTTATCTTGTAAAGTTTACTCATAGGAATTAATTTTTTCCAATTATCGCTGAAGAGGAAGGAAAAGCAAAAAAACTCTCACTTACAAATTCTAAACATAACAAATGAGAAAAAAATCGCGCCTTAAATCCCTAACAAGATGATGAAGAACTAAAGAAATTATTACGTGATTTTTTTTAATTAATTGACTATTTGTGCAAATATCGAAATGACAGCTAATGGATGTGTTTCAGGCCCAGTACTATGATAGTGCGTTTGTTGATTGATATTTTCATTGTTGCAATTACTTGAGAACTTCAAAATATTGTATTTCAACTTCATAGAATTTTTAACAAATGGAATTGGAAAGTTTTACATATCTACTATATTAAACTTGTCCAAAACAAAAGATTACTCAATGCCAAGTGACGTTGACAGTTGGCATAAATTGCGAGCAATCTAATTAAAGGCATCCACCATAAGGTCTTGTCAGTTTAGGCTTGAAGGCCATATGTCACAGTCAGTAACTTGATGCATATATGGTACATATTATTTGTCACACGACTCGTATCATGAGTAATATAATTATAATATCTAGATTTTTTTCTATTTTGTTAGATTTTGATAGTTGAAACAAAGCTGTATATGTTTATTTTCCATGTTTAAAAAAAAAATTATGGATAAAACTAGATGCAGTGAACAATTAATTTTTGTTACATTCATCATTTAACGGTAAGTCGTCATTTGTTTCCAATATCTGTTAAAGAAGATGCAAAATAACATAAATGATCTTTTGTTAGCCGGTTTATGATACTGATCACCTATTTAAGATATCGACAATGACTACTTATTGTGAAAGGTAAGGGAAAAGTAATAGGTTGAATGCTCAGACGCCATTTCGCACGGTGTTCTCAATTAGTTCATGGCTAATAGCTTCAAGTCGGTTTTCTGTGAGAACGTGTCAAAGCGGTTGACCACAATCTCAAATATATTTATTTCAATATAGCTTAATAGATGAATATTCTATCGTATAAAGAATATACATTTGCACATTGAATGATACACTTTTCGCCTTATAGTAAACCCTAAAACGGCAAGCAGTTCTATCTCCACGGCAACGTTTCCTTAATTATAGCAATTAAAACCCCCCTTCTTTCCGGGTGGGGGGATCCAAACCAGGGATGGGCATCATGAATTAAACAATGGCATAATATAATAACTTTAAACCCACTTTGTCATTTATTTATAAAACTTTAGAAATAAATGACCAACGTCATTAGTTACATCGTTACAGATATTGTTTTATAAAAGATAAAAATGTAAAACAATTTTCTTCAAATTAAAATGTAGACGTTTTTAGATAATGAAATATAGAACTTATTTAGTAGACTACACATTAAATAAGTTAAGCTGATAACATGTTTCATAAATATTTTAGATATATCTAGTTTATCCAAACATTGCAATTTCTTTCAATTGCAAGTTCGAGTCACCTTCTGATTTTTTTTTCTGAATTAAAAACCCGTTTATCTTTAGATTTCACGGCTGTATTCATTATTGATTAGGTGGCTAATACATCTGCTGAGAAATATCCAAAACTTTGTCAAGTTAAATCATCAAAAGTCACAGTTTTATCCGTGCAGGGGCGGAGAAAGAATACTAACTTCTACGGCCGGGGTCGGTCTGTCGTAAAAGCCGACAAAACAACCCACCCTAGCTACGTGGTAGAGCCTCAAGCCCGTCTGGATGGTGACCACCTTTGGTCTTAAGTATGTCGCCATAATAACCTTGTGTTGTGTTCCGGCATTAGTGACCCAAGTTCCCTGTACCTTTATGGGACAGCAGCGTGTTCGCGATGCCACTGGCGTTGCAAACATCCATAGGCGATGGTAACTGCTAAATTATAAGCGGGCCGTCAGCCTGTTTGTTGACCTACTGCAATAAAAAAAAAATAAAAAAACAAAGTCGAAATGTTGACGTTCTTGTTGAACATTAAACTTCTTCTGCACACTTTTATTTCTTCGAACATTCGAATTCAGTAAAAATTGTATAATTAAGTATACATTTATTTGCAATACTAATATAATGTTAAATTACATCTAGATGCTTCATTGGAAATTACAAAATTCGATTTATATGACTTATAAGGACAGTCTTGAAAATGTATTGGATAGTGACCATGATAGTATTAAGTGTGTAACAAATGTTGCTGTGCTGCTTCCACCGAGGTCAGTAAGGGCGGGTACTTTGAGAATGTAAAAGATACAAGTAACGTCAACACGAATAGCGAAGACCATGTTAAGTATGATTAATACGATCTATTAAATAAAAAAAACTACCCTGCGCATACCATGTTAAAACTCTCATGTCAACAACCTATGCTGTCAATGCAAATTGGATTCGCTGTCCCAGTTAATACTTAAACTTTTCCAATCTCCCCGAACAGGAAACTAGATGTACGGGCAATATACTCGCAGATTTTATGGCCACACCAGCTGAACATAAAGGCTTTACACAAAAACTTTTTTTATTTTGACTCGCCCATTAATTAATGCTCTTTAATTATTGTCCGAGCAGATTTATTGCTCGGGATGCCTTATTGCGGACGCGTGATATCATTTTAATTGTTTACATGTAATTAAGAATTTAAATAGAAAATATGTTAATGTGTTAGACTCCTTTAACGATTAGAAATAATAAAGATTTCGTAGAGTAGAGAACAAAAATAGATTAATAAACTGCCTTATTTTAATACATTTACATTTAAATTTACGTGCCATGTGGCCCCGGCCAATGAAAAGAATAGGGTCACCCCAGGTCATTCCAAGGGAGTCGTAAAAGGCGACTAATGGACTACTCCTCAGCCGGCTTGCATGCGGCAAAGGAAGTGCACCTCTCGGTTTTCCTCTAGGGGTTGGGAGGTCGGACGGCAGTCGCTCCCGAAGGTCCAGTCACGGATAGGGCGTCGCCGCAAAACGACGCACAGAAGCTTCGCCCGACTTCTGTGACAAGTGGACAAGGGCTGCCGTGCCGTGGGCGAGCACGGGTAAAGACGATCTCAAGTTTAACTATGAAACAAAATATATTAATTTAGTTACCTATATGTATTACAATTTCACCCTCAAAATTGGGTTTTACCCAGATTTAGTTATTCGCAGTAAAATCAAATTTTTAATTTTGTTCACTGACACTTATATCCTATCCCAGACACTGAAAATTTAGATTAAGCTCATATTGCCGAGGCGATAATTGCAAGAAAATGCGGAAGCACTTTCAAATAAAAATAAATAAATCATTTTTAATTTCGTTCATATTTTCGAATTTTATTGTCAAAAATGTATTCGTAGCTTTAGCATTGATGGGAGGTTGATTTTAATAATAAGATCACTCATTATTTGTACTATTATAATTTATCTTTGTTTATATTATTTATTGCTGAACATTTTTTAAATAATTTATTATGTTTTTCTAATCTTAATCTAAGCCATAGTTGACACCGATTAAAATATAATAAATCTACACATGACAAAAACTAATGTTCAAATTAATAAACAAAAGTATTGTCAAATTTAGCAATACAAATAAAGTACAAAATAAATAAAGACTACGAGCATTTACCTTTCCCTTTGAAATTTCAAACTGTGCAACCGCTGTGGTAACTTCTGTCTGAAGGTCCACAAGTGCAGCTGGTCGTCCGCAGTGGCTGTGACGATGGCGCCTTCGTTGATGAGGAACTTGGCGTGTAGCACTGCTTCCCCGTTGTCATGGCGGACGTGTGCATCCACTCCTGGACCACCTAATCTGTTTATGGATGTTCAGGAAATCGATTGAAATTCTTCCTAATTCTTATTTTTTTCTATCATAAATACAATTATTTTAAATGTAACTTATCTATAACGTTTCAAATTATTTCATTAGTTTGGTTAGCTCATGGGAACTAATATATAACTTTAAAGGCTGTCCAACTATGGAACTCCTTGCCTACTACAATTAGATAAGCGAAATCACTACCAATTTTTTAAGAAACTAGTTTGAAAACATTATCTGCATGAGGCTTTTAAAGTCTTATATTTAATCGATTAAAAACTAATTCATTTGTGTTATATTTTATTTTACTTAGACTATTTATTTTTATGCTATATTATTTATGCTGTTATTATTAATATTAAGTTCTAAAAATTCCACTGATGTGATTCGACGCTCGTTCATCATGTTGTTAAATCAGGATTAAATTTAATTAAGACTTAATAAAACTAAAGCCTATCAAAATGGCTTCTGAGACGATGTAATTAATGTAAACAACAATCTGCCATTGACAACCACGAAACGAGTATTGTTTACGAAAACAACCCAACATTACTTTAACAACTCGTAAATTAAATTAAGTTTTCAATATTCTTGATTATAAAATAATAAAGTTGTATCGGTAGATTTGCTTAATATTTTGACAGAAATAAAAATATTCTAGGAGGGTTTTCTATTAGAAAGTTAATAGAGTATAGAGTTGTAGAGAGGGTAACTTAAAAAAGAAGATGAAGGTAAACCACTTATTTGATTGTGATATTTAGTCAGCTAGTGTGGACAGGTACCTAAGTGGCCTTAACATTAGCAAAATTAATGTGCTCTTACAATGAATTGAACAGAGTTTACTGATAAATATTGGAATATAACACCAGCCAAAAGGTACCTTCTTGTCGTGTTTAATCATAATTTTTATTTTACTAAAATTACTAGAAACCTGACAAACATAGCAGTGGCTAATGAGTACTTAAGCCAAATTAGCATCGCAACGGAATTGCACTACATTCCAGTGCTGAGAACTGTCCTTGAGTTGGCAAACTTCTGCCTATAACATGGTTGCAGCGAAGTTGAAGAACTGTATAGTCTAATTACAAACCTTGAGTATCTGTTGGCGACGGGATGTAACATACATACATTACGGAGTGAAACATACATAGTTTGTGTGTGTTTGTGTTTGTATTGTGAACAATATAATACACTATTAGGCAGTTTTTTAAATTAATTAATTGAAGTCTAATTTAATAATTGTGTTTTAATAAGTTTCTATATTAATACAAATACTAATAGGTTCCTACTGTTTCAAGAAATATCATGCTACATAAAAGCGAGTTTCAATTTATCACGTGAAACAGTAACAAGTAACTTTGGCCATTTAGTAACAAAATAATCTAAACGTATTATTGACTCCATACCATTATACTATATTTTAGTCCAAAAATATGTTTTCAAAATTGTATGGAGTTGGTATACTTTGGAGGAACTTATATATTACTTCTTCAAATAAAAAATCTGCCACCGAGGCACATCGATTGCTCATAGAAGCAACATCAACCTTATCATATTAAGGTTGTTTAAAGTGAGGGAATTTGTCGTAAGTAATTTAAAAAGTTTAATATTAATATAATAGTAATTTAAAAAGAAGAAAAAGAATAGGAAGATTAGTCTCAAACGCAAAAACGATTGCACTCACATTACAAGTGACCCAACAAGCTCTTATTTGACGTTTAAAACGGTTAGGGATAATTCAAAAACATGGTAATTGGTTTCCGTACGAGCTGAAGCCGAGAAATGTTGAAAACCCATTATGCATAAGTGAAATGATGCTTGCTAGGCAGGTATTTTGCACATCGTATCGCCATTAGCACTTCAACATCAACAGCAAAACGGAACAATTACTGTTTGAGATTTTTAACATTAATACCTAGAGATGGCGTTAAACAATTTTACACCATGGTATAACTTAGTTAATTAAGAATCTAAAATGTAATGAATTCTGAAGGAAAAATTATAATAGAAAAATTCTCCTTGTCTCCAAAATAAATTTCAAATGTAAAAAAAAGATTGAATTTTATATTATTAACAATGTGCTAATTATTATTCCCTTAGAAAAAAAGTAGATTTTTGTAAAATTTAAAAAGAAAAAACAAATAAAAAAGTATAGTTAAAAAATCTTGTTGTCAATTGTTATTTAGAAAATATCTTAAAAAGCAGACGGCAGTCTAATACACCTGTAAAAACCAAAACCCCACGCTTTTTTACAATAAAATTCATTTTTATGTTAATCCCACTATCCTTAATTTAAATTTATTGAAAATTATTTTTTACCCTTTAATTTGATTTTTATAAAAGCGTGTTTTTTAGTTTTTTTAACTATAATTTACTTTTAACTTTTTAGTTTCATTAACTATAAAATAAAAGGGTGATAATATAATTTATTTGTTGTCACTAAACAATCGGTAAATATTTTTATTAATATAATGCCATCTTCTGGCAATTAATTACGCTCCAGGTGGCGTTTCGGCAGAATTTTGATTTTATTGTTCAAAGTAAGTAAAAATCGAGTCGAATTCCGAAAAATTCTATTACATACAGGCCACCCATCCAAGTACTGACCGCGCCCGACGCTCCTTCACTTCGGTGATCGGACGAGAACTGAAAATTCATTAATCCTGAGGATCCTGGTAAGGATAAAGTCAGGATTCGAACCCGGACCGATCCGAAACCCAGAGACCCAACCCAAAAGCTACAATCCGCTCGAAATTTAGGGTTAAAATTAATCAAGTTTTTAAATACTTAAAAAAAAGAAAGATCTCTTTTTATGAGTTTCAGATCACAATGATACTAAAGAAGTTTTCACTTCAAAAAGTATTTTGTAGGGACTATTGTGATGTCTAGAATAGTTGAAACATTACGTTTCCGGATAAGTTTCTAATTGTATGCGAAAATATAGGAACATAGATAATGAGTGGTAAAAGGGTACTCACTTATCATTCTCAGGCAGTCAATACAAACTAGCAAAGACAGGCATAAAAACAAACGATGCGACCAAATGGCCATCTCAAAGGGAACAGCAATAAAACGTTGTTCTCTCAAGTTCCCTAAGCCCCGTTCACTTACAATTGTAATTCCTCAATCACCGACCGATAACGACGTACTTAAGTGATATTTTATAATTTAGTACGCACAGACATTTAACATTTTTATAAAACATTGTTTTATTTCGCTAAAAATCTCCATCAAAACCTAACATTTGTTGTTGCATAAACGTTCACGTCGAAGCTTTCACTTTTCTATCTTTTATTACATACTATATATGTATATATACATAACTTGTCAGTTAACTTTCTAAGCAGGTTAGGTATAGTAGGTTTATACCTACTATTTAAGGGGAAGGAATATATTCTAATTATATTCATTCCATTGCAAGATTAAACCACGGTCTAGAATAATATTTGATAAAAATTAAACGATAACTTTTAAATTATAAAAATGCTTATTAAAAAGACTTCCATTTTAGAAGTTTTCTAGTTTTGATCATAATTCATTTAATTTTAAAATTTGAACTTTATTAGGGTTTAAATCGTGATATTTCCACGAGAAGTTTAAATCCTGAATTCTCACTGAGTTGAATATTCGAAGACTTTCTGCGCTGCGGTCTGTCTGAGCATGCCAGTCACGCAGACTTTCAGACGTCCAAATGTACATATTGAACATAAACAAGTTCTTCTGACGCTCTGCTAAATGTCCACCGATTAATTAAATCTATCTATATATTATATGCGACAAACTATACACCCGATTTACTTGAAATTGGGTATATTTACTCATATTGCGATGTAGACGCTCAATAAGGACGGATTTTACGGATGTAGTACATACCAGTTTCGCAAGGGGCTCGGGTTATTCCTCTTTAGGAATATACTTGCAACACTTCTTCAAAGCGGATTAGTGCATGACATACAAAGGTAACCGTTATGACTTAATCTTATATCTTTAAACGAGCAATTCTTGTATATATATATATAATTGGAATCTCGGAATCGGCTCCAACAATTTTCATGAAATTTAGTATACGGGGGGTTCCGGGGGCGATAAATCGATCTAGCTAAGAATCATTTCTAGAAAATGTCATTTTATTCGCGTTTTTTTTATTGGAAGAAAAATAACAAAAATTTGACTCTTCCTGACATCTATCGGCGAATAATAATACTATTTTTTTATTGTTTTAACGACACAACACTAAAGCTATTCCAGCAGATGGCGTTGTTAAGTAACAAGAAGTCAATGAGTGTTTGTTTTGAGGTTAGACTAAGAAAATCAATTGTTAATTTCCAAAAAACACAATTTATAAAAAAAAAAAAAATACCGAGCAAAGCTCGGTCATCCGGATATTATGTATTACACGATAAACAAGTTTTAGAGCTGCTTACGATATATGTATATACTACAGCTAGCAATAATTCTATACTAAATGACTGTCTGATATTTACTCTACTGCCACAATTATACTGATATATGAAGAGCAAACACATACGTGATAGCTAGAATCATCTCTCATGTAAGTCAATATTATCGGCTTACTGATTGCATCCAGTTACATTACAATATAAGGAGTTATTAAAAATAGCAATAACAAAAACTGTACAAAATCTTCTTAAAATTCTAAACGCGTCGTCGTTGCCTTTCATGATTTGACGAAATCGTATAAAGCAGACCTTCGTTTAATTTAATATATAAGGAAATGGGATCTGCAGGAGCGCTATTTAAATGATGGAGGCAATTTGAAAACTGGCGTCTAATGGGACAGGTTAGCTGGGGGGGCTCCTCCTTTGGGTTCCTCACCCTGTTATTAAACATTCATAAATATTATTCTATATAGCTAAAAATAAGTTCATGTCATTTCATAACAAGTTTTTCACATGTAATAATTTTATTTCGTAAGTATTTCATTATTATTCGCCTTTAGAAACATATGCTTTAATGTTACTAGACTGATAAACAATAATTAAAACTAATTTTGTAATATTAGCAAAATACTGATATCAGCATTTTAACACAATTTAATGTATGATGTATATCATATAATATTGACGACCTCCGTGGTGTAGCAGCTAAGGCACTTCGGTACGCTTGCGGAGGTCATGGATTCGATTCCCGTCTCGGGTCTGGGTGTTTATGTATAATATGTAGTTTATTACAAGTTATATGCTACTAACTTTGGGAATAGATGGCGCTGACTGGTTTGTTTCAGTATATTTATTTATTTATAATAATTATGGAGTCCAATTAATTTCTTTTGGCATCCATGCATGCTTTGAAGGTCGTCTATCACACGAGCTTTTGTTATGGTCCGTGTCGATTATTCGAAAAAGTGTAATTGAATCGAATGAATGTATTGTAGTTATTTAGTGACATTTATTCCATCCATGTTTTAGTCATTCAACTTACGGAGCCGTACCTGCAGGAAATTAAATAAGAATACCTGTCACTTTGCTGGCTTTGTGTTAACGGCGTTTCCTTTGATTTTCCCTATCAGAGCCCAAATATTGGCAGGGAGAACAGTACCTGTCCTTTTGAACATTTATTTGAATTGATTTAATACCTACCGTTCAGGGGAGCTTCATTGGGGAGGGAATTTATTGATTAACAATAATCACAGTTTTTGTACGTAATTTGAATTAACTTAAGGAAGCAATGCATTTATAATCGTTTTGTTCGTATACTTTACGCATCACTGGGATATACATATATACATTTTTTGTAATGTGTTAAAAATTTTGATGTAAATTAGAATTCTAAGGTAAATTGTTTTTAAAATAATATGTTAGTGTTTTATATTTTGTACATCAAAATTATATATTGCAAGCTGAAGATACTTGGACATACTTCATCTCTTTATGATAATTCTTTTACAGTGCAGCCTGTCCGGCTTTGGAATGCGTTGCCTCTTGATCTCAGGGAAGCAAAGTCACTATTCACTTTCAAGAATTTACTCCGAAGACACTATTTCCTCTTAAATTGTTGTAATAAGTAGTTATTTATTTACTTTGTCCAAAATATTATTATGTATTTATTATTTTATATACTTCTATAAGTATACGTATACTATTATGTATTATAATTAATTGTATAAATTATTATTTCTTAATGTGTGTTATGTATTTTATTGTTATATCAATAAATATTTATGTATTTGGATCTACATGATCTACATCGCCAGATAGCTGTTCTAAGAGATCGCTATGAGCCGTCTATTAATTAACATTGTTTTAGTTTTAATTTCTTTAGATATTAAGTGATTTTTAAGTTAAACTAAAGAGTAATATATCTAATTGTTTTCTCGTTATATTCCTGGTGTACTTACAGGAAAGACAAAACGATCGTTATACATCTATCCTTATCTAGCTCATAGGGTAGATGTTTCTACCCGAAGGAATGCCATTGACATGAACAAAGTTGTTAATGAACTTCCGGGTACCAGGATTCAATCAAGTAACTTTTTAAATTAGTTAATTATAAATTTTCAAAGAACGAGATTTATTTTTAAAATAAAAAATTAATGAATAAAGAGGGAACTTTGTATAACATATGGTTACGTTTGTAGTGACGTTTCCATGCACAGGAAAATCTGTATGTACTAATAAATATTCAACGAGAGGGGTAATGAAGCTTCAGCTAGTAATCAGGTTTTTTCGCTATACAACTTTATGTTTATGTACTTACTTTTATGAGCTTGAAAAAAATTATTTTCTTTACTTTTTTGCTCTTCTAAACCGTTTAATTTTATTGTAAAATAAGTTGTTACAAGAAGCCATTTCGTTACTTATTTTCTGAATTTGTAGACTGTAATATATTTTTAGTTTCTAGATATTTATGTATTTATATATTAAAACTGTGTAATAAATAATTGTCTATAATTCTTAGAGAACTGAATGAATCTCTTTAAAAGGAAAGGTGGACATATTGCATGGCGGGTCTTCAATTAACTCCCGAAGTTTATTAAAAAGATGGCCCGCAACGGCATATCTCTTTGAAGAAATAATTAGGGAAAGGTTCGGTTCCACTTCATCAGGTACCACGATATTAAACGTGAAAAACTCCGAAGATTGCTTCTTTATTACGTAGGATGGAGTAGTAAATTACTACGTTGGACATTTTTAAGATATGAAATTGATATTTATCATCTATTTTATTACTATGGTACACTAGATAGGTACTGGGTACAACTTGGTACCTGGTAGCTCAGTGGCATTACACTGGGAGACCAATCTAGAGGTACCGGGTTCAAAGCCCTCGATGACAAACACCGACTATGAAATGTAATGAATATTTATTTGCGAAAATGGGTAACAATGTGGAACGAAATATATTAATGAAATTATTAACATTAATAAGTGCTCCATTATCAACCTTTCGGCCTGCAACGTAGTTTTTTATACATAAAACTAACAATGTCATACGCAATTAAAGTCCCTAATTATTTGATAATAATGAAAAGCAGAATTACAGAATTAGAAGCAGACATCTACACATTGTTTTATTGCTGCAGGACAGCAGACATGCTGACGGCCCGCTTAGAATTCAGCAGTTACCATCGCATATGGGTGTTTTCAACGCCAGTGGCATCGCGAACACGCTGCTGTCGCATAAGGGTACAGGAACTTGGGTCACTAATGCCGGAAAACAACACAAGGTTATTCCATAACCTTGTGTTGTTATAGGGCGGCAGCCACCCAGACGGGCTTGGGGTCCTAACACGTAGCTAGAGTGGGTGGTTTGTCGCCTTTTACGACAGGCCGACCCCGGCCGCAGGGGTTAATATTCTTACTCCACCCCTGCACGTAGATATAATAATTATAATATACTAGCAGCCCGTCCCAGCTTCGCACGGGTATTTAACAAAAAATTAAACCCTTCTATTTTTTTCGGTCTCGGGGAAAAACCTCTCTTGACGGGTTCCCCCGGCCCGGGGGGATCGAGGGATATAAGGGACTGCGGAAAAGATGTTCGACCATCCAACTACCCACTAAAAAACCCCGCTGTTCTCCTATCGCCTACGCCCGGGCCCACGGATATATGGCCTGCCGATCTCGTGGCCCGGGCCGGCGCCGGCCCACGCTTTGTCTTAAAGCGGGCCCCTTCTAAAGTGCTGGCGCCAAGGGGTCAGGGTTTCGTCCCCCCGGCGCTCTCTTGTAACAACTCTAGGAGTTGAGGGGGGCTGCAGAACAGCACGCGGCCTTCTCCCTCGCGGCAATAGTGCGGGCGGCGGATCCTCCCCCGAGGTGCCGCCCGCGGCCGCTTTCTACGGCGGCCGGAGATCGTTGCCCGCCCTCCGGCGCCGACGACTCGGCCTACGTTGGCGGGAGGGGAGTGCGTTGGCGGACTCTCGCTCCCGTTCTGCCGCCTCTCTTGCAGACACTACTGCCTCGCAAAAGGAGGCGACGGCCGTCCATCCAGGATCGCCCCCGACCATGGACAGAACCAGGGCCGGGAGCGACAGGTCCGCGGCCAATTCCGGACGGGACTCACATCCCCGTCGCGTGCTAGTCAGGCGTGGGTACGACTACCAGACGACACTCCAGAAAAAGCAGAGTCGCCTGACGTCGTAGCCGGCCCAGCAAGACCAACCGACAGCGAGGATGCAATTCCCGCCCCGGGAACACTCTCTGTGCAGGCGCAGTCGAAATATGAATGGTTTCGACTACCAAATCAAGTCCCAGGGTAGAACCCGGGACCCCAATCAGTATTCGCAACCATCCCACCGGGGACCACGCCACGAACAGAGAGCTAAGTTGGAAAGGGTGTAAGAGGTAGACGGAAAGAAAGGTAGGAGGACTCTGTCGCCTCGAACGGAGAGGGGAGTGAAGCGACGGATGCTCGGGCACCTCGGGTACGCACTCCCGTGCACTCCTCGGACAGAGGAGCGCCCCTGAGGGCAAACCCTTCTATTTGCGTCAGGTTACTAAAAAAAATAAAATTATAAAGAAAATTTGAATATTATTATTTCTATGAGCTTTTATTTTAATGATTTTTTTGTTATTACTTTTTATTTATTTTTCGTTATTTTTTAATATGTATTCTAATTTTTGTAAAAACCCCAGTGACGCACGCCTACATTGCATAAGGTGCTGTCTAGCTAGCCGTACAGGGTTAGCGGCTACCACGCAACATTTTTCTAATACTTACATTTTTAAACTCGTGATATCTTTCGAATGGAATATCCGAATTGAATAAATCAAAAAGTTATATGAAGGTAGTGAAGCCGTTTTGAATATGAAGTAATTTATTTTGATAAGGATTAATACCAAGATCCAAATAAAGAGCCTTTTCTAGGGGCGGCATTTCAATTAAATTTTTAAAATAAAAAAACACTTATTGTGGCATAACTATAATAGTTAGACATATGCTGTCGCGACACTTTTTGTAAATAATGATGTGTTCTGCAAAGTTGTAGTACATTATTTTATTCTATCATCAATAGTTTTCGCAACGCACGCGATTTAAATAATATTTTAGGTAATTTTTTTACACTTTGGGTTACATTATTGGAGTTTTAGTAAGGATCCCTAATTTTTTTGAAAATATATTATAGCCTATGTCACCCGGGGATAGTGTAGCTTCCCAACAATGAAATAATTTTTTAAATCGGGTCAGTAGTTTCGGAGCCTATTCAAAGCAAACAAACAAACAAACAAACAAACAAACAAACAAACAATCAAATCTTTCCTCTTTATAATAGTAGTATAGATATAGAAGTATAGATATAGATATAATTATTATATCTACGTCGATGCTCTGACCGTCCTCGGCGGCCTCCTTTGCGGCGGAAAAGGCCTCCGACGTGAGCTGCAATGCTGCGTCGACGGCGGCTGCCAAGTGGAGTGCTCGTGCCGGTTGCTGTTCCACTACACCTGCCGGCGACGCGACACTTTACTTGGTACAACGCTGCATTTGTAATCGCAGAGAGCAAAGGAGGCGTTAATTTGTAATATCAAATGTATGACATTGCACACGAATGATAAGACTTGTGTATCAAAAGTTCGCAATGAAGTTTCTTCGACTTGAAAGTATTTTAATATTTACTTATGATAAATATCATTATGACTAAAATGTTACGGACTAGTAGTGCTGTTCCATGGAGTTTGTGACGTATCATCAATGACCCGAAGGATGTATTGGCGGTTCTTGTATATAAATAAAATAAATTTATTGCGTGAAAATTCACCAAACGCCATCTAGTGCCAAAGTAAGTAGCATAGTACTTGTGTTGGTACTAGACCGCTTGACATGGAGGTCATATATCATAGCCTGCACGTTTTTCGTGGCGAAGTAGCCAAATTATCTAGTGTCTCATAATATGACACAAATCATAATGACTTGGCACATTGAGCAATGCATTCAACGAGGCGGTTTCCTGCTGGCTTACAGCCAACGGGAGCTAACTGAACTTAAATCGGATTTTGTGACAGAAAAAGATGCGGTAATTAACTTAATTATTGTTATAAATATTAGAACCACTCGTGTTTAAAAGAATTACCGATTAGATAAAATATATAGAGCGATTTAAGTCTGGCTTAATTTTTATGCGGTGTAAGATTCATTAGATCTTTTCAAGTCTAGCGTTTTGTCTGTTTGCTACCGAAGTTTACAATTTGCATCTCGAGATGTCCTGTTGAGTATTATCCTGTGATAATACCTAGTCAGGTCATAAGTATTGTCACACAGTAAAAACTTTTCTTTTAGAATGCTGGCCACAAAAAAGTTTATTGAATTCGAATTTCGCATTGTTCATGAAAATAAAAATGTATAACTTTTAGAATTTTACTCATTTTTAAATATGGAGTGGACGCTTAAAGAAGACCGTGTTGCAGTTATTGCGTTGCATCGTTACAGTTACGCGCCAATTCAAATTTTTAACATACTGAAAAATTTGAATATAACCAAAAGATTCGTTTATCGTACCATCAAACGATACAATGAAGACTCTAGTGTAGATGACAGGTCAAGAAGTGGTCGCCCTCGGTCTGTTAGGACTCCAGCAGTGATAAAAGCTGTGAAGGCACGAATTCAAAGAAATCCCAAACGTAAGCAGAAACTGTTGGCCCTTCAGATGGGGTTAAGCAGAACCACGGTGAAAAGGGTGTTAAATGAAGACTTAGGGCTTCGGGCATATCGAAGAAAAACAGGACATCGTTTGAATGCTCGTCTAATGGGCCTGAGACTGAAGAAATGCCGCGCTTTGTTGAAGCGGTACGCGGGAAAAAAATATCGGGAAATTCTTTTTTCGGATGAAAAAATGTTTACCGTAGAAGAGAGCTACAACAAACAAAATGATAAGGTGTACGCACACAGTAGTGAAGAAGCGAGCAACCGTATTCCGCGTGTACAACGAGGTCATTTTCCATCCTCGCTCATGGTATGGTTGGGAGTTTCTTATTGGGGCTTAACAGAGGTACATTTTTGTGAGAAAGGTGTAAAAACGAATGCTGTTGTGTATCAAAATACAGTCCTGACGAACCTTGTGGAACCTGTTTCTCATACCATGTTCAATAACAGGCACTGGGTATTCCAACAAGATTCGGCGCCAGCTCATAGAGCGAAGAGCACACAAGACTGGCTGGCGGCACGTGAAATCGACTTCATCCGGCACGAAGACTGGCCCTCCTCCAGTCCAGATTTGAATCCGTTAGATTACAAGATATGGCAACACTTGGAGGAAAAGGCGTGCTCAAAGCCTCATCCCAATTTGGAGTCACTCAAGACATCCTTGATTAAGGCAGCCGCCGATATTGACATGGACCTCGTTCGTGCTGCGATAGACAACTGGCCGGGCAGATTGAAGGCTTGTATTCAAAATCACGGAGGTCATTTTGAATAAACTTTAATGTCATATGAATCTATGTTTTGTTAAGTTCATTTTGGTATATGAATGGTTACATAATTAATAAACTTGTTACAATTATTTTACATTAAACATGTGACAGAATTTATGACCTGACTAGGTATATTCCTGTGAATAAACATCTATTAAGACTATTATTACGTCGTCTATTAATAATTTTACATGGAGGTGATAAAGCCAGACATAAACTAGCGTGACATGTTATTGAAACGTAGAAACAAATGAACTTTAAGAATAGTAGTTGCTGAGCAAAGATCCTTATTTAAGGACTGTTGACGTATTAATGAATCGTTATTCGTTTCGTTACAAGATTGGCTCAGTGGTTCGCAAACAATCTAGTGAGATTGTTTCTGTGGGTTCAATCCTCACGGAGGACAGTATATGACGCAAATGTTTGGACACTGGGTTTATTTGAATTTGTCACCTGCGAAATACACAATATTTTTCTATATAAAATCTGAAGAGATAACTGCCCCTTACATATACACATTACTATACATATATACACTACATAGATCAACAAAGTCGTATTTCAGCTTAGCATTACGTATGAGATAGTAAAAGCCAGTCCGGTTAATGTCGGCTCCGGATTTCCGGCCTTCAGTCCCGTCCCTTGGCCGTACTATCTATGAAATGGACTACCTAAAGAGAATACAGTACATACATACATTGGTACCTGCTATTCCACGCATACTTATATAACGTTGAGTTGACGTGAAATAATGATATAGAAATAACATTTTTTTCATTATTTACAGACTTTATTTTTTGTACTTATTTATTTATACACTTAAGGTACGAGTGTATATATATATATATATATATATATATAATATTATTTATTTGTTTCAGTCTGGATGGTCCGAATAAATCAAACAAATTTGTTTCTGTAAAAATAACAGTCATATATTACAATTCCTTTATACTAATTATATGTTATATTTATACGTATAATTATACGTTACCTGTAAAAATAACAGAAACGACAATTAAAGTTGATTACTCGTCTCTCATAACTCTTGCTTTTCTATCTATTAATTAAATTATTTAAATCAAATCTGTAACGTAATAACGTAAATATTGTTTACTTTTTTGTAGGCAAATGTCATGTGTCACACTTCTATGACACATGACATTAAGCGCGTTAAATCAAAAGGGATTATGTCCTGGTTACACAACCTAACCATAATACAATAACATTAAAGAGATGATATTCTCTTTACATCTCCCCTCCACGATATGAAAATTGCATAATTTTTCAATCAGCTTCAACTTCAAACATTGGAATTAGTTTTGTCACGTGGAATAGACTCGTGTCTTGATTTCTTTTTCCAGTTTTTATTTTATAAATTGAGTTTGAAATTTTTTCTTCTATTATATATGGGCCGATTCTTAGTTCTTCTAGCTTTTTCCTATTGAGTTTGTTTCCATTCTCTATGAATACCATATCTCCTTCGTTGAATTCATGGTGTCTTCTGTTTCTATTAAATAAACTTTCGTTATACTTATGTGATCTCTGTGTTCTTTCTAATGCTAATTTCTTATCTCTTATCCAGTCTTCTCCGTTTTTCTTTCTTTTTAACTCTTCTGGTATGTTACTGGTGTCTGTGCCATATAATAGATACTCTGGTGTAAATCCCGTTATTGTATGTTCTAGTATATTATACTTATTCACACATTCTCTCGCTATCGATGTCCATGCTCTATTCTTTTTCTCTTCGTTTATTTTACATCTTATTTTATTTACTAATGTCTGATTCAGTCTTTCATTCAGACCATTAGAAAATGGTGCATTTATTGCAGTAAAAATTAATTGCACTCCTTTATTTTTTAAATAATCTTTAAATTCTTTCGAATTTATTCCAGGATATTGGTCCGTTAAGATTGTTCCGATGTTTTCTATGTCTAACACAGTTTGAATTAGTTTTATAAAATCAGCGGCGTTTTGAGTTCTTGATGTTGAAATGAACGCATATCTCGTGAAATGATCAACAAGTAAATGAATATATTTTTTTGTTGATCTAGTGCTTCCAAATCCTCCAATTGTATCTATGGACATAATTTCGAAAGCTTTGGTCGCTGGTCCTAATTGTGACATTGAGCCGAATTTATGTTGCCCTCTTGACTTATTCTTAATACATATATAACATTCTTTACAAATTTTTTTTATATTCTTCACTAAATTTTTAGCAGTATAATATGGACATATTTTCATTTGTGTTTGTGTTATTCCTGTGTGACACCATTCCTTGTGTATTTTATTAATTAAATCAATACTGAATTTTTCTGATAATATGATTTTCTCTCTTTTCTTCACTTTTTTATAATATATTCCGTTTTTCTCTATTAATTTTTCTTTTTTATTCTGTAATAGTATATTATTCATCTGATCTAATTTTATTTCATCTATTTCAATAAAATTTACCGTTTTTAATAAATCCTCTTCTTCTGTATTTGATTCTAGAACAGGGTTTCTACTCAAGCAGTCCGCTTCTTTATTATCTTTACCTGGGACGTATATAATTTTAAAATCGTATTGAGATAGATAGTGACTTAGATCGCCCAATTCTTCGTCTGTTCGTGCTTTTATATTCATATTTTCCAGTGGTTTGTGGTCAGAGTATATTTCGAAGTATCTCCCTATCAGCCAGTGTTGCCAGTACTTTATTGCCTCTTTTATAGCTAAGCATTCAAGATAAATAGCTTTTTTTCTTTTTTGCGTTTCATTAAGTTTCTTTGAGAAGTAGGCCACAGGTTTTTCTTTTCCATCCTCTTGTGTTTGTTTTAGTATTGCGCCTATACCTTCAAGTGATGCATCTGTATATATCTTGATTGGAAGGTCTTTGTCGAATATCTCCAACACTGGTTGGGAACATAGCATTTCTTTTATCTTTCTGAAAGATTTTTCACAATCCTCTGTCCATATAAATTTTACATTTTTTTTTAATAGTTGATGTAATGGATCTAGTAATATTGAGCTCTTTTCTATATATTCATGGTAAAAATTTATTTTCCCCAGAAATTGTCTAATTTGCTTTTGTGTAGTAGGAATTGGGAAATTTTTTATTGACGTTATGTTGTCTTTCAACGGTTTAACCGTATTTTCTCCTATTACATGTCCTAAATATCTAACCGAACTAGCAGAGAATGTACACTTTTTAAATTTTAACCTGAGTCCTTCTTTTTTTATTGCATTTAATAATTTTTCAATATGATTTAGATGTTCTTCAAACGTCGGTGAGTGTATTAAGATATCGTCTATATAGTTCACTGAAAATTCAGTTAGTCCATATTTTCTTAATATGCTACTCAGAATTCGTTGAAATATAGCTGGAGACGTTTTTAAGCCAAACGGTAGACATGTCCATTGATAGTGACCATCTTGTGTTACAAATCCCGTCTTCCTCCTATCCTCAATTCTTAGTGGTATTGACCAAAAAGCTGAGTTAATGTCCAGTGTCGTAAAGTATTTACAATTTCTGGCTCTTATTATTATATCATCTATTAAAGGGAATGGTTGTGCCTGAGGGACAATGTTTTTATTTAAATCTCTAAAGTCTATGCACAGACGTGTCTTTCCTTCATTTTTCTTATATGCTAGTGTGACGGGTGCAGCAAAAGGACTATAAGATTCTTCGATTAAATTCTTCTCTAGTAAGTTGGCTATTTGTTTCTCTATTTCTTTTTTGTCTTTTATATTACATCTATAGGGTCTTTTACTGCAGTATTTCTCCACTATTAAGTCAATTCTAGCTTCATATTCGTTAACAGTCCCAATATCATACTTGTCTTTCGCAAACACTGATTTGTTTTTATCTATCAATTTTTCTATCTTCATTTTTTTATCTTTATCTAAATGTTCTATATTTGTTTGAAATTCTTCTGTTTCCACGTGTTCATTAAAATTAATTGAACAATTTGTAACTTCACTTAATGTTATCTCTGGTTTTTCTAACTTTTTCTCTATTTTCTGTGAGATTTCTAAATTTTCATTCAACCTCAACTTAAACATAGGAATTAAGTCTAATCCTATTATAAAATCTTCAAAATCCTCTCTTTCAACTACATATATATCTACTATTTTTTCTATATCAAATATTTTTATTCTTATTCTTACCAATCCATTTGTCTGATTCACACCATTGACAGACCTCAAGAATATCTTGTTTAAATCTTCTCTATTCTCTTTTATTTTTATCCATTTCGAGTTTATCAAGGATACTTGAGAACCTGGATCATATGTTCCCATTATCTCTATCTGATTTTCAACTAGTAGCTTAAGTCTGATCAATGGTGTGACTATTAGTTTTTTTTCTCTGTATTTAAATTTACTTCTATTACTGAATTGCTTCCTATAGCTTTAGGTTTCTCTTTTTTCTCTAGTTTAAACCAGCATTTTTCTTCTGGATGATATCTTATACCTTTACCCATGTTTTCACATGTCATACATGGTTTCTTTTCTTCATTTCTGAATTTATGTTCTGGTTTACCTTCTTTTTTAAATGTTTTCTTTTTATTTATTATCCCTTCAAGCTTCTGTAATTCATTTATTAAATCTTTTGTATTTTCTATTTCATCTCTGGCGATCTTCTCTCTAATAAATTCTGGCAACCCAAATGCAATTCTATCTATCATTGTATCAGCGTCCATGTCCTTATTTATTTCTAATAATAATCGTTCTTTCTTTATTGCATATTGTACTATTGAACCTTCTTTGTATTTAAAATAATGAGCATATGTCCTGCTACTCCATCCCTTACCTGAAAAGGTTTCTATTAATATCTGTTTCCACGTATTCCAATTGTTTTCATGTTCTCCTTTTATTACAGTAGAAGTATACCAATCTTGGCAAGTTGCATCTAAAAATATTCTTAATAATTCTATTTTAGTTTTATCTTTTTCTATTTTAAATCTTCCACACTCTTTTTCGAATATATGTAACCATTGTCTAACATTAGATGTTTTATAATTAAATTTTTCTAATACAAATTTATCTACAATATGTTTTAAGTTTTTTTCTTCTTCGTGTTTTTCTGATTTTTCAATTAATTTTTCTAATATTTTTTCCAAGCTCGAGTTTTCTTTAATATTCTCTTGAAGTGTTTGTTTTAAATATTTCCCTCCAAACTGGATATTTCCTTCATCATCTAAATATATCTTTTCTAATTCTTTTGAAATTTTTATCCATATTTTTAACTCATCATGCCTTTTTCCTAATGAATTTTTTACCTTTTTGAAAGTCTCCGTCTTTGTCAACTCTTCATGATAATCTGCATACATGAGGTCATCTGGTATAACATATTTTTCCCCTTGTTCTGTGACAATTGAGGTTACAGCTACTACTGTAGTTTTACAGTCCTTTGGAGAAGCCACAGCTCTGAACTCGAATTGCAATTTCATTTTGTGACGAAAATTGTCGTTTTATAATATTATTTATTTGTTTCAGTCTGGATGGTCCGAATAAATCAAACAAATTTGTTTCTGTAAAAATAACAGTCATATATTACAATTCCTTTATACTAATTATATGTTATATTTATACGTATAATTATACGTTACCTGTAAAAATAACAGAAACGACAATTAAAGTTGATTACTCGTCTCTCATAACTCTTGCTTTTCTATCTATTAATTAAATTATTTAAATCAAATCTGTAACGTAATAACGTAAATATTGTTTACTTTTTTGTAGGCAAATGTCATGTGTCACACTTCTATGACACATGACATTAAGCGCGTTAAATCAAAAGGGATTATGTCCTGGTTACACAACCTAACCATAATACAATAACATTAAAGAGATGATATTCTCTTTACATATATATATATATATATATATATATATATATATATATATATATATATATATATATATATATATATATATATATATATATATATATATATATATATATCTCTTAAAGATATTTAAAACTTATTCGCTTGTTAGTCAGTACAACTATTTGATATTCTCAGAAAACTTATACAGAATGGCATTTTCCTTTTGTTGCCACTTCATGCATCTCACAGGTATTTTTTATATATCTCAACATCATTCCTGTCAATGTACCAAAGAAATATCATGATCAAGATATTGAGGCTTACGGTCTAGATTTAAATGAAAAATTGATTCAGTTTAAATTGGTTTTTAGGGGACGACTGCCGGTTGTTTTGCCAACACCGAAAGTAAATTCCCGTGTCAGAGGCTCATTCAATGAAGTCTACAAATAGAATTCACCGTGCCACTTTTCCCCCTTGTTCCAGCCCTCGTGATTATTTTGTCCAGATATATTCATATTTTCTATGCATCTTAAAAAATACTTATTAAAGTTACTCAATTCAAAAAATAAAAATGTATATTATAATAAAATTATTAAGTTAAGTAATTAAGTAAGCCGAATAAAGATCGACTTGCGTACACGACTATTGCACTGTTACATTTGGCCTATACTTCTGTACGGATGCGAAGACCTCAGGAAGCGAATTGAAGCTTTTGAAATGTGGGCATACAGGCGTATGTTGAGGATAAGTTGGACGCATAGAGTCACAAATGAGGAGGTGCTGCGGCGAGCTGGACGGAAAAGGGAACTTTTGTCTGTCATCAAGAGACGAAAAACTGTATATCTCGGCCACGTGCTCAGGCACGATAGATATAGCCTCTTGCAACTTATAATGATGGGCAAGGTTGCCGGTAAACGGCGAGTTGGTCGGAGAAAGAAGTCGTGGCTCCGTAACATCCGAGAGTGGACTGGAATAGCGAGCGTATCCAAATTGTTTCGACTCGCTAAGGACAAACAACAATTCCAGAAGTTGGTAGCCAACCTTCACTAGTTGGAGAGGCACTTGAAGAAGAAGAAGAATAAAATTATATTTTGTTTCCCAAAAAAAAAAATTACGTTTGCGCTGATAATGACTAAACATTTTCTTATATTAGAATATTTTCTATACAAATTCTAAATCCTGCCAAATTACATTTCAGCGCTTAACCGATAAATTGAAATGTTCACAAGTGGGGTACGCATTACTCCGGCAAGTCAGCCGTACTTCAATCGAGGAGTGACTTTGTGCTACTCGGAGCGATATTAAAACATGTAACTGAAATAAGTAGCCGGCAATAACTGGCTTCAAAGGATTTCACTTCAAAAGGCTCGCTTGTGCGCAAACAGCTTCAATTGCAACTTGCCTTTTATGTTCAAGTAAATTAACTTGTCAAGGTACGAAACGTATCTGAATCATTTTACGAGAGAAAAGTGCCTGTTGCCATGTTTTTTCCGAATTTAGGGTCTGTTTGTAATATTAAAATAACCACTTTTTACTAAGTGGATTCGGACGTATACACGGTACATATACCAAAGTAAAATTTTTTACAATTTATGTCTGCCTGTCTGTTTGTTCCGGCTAATCTCTGAAATGGCTGCACCGGTTTTGACGGGACTTTCACTGGCAGATAGCTGATGTATCAAGCAGTAACTTAAGCTATTTTTATTTAAAAAAATAGTTTTTGTTAAAAATTATAAGTTTCGGAAATTTTATAATCCAATTTAAGTTAACCTCAAATTTATGTCATCAATCATATGAAATAGGGTTTTGTTTGTAGGTTCGTAAGTACGTATTCCGGGGGCGGAGGCTATACATAGAACATTTTGTAGTAGACCGGATTGTAGTTGAACGTATTGTTAGTAGAACGGATGAACTGTTGTTCGAGATTTAATAGTATTTATGTGGGAATGAAGTTGGTAATGTGGATGAATGATCGAGATGCAAACGAGCAGATAGAATGACTGGAAGAGATTTGGTGAATGAACGGTAAAGGTGAGCGAGTGTATGACTGGGAGATTCGATTGGGCAAGCGTACGGTGTAGATGGGTTTTTGTGTTTTAAAATTATTTTATTTTTAAATAAACTTTTTATTTTCTCTTTAACATCTTGTTTTCCTTCATACGATCCCACATTTATACCGTTGAAACACATTGCTTCTAATATTGTAACAGGGGCTTTGTTTATTTATATTTTATTCACCTCTATTTCACATTTTTCAAGTTTCATTTTCGCGACAAAATGTAGCCTATGTCCATCTCCAAGCTCCAATCTATTTCTAAACCGAAATTTATCAAAATTGATTCAGCGGCTTAGGCATGAAAACGTAACAGACAGACAGATAGATTTACTTTCACATTTATATTATTTGTATGGATTATGAAGTTTCTAATCAGGGATCAGACAAATCTTTAGAGATTTGGCCACGAAGTGGTGGATACTAATGCGTAAGACACTGAAAATGTGCCACGTGGAAGAAATTTAAGAAGTTGGAGAAACATGGGTATGCGGACACTGTAACAAAGGTAAAAAAATCTAGGAATGGTGTTTACTGAAACAAAATATTTCAAACCTTTGTATAACTATCTCAGTAAAAGTATATATTTTTCTAATGCTTCAGCTTCAAAGTTCATCAACTACGAACAAATCCATAATAATATTATAAATGCGAAAGTAACTCTGTCTGTCTGTCTGTCTGTTCCTCTTTCACGCCTAAACGGCTGAACGGATTTTGATGAAATTTGGTATGGTGATAGATGATAACCTAGAAATGGTCATAGGCTTTAAATAATCACGCCATCGTTCTTAGGGGGTAGGCAGTAGGCAGATAACTAAATTGAGTTAGTGATTTTTTGTGCTTATCCGGTATCTATGAGAATCGGCCAACATCTATTTTTCATCCCCCTAAATGTTAGGGGTGACCCACCCCCAAAAATTTTTTTTTAATTTTTTGACATTTTATTATTTATATGGCAGAACAACGTTTGCCGGGTCAGCTAGTATGTTATAAATAAATAGAAGGTGACAATTCACATAGCCCCATCTAGTGTCAAATAAATAAGCAGAGCGCTTGTATTCTGGGTACTATATACAAATGGTATACTATGTACTTTTATATTGTAAATAACTATAAATTATATACAAACATCAAGACTCGAGACGGAAACGAATCCGTGACCTCGCAGGCATTCCAACAGTCGTGATGTTGATCAGATGCTCTCTTTATTATTACACTTATATAAAGAGACAGCCCTTTTAGGTTTAATGAGAAGCTTTCAATTATCTGAATATTGTGAAATATTGTTAAAAAGTCGAACTGATTATTGGAGATTATTAGATGGGCGCCTCTGAATAATTGAAAGGTACGTTGAGGGTTCTCAACAACTAATAAAGCCTTTATCGCGGCCCAGACAGGTCTAAACTCGGCGCAACAAATATAACGGTAAGTGGGCCGTCTATTATAGTCGATCAGAATCGGTTATATTGGAAATCTCAGTTTATAAACTAGCTGTGCTCGACCTTTTATTCGTTTGGCTTTTGGCAAGGAAAAAAACGTGTTTGGACAATGCTCCTACAATTCAATGTATACTCGTAATATCCTCCAAGTTTCATCGTTTTTATTCATCGATTAAACTATTCTTAGAGATTTCAAGTACGTGTTTGTTTTTTTATCGTTGTTGATATTTCGGTTCCATTTTAGTAATCATTTTTAAAAATGAAAAAAGACCAAGAAAATACAAGAAAATTAAATACCTACAATTTACACTTTAAAAACATTTTAAAAGCTCCCCCTGTTATTAATATAAAAAACAAGAATTGCGGATTGAGTTCTCAATATTTACTCTAATAATCGGCTGATTTTTGTGACGTGTAAAACCATGTAAAGAGTTATTTATAAACGGAGAGTTTGTAATTACAAACTCTTACAACCTTATTTTTTATATCTTGAATATCGATATCAGCCAGCTTATTCTCAACTTATAGAAGAAAAAACGGAGCTAACAAGCGCATCCTTTAACTGCCACGATGAGGGGCAAAAGTGTTTGAACTTAACAGGCGTCCGCTGAACCGCATTGAAACGGTTATTCACTGGTCATGATAGGAATATACCGGGTATTGCGGTTGGATTTCAACATTTTATCTCCAAGGGCCAACTCGATTATGTCATTCGTAACTTTAATAATTACTTTTGCGATAAATAATATCTATATCTATTTTATAATAAACTTTAAAGAACGATACATATTTATAAAGTTAAGGCAGCGATGATTGGGGTTCAAATTCTTTACTACCGATCTAAATATATTGATAGCATAAACTTGAAAACTTAGTTGAAACAATAGTATAATAAGATTGACACGTTTTAACAACGTTGACTCTCTCGAGTTTAATACAATAATGATTGATTTCCAGAATATTCCAAGGTCATTTTGATATATTGAATAGTGGTAAACAAATTCGTATTGTTATCTCGTTGCACATATATAATGTTGCTTATCTCTTACTATGTTTCAAAGTCAACTTTAGACCAGTAACAATTATCTTAGTAACTTTAAGAAATATTATATTTCGATACATCTAAGTTAATCTTAAACTTTTATAACATAGTTACGATAGAATTTGCATTGTTTAGTTTCGACAGGAATGTCGATGAAGCGCAACCACGCCTTATTACAATACAATGAATCATTTATCTTCATTCCAGCTTACAAACAAATGAAACATTAAAAGCACGAGGTTATCTAGGTTGCTTTGTAAAAAACATTTTATCAATTTAATGTACATTATTAACAGAGTTAATGAACCTGTATTTACATAGACCTGTGATGAATATAACTGTTGCTAAGGGCAAAAAAATATATATCAATGTTTGATAAACTAAATCTATTTTTCAGTAGTAACGTTTGAAGATGGTTCTCTGAGTATAAAAAGTGGGACCACGGCATCGAGTTATAAAGCAGATACAGTTGCCGATATTTAAACTAGTTGAACAGCTCACCATGAATATAGCTAAATTATAGAAAAGGATACATCCTTAGATTGCCGCCCTTGTCTCCGATGGCGAGCAGCTTCTGAATAGGGTCCCATGCCAATGCCGTAGGGGAGAACGGGAATCCGTGCCGAAATGTCTGCAACAACAGAATATACAATTAAGGAAGAAGGTAAGCTCTAAGACAATTTTTAGCTTATCAAGTTAGAAAGAGTTGTTTGAATATTGTTACTAAGTGATTAATTATTCTTATTTCAGCGATACATTCTCGACCAAAGTTAATAAAAAAAAATAGCATTAATGCTTCTGTTGATCCAGGACCCCAGACTCAAAGTAGTTTTTTTTTATTGCTGTAGGACAGTAGACAGACTGACAGCCCGCTTATAATTTAGCAGTTATCATCGCCTATGGATCGCAACGCAACGCCAGTGGTATCGCGAACACGCTGCTGTCCCTTAAGGGTACAGGAAATTGGGTCACTAGTATCGAAACACAACACAAAGTTATTATGGCGGCATACTTAAGACCAAAGATGGTTGTCATCCAGACGGGCTTGCGGCCCTACCACGTAGCTAGAGTGGGTTGTTTAGTCGCCTTTGTGTGCTCGCGATGCCACTGGCGTTACAAACACCCATAGGGGACGGTAACTGCTAAATTCTAAGCGGGTCGCCAGCCTGTCTGCTGTCCTACGGCAATAAAAAAAACGCAGTTGATGTCCCACAACTATGTTTTCAGATCATAGCTACGAATATCACTGCCTACGATAAAAACGAATCACTCTTTGTGCCTATCTCGCACGCAATCTCTTCATGACAATTTCCCAGGAAAACATTTTTCAATCGAATTACAAAAATGTGCTGAGTGTATGATTTCGCTAACACTTTGCGTCTCTTTGCGTATTCTAGTATTCTGAAGAACTATTCAGAATGGTGCCCTCGTCGTCTTTCTACAACCGCACTGCCCGCCATCGGCTGGGTGTTCATCCCCAATTCTTGGCGCCTCTTCTTTCTTGTACGAAATGGTTCTCAAGAACGTTCATGTTGCGTACTCTCAGGATCTGGAATGAGCTTCCGGCTGAGGTTTACTCAGCGCGGTACGATTATGGGGTTCTTCAAAAAAGGCGTTATTAAATTTCTTCGAGGCCGGCAGCGCGTTGGTAATGCCTCTGGTGTTGCAAACGTCCATAGGCGACGGTGACCACCTGCCAGGATGGACTGTTTGCCTGTCTGATGAACTCTAGCTATAAAAAAATACCAGAATTTACTTTTTGTTACAACACATATACCATATTTTGGAAAAAAAACTTGATTATTATCACGATATTGTATAACATATGGTGCTGAATTCTCTGCGCTTTGTTTTCAATGAACACACATTGTATTTTGATGATATTATGTAGTTTAGTTTATAAACATTGAAGACACTCAATACATTTCTCCGGCTGAGATCTATGCTAATAACTTACGTGTTAATCTCATATTTGTTATTTTTCACTGATACCACAATCAGTTGCTATTAATTGGATGTTTTTACATAATTGAAGAAACTGTATAAACATCGATGCAACTTTGTAACATATTTTACTATCTGTCTTCATCTGAACGTTAATTGATAGTTGCATCTAAACTAAGTTACAGCTTAGAACTTTTCAAAATTATGTTCAATAAAAATAAATAAATACATCGGGACAATTCACACAAAGACATCTAGTTCCAAAGTAAGTAGCATAGAACTTGTGTTATAGCTACTAGACAACTAATATACTACATACCCTTTTTTTTTCCTGTAAATAAAGAAATATTATACATAAACATTCAGACGCTAGACGAGTATCGAACCCGTTATCTCTACAATCGTAACGACGTACGTTAACTGTTACGCCACGGATTTCGTCAATGATGAAAATCAATGATGTATTTCAAAAATGATTTAATACAATTTTTTACCACCCCAGGTACTGAAGCTGAAATTTGTGGGTTGGTGATGATTTGTACGTCCAATTAACAATGTTTCCATTTGTAGCCAATAGGACCTGGGGTATTATTTATGCCCTCCACAATAGTAGTCATTATACCTAGTCAGGTCATAAATTCTGTCACATGTTTAATGTAAAATAATTGTAACAAGTTTATTCATTATGTAACCATTTATATGCCAAAATGAACTTAACAAAACATAGATTCTTATGACATTAAAGTTTATTCAAAATGACCTCCGTGATTTTGAATACAAGCCTTCAATCTGCGCGGCCAGTCCTCTATCGCAGCACGAACGAGGTCCATGTCAATATCGGCGGCTGCCTTAATCAAGGATGTCTTGAGTGACTCCAAATTGGGATGAGGCTTTGAACACGCCTCTTCCTCCAAGTGTTGCTATATCTTGTAATCTAACGGATTCAAATCTGGACTGGAGGAGGGCCAGTCTTCGTGCCGGATGAAGTCGATTTCACGCGCCGCCAGCCAGTCTTGTGTGCTCTTCGCTCTATGAGCTGGCGCCGAATCTTGTTGGAATACCCAGTGCCTGTTATTGAACATGGTATGAGAAACAGGTTCCACAAGGTTCGTCAGGACTGTATTTTGATACACAACAGAATTCGTTTTTACACCTTTCTCACAAAAATGTACCTCTGTTAAGCCCCAATAAGAAACTCCCAACCATACCATGAGCGAGGATGGAAAATGACCTCGTTGGACACGCGGAATACGGTTGCTCGCTTCTTCACTACTGTGTGCGTACACCTTATCATTTTGTTTGTTGTAGCTCTCTTCTACGGTAAACATTTTTTCATCCGAAAAAAGAATTTCCCGATATTTTTTTCCCGCGTACCGCTTCAACAAAGCGCGGCATCTCTTCAGTCTCAGGTCCATTAGACGAGCATTCAAACGATGTCCTGTTTTTCTTCGATATGCCCGAAGCCCTAAGTCTTCATTTAACACCCTTTTCACCGTGGTTCTGCTTAACCCCATCTGAAGGGCCAACAGTTTCTGCTTACGTATGGGATTTCTTTGAATTCGTGCCTTCACAGCTTTTATCACTGCTGGAGTCCTAACAGACCGAGGGCGACCACTTCTTGACCTGTCATCTACACTAGAGTCTTCATTGTATCGTTTGATGGTACGATAAATGAATCTTTTGGTTATATTCAAATTTTTCAGTATGTTAAAAATTTGAATTGGCGCGTAACCGCAACGATGCAACGCAATAACTGCAACACGGTCTTCTTTAAGCGTCCACTCCATATTTAAAAAATGAGTAAAATTCTAAAAGTATACATTTTTATTTTCATGAACAATTCGAGATTCGAATTCAATAAACTTTTTTGTGGTCAGCATTCTAATAGAAAAGTTTTTACTGTGTGACAATACTTATGACCTGACTAGGTATTTATCACTATTATCAAGCTATAGAAAATATTAACACTAAAATAGTTTCGCAACAAAAATAGTCCTTTTCTTTTTCAATTCGGTTTGTATCCCATTTCCTAATTTAGTTAATATAATATGCGTACATGTGCAGGGGCGGAGAAAGTATACTGACCTCTGCGGCCAGGGTCATCCTGTCGTAAAAGGCGACAAAACAACCCACCGTAGCTACGTGGTAGGGCTCCAAGCCCGTCTGGATGGCAACCAACTTTGGTATTAAATATGACGTCATAATGAATTTGTGTTGTGTTCCGGCATTAGTAACCCAAGTTCCTGTACCCTTATGGGACAGCAGCATGTTCGCGGTGCCACTAGCGTTGCAAACACCCATAGACGGCGGAAACTACTAAATTCTAAGTGGGCCGTCAGCCTGTCTGTTGTCCTACAGCAATAAAAAAATTTAGAACTTGAGATTTGGTTTTACAAGTAAGTACTGCATAATTTTCTTGTCCTTCAATATTTCGGTACATCAGTAAGTCGACTATATGTCAGTAATCTTTAGCCATAGAAAACTGCACACTTGCATAAGCTATCAAGTCGACAATTAAAAGGTTATCACACCCTGATAATGTAATTGAGAAAAAAATACGCCGTTCAGGTATATATAAGACAGCATTCTCATATTGGATTCATTCGAGTCACCGAATCGGAATCATCATGAGGGTGTTGGTGTTCGCGGGCCTGCTAGCCCTCGCAGCGGGATCAGTGCTCCAAACTGAAGGTGACAACATGATGAGCTATACCATCGGGAAGGAACCTTTAGGTATGTAACTCTTTAGAATGATTGATAGTGCAGCAATCACTATTAACACCTTCCAGGGAGATTAATGTTTGTTCAGGAGTGGGTTTTCATGTGTCCAACAGGCATTTTAAATACTCGATTTTACTTTGATGCATTTTGGGGCAATACCTGGTAGGTAAGAATAAGGGTAAAAAGGAACTAGAAGAAATAGATTAAGAAAGATGTAAAGATAAATATGGACCTGTGAAAATCTGTAAGAATAGAGCAATCTCAAGAATTGATATTAAAATTAATTCATTTTTGTTTGCGTATAGTGAACTTGGATGTCAAAACGAAGGAACTTTGTATCTTGAAACTTCTGAACTACATTCTTCAGCCAACAGTGTATGATGATATCAGAGAAATCGCCAAAGAGTACTCTCTCGAACAGAACATGGACAAATACATGGTAAAGTTTGAATCTTTATAACTGATATTAATTCAATTTATTTAAGGATATCTAAATAAATTTTATTATCCCAGCAGAAATCGAACGTCGTCCAGCAGTTCGTTGATACCTTCAAAATGGGCATGCTACCTCGTGGCGAGGTCTTCGTTCACACCAACGAAGTTCAGCTCGAACAAGCCATCAAAGTCTTCCGTATTTTATACTTTGCCAAGGACTTCGACACGTTCATCAAAACTGCCTGCTGGTTGAGAGAGCGCATCAACGGTGGCATGTTTGTTTACGCCCTGACCGCGGCCGTGTTCCACAGGGCTGACTGTGTTGGCGTCACTTTGCCAGCTCCCTACGAAATCTACCCGTACTTCTTTGTCGACAGCCATGTGATCAATAAGGTTTTCATGATGAAGATGACCAAGGCTGCTAACGACCCAGTGCTCATGAACTACTATGGAATCAAGGTAAATATTGTAATAAAAATATATATTTCTAAAAATTACTAATTGTTCCCAAATGTTTATTAAATGTTTTTATGTATTTATTTAGGTCACCGATAAGAATTTGGTAGTTGTGGACTGGCGTAAAGGCGTCCGTCATGCCCTTTCCGAAGATGACAAATTGGCTTTCTACACCGAAGATATTGACCTGAACACGTACATGTATTACCTCCACATGAGCTACCCCTATTGGATGACTGATGATGTTTACGGCCTAAACAAAGAGCGACGTGGTGAAATCATGATGTATGCCAACCAGCAACTCTTGGCCAATTTAAAGCTTCAACGGTTATCACAGAACATGTGTGATATCAAGATGCTGATGTTCAACGAGCCAATGTTGACAGGATACTGGCCCAAGCTCCGCCTCCACACTGGCGACGAAATGCCCATGCGCCAGAACAATGTCATGCCGGTTAACGATTACAATTACAAGGTCAAGATGATGTTAGATGATGTTGAACTGATGATTAGACAGGGTATCATGACCGGAAAGATCGAACGCGTAAGTATCACAATGCTGTTTATTATAATGATTAAATAGATAGTTAAAATAAATCTAAGTGAATCTCAACAGTCAAGTGGTGCACCCATAGGATTATTCCTATAGACAAGGTTTGGATGAGAAAGATTCGTCACTTTCCTAAAATGTGATAATGACTTATCAAAATAATGACTAATTGATGATCTATTTTAGTTAGTGAATAGAACATTCTGTGTTCTGAATCAGTACCATTTATTCAGAGTCAATAGATAAGTTACACATCAGCGATGCTTCAGTGTGCAGGTTTTCTCACGATATGTTGGTTGAAAACAAAAAGTGACCACGAGATTACTTCTACCAGGGCTAAACAGCATTCGCTTATTTTCTTTACGTAATCGAAGGCCAGACAACGATTGTGCTTTTATGAGCCAAAATTGGCCATGTCTTTATTATGTCTTTCAATTATTTTATTGTATTTCTTATACCCTTTTAGTCTATATAAAAATATTGAAGTTTTCGATGCAATTGGGAGGAAGTTCTTTTAAATAGAAGCAGAAGACAAATATTAGGCGGAATAAAAGCCATCACGTATTAGATTCTAGACGATTCTATCCGTGCAGAGGCGGAGAAAGAATACTAACCTCTGCGGCCGGGGTCGGCCGTTCGTAAAAGGCGACAAAACAACCCACCCTAGCTACGTGGTAGGGCCCCAAGCCCATCTGGGTAGCGACCACTTTTGGTCTTAAGTATGCCGCCACTTTGTGTTGGTTTCCGGCATTAGTGACCTAAGTTCCTGCACCCTTATGCGACAGCAGCGTGTTCGCGATGCTACTGGTGTTGCAAACACCCATAGGCGACGGTAACTGCTAAATTCTAAGCGGGCCGTCAGCCTGTGTGCTTTCCTACAGCAATAAAAAAATAGTATTAAATATGTTTAACCAAATTCATTTTGATCCATAGCCTGATGGCACTGTGTATAATCTGAAGAAACCCGAAGACATTGAGATGCTGTGTAGAATGATTCTGGGAGGTGTCGGCTTCTCGAATGACGATGCTAAATTCATGCACTTGACTACCCTCTTCAAGAAAATGTTCAGTTACAGCCAATACAACATGAACAAGTAAGTATACTATTATTACTTTTTAATAGCTGTAGTGCAGTAGACAGGTAGACGGACTCGTAGGAATTATGTCAGAATGAATGATCAAAATAATAAATATTTGATGATATATTTTATTTAGTGGATAGATGATTATCTGTTCTGAATCAGTACCATCAGCACTTATTAAGGCCCATTTTAAAATTCCCCAAAGCTTAGCGACCGAAATAACTCAATGTGCGCTAATAATTTTACTTTTTATTTTTTTAGGTTATTTTTACCGTCACAGGTCCAGGAAATGTGGTTGAATACGTCCAGCTTTTGGCAACTTTCATATAATTAAATCTAGTAATATGCATCCATGAGAGTTTCATAGTTTCCAAACTTATGACAGTACTAAGCAACAAGTCGCAAATCAATAGTCAAAAACAATTTTGGGGAATTGAGTTTTAGTCTCACACTAACACGAAGTTGTATTTATTAGCTACGTCTTTTGGTTCTGGATATCATCAGATGGTCAGCATATAGAGTTAGCGTAGAGGCTTGCTCAACATCTCACTAATCGTCATCATTGTAGACTTCTAGCCCGAATCTAGTTTTACTTTTCTTTCCCATACTCCTTTCATATACGCAGACAATGCTCGTACAGCAATGTTCTTTTTTTATTGTTAATAAGCATGATATTTTAAATATGATATTTAATATTCATGAATTTTTTGTTTCCAGATACACGTACATCCCAACAGCTCTGGACATGTACCAGACCTGCCTACGAGACCCATTGTTCTGGAAGATCATGAAACGCGTCGTCGACTGCGCCGTGCAGTTCAAGAAAATGCTTCCAAAATACACCAAAGACGAACTTGACTTCCCCGGCGTCAAGGTTGAGAAGGTGTCAACAGACGAGCTAGTCACGTTCATGGATGAGTATGATTTGGACGTTTCAAACGCAGTATACCTCGATCAAGCTGAATTCCAGAAGAAACAATCTGACTACGTGTATGTAGCTCGTATGCGCCGCCTTAACCACCATCCGTTCAAGGTCACCATCGAAATCATGTCGGATAAGACCGTTGACGCTGTTGTTCGCGTCTTCTTGGGACCTAAATACGACTGCATGGGTCGTTTAGTAAATGTCAACGACAAGCGTCTCGATATGGTTGAGATGGACAGTTTCTTGTATAAACTGGAGACCGGCAAGAACACAGTAGTCAGAAATTCATTAGAAATGCAAGGAGTTATTGAGCAAAGACCTTGGACCCGCAGCTTCTTCGGTAAGGACATGGAATCGTCAATGTCCGGAAGTGGTATGAAAGACGTAGAAAGCTACTGGTATAAGACACGTTTCGGTTACCCACACAGACTGATGTTACCGATGGGCACCACGGGTGGTTTGCCGCTGCAGATGTATGTCATAGTCTCACCAGTGAAGACTGGCATGCTGTTACCTTCTATCGACATTTCTCAGATGAAGGAACGTTATGCTTGTAGATGGAGCACCTGTTTCGACACCATGCCGTTAGGTTTTCCATTTGACAGGGAAATTGAAATGACTTCGTTCTACACGAACAACATGAAGTTCACTGACGTCTTCGTGTACCAAAAGGATATGTCCACAATGGCAAATAATGTCAAGCAGACGGACACCTCCGACTATGTCATGAAGAAGGACGACTGCACGTACCTGGACACCGACATGTTGGTGAAACGGTCTTACAAGGATGTTATGATGATGAGTTCTGATAGTATGATGGGGCTGTAATTAGTTTTTCTTAGAGGTACAAAATATTTATATAGTTTTATTACAATCGACAATAAAATTACATTAATATATATATTTTTACAATACTATACATTTTTTTATTACGTTTACAATTCGAGTACATATCTAACAATAATAGAAAAATTGTTTCCATGAAAAAAAAATCAATAGATTTTTTTTGTTGAACTTCAGGTACTTGCTAGGTAGTTCAGGGGTGTTACACTCGGATACCAATCTAGAGGTCCCGGGTTCAAATTCCAGGGTGGCGTGCACCGTTTAGGCACTTTATCTCTCGAGACCTTGCAGACAAATTGCAGGAGTGTCGGCTACGTTGGTACGGTCACGTTTTACGGCAACCGGATCCTTAAGTGGGAAACAAATATCTAACCATGCCGGCTCCACCGGGCCCCGGCAGGAGGGGTAGACCCAAAAAGTACTGGCTTGACGTCGTAAAGGGTGATATGCGTGCCAATGGGCTCACTACCAGAGATGCTGAAGACCGTGCGAAGTGGAGTAGAAAAAGTCGGAAAGCGGACCCCGGGCACCGAAACGGATGTTTAGGTTGCAACTGGGTTACTACGCTTAGGTGATGATGATGATAAAATGCTCTCGAGAAATACATCGTGAGGAAATACCGAAATAATCGGTATGCAATCGCAATATGCCGGTTCCATCTAGTGGAAGGCTCGAATCTAGCTATTGCTAGATAGGCCGTTATGGGCTGCTATTGCTAAAACGCACATTAGGCGACAAGAGGTGAATAAGCGGTGCGTACATGGGTACCAGAACTTTGACACCGATATTGGTCACCAAGAATATTATACCACTAGGTTACCACGTTGCTAACTTTAAACAAATCATTTTAAATAGTGCTACCGAGAGATGTTATAGTACTAGGCATAAATATATTTCGCATCACAAGGGACAGCGACCAAAGGTTTGTTCTAAGTTAGTTCGTGTACTTTGTGCAAAGTTCACGCCAAGTTCCGAACATACATAGTTCACAAACGGTGTGTGGTATACACACGAGTACAGTATATGAGAGAAAGTGGCAAAGCGAACTCCGAATTGTAAGATTAAGATTGTCATGGGTTCGATTACCGTCTCGCATCTGGATATTCATGTATAAATATTTATTTTATAGAAAAATTATATAAGTAGTTTATCAATTGTCTAGTACCCATAATCCGTGTGGTATGGTACTTGTGTTATGGCTACTAGACAACTGGTATACTGCATGTATACTTTTCTTTTGTAAATAAATACATAAACATCCAGCGGAGAAAGAATACTAACCTCTGCGGCCGGAGTCAGACAGTCGTAAAAGGCGACAAAACAACCCACCCTAGCTACGTGGTAGGGCCCTAAGCCCGTCTGGATGGCAACCACTTTTGGTCTTAAGTATGCCGCCATAATAATCTTATGTTGTGTTCCGGCATTAGTGACCCAAGTTCCTGTACCCTTATGGGACAGCAGCGTGTTCGCGATGCCACTGATGTTGCAAATACCCATAGGCGACGGTAACTGCTAAAATCTAAGCGCGGTCAGCCTGTCTGCTTTCCTACAGCAATAAAAAAAATGCGAGACGGGAATCGAATCTGTGACCTCCGCAAGCGTACTGAATTGCGTAAGCCGCTACGCCACGGAGGTCGTCAAATGGGAAGGTCCAGATTCAATCAAATTTAGCCACATCTAGTCCACTTTGTTTGTATCACCTGGATCACCGGGAGACAACGAGAGAAATAGCGTACTGAAATTTTATCCTGTGTCTGTACTCAGGATTCTGAAAGGTCGCTTAGTAGCGGCATTAATTACTGCGGTCTACTTATGTGACTAAGTAATATTTTCTTCTCCCAAAGTAATTCGGTACATTCATTGATTTATTACGCACGAGACCGTAGCCTACGTTAAAAACTCCGCATGAACAAAAGAACGCTTAATGGAGTTTCGTTTTAATTATTTCACCGTTATGTCAAAAGCACGTCTTTATGCGCACCGCACCGTCCATTGTGCGTGACGTGCAATTTGCATTTCGATTGTAATTAACAATTTTACGCAGATCCTTTTAGCGCGCCCATTAATTAAATTTATTTTGTATGTCAGTGAAATTTAAGGTACATAAATAATGTGCGACCATAGGCCTAGAAACGACTTCTCTTGTTTAATGGTCAGAGCATCGTCTACTCCAAGACAAACAACATGAAGGGGTTTGAGTTCCGGAACAGTAAACACGGAAATGTGCTTGTTATTCTGATCTTTGCTTTTCTGATCATTATTGATAATTTTCTTTTGTGTGACCGTGTATATGATCACCCCATCTTATTTCTAGTGTGTCTAAAAGGGCGAAAAAATAAAGTTCTCCTTGTACTAGCAACAATTGGTTGACCATGTCAAAAATAAATTAAAACTGTGAAGCTTATGTCTCTGAACAAGAAAAGGAAACGTCATTCACGTAAAAATAATCTAAAATTACATTCCGTATTCTTCGTTGGATTTCAATAGCAGTTTTAATTAAAACGCAAAAAGAAACAATCCAATCCATTTCAGCGGATCTTTGTAAATCCGATCCGTACAAAGTTAAATGGTCAGAATACCTGAATATCGGTATTTCGTAATTACAGATCGGAAATATCCGTAAATCAATACATTTATGAAAAGTTTCATTTCAATTTGCTGTTTCAGAATGGATTGTTGGAGTTCTCATTAAAAACAGGATTGCTTTTAAATGTTTTACAATATGTCGATTTATATTTTCAATTCAAACCGATATATTGAAACTAAATACTTTATGGCTCATGAATTTACTAATACAAAGTTTTGTTTTTGTATATACTTAGGGTTTTTACGTTTTTAATATGTGAGTCTGCTCATTTGTTGTAAATTAAGTGTTCATGTCTATCAATTGTTTATTTGTAAATAAACCCTGTAATACATATTGTTTTTTTTTTTTTTTTTTATTGCTGTAGGACAGCAGACTGGCTGACGGCCTGCTTAGAATTTAGCAGTTACCGTCGCCTATGGATGTTTGCAACGCCAGTGGCATCGCGAACACGCTGCTGTCCCATAAGGGTACAGGAACTTGGGTCACTAATGCCGGAACACAACACAAGGTTATTATGGCGGCATACTTAAGACCGAAGGTGGTCGCCATCCAGACGGGCTTGAGGCCCTACCACGTAGCTCGGGTGGGTTGTTTTGTCGGCTTTTACGACAGGCCGACCCCGGCCGCAGAGGTTAGTATTCTTTCTCCGCCCCTGCACGGATAAAGTTATTACGGATAAAGATATTGTTAGTGATAGGAAATGTTTTGAAATGAATTATTTATTTATAATAATATATCTATTGACGGTATTTAGGTACCAGAAAACAAAAATTTTAACAAAAAGAAAAACCGCCTTCAATAAAAAAACTATTCCAAAACAAATTAATATGCCCTAAAAAGTAAAAAAATAATTGCATATTCTTCTATAACTTAATAATCAACTTACTTTTTCTACTCATCAATATGTAGGTACGATCTACATTACGATAATATAATGTAGTTACAATTATTGTTATTTTTGGAGTCGGTATCAGCCCCCCCTCCCCGTCGGATCGAACCGGCAACCTCATGCGAATCATGGTGGGTTACTTTGCCACTCCGCTACCACTAGTCTTTTATATGGTAATAAAGCTCATCAATAATACGCAAAAGCTTCTACAACCCACTCGGCTACACCGCTTCACACATAATATATCTTAAGTAATGTAATTAGAACGCTGGCGTCATGTTGTAATGCAGCAATGAACGTAAGCGCATTGAAATTTGATTACAGACAGTTAGAAATTCTGCCACAGATCGCACCCTTACTGTAAGCCGTTAAGGAGTCGCATTGATCATCATGTTCGACTACGACAATTACTTGACCATAACGACGTTACGGTAGGTGACTCAAATATCCGGATAGCCTATAAAAGATTCGGCCGAGTATCGTTAATTTGCTCCTAAGAATTGAAGAGTTCCGTTACTTTGTCATAGATCCCATAATCAGAACCTAACCAAACTCTCATCAAACTGCCTTTGAAGTACCTCCTTTCCAATAAAAAATGAATCATCGAAATCGGTTGGCGTAATATTATTATTCGTCCATTTGTCGCGCAGATACTTAAGACGACACTAAGTGCTAGCGACCTTGAGCGAGTGGGAGGAGTTTGAGCTAGTGAGAGTAGCACGCGCGGGGCCCCCCCGCAACCCGCATTGAAAATTCGCAGGCGACGTAATTGTATATTTTAGAGAAGTTCGTTGGGTAACCATACGTTACAGATTATGAAGACTATCTAATAATCATGAAATTTTTAACCGCTTATTTAATATTAGTTAGGATTATTGTTTCATGTTCTGTATCTTATATCATTCCCTGTGGTAGGATATAATATAATATAGGTATTTCAATAAACGGAAAATATAATTATATCAAACGAACACAGGTTTTCTGTCTACAGGTTTTGTAACTATAAATAAAAAAGTGAATTAGGTATTTATAGGATTTTATTTAAAACTCCTCGAAATTTAATACTTTCACAGCAACTATACTGTCTTCTTTTTCAGCCGTCACTGCTCGTTTTTTTATTAGTTTGTTTTTATTTTCTTTTTCCTCTTCCTTTTTCCTTTTGCGTCCGTGTATGGCACTAACTATATAAGAGGGGTCCCTAATTACCATATTCCTCGTATATCTAGGATCAACCAGTTCGGGAAGCATACAATCTGTATAAAACTTAATTAAATTATTTTTCATTTTAGTGTCCCAAAAAGCGTCATCCTTGTAAATTAGTTCAATTTTTACAGGAAAGTTTTCACCAGACCAAATACCAAGCATACATTTATCTTTTCCTGTTATATGCAGCTGTCCCTGTATTTGATACCACCAATTATGTTCTTTGTTTATTATGTAATTACCGTTTACCAGTTTTTTATAAAACAATACTTTTTTTTCATGGATGGCTTTATCTAGTCCTAGTTTGTAAGCTGTGAGTGGACATTTTATTTCTAAAATGGTGTTTTTATTAATAATACCGTCTGGTGATGCGCCGAGGAAGGGTATTTCTTCATCAAGAAAAAGTCCACACGGTTCTATTTTAATATTTTCTTGTTTCGACAATTGTTCTTTCGCAAAATTTTCGTTGTCTTGTCCATGTTTTATAGACTTAATGTGTCCTATAGACTCTTTATATAAAAGATCTTTAACTAAATTGCAGCAACTTATGTCATTGCGTCTTTTTATAACACGTCCAAAGTTGGAAGCGGTCAAAATCCGTCTTCGTAGTTCTAGCCACTCACTAGAACCACTTTGTAATATAGTCTTCCTTTCTATTTGTTTTCTTTGTTTGGCAGTTTCCGCCAAATTTGCTAAAAATATTTTTTTTGATTCCTCTAATATATCATCATCCATATCCGGTCTTGAACATTGCTCACCATAGTTTTTATTACTTTCTGTGTAGTGTTCATGTAATCTCTTCTTTATTCTATGATAATTTTTTGTTAAATGTAGGCGTTTTTGTTTACGTATTTCCATCTTTTTTAATTCACCATTTGGACTCCTGCCCGTGATTGATTTTTGCAACAACGATAAAGGTTTATGGGTATTAAATGATAAAGCAGCTGCATTACAACGCATATTCTTCATTAGCGGCTTCATTCATAGAATTCAAAGCTTCTTTTTCCCAAACTTTGTTAATTGTTCCCATTCTTTTATTAAATAACTCATAGGATATATGAGGCAAGTCCATTGCTGCCAATAATTCATTAAGCTGTGTGTAGCCACAACCTATTGCCACTGCACCCGCAACTGTATTAATATTTAAGTCAATTTCAGGATCATTGCAACAAATGACAAAAGTTTCGTTACACATGTTGCATTTTAGTTTTAGTTTAGAAACAAGGCCCAGTTTTCGTTCAGATATAATTTCTACAGATTTCAAACCACAGTCTATATTACCATGTGAAGATATTTCTTGAAGCTCTTTAAAAAAATGTTTAATATTTAATATTCGCATTCCATTCACTATTTCTTGATTATTTCTGAAAAGGAAATATACATAATAAGAGTTTTGCAATATTAAACAGAATAAGGCCTTTAACATTTGTTTTGTAATATCTTTTATTGTTCACATTCTTTGCTATCTATCACTCACGGGTTCTGCAATATTATATTGAAAATTTTCCCCTTTTTTATTAATTTTATTTATCGAGAGTTTTACTATATAAAACTTTATATTGACAGACTATCCTGACATCATAGAAATAATAATACGTTTACCTGACCGAATTTGACTTCTCGTTTTCAATATCCATTTGAAAGCTTTCTTCCTGCTCAGCAAATATCGTTTCGGTTACTTGAGAACTGTAACAGTTATAGTAATTAATATAAGTTAATAGAATTAGGTTTCAAATATGCTAAAATCATAATATTGAATTAGATATGCATTTACTTGTCAACAATATTGTTCTCATTTTCATTGTCAATATGGGAATATCCTTTAATCACTCCAAGCGTTTCCGTAAATTCAGACCTACAATATAAATGTATTTATATTTAGTTATACAGTGACAATAGTAATAGCATTCAAATATTTTTAAAACTCGAATCCGGACTGTCCCGACTACGATGTAGTATTGTCATACTACACTACAATACACACCTCGTCTCTGTCTCCTCATTTACGTCGCGATTATCTTTGTTATTATGTAATCTCCTAAAAAGAAAATAATGTCACTTAGTAAAATAAAAAATAATAATATATGTAACAATTAAATGTTATGATTAATTTATCTGGTCCAATTTACATCAATGTGCTAAAATACACAAATGATAATTATGATTGAGAACACGTTACTTACCTTAGTAATCTATTTTTTGCGAGCGTTTGGCGTTTCTTTTTTAGTAATCTAGATTTACCAGCCATTTTAGCGCGAAACTTATAATAGAGTTAAATCGTTTAGTGATTGCTCCGAGCGTCAACGTCTACCCGTGACAGTGGTCAGCGATGCACTGCCGCCCGTCGCCCGCAAGGGCCCCTGCTAACCCGAGCATAAAGATTATTCGAAAAAGCATAATTGTATATTATCCTTTTACTTTGAAATAAAAAGTCGTATATTAAAAGATGGGTAATTAAATTGTGTTTAAGATGGTGAAGGTTTCATAAAAATACGCTTGATAGTTTTTACGTGATTCTCAGATTTTTATCTGCGTTAGACCTAACTTTACAAATTAATTACACTATGTAATATAAACATAATCTAAAATATTCACATATTAAGTTATTGAGAAAATGCTCAAATTTAACATATATTTTTTCCAGTTCATTAACACCACTCGTTTAGATGTGATCTTCAGAATAAAATCATTAAAAGTCTCTTGTCGTCGCCTTAATGTAAATTGAAGACATATGGTTTTCTCATGGATGCCATTGTCAGAAGTGGACCAAATTGAAATGGGATCACACGGTAAGCACCAGCTTTCATATAAAAAAGAATCATCAAAATCGATTCACCCAGTCGAAAGTTCTGAGGTAACAAACATAAAAAAAAAATACAGACGAATTGATAACCTCCTCCTTTTTTGAAGTCGGTTAAAAAGAAGGGATACTGTTGTTGTCGCCATACTTTACTAATGTCTTCTACAATACTATTTTTTTTATTGCTGCTTTAGGACAGCAGACAGGCTTACGGCCCGCTTAGAATTTAGCAGTTACCGTCGCATATGGGTGTTTGCAACGCCAGTGACATCGCGAATACGCTCCTGTCGCATAAGGGTACAGGAATAAGGGTCACTAATGCCGAAACACAACACAAAGTTATTATGGCGGTATACTTAAGATCAAAGGTGGTCGCTATCCAGACGGGCTTGGGGCCCTACCACGTAGCTAGGGTGGGATGTTTTGTCGCCTTTTACGACAGACCGACTAGCTGAAAATATTTAAATTTTACTCATATAATAATATTAATTGATTAAAAATCAAAGAGATGGGCACAATAACAAAATACGCTCACTCAACAAGATGTAGATGGACGGAATTGACCACTTGGCTGATAATCATGTCATTATATTATACAAATTAACAGATATAATAATAGTATGAAATACAATTAAATTACGTCGTATTTAAATGATATCAGTTATTACTTTTGTTAAGTATCTACCCCAAAATTACCAAGTAACCATATGCACAACTACGCGCACCCCGAATGTGCCTTGAATACATAACTCCACACACTTGTGTGGCGAGGTAGTGGTAAATTTAAAGCGACGCGACGTGTCAGCAACTGTATTAACATTTCACACTTATTATATAGCTACGAGTATATAGGAAGACGAAATTATAATAGTGTTGCACATTCATTTTGATTTTCAGTATTCATTCAACCGAAATATATCGGCACACTAGCTACAGATATAGTTTGATGATCAGATTGATTTATGATAAGATGATATTTTCATTATTACATTACACAATTTGATTATTTTCAGTGTTAGAGCGTCACAAGCAAGAACTGCGTGTCACGGAGATGAATATACTGCGGTGGATGTGTGGAGTGACGCGGAAGGACCGCGTTAGGAACTCACGCATTCACGGCGGTCTTCATGTCCGTGACATTGCGGATAAATTGTAGGAGTGTCGGCTCCGTTAGTACGGCCATGTTTTACGGCAACCGGATGCTTACGTGGGAAACAAATGTCTGGCCATGCCGCCTCCGTCGGGCCCCGGCAGGAGGGGTAGACCCAAAAAGTGCTGGCTTGGCGTCGTAAAGGGTGATTGATATGCGTGCCAATGGGCTCACTACCAGGGATGCTGAATATCGCGCGATGTGGAGTAGAAAAAGTCGGAAAGCGGACCCCGGGCACCGAAACGAAAGTTTGGGTTGCAACCATTTAATCAAAAATATATATACCTAGTCTGGTCATAAGTATTGTCACACAGTAAAAACTTTTCTTTTAGAATGCTGGCCACAAAAAAGTTTATTGAATTAGAATTTCGAATTGTTCATAAAAATAAAAATGTATAACTTTTAGAATTTTACTCATTTTTAAATATGGAGTGGACGCTTAAAGAAGACCGTGTTGCAGTTATTGCGTTGCATCGTTGCGGTTACGCGCCAATTCAAATTTTTAACATACTGAAAAATTTGAATATAACCAAAAGATTCGTTTATCGTACCATCAAACGATACAATGAAGACTCTAGTGTAGATGACAGGTCAAGAAGTGGTCGCCCTCGGTCTGTTAGGACTCCAGCGGTGATAAAAGCTGTGAAGGCACGAATTCAAAGAAATCCCAAACGTAAGCAGAAACTGTTGGCCCTTCAGATGGGGTTAAGCAGAACCACGATGAAAAGGGTGTTAAATGAAGACTTAGGGCTTCGGGCATATCGAAGAAAAACAGGACATCGTTTGAATGCTCGTCTAATGGACCTGAGACTGAAGAGATGCCGCGCTTTGTTGAAGCGGTACGCGGGAAAAAAATATCGGGAAATTCTTTTTTCGGATGAAAAAATGTTTACCGTAGAAGAGAGCTACAACAAACAAAATGATAAGGTGTACGCACACAGTAGTGAAGAAGCGAGCGACCGTATTCCGCGTGTCCAACGAGGTCATTTTCCATCCTCGCTCATGGTATGGTTGGGAGTTTCTTATTGGGGCTTAACAGAGGTACATTTTTGTGAGAAAGGTGTAAAAACGAATGCTGTTGTGTATCAAAATACAGTCCTGACTAACCTTGTGGAACCTGTTTCTCATACCATGTTCAATAACAGGCACTGGGTATTCCAACAAGATTCGGCGCCAGCTCATAGAGCGAAGAGCACACAAGACTGGCTGGCGGCGCGTGAAATCGACTTCATCCGGCACGAAGACTGGCCCTCCTCCAGTCCAGATTTAAATCCGTTAGATTACAAGATATGGCAACACTTGGAGGAAAAGGCGTGCTCAAAGCCTCATCCCAATTTGGAGTCACTCAAGACATCCTTGATTAAGGCAGCCGCCGATATTGACATGGACCTCGTTCGTGCTGCGATAGACAACTGGCCGCGCAGATTGAAGGCTTGTATTCAAAATCACGGAGGTCATTTTGAATAAACTTTAATGTCATAAGAATCTATGTTTTGTTAAGTTCATTTTGGTATATGAATGGTTACATAATTAATAAACTTGTTACAATTATTTTACATTAAACATGTGACAGAATTTATGACCTGACTAGGTACATATAATAATTGAGTGTGTGGTGTGCTATCTGAGGGGTCGCCACAGCTATATAACCTTTCGGTATAATGTTTAACCGAAAACAAATCGCGAGGTATACTTTGCCAATAATAATGAGTTGGTTAGAAATGAATTTGTGTTATACGATATTGTTCCAGTAGGACCCGTTCATGTTGTTTCAGAGTTCCGCAGTAATAAAAGGTCAGGCGTTTAAATTTACAATACGCCCTTACAAACATTCCGAATAGGGACGGCCCTTCAAGTTAAGAAGTATTTAAAATTTATTTTATGTTATTTATTTAATGAAAGCTTCATTGTACTGTCCAAACATAAACCGCGGGTTTGTTCCCACTAGGGACAAGACATATCTTGAATTTTAAAATAATTTTGTTTCTCAATAGGTGTACTCTATGCTAGTGGAAAGAATGCAATGTGAATTATTGTATTATTGCTTGTAATCCGTGACATTATTCAAATAAACTAAAAAACATGTATTAATATATATTATAATAATCATACCAATAAAAACTTTCATTTTATTTAGGGACTCTCTATGAGACCAATTATTTATATTTGTTATTGATAATATTTTAATAAAAACCCAGGGTATAGATCTTCCAGTTTATTTATTTATCTCACTAATATATAATTTTGTACCAAAACACATATCTCATGAATCCCGATTACAATTTACATTCTGTTCTTCTTATTTTTTTCATGGCCTTTTTTTGACTTCTTATGATGGCTTATAACCAATGTTTAGGGTGGGATTTTAAGATTGTTAACAGTTTCAATATTCAAAATGGATGTTTTCTTAAATATTTATATTTTGTTTTGACTTCATGGTTTATGGTATTTAAATTTTTATTAGAATAAACATTAAAATTTACCTACATTGAAGAAAGTAAAAGTGTATAGCACATTTGGAGAGAATAAAATATAGGATACCTATCTCACACCAATATATACGTGGGGGAGCTAGTTTGAAGGCGATTTGACTTCATGAAGTCGCATCAGCATTAACAGACACTGAACCAATCGTTAATTATATGGTTTTTATCCATGCAGGGGCGGAGAAAGAATACTAACCTCTGCGGCCGGGGTCGGCCTGTCGTAAAAGCCGACAAAACAACCCACCCTAGCTACGTGGTAGGGCCTCAAGCCCGTCTGGATGGCGACCACCTTTGGTCTTAAGTATGCCGCCATAATAACCTTGTGCTGTGTTCCGGCATTAGTGACCCAAGTTCCTGTACCTTCATGGGACAGCAGCGTGTTCGCGATGCCAATGGCGTTGCAAACATCCATAGGCGATGGTAACTGCTAAATTCTAAGCGGGCCGTCAGCCTGTCTGTCGACCTACTGCAATAAAAAAAAGAGGTCTGGGGCTTTCTTTGCTCTCACGTTTATCTTGTGTCGCTTAGTTGTCTCTCTCCCTCTTCTTATTTTCCCTTGGCATCCTATTTCTTCTCAATTTTCATTACTTTTATTTAAAACCATGTTTCTATTGATGGGAACAGGTGCTTTATTTACAACCAGTGGCTCATCATATTCTGCAATAAAAACTTGGGATACTTAAAAACAACGCATTACATAAATCTAAGTACGTATATTGAATAGACTCGTTTCGGGTAATATAAACAGAGTACCGCAAAAACTGTCGTCCAATTTACTTGATATGAATGTACTAAAATGTTTTACTATCAAAGGCCTCGCTGTCCCAAATGACTTGTCGTTGGGAAATATATTTCCCCACCGTTAAAGTAAGTAATGAATTTGTAATCCTGTTTAGATGAATTACAAAGGGTCTCTTAGAAGAGATAATAGGAATAAGGAATATCCAGTATCTTTGTGAGTTCTTTAAATACTCGATGTCCTTATTTAACTTGGCCGAATCCTAATCATTTGGGGTCGGCACAGCATGTATTTTGCTTCCATTCTATTCAATCAAACCCTCATATCATGCACCATGCATTCTATCGTTCAATAAGAGAACAATTGAAATAACTAATATAATCACAGAAAATTAAAAATTAAAGTAGGTAATTAGCCATAAAACTGGTTTTTTATTATAAAAAATACGAGATCTGAAGCAATCCAGATTCCTAGTAAGCCTATTTCATATCTTTATTTCCGGCGGATATCAATTTCCTTTCAACTTCCGCCGTATCCGATCGTACGCCGGATTAATACCAGGACCTATTACCAACAATCACTCCTGATTGCCGCACATCAGATAAATATTGACATGTCATGTTACGGCCCTGCCGGGCATGGTATTGGCAGGAGAAATTACACTTGTTGTATGTATACAAATATTATTTGTCAAACAAATAACACTCTCTGGTAAATGACTAAGTTACTATGTAGTTACAAAACAGTCGTGTAGGGGCGGAGAAATAATACTGACCTCTGCGGCCAGGGTCGGCCTGTCGTTTTTTTTTTTAAATTTTAATTTTACTCTAAAATTCTAACAACTAACAGATAATACTAGTATATATAATATCTTTTTTAAATTACTATGTATCAAAGTACAGAGATAGGAAAATGTTGAAAATCCATGTCATTCTTCATTGAAACGCCTTTTATTAACTTTTCTTCTGCAATTTTTAGGTGAGAATCTCTTTTTAAAGACCAGCAGTTATCTGCTATCATACGGCAGTCCGATCTACCTTGATACCATTCCTCCATTACTTTTAAATCCTGGTGGAAATGCTCTACTTGTCCCTCACTATAATTTCTCAAAGTATCAGGTAATTTACCCAGATGTCTGTGGAGAAATTGCAGCTTTATACTCCTTTATATTTGCTCCTAAATTCTTGAAGCTTATCAACATTTTTTGCACAATTTTTTCATAAGTTGATGGTTATCTAGAAAATTTTCTACTACCAATATAAAACCATTCCAAGCTCCACTTACCGAAACTGCCATAACTGTGACAAAATTTAAATCCTTCATCAATTGCCGAATTTGAGGACCATCAAATATTCCTCCTTTTAGCTTGTCTATATTAAAGTTAGGAAATTTTCTGCAAATATACTTAACACAATCGCCCTCCTTGTCTAACGTTTTAACAAATTGTTTTATCATACCTAATTTAACATGTAATGGTGGAAGGATGATTTTGTTTCTGTTTAATAATGGTTTCTTTATTATGTTGGCTTTACCGACAGTTAAGGAGTTTCTTTGAGAAAGTCCACATCCACACATCTTGTGGGAACATGAACATGTGGGTATGTGGATGAAGTTGCTTTGCTCTACTGTTCTACAGACAAATAAAGTCAAGGTATTTTGTGTATCCACTTTGTTGGCCAAGTAATAAATTAACCAGTTTAATTCATTTCTTTAAAATATAGGATACGCTAAAATCATAAAAACAAGAGTAAATTAATTATTTTCATGAATATATTCGTAAACTGTGTACTTGAAAACATAGAAATTCGTAGAGACATCCAGGGCAACAATAAAAAAAAATTATAGAGCTGTGTAACATATTTGACATTATGGGCTTTGCGAATGTGACTGTAGTTCCGACCCTTAAATTCAAGATATACGTTCAACGACCTCTGTGGCACAACGGCTAATGGAGGCTGAATCGCCTGTGGAGTTCGATTCTAGTCCTGAGTCTAGCGGTTTATATATAATATATGTTTATTTACAAAAGAAAACCATATAAGTAGTAGCAGTTACATCAGTTCTCTAGTACCCATAACACAAGTTCTCTGCTGCTTGTTTGGGATTAGATGACGCTGTGAGAATTACCGCAGTATATTATTATTGTAGAATTTTCTAGAACCTCGCCAGTTGAGCCGGGTTACCAAGTAAGTGTAGATTCCATCCCCCATTAGGGGATCCCAAATGTTGTGATACAATTCTTCCTTCCTCTAATTTTTGCATTAGTTTCTATAATGTCTATAATTCTAAATGTTATGTGTTGTTTGTATTTATTTTATTTATATATGACCAGCTAAACTGGAAAAGGTTGCTCTGCCAAAAGAAAAACATTTTCGCCAGAAAAAGTAGCCTATGTCCTTCTACAAGGTCCAATCTATCTCTGTACCGAAATTCATAAAAAAAAAATTGGTTCAGCGGTTTAGGCATGGAAACGTAACAGACAGACAAACAGAGTTACTTTTAAATTTATAATATTAGTATGGATGTTTTCATTAAATATCTTGCTAGCACCACTATTGATTCCATTCGAACTTTCTACTAATAAGAAGAACCGAATGTATAATCTAATTCTTATATAAATTATGTTCAAATATACATACATAAAGTAAAATGTATTCCGCACAATGAAATGGATGTTCAACAGATATGAGAACTACAAATGCATCGAATGGAATGGGCCTAGCGGAGTGCACTCGGCTGGAAGGAGCAACAGTTGATCGGGGCGAGGGCGGGCTGAAGTACCCTCCAGATTAAAGCCCAATACTGCCACTCAGACATGCGCCACTGCTTCGCTATCTGCTATCATATATTTCTATATCATATATTTCTATTTGTAGTGCAAAACTAAACTATATTATTACTAGTTGACCCAGCAAACGTTGTTTTGCCATATGAGTTAAAAAAAGTAACCCATGTCCTTCTCCAAGGTCTAATCTATGACTATACCGAAATTCGTCAAAATTGGTTCAGCGGTTTAGGCGTGAAAGCGTAACAAACAAACAAACTCACTTTCGAATTTATAATATTAGTTAGGATGATGTGGCAATTCCTTGGGTATTTATATTATGGGATATAGATGACCCGGTCAACTTCGTATCACCTACATATAATATATTTGTAAAATATATACATACAGTGTAAAATGTAGTCAAAACTTACGCCGAACAAAACGAATTAATAGAACGAAACTACATAAAAATCAAGTGAAGCACAAATTAACATCAAAACGGAAATTCGTCACTACATCAATCTCGGATGGAGTAAGTTTTCCAGTTTTAGATTAATAGAAGATATAGCTAGAAGAACTGTTACTACCAAATGTGCATTAGAAATAAATTATATATTTTTATTATATTTAAGGTTCACTATTTTGGCGATAATGGCTTACACTTAAAAGATGATAAAAAAGAAGACAGAGCTTTTTTGTAGGACTTTTTAAGATAAACATTTCCATTTCATATTTTATACTTGTAACTCTAACGGTTTTTGCAGCGCACGCCAAAATAGCTCGCAGATGGCAGAATTCTTTCCTACTTACTTAACACTTATTAAATTATAGCTTATGTGTTATTCAGATGTATATGCTATATTATTGTAAAGTTTTATTAAAATCCACACAAACTATCCCGTTTATAATATTAGTATGATAAAAGTCTTGCTGTATGTTATTATAATTATATTGGCTTATTTAACATACAAACGTTAAAATTAAGTTCTGGGTGGAACTATAAAAGGATTCATAGTTCAAAAGGCTAGAATGAATCAAATAAAAATCTAAGTATTGTTCAATGCTTATAAATATACAATTGGAATTTGCAACAAATAAAATAAAAATTATTTACAAAAAATAATAATAATAAAATTGCGATTTTCTTTGTCACCTGAATCTCATAATATAAGAAAATAGTACGTAAATTATTATAGAAAATTTATATACATATTACTTCCGTTTTTTCTACTTGAATTGTATTTATCTAGTTATTTTATAATATTTGGATTCAAAGTTTTTAAATATTAATTTTCATAATACCCAGCGACGAAATCGAGCTGTCGGAGGAGATAATTAATTAGAACTTTTCCTGTTTAAGCCTAACATAATAGACATTATTTCGAAAACCTTAACCCATCTAAACTGCGATATATTCTTGTATAGTAGCAGACAGGTGAAAGTAATGAAGATGAGTCTTGAGTAAGTATTAAAGCATCGTCCCTATTTTTAATACTGGAGAATACTTTTCAATGTAACTTTATGAAAAAGTTTCATGAGTTTGAAAGCCTTCGTGAGCATCAAAAGTGCATCAATCACGGCATCCATTGACAGCGGGGTATTAGTGTCACGGCGTATGAGCCTCAGCCGAGAGATGAAAGCATTTAAATCACTTCTAAGCTCAACAATATATCGTTTTATAGTTTATGAGAAAAAATACTTCATGAGACAGTTTATGAAAACATTAAAATCGAGATTGTAGTTTTTTATAGCTTAGTGTTGAAGATATAATGATGTACCCACTGATCTTTCTATTTATATGTTTTAATTACCAAACTTAAATGAGTAAAAACGTTTTTTCAAAGACATACCAATTTAATTTGCTAAAATATTCAATGGTGATCATATTAGAATCAGATCCCATTTGCATTCCAAACTTTCACTTTGGTGCCCATTCTCCAACCTTTTCTTCGCTATCATAGACATGTACGCTGTTACGGACTAGAAGTTGTACTGTGCTCCTTCCATGTCACTCCGCATATTATATCAACCGTAGCATGTTCGTCTCCGAGACATTCAGGACCTGCTTGTGTCGTTTCAATACGCGATAAGTCATTATCCGTGCAGGGACGGAGAAAGAATACTAACCTCTGCGGCCTTTTTTTTAATGCTGTAGGACAGCAGACAGGCTGACGGCCTGCTTAGAATTTAGCAGTTACCGTCGCCTATAGGTGTTTGCAACGCCAGTGGAATCGCGAACACGCTGCTGTCCCATAAGGGTACAGGAACTTGGGTCACTAATGCCGGAACACAACACAAGGTTATTATGGCGGCATACTTAAAAGCAAAGTTGGTCGCCATCCAGACGGCCTTGAGGCCCTACCACGTAGCTAGGGTGGGTTGTTTTGTCGTCTTTTACGACAGGCCGACCCCGGCCGCAGAGGTTAGTATTCTTTCTCCGCCCCTGCGTGGATAAAAGGCACGGCCTTATGGGACAGCAGCATTTTTGCGATGCTACTGGGGTTGCAAACACCCATAGGCGACGGTAACTGCTAAGTTCCAAGCAGGCTTTCAGCCTGTCTGCTGTCCTAAATCAATAAAAAAAGTCACAGAGCTGTATGAAAAAACAGACCTTTTGATGGTCTTATACACCTGTCTCACCTGTATCAGCATTTTCAAACTTTAAATAAACTAGTGAAGAGAAAAGCGCCTTCGGAAACAAGTAGGTAAATTTCTAGTAAAGATGTTACTATATTACGTTGTGTATAATATTGTATATCCATCAACATATAGTTCAATAAGGATAAAAATTAAGTTGTTTTTAGTAAATATACAAAACCAATACAAGATATAACTTTTTCTGAGTTATGCTGAAACATTATTTTAAGGAACTACTTAACTAAGCAAATGGAGAAAAGAGAGAGAAAAGTACCACTTATGTATCTACAGATAAATTTCATCCTCAATTTATATTGAGTAATTAACGTTTTTCATTGCCAGTAGGTAGTAGTAGTAATTGTTTGAATGTATAATTGGTGGATTTAATATGTTCCTGACATGTTAATGACGATAGTCTTTTATGATTAAAAACTGAACACGGATTTAAATTACAAAACTATCGTGATATAAGTGTAGACTATAACCGTTTGTGGATATTTCAATCCCAAGGCAACATTGTTCAGAGTACCACAAATACAAAGGGTGTTCGAAACAAAGCCGGTGCTATTGTGGTTGAAAATGAAATTGTCGCATTGACAACTGATGAAACCCAATTGGAATGCTAAGCGGAGGGAGGTATAGAGGGCACTAGTGGCTTCATGGGTAGCAATTTATAATACACTTATTATTGACAACAAGAATAAATAATACAATTACAATGATATATAATGAATGAATAAATAAAACATGATCAATTAATTGATGTAGAGCATAATCTTAATATGGTAACAAATTTTATGTTTATATAAAAATTACTGGCACAATTCACACAGCACCATGTAGTCCCAAAGTAAGCAACCTAGCACTTATATTATGGGTACTAGACAACTGATATGCTATATACATATATATATATTTTTTGTAAATAAATACATATTATAATTAAACACCCAGACGCGAGACGGGAGTCGAACCCGTGACCTCCACAAACGTACCGTAGTGTGTCAGATTTGAGTCTCACTCAAGCGGTTTTCTGCAATCTGTAAACTAACAAAAGGAATAATAATTACATTTAACGACTCCCTAAAAAGTAATGGACTAATTAAAAGACCAACTACCTTTATCTTCCTAAAAAAAGGAAGCGTCACGAAAGTTTAGTGACACGAAGAGCGGATAGCGGACCATAGAGTTCTAAATTAAAGATCCTTACGCAAATGAGATTAAACGTTTAGTTGAAGATCATTAAACGATGAATGAAAAATACGAATGAATAATAAATACGAATAAACGATGAATAACGAGTGGAAACTGGGCAAAAATATCATGAAACTATGTCGTGGTATTGATTGATTCCTGATGAAAGCGAGTTTAATAAAGAAAGAAAAGGTCTTTTATTTATCCTGAATCAGTTAATTGTAGTACAATTCTGCGAAACTTTGTAATAGCACTAAACCATTGCAAACTATGAGTATATCGTGCGAATTTAAAATTTCACTCAACTCAATTGAACTAGAGGGCTAGTTAGGCCTCTCGAAGGAACGTTAGTTAATGTTCCCTGTGCAGCTTTCATTGTAAAACTTACTTATTTTCTAGTCAATAAAGTTTCGAATTCAGATTGTAAACGCTAGCTGGGATACAAAATAATACACGCGAATTTGTCATAAATATTAAACCTTAATGCATAATATATAAGATTTAAACCATCGAAAATTTAATAAAGACGTCTGAATAGGCTGCTGGGTCAATAACTTACGAATTAAAATTAAATGGCGAATTATTGTATATTAATGATGTGGAAACTTGTGCGGTATTATCTGTAGTTGAGAATCGTTATTCCGGTTGGAGTGCTTTTGTAAATTTATGTCAGAGGCAGTTGACTTAGCTGCGGTGCGGTAGGGAAATGAGATCCTTTACTGAGTAAATATTAGTTGGTAATTCGTGAGGAAAGCTATTTTTTTTATTGCTATCGGACAGCAGACAGGCTAACGGCCCGCTTAGAATTTAGCAGTTACCATCGCCTATGGGTGTTTGCAACGCCAGTGGCATTGCGAACACGCTGCTGTCCCATAAGGGTACAGGAACTTGGGTAACTAATGTCGAAACACAACACAAGGTTATTATGGCGGCATACTTAAGGCCAAAGGTGGTCGCCATCCAGACGGGTTTGGGGCCCTACTACGTAGGTAGGGTGGGTTGTTTTGTCGCCTTTTACGACATGCCGACCCTGGCCGCAGAGGTTAGTATTCTTTCTCCGCCCCTGCACGGATAAAATAACAACAACGATATTTCAGTATTATCCTTTATTGAAGACAATTTCGATTGTAGAACATACGAGTATAACAGCAACACGCCACAATTCTCTCCAACTTTGTGTGTTGAAGTCTTAAGATTTTTTAGACTACTCCCCAATAATTGTTCAATTAAATTATTATATTAATCCGCTTATACCTTACTAGCAACTAACAGGTTTATGATGTAGTCATAACACCAAGTTAATTAAAATTTAATGTTACAAATTATTTTTCGTTTATTAATAACTATCAAAGTTATAATATAATGGAATGTCTACAAACAAGAACATAAAAGTTTGATAACTCTCAGAAATGCAATATAACAAGAGTAGAACACGCGTACTCGCTACATGCTAACATACCGCACGCATACTTGTGTATAATCTCACTTTGTGAATACCAAAGAACGTTAAAACGCCTCAAAGTTAGGCAATAAAGGTTTTGTCGACTGAGTTTTATAGCTTTTGAGTACAGATTATTCATACTTTGTTAACTCTGTAAATTTTGGAAAGGAATAAGTTTCTTTGTGTGACTTCACCTAAGAAGATACATAAGGCAACTTAAAGAGCCTTGCACATTACGACTGAAAATCAGATCACGATCGTGCTTGTCTTATAAATGTATATGTAGCTTAAAAACACAGTAATATGTCCGTCGTACCATAATCGTCGGGCAAACAAAGTGCTACGAGATTTTTATGTCACAGATTCAGGAATTGTAGCGCGTAGTCCTCGTAGTAATTGATGATGTAAGGGTTATTAGTTCCACAACAACAAAACAGGAACTAAAAATACATTGCTCCGTATAATAGTTCCGTCGTAATTTATATAATTTGCAAAAGATAATTCAATATTCCATACAAAGAAATAAAATGAAAATAATTTAAGGTATGCTCTTTTTATTTTATCTATATAACGTATATAGGAAAAGATCACGACGTTATTATAAATATTTATAATACATACTTAAATTTTTGGTGAATTTAAGCTTGTTTACACTAAAAGTGGGATGAGGCCGTCCTGGTATCTACGCGCAATCTACGGGGACTGTCGTAGATAGCTGACATTGCTCTATTAAATGCTTTTCTTTTATACCTATATAATTATTCATTTTATACCGTTTTATTAGACTATTATGTGCTATGATCATTTAGGCATCATCACTGAAACTATTCAATGATATGCTAAATCGAATTTCATAGTACGTATAATTGTAGTCGGTGTAGCGATATAAAGAAAATATTTAAGATTACATCAAGTTTATATATAAGATATATATAAGGTAAGAAGTTTATATATAAGATATATATAAGGTAAGAAGTTTATATATATATATATATATAAGGTAAGAAGTTTTAATACTCATGTTTTAACACTCAAATACAGGATGCATTATAAAAGTAATGCGCATGAATTTTTTGTGACGTAACTATTCCATCGCAGCGCGCTCGGACCGGTCGGATAGTGTGGTGGGGAGTCTGCCCTTTCAAACGCGCCTAATCTCAGTTTGCTATAAGCAAAAGAAAAAGTTGGACATGTCTTCGCATAAAGTCTTTTTATCGAATTTGTACCGCAAGGACAAACTGTAAACACAGACTTTTACTTAGAGTTGCTCGAGATTGAGACACAAGTCGCCCGCGTCAAGCCTGACTTCAAAGACACCTTCAAGCTGTACCACGACAATGCCCCCAGCCACACGGCCTTCCTCGTTACCAGCTATCTGACCCGAAAGCAAGACCCCGTGGTGACCCAGTCTCCTTATAGCCCAGACTTGGCTTCATATGACTTACTTTTGTCCCCCAAACTGAAGAGAGAGAGAGCTGATGGGAAAACACTGGGAGTCAGTAGAGAACGTCATGTTATGAGGTTTCTGAGAGGCATTCCAGTAGAGGAGTTTCCGAGTGCCTTCCAGGCGTGGCAGAATCATCTCTGCAAGTGTATTGATGCAGGAGGAGACTATGTCGAAAAATTTTAACAATTTGTAGCAATCGGATCAATAAATTTATTTTACACAAAAAATGCGCATTACAACGCGATTCAAATAAAACTAGGAACGTCAATGACCTCTATCGTCAAATGTCACTTGAAAAGTATGGTTTGCAACGAAACCTTATTTGCGTATCAATCATGTTTTTTTTTTGTTTTACTGAGTCTCAGTTACTCAAAGTGAGTTACACTTTATTTAAAAATAACTATTTTCTTTCTTATTTTAATTGGGTGCTACAATTCACCAGAAAGTAAGACGCCAGCCGCCATCTTATCGTTGTTGGTGTGCCTCGTCAAGTGCATGTGATACTGTTTTATTTGTTATTGTTGTTACTTGTTTTTTCTTTTTGAGTCGCTGACTGTGTTCGAAAATGAGTGAACGAGGCACTGTTTTGCATGGGAGGGCTCCAGAGACTGTCTGCAATGTAGACAAATATTTTGAGAGCGAGAAACAGCACAATTTAGAATTGAAGACAGCAAGCATTGTCTCTGGACCAGATGTTTGACTTGCGAAATATACGCAAAAATTTTGCTAACCCTGAAAAATGCAAGTGGCCGAGCGAGTTCATTTGGCTGCACTGGTATTAAAAAAAAAGTTTGATCCGTATCCGACGCGAAAATAGAGATGCGCAAGCTAGCTGCAGCAAGGTAACGACACCAAAAAAAAGACGGGGTAAATCAGTAGTTTGCGATAGCTTCGAAATTGCTGCTCTGCACAACATAATAAATTCTATCTATACGGTGAGAATAGAAATTCCTACGTTGAATAGAATATCGTTCAGACGAAGTTTGGCTCTTATACTAAGGCCTAACATTAACAAAGACCTGGCGTGCAAAATATTTGAGACGTATTCGTCATAATGATGCGCTGGGGTCTGATAAAAAATCCGTTATATATTTAGATGAAACCTGGATTCATGCTCACTATACAGTAAAAAAGTGAAGAGCTCAATTCTAATTAAAAATTATTCGTTGATGATTCGTAAATAAATTACAATATATTTAAAAAATATCTTGTTTTACAGTCCCTATCAAACTGATTCGAATTGACAGCTATGATGTCACAACATGGCGCAAAGTCGATCCTATTCTTATTTGAAACGCATAATACTTTCATAACGCATCCTGTATAATTTATAACACGTCTTTCATCAATCTCTACATAGACTGAAGTGATAAAACATATATATTTATATATATATATATATATATATATATATATATATATATATATATATATATATATATATATATATATATATATAGAAACAAAAACATATATATAGAAGCCTCCGTAAACAAATCGAATAGTAAGTTCAAGAATCGGTTCAAACAAAAGGTTAATGGTTTGAGTACGTACGGAAGCAATTTGCATCATAACACCGTATGGTTACAACTATATTGCCACTGAATGAACTGGGTCATATATGTGTATTCACATATCTATAAATGTATTTCACGTGAGAGTACATGCTGATAAAAATCACAGTAAATGGTTGACCCCAATCCCAGGTGTCGTAGGTACATATAAGTAAGACACATCTAATCTCGCCTGCCATATGTCCTCCCACGCCTTTGCCCCAGTAATCTCCCCTTTGACAAATTGCGACATTGAACCTTTTGACTAGACCGCTTTGTACGACCATTATATCGTATTAAGTAGGGCTGACAGACACGTATTTTCATGCGAAGATAGAGCAAAGGTCACAACGCTCACGTATAAAGAAGGAGTCACAAAATTTCAATTTATTATGTTGCTAAATATAAATGAATTCTAGCTGCTCAATTTTATTAAGTAACTAGATGATCTAGAAGGTTGTGGGACAATTCTTGGCGACAATCTTCTCGGTAGTTTAACACTGGTCTCACTGTTATGCTGGCATTATGTTTCGTGATATTTCATTTTCCTTAAAAGGGAAAATGGCCTGTCTTTTGCTACTTGAAAGCTGGCAGTCCAAATTTAATAACATTTTAAGACGTTGTTCTTTCGATTAACTACGGTATAAAGCAAGGTATACGACCAACTAACGCAATAGAATATCATCAATTACAACAAATATATGCTTTGTATTTGTTACGAAATAAAACACTTGTTAAATTCCTTTTAATCTGCACACATAACACAAAGTATGTGTCACCCCAAGAGTGTAATTAGAAATAATATCATAACGCTCCATACCAAAATAGTTGGTGCATTTCAAACACGTTGCTATATAGAATAATTTAAAAAACAACAAAAATTTATTCAATCATGAATTTGCCTATTTAATTTCGGACATGCGTGTAGAATGAAGTGTTTTATTGCGGTTCGTTTAGCACACACCGTAAAGGCATTGAACGTATTGATTAATTGTAATTTCAGTAAAAAACTTAAAAGTCTTTATAATGAGTTGGATAAAAAACTACTTTTCATCACGTAGTCACGGCCTAAAACTGCCTCAGAGCCATCACCATTTCGTTTAGGCTGACATCTGGTAGGTCCTCTGTAAAGTAGTGCGTTAGCGTGACTCTAGTATAAAATCTAGGCGATGTGCATGCGCGGCATATAAGCAGCCATAATAATAGTCGTCAACCTCAGAAAGAATCCGCGGTCCTGAGGTAACAATTTCACCGTCAGAGGTCTTAAGTTTGGTCAAATTGCTTACCCCCAACTGCTGAGCGAAGACTGATACCCCGGTTCTGCCTAATGCCATCTTCAATACGTTGAGTATTGAAGCATCGAAGGTCCCATCGCACTAGACCCGCAATTTGCTTGTTGAGGCCTGCTTTTCTGACACTAGAGCACTCGGCTTCCGCATCGCTGTGCCGTTAACCGTCTCTTCCGAAAGTTTCCACCTCGGGCCTATACTCCGCACACTACAGAACCTCGCACCCTCTTCCCGCAGGATATTTATCACACTGGAGTTTCCCATTTATGTAGTCTGTGGTTTCTAATGCCTCGAATTTACTTTCTAGAACCTTGCTGAAAGCGGTCGGATCCAGCAATGGCCTGGAGTCGATCAGGTTGGAGTGTGGATTTCATTAGGCATAGAAGTCTATAATCACTCCTGGTATTAAAGCGATAGACCACTGAGACATCTCTGAATGTTTGTCCGCCATAATGAAATCGATTTCATTTTTGGTATCGGGGCACAGTATCGGGGCTTCGCCATGTCCACTTCCTCTGGGGCTTCTTCTTAAAGAATGAGTTCATTAAATAAAGCCACTCTTTTTCGAGGAAGTCGACCAGCATTTGCCACCTGTGATTCATAACCATGTGGCCCGACTTTTGATTCGGTAGCTCCCGGTACTCCCACTTTAGCATTAAAGTCTCTTGAAGTGAGCCTTTGAGGTGTTATGTAAGGCTTTCGTTATGTCTTCGTACGTTTCTTCAACTTTTGCATCCGAATGTGTCGATTTAGGGGCGTATACCTGTGTGATTTGGAGCGTATATCGTGTATTAACCTCAAAATCATGCACTTAACCCTAGTCTACACACTCGACATTTCTTCAATATTCAGAACGCTACACATTTCAAAACCCTATGCCGCCTTGGGAGGGCTGATCACCTTCGCGGTAGTACATAGCATGACCAGGCTCCAGGGTTAAGGTATCCTCTCCCTGTCTTCAAACTTCATTTAGCCCTAACATATGCCATGTTATGTTCTCCACCTCGGTTTCCACAGCACCAGGTGTAGGCCGTAGACTTCGTCCATAACACGTCGCCAAGGTCAGTTGCCTCTCGCTCTACCGCGAGCCTGACCGATACCGTAATCATGTGCAGCAGGACGATCGGGAACTTGGGGTCAATACTTATTGAGAAAATTCATGGGGGGGGGGGAGATTTGCCCATAATCGCCACGCTGGGCAAGTGCGGGTTGGCGAACAAGTGCAATTGTAGCCCTTTGCGCTGATAGAGCTGCTGCCCACTGTCAGGCTGTGCAGTTTTACAGCCGCAGTTAATTGATTTGGATATACCGCCAAGACCACGGTCGCTAGAGTCTCGTTTGCTGCTCGACAGAGTGTACCGCGTGAAAGAAATGTCGACAATTGAGACAGGGGTCCATGCAGGGGCGTAGAAAGAAAACTAATCTCTGCGGCCGGGGTTGTTGTAAAAGGCTACAAAACAACCCACCCTAGCTACGTGGTAGGGGCTCAAGCCCGTCTCGATGGCGACCACCTTTGGTCTTAAGTATGCCGCCATAATAACCTTGTGTTGTGTTCCGGCATTAGTGACCCAAGTTCCTGACCCTTATGGGACAGCAGCGTATTCGCGATGCCACTGGCGTTGCAAACACCCATACGCAAAGGTAACTGTAAATACTAAGCAGGTCGTCAGCCTGTCTGCTATCCAACAGCAATAAAAAAAAATTTATACAATATTATTGATAAATAGAATAAAATAATAATGATTCTTTACTAGAAATAGTTTTCATAAACATCAAGCTCGTAATTCCTTTAATGTTGTTCCACAATTTATGTATTAATCTAATTTTAGCATGGCGTTCTAAATGTAAAGAAAGTTCGTCGGTACAGTAAAATTTAATAAACCTTTAAGTACAAAGTATCTGAGTATCAAAACATCTCATTTATCAAAACTTTGTAATATAAAGTATTAAGTATAAGAAACAGTTGAAAGACCAACTTAGTGAAATATAAACTCTTAAATGGGAGGCAAAGTGATACAGCCTTTTGAAATTCAAAGGGATTCCACGCTGAGACGTCTGTGTGACTCAGGGGTCGATTTTTCACTCGGTTTACTGGGTGTTAGAACAAAGGAGTCCGGTCCCTTTCTGGGTGACATTTATCAAATGGACGTAGACGCAACTGTCTTTTGTTACCTACATAAATGAGGGCGTTGGGGTTTTCATCTTAACTTAATGTAAGGTACTTTTTAATGTAAGGTATGTGTTGATGTGTGTGTATTTTATTTTTGGTAATCACTAATTGAAATTGTATAATAATTTTGAATAAATAATAAATAAATAAATATTTTGTGACAATTCACACAGCGCCATCTAGTCCCAAGCTAAGTATCATAGCACTTGTGTTATGGGTACTAGACAACTGATATACTTCTTATATACTTTTTTTTGTAAATAAATACATATTATACATAAACACCCAGACGCGAGACGGGAATCGAACCCGAGACCTCCGCAAGCGTACCGAAGTGCGTTATTCGTTACGCCACCGTGGTTGAATTGAAATGTATATAATATATAGGTATAACATATGGATCAAGAGTCTGAAATAAATGATAAAATACTTTAAATTTAATAAATATTACGGAATATTATAGATAGATCGATAGATAGATAACTCTTTTAGTTTACATTTACAAAATAAAATTTATAACTAGGACAACATACTAAAAACTAAACAATAATTACAAGTAATAACACAAAAATTAAATATGTAGTAAAAGAAAAGGCGATCTTATCGCTTGAAGTAATCTATTCCAGATAACCTAACTGGAAGGAACTGTAATAAAGAATATGGCAGTGTAGGTGAATTACAATAAAATGAAATTATATCTATCCATATATATAATTATTACAAAATTAAAATAATAAAAAACAATACACAATAAAATAACTAACTAATGCCTATTACTTAATTCACGTTGCACTGTGTAAAAAGTAATAGGTAATACTATGAATACAAAATAGCACAATAACTGAAGTTCATAGTTAAATATCTAGTAATTTTTTGGAAGTAGCTTTACAAAGTCTTGATGGAACTGCGACTTCACTTGTAGATTGAGCCAGCCTTGGTTTGGAGACCAGAATTATTCAAGTCAGCAAGGTGATTGATAAGATGGCGTTTGTTTCTAGAGCCTAACACATATATTTGACCATTCTGAGTCCAGCATTTGGAAATACCGAAGCATTGCCTGGCTTACATAAATATGTTATGTGTGTTCTTCGTTACAAACTCCGAAAGTGTAAGTCCAGAACCCTAAAGCTTCGTTTTAGCCATCCAAATCTTTTTTGACAGTAATATCTAGCAATTCGAAGAGAATGGGTCTAACTTTCCAGTGGAAGTTGGTGCCTTCCCTATTCTGGTTTGAAATCACTAATCTTCAACTTAGTTGTGATAAGTTTTGAAAATGTTGTTGACAGATCCTCCTGCTTCTCTTTTGCTACACCATGCACTAGAAGTATTTGTCTTTTACTATACATCTCCATGTGGTCAGCAGATTGTTGAACAAGCTGGATTTGGTGTTGTAGTACTTGTAGCGCGTTAAGTAGTGCCTGCAACTCTGAAACAGGCCGAGGACAGAGTGGTGTGGAGGCAGTTCATCAGCGTCTCCGTAAAGGCTTATCAAGACGGGCACGACCTTCAGGAATGAAGAACACGACGAAGAAGAAGCGCGTTAAGGGTGAAAACCTTAAAATCTGCAAAATCCGCTGCCAATGCTGTAAGAGTAATTGAAGGTGCGATCTTCAAACATAGTGCTGAGTTGAGAGATGGTCTCTTGCAGAGCCTCCATTTGGTATTAACAGTTATGCCCAGTATGTTATGAATAGTATATTGTCAAAGGATAATGTACTGATTTTTGGAAATCATTGACACTGGTGTTAACACACCAGTTATACATGAATACTGACATACTAACACATAAATATAAATAATTTACTATTTAAATTTAATTGTTAAATAAAGAGTTCATAATAACGTCTGACTTATTTTTCACCTACTCTCAATAATGTAAATATTATAAAAATTATATATATCTACCACGTGAAATAGAATCCTATTTTATAAACCAGCTTACTTGTACGTAGTAGTATTTTAACTGATAATGGTATTAAAACATAAATTAAACATAAGGGCCCCTCCGTACCTTTCGTTCATTTTTTAATTATTCTTAAATTATAAAAGTGTAAAACCATTGAATGTGAATAATGGACATGTGATAGTATGAACTCGATTGTTCTTGTGAAAAATTAAAATAAATGTTATAATTAATAACATGTAAAAAAATAGTTTTATAATAAATAACGTATGTTTCTTTAAGAATAACAACTGATCTTACCTAAGGCGTTGTCAGGCTTTGTACCACTTTAAGTTACTAGACGAAAAATAAGAATATGTTTGCTCCAAAGTAACGTATTTAATAACATCACCTTAACGACAACTTTATAAATACAATAAAGGCAACTTAAACAACAATCTAAAAGCTACGCCTTAATAGCTCTATAGCTATAGAGTAGAAGGGAGTTCCAAAGCCCCTTTTAAATATCCAAGTTGCAGCATATTTTTAAACATCAATCTGTACACTAAGGACACATCTCATTTCCTCCACTCACAAAATATTCATGAGCAACAAATCCACCCATTAATTTCGAATGCAAAGCATGTTTCTACTCATTTAAACACACATTCAGTGTTTTTTTATCCCTATTTATTATTCAAGTACATTTTCTTTCTGAAATGGAGTGGAAAAATTAAGACAAATAATTTGTTTGAATCCATTAAAATTTTCTTATTTCAAGCATTTCAAACTTCACTTTCGAATTTTTTTATTCATTCAGAATCTTCAGTGTGGAGTATGAACGATGCACTGTGCAGTGACTACGAGTATTATTGTCATAGGGAAAATTTTCAAAGAGTTTTTTTTATGTCATTTTAAAACATACACAGTATAGTTATTTAAATATACTGTGGATCTCCATTTGGATCCATTTATCCATCCATACAGGGACAAAGACCGCGTGATCTTCTAATATTAATCGAAGATCTAAGCCCGGGTTGCCTGGAAGAGATCGCTCTGTAGCGATAAGGCCGCCCATTGTAAGTCAAGTACTCATTGATTGTGTAAATAAGTTTCATTGTGTTTATATAATTGGTTTACAATAAAGTGTTATCTATCTATCTATCTATCTATCTATCTATCTAATAAGAAGAAAATAACATGTTGCCATTTTTCTGCTGTTTGGAGTGATCTTTCGTCGCTATAGCGCGCTGTTGGCCGGTGATGGTGATGTTTAATTGAATCTACGCGATCAGATATTTAACTATTTCGATATTGGCCTGCTACAGAGTTGAGACATTTTAAGTAATATATGCTTTTTAGCAGCCAAGTACGTTTATCTGCAATATTATAATAAATCTTGATAGTACTTATGATTACTTATATCTATAATTCGTAACGAAATAAAAATCGTAGCGCCCTAACAATGTTAAAAGACAAAGTCAACTTGTTTAGAGGGAAAAGTATCTGCAATTTTCGATAACATAGAAAACTGTATGTTAGGGCAAGCTGCCATCATGAATGTCGAGTGGGCCAGGTGTTCTCCGCATACATATTGCATGAGCGAACGCTCTGAGAATCGTCTGATCGAGACATGTGTATCGATGTGTAAAGGTCACCATTTCGTATTCAGGATCAGTTCACAGGTCTAGAGCAGCGCGACGGCTAAATAGATTCAGATTCATCAAGACAACACATAAACATTTCTATAATAGTAATAATATTTATTTCATTTATTTATTCGGAACCTTCCTAAAATGAAATTATCAATAGATACAATCAAAATTTATCATTTAGAAAATCGTCTATTTTATTTAAAAAAATTCTAGTCAATAATTTTTTAATTGTCTTTTAAATGTATTTATAATATAAAACTAAATAATATTAAAACCTTTAAAATGTTATGGTCTCTTCTTCTTCATCATCTAAGTATTGTATCCCGGTCGTAACCTAAACTTCTGTTTCGGTGCCCGGGGTCCGCTTTCCGACTTTTTCTACTCCACTTCGCACGGTCTTCAGCATCCCTGGTAGTGAGCCCATTGGCACGCATATCATCCGTTACCTTTAAAATGTTCTGGTATTTTATTATAAATTCAAGGTGCCATGCACTTTTTGCATCAGCTTAGTATTTGAGCTGTGTGCACATAAACGATCCACGAAAACATCCACGACAGCATATATCGTCGATTTCTTTCTTTGACGTCTGACATGTTTAAAAATAGCTGCCGATTACTTTTAATAAATACTGCCAATTCAAATATGTATAGGCATGGAAGTGCTAAAATATTATTCATCATAAAATAATTTCTAAAACTATCTGTTACTTTTAGTCCAAACACTGAGCGTATGTAGCGTTTCTGTAATCTATATATATATATATATATATATATATATATATATATATATATATATATATATATATATATATATATATATATATATATATATATATATATATATATATATATATATATATATATATATATATAAAAATGAATCTCTATTTCCCTTGGTCATCGCATCACGCATGAACGGATGGAACAATTTTGCTAATTCTTTATTTGTTGTGTTTATTAATGTCATGTTCTTATAAAAGAAAAAATTAAAAAAGATGAGCGGAACATTAGAAAATTCAAGAAAAATTAACGACAATAATTTTACATAACTATCAGTTTTTTGACATAGCTGTCAGTTGTATGAAATTACTGTCAGCGATTGTCAGAATGCGCGCTTGCAAATATCGTTTAACACACATGAATACGTTGATAAATAATTAATTTATCATTTCGTGTAGTTTTATTTCAATTATACAGTGGGTTTTTGAGAAGTGTTTATTCATCACGGTAAGTTAAGTAAGAGCAATCACGCCTAATATTGAAAGTTCAATTTAATACAGATATTTTAGTAGGTTTTAATAGACTGTTTTGATTGGCTTGATATAAAGAAGAATACAATATTAATAATATATATTTTTTTAATTTTCAGTAAAATTTTAGTTTTAAAAATGCCAGCAATTAAACGGACAAACATAAGTCGCAGAACTCACAATACTGCAAGTCAAAGACATATAAGAGCACGTCAAACTGACGAGCAACGCGAAACGCGGAATGAAGTTGAACGGAATCTATGGAATTGAAATCAACAGCATAGAAATGTTGCTTTTAAACCTTATCGAGCTGCATTTAATTGTAACGTGAAAATCGATTACAGTTCACAGAAAATCGTTGCTATTGGATCAATGAACGTTGTGTGTCAATATTGTAAAGCGTTTAAGTTTTAAAAATGAAGTCCCTGGATTGTGTTGCGCGAGCGGTAAAGTCAAATTGACGCCATTGGTACCGCCACCAGAGCCTCTGCATTCATTCGTTTCCGGAAATGGGACAGATTCTATACATATATTCATACATTTCTGCCATCTGCGAGTTATTCTGGGGTGCGCTGCAAAAACCGTTAGAGACACGACATATATAATATAAAATGGAAATGTTTATCTTAAATAGTCTTACGAAAACGTCCACGACAGCATATATCTTATATTATATCTATATTGTGGTATATCTATACCTCCCGTCTATGGACGTTTCTTAGCAACCAATTCTTTCTAATAATTACGTCATACACACTAAAATATGTAACATTAATTTTGTTAATAAAAACCTTCTAATGCAAGGTTTTGTCTTTTAACATATATATTATGTGTATAAACAGTGAACCATAAATACAATAAAAATTGATGATTTATTTCTAATACACATTTGGTAATAAAAATTCTTCTAACTATATCTTCTACTAATGTAAAACTGGATAACTTATTCCCTCCGAGAGTAATGAAGTGACGAATTTCCCTTTTGATGTTAATTTGTGCTTCACTTGATTTTTATGTAGTTAATTCGTTTTGTTCGGCTTAATTTTTGACCACATTTTACACAAATATCGAAGTTCACCAGGTGCTTACGTGGGAAACAAATGTCTGGCCATGCCGCCTGCGTCGAGCCCTGGCAGGAGGGGTAGACCCAAAAAGTGCTGGCTGGATGTCGTAAAGGGTGATATGCGTGCCAATGGGCTCACTACCAGGGATCCTAAAGACCGTGCGAAGTGGTGTAGAAAAAGTGGAAAAGCGGACCTCGGGCACCGAAACAGAAGTTTAGGTTGCGACCGGGATACAACGCTTAGATGAAGAAGAAGATTGAAGTTCACTGGGTCATCTATTATAAATATGAATGTAACTCTGTCTGTTATGTTTTCATTTTGATGAATTTCGATAACAGAGATAGATTGTACCTTGGGGAAGAACATAGTTTATTTTTTAATTTATATGGCAGAACAACGTTTGCCGGGTCAGCTAGTTTAAATATAATTTCGATATCAGTTGAATTGCCCAAGAAAATTATATCGTATCTTAGTATGGATTCAACGATTCCGTAATAAACAGTCAGAAGCCCATTGATAATGATCAATGCCGATAACTTGTGCAAAGCACATATGCTGTGCAGCATAGCTGCACTACTTAACTTTTTGCTGAGTCCGTATATATCGCATGCTTAATCATAAACTGACCGATTACGATTTAGGTCTAAAGTGAGATAATATAACGGGCAGCATTGTATCGACGCCCTCTATCGACCAAACTAAGATTTATTTCGATATCTCTTTCCCACACTGAGTTACCGCTATTTAAGTTATAAGTCAATATATGGGATAAGTAGTAAATGACAAAACGTTTTTTGCGATTTCCCAAAAAACAGGTTTTTGAGTTAGGTCAGTTTATGATTAAGCATGCGATATGTTCTTTCCTATTTAAATTTATGTCTCTAATTTTCTAATTAATTTTGCATACTCTACATTATTTATTATATTATTTTGATAATTATCGTTAATAGTAGTGTGATCTGAGTTTTGGTAAAATTTATTTTAAGATTATTATTATCTAACCAATTAACAACAGACTTTAAAAATTCATTTATTTCTCGCTCACATAAATGTCTCGACTTACATGAAATACGACTTCGTAAGTGATGTTCTTATCAATTCTTTTGTATTTTTCACTGTATAACTATTTTAACTTGTATCCGTGCAGGGTCGGAGAAAGAATATTGACCTCTACGGCCGGGGTCGGCCTGTCGTAAAAGGCGACAAAACAACCCAAGTTAGGTGGTAGGGTTCTAAGCACGTCTGGATGGCACCCCAGGTTTTAAATATACTGCCATAATAACCTTGTGTTGTGTTCGGGCATAATTGACTATGTTCCAGTACCACTACGCGGATGGCAGCGTGTTAGCGGTTCCCCTGGTGTCGCGCACACCAGGGGCAATACAACACCCATAGGTAACGGTAACTGCTAATTCCTACAGTAATAAAAAATAAATAAAAGAACACTTGCTGCTGTATTGTTTAATTAACCACATTCATGTATCACGAATTCAATATAAGAATAGACATATATAATAAAGATCAAATAAAAAATAAGAATAGACACAACCACAACACTCAGAATTTTTTTGGCCTTATTTGCACAACAAAAACTTTTAACAAAAAATTAAACCGCCGAAAAAACTGAAAAACAAAAAATAAACCTTTTTATTAATCTTAATAACTAAGTTCGTAACTAATGTGAGTATACTAAACAATTTTGAGTCGGCGCCAGTGTCCTCACGTGTGTGCCCGTTCGGGTTCCTGTCTCGCTGACATTAACTTCGTAAAAGCTCGGCATTTCCGGCGAAGGGGCGTGTCACGCTGCATCGCCGCCGCGCATCACGCTTTAATTAATTTGCTTGTTTGGCGCCGACTCAAAATTACTTTGCTATACGTCTTACTCGTACATTAGTTTAAGAACTTAGTTATTAAAGTTAATAAAAAGAAGGTTTATTATTTTTTGCTTTTCAGTTTATTCGGCGGTTTAATTATATTGTTAAAAAGTTATAATATACTAATTACTACATGCTTAAATAAATCAATTCTGTCAAGTTATGCGTGGTCATAGATATAATTAGTGAGTGAACAATCAATCATTCTCTGTTTTCGTACCCTTAGGGTTGGAATTTTTTCCCAAATTTGTATGGAACCAACTTTGGGGATTACCCTTTCCAATAAACAAAAAAAACTAATTTTTAAAATCGGACTACTCTATAAAAAGTTATGCGTAGTCATATATAAAAAAAATACGTGTCTACTTGAGAACCTTATCCGTTTTTTTCGTCAGTTAAAAATAAATCGCACAAAAAGACAAAGCACCGACACAAAAAGAAAAGAAATAAGTTTCGAGTGTGACAATAGTCGGCAATAGATCGCAGGTTCCAGGGTGAGAGAAGTGTGTAATCGTAAATGACTAGAAGATGGCCATGAATAAAGAATTTGTGAACTTCTCAAAAGCCTTAAAGTCAGTGTAGTCTAAAGTCCGATATTCTAAAGTTCATTTCTTATGCATTCTCTATTTTTTACCTTTCCTCACAAGCATGAGTTTTTTCCTTTCAGTTCAGTTTTTCGAACGTGAATCTTTTCCTAGCGTTTCGTAAAAACATTATAATAAATTACCAAGCATGACACATTTGGAATCTAGAGCTAAGCCCGTGGAATTTTCGAGAATACGGTAATTTTACATGGGCGCGCCGTTTTTCTTTCGCCCATGAATTTTCTCATAGTAATAAATAATTCTGGGACATTGTTAACGCAATAAAACAAAGCACGAGGAGGGCGCACACACGTTTCTTTTATCGCTGGTGGGAATCAACACGCGACACAAATTGAGCTCAGGGAGTGGGCCGTTTCAGCTTCCGTAATGTGGAGGGAGATTCGGTAATGAGGGTTTGATTTCAAAAATTATCCTTAAGTTGAAAGTTATTGATTATCCTATGGTATTTATTATATTATTTTTCTAGAATTACGGTTTGTGTTGCCAGCCAAAAAAGAACGAATAACGCCAACATTTTGTTTCTAGGGCAATGCAAAAAAGCAGCAAAAGAATTATTGCTCTTTTTGACTTTTATTACTGAAATCTTTCTGAACTGCCTTTTCATTGGTCAGATAAAAGCAAGAAAATGACACAAAATGGTCATTGTGAAATATTATTTTTGTGATTTGTTTTTTTTTTTTATTGCTGGAGAACAGCAGACAGGCTGACGGCCCGCTTAGAATTTAGCAGTTACCGTCGCCTATGGGTGTTTGCAACGCCAGTGGCATCGCGAACACGCTGCTGTCCCATAAGGGTACAGGAACTTGGGTCACTAATGCCGGAACACAACACAAGGTTATTATGGCGGCATACTTAACACCGAAGGTGGTCGCCATCCAGACGGGCTTGAGGCCCTACCACGTAGCTAGGGTGGGTTGTTTTGTCGGCTTTTACGACAGGCCGACCCCGGCCGCAGAGGTTAGTATTCTTTCTCCGCCCCTGCACGGATAAAAATTTGTTCAATTGTTTTGTGCTGATTATTTTACCACTGATAATTTTACGTAGCTGGCTTTAATTTCGAAACATCTACGAGCGGGAGGTACTAATAATATAAGTAATAGTCCACGAAGTATGATCCTTTTTTGACCAATTTCCTATTCATTATATATGTTAGTATGTAAGTTTGAAATTTGAGCTCTATGATCATTGTTGGAGTAAATAAATAATGTATATATGTGAGTGAGGAAAGCTCTTATATGGTATTATTTAATTATGCAAGGGAAACTGTGAAGGGTAAGATTGGGCTGGCATGAACGTGAAGATTTTGAGCCGTTACATTAAAATCAATTGGACACTATAATTATATTTATCTGTGTATGTACTCAAATAAGACAGAAATGTTAACATCCTTCAAACGGTATTTAGATTAGATGATAAGCCGCACGATGGTGGCTTTATAAATATAGAGAAGTGCGCAGTTTCATTACACCACGCATACATATTTATGGCGCAAATGCTACCAATGGAATATGTATAAGGAGATTTGGGAATGATTCAAAGGCTTAAGTGGGCTTTCGCATTTGTGGTTTTGGGGTAGACGGTTTTAACTCAATTATATTTAGGTGCGAGCAGCACTGGTGGCAACAGTTAATAATGGGACGCTTTTTTATTTACCAAAACAACAGATTATACGTATAGCCCCACCAAGACTGATGAGAAGATAGCTTCTCGCCCCCTTTTTGAACAACAGATAAGACTTTGATAGAGGATTTCTTTGCAGCGATCAGACGGCAGTTGCCCCTGTTAAACTTCGTCTGAACTCCTAACCCGAAATTAACTCCAACTCATTCGACATCTGAGAGCACCACAAGTATATAATTAAAAAGCAGACAAATGGTACACATTTTAATGTGAGCAGACAAATTTACCTTTCCCTTCCAATTTGACAACGTGCGTTTCAATATGGTTGAATAATTTCCATTTTACAGCAAGCGAGTTAATTAGGACGCGTAGGTTGCGAAATTAATTCAATTAGATTGGTAAATGTATACAGGCTCACGTGTCACGGCTTTTTCATACAGACGTGTTACTGAATGACGGAGTACCTGAAATAAAAAAGAGCATATGTGAGTACTTTTGTCACCTTTTAATTTAATTAACTCCTAAATTACGTCATAGCTAAATAGCATCACACCCGAAGCCAAGAAGTAGATCGTGGGTATCCGATCATGTGCATGCTAAATATTTTTATAGCTTCATTTTCATCTTTAACGTGTGTTGACAAAAGAAGCCAGCACATCTGGATTATGTATGTGAATTCACTGATTCACCTTGAACTGGTATAGAGTAAATTTTCCTAGGTAGTAGCAACACTATTTATTTAAATAAGCGTCCAGATCGAGAACTTATGAAATCGCTATAGATTTTTAAGGAGATAACTATTTTATAAAAACCTCTCTCCTGAGGTTTTGGATGAAAGTTGGGCCCGACTTGTGTCTGAAGTAGAGAACTCTCGTCTCTGAATGGGGACGACAAAACCTTGTCCACTTCAACCCCTCGAAGACGCAAGTCCACGTATTCTCTGCCAAGAAAACCCCGTTCGCACCTGCGTTCCAAGGAACCCCTCTTTCCAGCTCAAGTAGTATTGGGATCCTTGGTGTCGAAATCACGAATGATGTGCAGTTTAGAAGACAATTGGAGGGCAAAGCTAAACTTGCCTCCAAAAAGCTGGGTGTGCTACACCGGTCCAAGCAGTATTTCAGTTCAAGGCAACGACTTGTGCTATATAAAGCACAGGTCAGACCGCATATGGAGTACTGCTCACATTTATGGGCTGGAGCACCTGCCTGTCAGCTCAATCCCCTAGACTCCATCCAACGGCGTGCAATTCGTGTTGTCGCGATCCCATACTCACATATGGTTTAGACACGCTTGGACTTGGTCTGTACAACGGGGAGTGTTCTGAAGAGCTATTTAGAATGGTGCCTTTGTCGTCTTTCTACCACCGTACTGCCCACCATCGGCTGGGTGTTCATCCCCATTTTTTGGAGTCTTTTCTTTCTTGTACGAAACGGTTCTCAAGAACGTTCATGTTGCGTACTCTCAGTATCTCGAATGAGCTTCCGACAGAGGTTTTCTCAGCGCGGTACGATATGGGGCTTTTCAAAAAAGGCAAATTAAAATTTATTTGAGGCCGGCAGCGCGTTGGTAATACCTCTGGTATTGCAAACGTCCATAGACAACGGTGATCACCTGTTAGGGTTGTTTGCCTGTCTGCTGAACTCTAGCTATAAAAAAAGAGAGTACTAGCCAGTTTATGAAGTAAACAGAATTAAACTTTTTGAAAATGGCATAATATAAAGAGTTTCTTCTTCTTCCTTCTGCCCTTATGCCACATTATATGGAGTCGGCACAACATATTACATGTTGTTATAGTTGTGGCTTAGTTTTTACAACCGGCCGCCTGACGTTTACCCCTTTTTGGGGTTAACGTCATAATACAAAGAGTAACAAGTGTTATTTTAAACATAAAACAAGCTGAAACAATATTACATAATATGTGAGTGTGGGAGACGTGTCGTGAGACGCAAGTTATGTGATTAAACTTGGCAACTTGAAGTCACGTTGAGCATTATAACTGATTTATGATACGAGCCCCGTGATTACAACATGATCATACTTTATGTTAATTTAATTGAATACATAAATCCTCTGCTTACACATGGCGTGCGTTTGCTCTGTGCCTGGATTACAGTATTTCGTGGCATTGTAATTAAAACGTTTCCTAAATTATTTACAACTAGGTAAAACATATTATACAAATCAAATATTATTCATTCAATATAGGTCTAAATTAATAGGCTCTTATTGCAGGTCCACAATAACATTATTTTTATTACATATTCATACACAGAATATAATTACAACATATAATAAACATGAACACATAATTTCATTATTGGCAACATAAATCATTGCAATTTTTTTATGCTGTGGGACAGCAGACAGGTCAGCCTGTCTGCTGCCCACTTAGAGTGTAGTGCTTGCAACGCCAGGAGTATCGCGAACACGCTGCTATTCGCGTAGTGGTATTGGAACCACTTAAAATATGCAGCCACAATAATCTTGTATTATGTTCCGGCTTAGGTAACCATACTTATGCCGGAACATAATACAAGATTATTGTGGCTGCATATTTAAAAACCAGGCCTACCACCTAGCTTGGATTGTTTTGTCGCCTTTTATGACGCGCTGACCCCGGCCGCAGAGGTGAGTATTCTTTCGCCGCCCCTGCACGGGTAAAAATGAAGATGCAATGAGCAGTCTTGCACTTAACTGGTCAACCAAGCATTTTTATCATTAAGATAAAATGCTTATTGTATAATATGCTTTACAGTTAAAACATTTTTTGTTAACTTCTTAAAACTTTATTTAAAGGTGATATTATTATATATTACCGGCTTCGATCTTGGATGGTGATTTTCCCTTATCAGGGGCGGAGTAAGAAAAGTAACCCCTGAGGCCAGGGTCGGCGTGTCGTAAAAGGCGACAAAATAATGCACTCCAGCTACGTGGTAGGACCCCAAGCCCGTCTGGATGGCAACCACCCTTGGTCTTAAGTGTGCCGCCATAATAACATTGTGTTGTGATCCGGAATTAGTCATCCAGGTTTATGTACCCCTATGGGACAGTAGTAGCGTGCCGCTAGCGTTGCAAACATCTATAAGCGACGGTAACTGCTTATGTTAAGTGGGCCGCCAGCCTGTCTGCTATTCCCCAATAATAATAAAAAATCTAAGCTTTTTCGGCTCCCATTTATATTTTGTATGTACTTTTGTGAAACACAATTTACAATATATTTCGTGTTTCACAAATTTACTATTCATGTATTACGAAGTCGGCCTGTCGTAAAAGGCAACAAAACAACCCATCCTAGCTACGTAGTAGGGCCTCAAGCTCGTCTGGATGGCGACCACCTTTGGTCTTAAGTATACCGCCATAATAACCTTGTGTTGTGTTCCGGCATTAGTGACCCTAGTTCCTGTACCCTTATGGGACAGCAGCGTGTTCGCGATGCCACTGGCGTTGCAGACACCTATAGGCAACGGTAACTGTTAAATTCTAAGCGGGCTGTCAGCCTGTCTGCTGTCCTACAACATTAAATAAATCATCATAAATAAATTTCCTTATATTACATCTGCAGTACGAGAGTAAACTTATTACTAAATACCAATGAATATCAAGGAATATTTTATAATTTGACTTAAGCACACGGTTCGCTGTCGAATTTTGTCATGTACAGTAATTATACGTATCTTTTTATATTGCTGTTTTCAGTAGTATTGACGGCATAATAGATTTAATATCTGGATGTGATTCCGAGCCGTGAAAATTATCTGTCGTTTCTTTACCGTCTCTGAGCTATCTGTCGCGTCTACGGCACCCTAGGCATACGGTGGACCTATTCTTCTCGTAGGACCACGGTGGCGTTATATTTTAATAATTGGCGCCACTTAAGATGTAATAGCGAAATAAATTCTAAAGAAATGTGAATATCAGGGCCATCAACCATGGTTAATAAATATTTATTATAGAGGAGAAATTTTGTTTTTGGGGTAAGAAATAAAAAGTAAAATCATTTACAATCAATAATATAAAATGGAATATATATAATGCGAGCCATGTTAAGAATATGCTGATCTAAACAATATACCGCAAAAACTTCGGAACCCATGTTCGACTCAATACCGAAATGTGACCCCTAATAGATTTGTATTCGCCGCGTGATTTCCCGCGGGTCCCAGCGACCGGTGTTACCATATTTTTAAAAGAAAATAATGAAATATCCAAGACGACATTAGAAAATATTATGAAAGAAATCAATTTTACATTATCTTTACTTATTTTGGTGGATTTAAGGGCTCAATGTTCAATGTACTGTGTTGTTTTCAGTACGTTTAACCGAATAAAGAAAAATCTCAAAAGATAGAATAAGTAGACTTATGGATGGCATAAATTTAACCGTTTTATAGATTATTTTAATGTGTTAGAGAAAGCAACTAATTGTTATATTAGAATTTTTATAAGTACTGGTTAGCAAATGGGTAGCCAATAGTAAGATTACGCCCGAAAAAGTATTGATATAGAGTCATAGTTTTAAACACAGGCATTTATGAGTAGTACCAGCTATTTCCGATTTCTAATCCTTATAACCGCCATTTTAATTAAATATTATTATTTTTGAGTTCAATAGCAAAATATTTGGGAAAAAAATAATGGATACAAATTATAATTTTTTGTTAAATTAACAAACAGCGTAAATACTGGAAAGATTCCTATAGATTTCTATAGATTTTCTACTTACAAGATCGTTTTTGTAGTTGCTTTGCAGAGCTTGGATTTTCTCGTAGCTGTTTTGCTGTTTGTTTATGAGCTCTACAAATTCAACTTCTTTTGACATTGTTGTTTGATAGTTAGTTTAGTTGTTGCAGCAGTAGACGTTATCTCCGCTGGTTCGTTAGTTGCTGGCACTTAGCGTAGCACTCCCTCCTTTACGTTATGTGCACCTTCTCAATGCTCTTGGTGAGACTTGCTAACGTAACCGGGAATTTCCACACTAAGCACTCAGTAGATTCTCGAAGGACCAAGAAATGTTTGTGGTTTTTCCGTAGTTTACGGTAACCCCGGTTTTAGTTATGTTGTAGTATGTAATAGTTAACACTAAACCACTAAAAAGTTTAACTGTTTATTATTATACTACTTTAAGTTAGGTATCTGAGCCGCACCTTTCGTAATGTTAATAGTAATACTACACACGTTTGTACATTACGGAGGATTATATTTTACGACCGATTTATATTAATTAGGTAGCAGTACTTATAGTACGCAAATCGATGTGTGAGCAATTTTGGCTCGTACAAATATCACACATTATTTTATTTCATAGAATATTAAATCTTTTTGAAATGATTACTTCTTATTGGAGGGTAAACCGCTTCGTTGCGTAACGCGTTACGGCGCCAGTCTGTCTGGCTTCCCTGGCAGTGGTAGGCAGGCTCCTCCTCTCTCACTCTAACCTACAGCGCTAGATCTATTCGAATTACTACTTTATTACAATGAAATACAGTTGAGTTTTTTTTTCTTTATAAAAAATCTACCTTCGGGAATAATTTAATTTAATATAATATTGAAAGAGTTTTTGGAAAAATCAGAAATTAGTAAACTTTAGTTTTTTATTTGAATTAATGCATCAACTACAAAAACAAGCGTTCAAACACACTGAAATGTAAACACACAAATACATTAGATTTAACTTTGAGTGCTTTCACGCTATTTTCAAATCAATTCAACTAGAACACATTAATTTTCCGGCATTAAATTTCTCTTTCCTCTAGAGGCTACCTTTTTAGGAAAAATTAGGAAAAATATTAATTTAAGTCGGGCGTTCTCTTCATTCAAATTAAAATGGTTATCAAAGAATATAGCTGTTTTGAATATTATTATAATAATCCCTGAAGGGAATATTGTACAAAATTTCCCTTTTTCCGTCTGTTATCCAGCCATTTGAGGTGATATTATGTTAGTTAGAAATTTCTCCTCGGAACACAGACAATTTAACAATATTCAGATAAGGAAATCCACTTATTTTGAACTGCTTTAAGTTTACGTTGCGTAAAAGAGCGTTTCAAACTGAGCGGTAATTATCTCCATTTATCTAAATATAATATCACCATTTCTTCTATTATATATACATTTTAATTAGTAATTTTAATCTTACTACCTTTTCCACCACTTGGTGGACACACAGTGTGGAGACTACAGGTCAAAAATAAAAATAGGACTTATCATCAGTTTGATAAGAGGTACAAGCATCAAATAAAATTTAATTGTACCATTATATTCACCAATGGTGAAGAAAACATGGCTAGGAAACATGCACGAGTATGCGTAACTCATCAATCCGTCTTGATTAAGATTGGCGGGTGTAGTGTCCATTCTCTGTAGGGGGAGGTCGAAACTATTACAACTATTTTCTTATTTAGCATTGCAAAGGAAATATGAATATATATATGAATATATATCTCGTAAGAGTCCTGGTACTGTCCCGTAACTTGTTTCGCACTGTGACAATACTTAATAGCAAAACCGAAAAAGAATACTGCTTTAAAACAATTAATTTATACATCGTATTTGTTTTAATGTTCAAACAGTTCGTGTTACTATAAAATATGATTGTGTTTTTTATGATTACTTTTCCAAACTTACATATATCATATTATATCATATTACTTTAAACTAACAATACTTCTAAAACAGATAAAAATCCAACGGCGTTACGTGATTTTTAAAGCAACTTCTCAACTCGTGGAAGAATTTTTGGAGGATGAGATAGCACAATTAGTGTCAAATTAAGAGAGTAATTTTTCACTCGAATTAAATTAATTAATTCAAGGATCCAGTGATTTAATTGTGAGAAACTTCAGATTGAAAAAGTTAGTTGCACTTGATATTAATGATAAAATTTTGATATTCTATGAAACCTAATACTATTTTTGTTTTATGTAACACTAGATTTGTTCGCATGATGAATCATACTAATTATATTCTTCACAAAATCCGCCCAGAAACTAATCATATTATGATGTACTACCATAGGTAAAGGTGATATTGCTGACAGCATAATCATTTTGCAATCTAGGATCGTTTAGGTGGAATAACGAAAGACAAGGAAAAGTTTATACGTTTATTGCTGTGGAACGACAGACGCCCCTTTTGATAGTTACGAGTTACCATCGCCTATAGATGTCTGCAACGCCAGAGGCAACGCTGACACGCTGCTGTCTTCGTAGAGGAGGACCAGACGCAGACACTGTTGCCAAAACACGTCTGGAGGTATTTGTGTCGCCATGTTTTAGAGTCAGGGATGGTTGCTATCTAGACAGGATGACAGCCTTACCACCGGCTTGATTTGATTTGTCGCCTTACAGGCGGTCCGATCGATGGTGTTGGAATTCTTACTCCGCAAGAAATAGAAGACAATTTTTTGCAGACCAAATCAGGTTGAATTTTAAATGCCTCTCAATATTTCTGAGTGAGGAGTCATTATCTTGAACATAAAGTTTTAGATAAATACGAGTTATACAGTCCAATACAGGGACGAGCTGCATATTTCCGGTCTTAACTCAGGACAATAAAATATTTTGGATGTTTCTGAATCAACCTAAATTTGGATATTAAATAAGCACTTCAATCTTAGGCCTTTACCTCGACGGCTTTACCACGCTCAAAGTGCTCTAGTATACTTTATATTTGATATCAGTTAGATAAAAAGGTAGATTACGATCTATATATCTCGATAAAACAATTAATATTGGATATCGAGAATAATAACGGATGAATAAAAATCTAGTTTGAATTTGCAACATCGCGCCAAAACTATTTCTTTATGTGCAAGTGACGAGGGTAATGCCGACTCAAGACATCGCTCTTTCGCCGACACCTACAACTATCGACATCTAGCCGACATTACGCCGACAATGAACATCCAATAATACAATCTCGGATACTTTTATAACCAAGATTTTATTTCTAGAACAGGCATCAGATGTATTACTACATACATTGACCCATTTCGCCTTCTCGGGACAAAAAGTAAATATTCGTGTGGGAGATACTCATAGTTCTTGAGGTAAATTTTTATACAAGCGCAAGTGACTACCACTCATATCATCAGATTTCTACTAGTAAAAATCCCATCGAAATAATTTAAACTGTATTAGAGATTAGCGAGATTAGACTAACGTCAGAAGATTGATATACATGGAACATAGTTATTATTTTTTACATTATAAAGAAATGTTTAAATTAGATTTAAGCGTATATTGTAAGTAATTACACATGTATATAGAATGCATTCGGGGCTTTCTTATAAAACTGTTTATTGAACCAGCTATCAATTTATGTGATTTTAATCGTTCTTAAATAAAATCAGTCTTCAAAGCATACCGGTGACAGTATTTAGCAATATCGTTGATGATTTTTGACATAGCTGTTCCAGCGAGTTCAATTATTTCATCTGTAGGCAGTATAACCGTAATAAGATCGCCTAAAATCGTAAAACTCTCCATGCTAAGTTAAAATGACATTATCAGATTTGTGAACAAACAAACTCTTAAGTTATAGTAGATGCTTGCTCATCACCTGGTGTTTGCTTTGCTTTTGAAATAAAGATGTTTTACGTAGCAGACTACACATAACTTGTATTTCGATTCCATGCTCGAATAAGTTTCACAATGGAAAGCCATATTATCCTAATAACAATATCACATTATGTAGTATACAATGTACAATGATAATTTGACATCATTGTATAACGTTAGGCACCCCCCCCCCCCCCCCCCACACGGTTATTATGCGTGGCCAATTGCGTTAGTGCATCGGTCCGGAATTGCCAACAAATATAGCTGCTGGTGAATATTATTAATGTTATATTAACATGATTAAAATTTAAGTTATGGATATTACTATCATTATATTCAAGATTTATAGAGACTAGTGGTCTCCCAGTGGTCGAAATTTGATCATAATTTATTGAATTTTTAAGTTTGAACTTTATTAAGGTTATTTTGTCAAAGACATACCTCTATAATCCAAGGTTTCATCATCATGGCTACTCAATTAATTAGCAATTTTTCTACATCAGTTTGAACAGCATCACTGTAGAATTTCGATCGATATTAGTGTATTGTTACTGGAACTAGAGAAGCGCCGTGAACAAGGCACGTTTATACGATGAATGATGAAACGAGAATTTAAGCGAAGGTGTAGAACAGCTTTTTGTAAACTTTACTAGTTAAAAATGTCAAAATTACATGATAAGTGGTGATGTCCACATATGGCAGAGTGGCTGCGTCCACAGTAAATTAAATTCACGCGACGGTGGCGCCGCTAATTGGGTGGGCAGGCGTCGCTACGACAACGGACGCGCTCCACTGGACCAGCACATCCGATATCTGATTTATACCCGGAGGGATTTGTAATAAAATTATAATGTTTTCATATGAAAATCAATTAATTTAACAACAGACAATCCGACTTTTATCATATAATAAATGATAGCAGATATGTTGATCGACTTTCAGGAAACTGTAGGTAAATCTAATATATAAAATTCTCGTGTCACAGTTTTCGTTGCCATACTCCTCCGAAACGGCTAGACCGATTTTGATGAAATTTTGTGAGCATATTGAGTAGATCTGAGAATCAGCCAACATCTATTTTTCATACCCCTTAGTGACAAGGGTGACCCACCCCCAAATTTTTTTTTAATTTTTTGACATTTTATTATTTATATGGCAGAACAACGTTTGCCGGGTCAGCTAGTATAATGTATAATTGTATTCAAAATACAATATTGTAATACATATGATGTTAACACAACATATTACATGACTGAAAACTAAAAACTGAGTGGCCGCCGAGCGTTTGGCAATCGGGCGTCAGCCCACGGGAAGTCCCCCGCAAAGTACGGAGAAACGGGATACGTGACTAGTTATTTAGTTACGTACGCGCTTGTTACAATATTTATCAATAAATCCGAAACCGAGAATGTAGAAAAGTTACGAAATAGTGAAGAAAAGTAGACCTCTAAATTTGAAATTGAAGATCTTAACTTGTGATAATAAAGTCATTGTAGTAGATGAAGTAATTATTATCAAACTTAGATTTAATTAAGAATATGATGTCACTCTGTTGAAAAGCTAGTAACAAATAAAGCGAGTATACTCGAGATATTCGCGGGATTCAGGGTTATGTGACAAAGCGAATACGGGCTTTATTTCGCATATAATGCGGTCGTGCTTTTGTGAGACTGCAGTGACAAAGGGATGCCACGAGCCGCTGTCGTCGCTCCTCTGTGCACGACCTTATACCACTAATTGAGCTTGCGCTTCATATTGCTTGTAATTTGATTAAATATTAACTAACAAGTCGGTTATTGCTAAATTGCTATTCCCAAATTAAATTAATATATTATGTATTTGTATATTAATTATATGTAGAACTGTATTATGTTATTTTGAATCAATTTTTTTCTCATTGAAGGATCCTATTCTTCATGAATTTATCGTATTAATACCACTTTTTAAATAAGTAGCCTCATCAGTATACTTGCCTGAAAAATCAGGTCCACATTTCTGAATCATCGGGGGAACCCTGGCTACTACCATTGGTTACCAGGTAGCTAGGTAAGGTTTATGTTGATAAACCAGGATTAACAAAATATAACATAATTGATTTTATCAATAAGGTAATCCATTGTACTTAAGCATATTTTTTTGCAGTAATCGTATGGTGAATTTAAAAAGTGTTTTAAAAATAAACCCTTTCATTTATTCCGAGCTTTCCGACCCAGTGGCATTTAAAGTTTTCTTTTCGGAGCCTCCAACGTTTAAGTGGAAACCCTCACAGATCAGGGAACCACAGATCAAATCAATCGATGGCTTTCCGTGAAATATTTTAGAGAGCAAAGAAACAAGACAGTGAACAGACAACTTTTGATTTGGCAAATCGAAAAAAATGCACTTCGGATCTTTTTTCTACTAACTAGTGTAAAGCGTAATCCATTTAATTACTTGTACAGTAATGCAGGAAATAATGTCTCTGGTCTTATATCTGAGGTGTAGACCACATTTTCCCTATTGAAAAGGAAATAATTACATCTGGTATTTCCATTATCTAGCCATATTGTTCAATTATGTTAACGTGTTACTTAATCAGATCGTGTCCAATCGATTTCAGGTATTTTAATTACACATTCACACGCGCTACATATTTACGTCGACATAACTGCATAAAAGGGATATTTAACAAAGCAGAACTTATTTGCAGATATTCACGTCAAAGCTGCATTAACAAGGAAAAATATTGCTTAATGAAGATGTTTCTATTGTGGTTTTGGGTTCTGTTTTTGACCTAGGTGCGATGTAAAAGACTTTTACTCCAGCATGAATTTTTTACCCAATTTAGTAATATTGATTCCAATGTACATAAATTTGCTGTCTATTGTGAAATCGAGTGAGGAATGTTATAGTGGGAAAAATCAGTGAAATCACAGTACTTAAAAATCAAAAATATCTAATTTCGTGAAATTGCGGAGCTTCACGTCAATCTAATATATAAAATTCTCGTGTCACAGTTTTCGTTGCCATACTCTTCCGAAACGGCTTGACCGATTCTCATGAAATTTTGTGAGCATATTGAGTAGGTCTGAGAATCGGCCAACATCTATTTTTCATCCCCCTAAATGTTAGGGGTGACCCACCCCCAAAATTTTTTTTTTAATTTTTTGACATTTTATTATTTATATGGTAGAACAACGTTTGCCGGGTCAGCTAGTAAGTATATAAAAGCTTCAGATCCGGGATGATCATTAGAATTAAAATCTCTCTTGCTACATTTACCTTTCTCATTTGATCTACGAGTTTTTAATAATTATATCGTTAATTACAAATTCCTAACCCCACCCCTGCAGAGGAGGGCTACAAGGGTGGGGGTACGAATCCAATGAGACTCGATGTTAATTATCCCTTTTGGAGGACGCAGTGATGTTAATTATTAATTTGATATTATAATTAGATAAATTTATAGATGTATATATTATAAATAATTCATTAGGGAGACGACGAAATTAGTGGGTTTCTTTGTTTAATTATTCTTCATTTATATTTTTGTATATATTGCACTTTTCAAGGCAGTTTTACCGTAATCAGTTTTACCTACAAACAAGTATTTCGTCCCGGTTGCATCTGAAGCTTACACTTCGATTCTAGTGCCTGGTGGATCAACAGGAAGTCAATGAATGTCGAAGCCAATCATTGCGCTTATTCACACTCCTGACCCTAAATGCGTGAGGAGATGGGAATTAAATAAAAAAAGCCTGATACCTTGAGTATTATCACAATGAAAAACATTTGCGTAAAATACTTAATAAGAAATGACGGTGTTGTGAACTTTTGAATTTAAATGGAAGGACAAGGCAGTAGAGTAAGATAGATGGAAAAGATATGGCTGAAACGGGTTCTCACAAGAACTTTAACTTTGACTCCACGGGTAGTGTAGATCCCTTTCAAGGGGACCACATGGGTAATTCATAATGCACTTGTCGTCTTTTGCAACTTTTTAATAGGTGAAAAAACTAAACGACTATTGTATGCTTTTGATACCAATAGTATTTACGCAATTACGATATTAAAACACTTAATTTTATCCGTGCAGGGGCGGAGAAAGAATACTAAATATATGCGGCCGGGGTCGGTCTGTCGTAAAGGCGACAAAACTACCTACTCTAGCTACATGGTAGGGCCTCAAGGCCGTCTGGATGGCCACCACCTTTGGTCTTAAGTATGCAGCCATAATAACCTTGTGTTGTGTTCCGGCATTAGTGACCCTAGTTCCTGTACCCTTAAGGGACAGCAGCGTGTTCGCGATGCCACTGGCATTGTAAATACCCAAAGGCAACGGTAACTGCTAAATTCTAAGTGGGCCGTCAGCTGTCTGCTGTCCTACAGCATTAAAAAAACGTAAGTTTTTGATTCTTATAATTTTAAAACCATTTTAAAACTTTTTGCAATAGATCAAGATCCTCTAGCCTTTAATACCAGTTACATCTCAATTTTTCATTACATAATTATATTAAGGTGCCCAGAATCCGTATTCCTACTCTATTATATTTATTGGTGTTATATATCTATAACACCAATAAATATCAAAACCTTTCACAAACAATAACACCTTTTACAGTATCACATCAATATTGAAACATATCGAATTATAATAATGACTCATTAAAATTTCGTACACCTTTAAAAAAGCAACGTAACTTTGAACGTTATTTGGTTACTTCAGCCACCCCCAATTCAAAGGGGTGAACAAAACGTAGGTGACAAAACAAAGACAATCAAACCGAGTTACTCGCCCCCCTGTGGGAACCTTTACGCAAGGGGCACACGAACAATGGATCCTGTGTAATTATACATTGTTTGTTATATAAAACAAATTTAATTTTAATTATACGCTCAAAAAAAGAAGAAATCTTATTGTACAATTTATTTTAAGAACAATTGTGGAAATTAGGGCATTTTTAACAAATTGACGGATAATTTTGAACATACATAGTCTGTTCAAAAAGTATCGCGAATTTAGAATTTCCGCGGGCTACGTATATTTGATTTTTGATTTTTTTGTAATGTTATGTTGGTACTCAAGTCCCTTACTTATGCTGACAAGTTCGGCCATTTTGAATGTTTAGTTAATTTTTGACAGCTGTTTTGCTTGGATGTGTTTTGGCTCGTCTTCGATTTTAGCCTATTCCAAAAAATGGATCTAAGAATCTGTATTAAATTTTGTGTGAAAAACAAAATAAAGTGCGCGGACGCATTCCGAATGTTGATTGTGGCATATGGTGAAGCTACCTTGGACCAAAGCAACGTTTATCGGTGGTACAAAATGTTCTCAGAGGGCCGATAAGATCTGATCGAGGAACAGCGTGCCGGACGCCCGAGCACGTCAACAACAGACGAAAACATTGATAAAGTGAAGAAAATAGTATTGGCCAATCGTCGAATCACCGTTCGAGAAGTTGTTGAGGACCTAAACATATCGATTGGCTCGAGCCATTCGATTGTAACTAACGATTTGGGCATGAATCGGGTCGCCGCGAAGTTCGTGCCAAAATTGCTCAATTTCCCTGCTCACACATCGTTGCTGTGCTCGAATATTTGTCCAAAAGCAATACAGTAATGGTCCCACAGCCACCGTATTCCCCAGACCTGGCCCCCAGTGACTCTTTCTTGTTCCTAAAACTGAAGAAGCCCATGAAAAGACGACGCTACGTCACGATTAAGGAGATACAGACGGCATCGAAGAAGGAGCTGAACAAGATCACGGAAAATGATTTTTTTAAGTGCTTCGAGGATTGGATAAAACGTTGGCACAAGTGCATTATATCCGAGGGGGATTACTTTGAAGGAAACAAAATAGATATTTATGAAGAAATAAATTTGAACAGACCTCGTACGTATCCAGACCAGAAGATTTGCAGATAATGAAAGTCAAATGTTCACCAGAGTTTCCATAAAAAGAAACATTTGTGCTAAGATATCGAACTCACCGAAATAACCATTAGAAAATAGAAATAAAGGCTACTAAAGTAATTCCTGGACCAGTCGAGCGGAAGACTGACCAATGCTTATTGTTATTTACTGAAAACACTACAAGTTTAACTATCTAAAACAATACAAGTAATGTTGCTTTATCTAAGTAAAGTTCCTGTATATGTATCGGCAACAAATGACAGGACGGACACTTCATCACTTATTTAGGGAATCCTCAATGTATTACTCTATTTGATAGAGAAGGAAGCCATTTCTCATATGATCACATCGATATTCTTGTGCTTTTGTTATCAGGTTGAAGAAGTACCTGGAAACCCAATTCGTATCTATTTAGGTGAATGAGGCTTTATTTACTGGTTTACAACGCTTGTAAGAAAAAGAGGTGGGCGTGAGGTGTAGCTTTCCTTACTCGTTCACAGTTCAGACTAAATTTTAATTTTCAAGCAAAACAAGTCGAATTTCAAAAGTGCGAAGCAGAATATATAGCAAAAATAACTAATATTTATTTGTGTCAAACCGCGGGCAGTCCATTTCTCGAATCGGCGACAGCATAAAGTTGTCGTTGGCACAATTTATTAATGTGAACGATAAAATTTGTTGTTCGGTCACTTTTTTACTTTTTACCCTAAGGTAATTTAATATTTCACTGAAAATGGAAAGCCACGTTTCCCTCTGATTGGAAATTTAATCGACGCCCCGGGGGTGCCGCCTAAGTTTCTTGAATTATTGATTTATACTTTGTTTGGTTAGCTGTACTCGTTTAAAATCGGTATAACGAAGTTAAAAGAAAGTATTTCAAATAAATATCTACTTGTAGAAGAAAATTTTCTCTTCTCACTTTGTGTTCTTATTTTTCAGCAATACATTTGAAAGTTATTCAAAACTATATTTGTTTTATAGACAGCATACGTTGCAATACCACGTAAGGTACAAAATTGTTTAGTAAAAAAATATTCACAGAAATTTTGGTTATTTTATACGAATTATTGATATACTGTAGCCGTCGATGTGAGAATCATGGATCTTCTAACTTTATCCATACACGTATGGAGATGGTCACTATGTCTTGTGGACATTCATTATGAAAATAAGTTACACCCATAACTGAAAGCGTTTGAATAACAACCTTTAAAAAACAGCGAGAACTTGTTTAAGATTTTAACATGTATTTGATCTTTGTGAGCGTTTTTAGAATAAGTATCATTCTAATGTTTCATTACGGTCTTATAGGTCTTAATGCTTTAGGAATCATGGAGGTCACACATTTATTTTTATTAACATGACGAATGTGTGGTGTAGTGTGTGTTCTGCGTGAAATGAGCCATTTTGGTGTAGGTCTCCTCCAACTTTTTGGCTCCAATTTGAACCATTATTCCGAATATATAATATACGCCTGCAACAATAACGCGGCAATAGCATATTAACATGACAGAGCCCTGGGTGTAACTAATTTCTTTTACTTCAACATATTTGAGGCCCAATTCATTTTCCAATTTTTCTGTTGTATTTTACACTGTGGGACGACTTTTCCATCCCTCTTCTTTCGCGATCGGCTGTACTGATCTCTCCAAGCATCAAAAATCTGAACATAAAGGCAAAATAAGTCAGCGGATATTTACTCGTAACAATTATAGTAGTGAAATCATAATATATCAAAATTGTACGATGCCTGTCACGGACCGAGATGGCAAGGTACAGAGATGAGAAGGATAGCTCGAGATCAGTGGACTGTATGAGAGAGGAGGGGAGAGGTGCAGTGGTTAGAGAGACGCGACACCTTGCAGTGGGCAAAGAAATTCGCACTGACCTTGATTCCACCCCTTCCCGGTTCGGTACAGGTCCGAACGAACTGTTGCACGGCACCAGCTTAATGTCACGCAATGAACACACAATATTATGGCACGGCCAATGAGAGTTTGGAGTAACTATCAAGGAGGTCACACGTCGATCGGCACGCGCGTTTAGAAGCTTGCACGTTACTACGTCGTCACGGAGGTCGAACGCCAACCGTCCGCGTGTTTAGAAGCTTGCACGTTACTATCATATTATTTCCGTCCCACCCTTGCTTTCATCATTTACCTCACCGAGAGTGAGGATAGGTAACAAAAATCAGGAGGCGGGATTTTAAATAAAGGGTATTTAAGTTTAAATAAGGGTATGCAAGGATCGAACAAAATTATTTTAAAATGTGGAGTTCCCCCACACCTTTCATTATAACAACAGCGCATACTTTCCCACTGCTGGGCTTTCTGATGGAAGAATTATGACTTGAGTGTTTGGACCTGGATTAACAGGTGACTTCAATTTGTATAAATCAATAATTAAATATGCAAGATTTAGAACTGGTAAAAGTTAATTTGAAAACTTGTCGTTCATATTTTTCGTCTCGGGACTGGCTCACCCCGGGAGGCTAAATATAACAGCGGGATGGAATGATATTAAAGTACATTTTGAATAATATCTTTCGGAATTAGGATGCAAAATTCAAGCGCTGTTTATTAGAAAATGTAGATGCATTTTCGGTGAATAAACATCAACATTTTGCATTGCATTCTAGGACTTTCATCTTATTTATAAAATAATAGAGATGATTTCAATTAAGAATTCTAAATATACACATCAAAAAAGTCTAAGCAACATGCACGATATTACAAATTTTACTAATTAATTTCTAAGTCTTTACTCACTCAAAATGCGTAAGTATGTAAACTTTTTTGTTATTGATGACATACTGGCTGGTTGTAAAAAAAATTCGATTATGTTTTGTTTTTTTCATAAAATTAAATGAAAGGGAATTTCTTTGAATTTAAGTGCGTTTTTATTGCTACGTTTAGTCTTGATTTTATAATTTTACCAACCATTTAAATAAAGTTAGCGACAAAATTGAATTGTTAGATATTCTTTACATCATGGAGCGACGTTATTTGACGGCAAATGAAATGTAGAGCTGTAGGGATGTTGTAAGCGGGAAGTAATCAATCTCAGGTATCTCGGCATTTTGGCAAGGGAACCCACTGAACAGCATCCAGGCTGTAAAAGGACTACAAGTACTCGGCAAGACCGGTACATACAACTGACTGCAAGACGCCAGCTGATGTCAACCGCTCGAGAGATAAGTTTGAGGCTACAAAATTCAAGTGGTGTTGATGTAAGTCCCCAAACTGTGCGAAATCGACTGCATGAGTACGGCCTACGAGCACGACGCCCAATTAGGTGCCCATCAAAACGTCACGAAATCGCGATCGTCGAAATGAATGGTGTAGAGAACGCAGAACATGGACCTAGGGACAATGGGATAAAATTTTGTTTTCCCATGAGTCGCTCTTCGGGTTTAGGCCTGATACAGAAGAGTGCGAGTGTACCGTCGGCCCGGAAATACTGAAAGGCTCAGGTGCATTCAGGAAGTTCATCCATACAGCGGCTCATCCACCATCCTAAAATTTAAATTAGTACATGTTGCTTAGACTTTTTTGATGTGTGTATTTATAATTATCACAGTATAAAATATAACTACCATAATGGTCATTTATGTCGCGATTGCAACTCAACTTCCTCGCTACGCTTACGTAGCATCAAGCACATCATCTTTACAATGCCAACGCATTCGCTGCTAAGCAGGCACACAGGGTAAATAATCGTATTATAAAATTTTACACTGCGAAAAAACAAATATATTTAACATTCCAAATATCTCACCTCCACAATCAATGACAATTAGGTCAAACATAATAGTACGTTCGAATAGTCCGTTGGGTTTTATACGAATCAATCTCATAAATCAGACCGCAGATTAGAACTGAATGCCTGCTAATTGCAATTAAAATAGAACAAACCACTAATTAACGTATAGGTTTTCAGTGGATAGCGGTCGACATTTTGTGTTACTGAAATTAGATAATTCCAAATAGGAAATTTTTACTCTACAACTTCTTTGAAGTTATAGACAATGTTCGTTTCGAAATGTATGTTAAAGTTAATATTGAAGATTACATGTTATCATGTCATCGACTAAAGCCAAATTGAATAGGTTTAATAAAACGGTATTTTTTAATAATGTAATTTTTTTCTGTTTCATTATATGCAGAAAAATTATGAATTGTATATACTTACGAGTATATAAGTAAATAGTATTTGAGACATTTCATTGGGATCACTCGTAGTATTTCTATTTTGAACGACAATCTTTCCAAACATCTTTATTTTAAAATCAATACAGAACGGAAAATAGATTTTTTAACCATTGAAAAAGGCAGAAGAGCACAAGATATTCAAGCATTTTCATTTGAACGCTCTATTGGCTTTGAATAATAATCTCGCTGCACCGCTCCGATACGTATCGCGTGCAATCCACATCGTTTGTTGAACCAACACCGAGCGGGAATATTGTTTGCATTCATAATAGCCAACTCTATCGAAGAGAAATACAACTGCAACAAATCCAAGCTTATTATATGTCTAACTTTCACGGATTAAATTCGAAAAATGAGGTAGTGATTGTTTGAAAATATAACCTACCATCGTTATTTAATTGTGTGTGCGCATCTGTATTACATTGTTAATTTTTTATTAAAATTGCCATTTTTTACTCAACATAAGATGGCTAAATTACCAACCAGTGTGAATCCAAATTATAACACAATTTGCGTAATTTTAAATTAATATAAGAAAATCCACTAAGATGAGGTGTAATTTTACGATCTTGAGTTTAAATCTCACTTGTATTGTAATTTTACGGAACTGTTTATTAAATTTTCATAACAAACTTCGAAGATTTACAAACATTTTTTTGTAAAATTATAAAATATATTGTATGTATTGTAAATCGAATTACTGTGAAATTATTACAAATTTAAAATTGTCCGTGACATTGCAGTTAAATTGCAGGAGTCTCGGCTCCGTTAGTACGGCCATGTTTTACGACAACCGGATGCTTACGTGGGAAATAGATGTCTGGCCATGCTGCCAGGCCATGCATGCAGGCCATGACCTAAAAAGTGCTGGCTTGACGTCGTAAAAGGTGATATGCGTGTCAATGGGTTACCAGGGATGCTGAAGATCGCGCGAAGTGGAGTAGAAAAAGTCGGAAAGCGGACCCCGGGCACCGAAACGAAAGTTTGGGTTGCAACTAAGACATAACGCTGGAATGATGATGATGATATTACAAATTTAAAATATTTTATATTATTTTTTACAATTTTAAGTGTAAAAATACACTATACATTATAAAATTACTAAAAAAACATTATTTCTCTTTAGCCATGTGTAATTTTACTAAACAGGTTGTTAATTTTCGTTTACAAGCTTCTTAAATTTACATTGTTCGTATTTCAATTTACCCTATTGTCTCGTAAAATTATGAGAAAATATTTATAAATTCGAATTGCAATGAATTCATTGCAAGTTTAATAATCTTCTTATTAATTTTATTATTTCGACTGTAAAATTATACAGTGTTTTGTATAATTAACAAAACCAAGCATGTGTATGTGTATACATATACAACATTGTGTATTAGTACTTTACTATAGTGTATAATATAAGTATATATATATATATATATATAAGATAATATAATTTTAAAAAATATTTCGTAATTTTAACAAACTCTATTCAAGTGAATTAGTGGTATAGTTACAACACTGCATAGTAAATTTACTAAGCACTTCTATGATAAACTTACCAGAAATGTGTAGGAAGTTTTAACGCAAAATAATTTAATAAATTTACTAAACAAAATGCTTCAACTCAATTTGAATGAAATTACAAAACTGTATAGTAAAATTACTAATAAAATTTTTTGTAACCGCTACGTGAATTTTACAAAACATATAATTTTCTAAAGCATAAATCTGTATTTAATCGTCAGAGCTAAATAAATAAAAGAAGAAATGAATATTTTATGGTTTAGTCAACATGATCCTGCATCTATATTTTGAAAATTTTATATTTCACTCTTCTTCAAGTTTCTTTGGTCTTCTTTTCAAGTTGAGTAGGTGAAGCAAAGGAGAGCCGCGTGTGTCTTATGATAGATTAATCAGCCACACTACCAATAAGATCACACGCAAGGCTCGCCTTCGCGTCACTATTCTTCTTACTGCTTCTTACCAGGTGCGTATTGGTTCTGGCACGATCCAAAGGAAGTTAAAATAATACAACTTACACGTAGGTATAAAATGATCTAAAGTAACATAGAGACATATATACTACAGCAATTAATATGCTTCGCATATTTAGAATACTAAAGAACTAATCCATCCAAAATCCATGAATGCAAGTATTTGACAAATCAATTGTCTAAATACATCGATATAAACGACTCCCCAATTGACATTATTTGATGCTGTGTCACGCATCAATACTTGAAGATTTATCTGAAGTTATAAATAAAAACATAGAACTCTTTCATAGTTGAAGCATAATCATTATGTGGACGGCTCGGCATTGTCGGCACCTCTACCGATAAAAAGAGAGAAGTCGGTCAAGAAACACTGAAGTTAAGGAATCAAATTGGATCGTAGCTTTACTACGTTATAGGAACTAAATTCTTAAACAAATTGTGACGAACTGGGGTTTAAATGTAACATAAAAGAACAAAAAAATATAATATCTTATTGTTTTGTTGCACAGAGAGTTACAAAAACTCAAAAAAGGAAATAAAATGATTGAATATTCGTAATAAAACTTTACTTCCGCAACCGCTCTGTGATAGCAAATTGAACAAACTCAAATGGAACATGATGGATACCAAAAAACAAAGTCAACACAAAGTTTGTTAAGTCGATAAATCTTCCAAATGGAAAAGCTACTTGCAAAGCGATGAGTTTTAAACTACGGTTAATGGAAAAATCAGCAAATTGGATTCCCAAAGTCAATAAGCTTTAGTACTCTTTATTTGGAAAATTCCAGAATTAACGGTTCGATACGAATTTTAGAATAGTTTCTAACGTTAAGGTTCGATTGAATTTCATGTACAATCCGACAGGTTTTCTTTCGGTATATTATTAACACGTCTAAAAATAGTTTATATTATGTAAGTGAGCATAATATAGTATATTTGGAATTAATGATAAGCAGTGTAAGTTACCACTGTCCCACTGGACAAACTATCTCATCAGAAAATTTGTTTTCAATATTGTAAATATTTAATAAATTGTTTTGTAAATTCTAGTATTCATTGCGTAGTAGATTAAGTTATCATATGCAATAAAATAAATCATTATAATATTAATAGTTGCTTTGTTGTACTAAACAACAGGGGAACCAGTCACCGACATAGCCCGGATGATTGCAAAACTGAAGTGGCAGTGGGCTGGGCACATAGCTCGAAGGACTGATGGCCGTTGGGGCAGAAAAGTCCTCGAATGGCGACCGCGTACCGGAAGACGTAATGTTGGTAGGCCGGAATAGGTTGGATGAGGGCAGCGCAGGACCGATCATCGTGGAGATTTTTGGGGGGAGGCCTTTGTCCAGCAGTGGGCGTCTTCCAGCTGAAATGATTATGATGATGATGTACTAAACAAGCGTGCAAATCCCTCCGTGGCGCAACGGTATTCGCACATCGGAATGTCAGGTCACGGGTTCGATTCCCGGCTTGCGTTTAAGTGTTTATGTATAATATGTATTTATATGTAGAATAAATAAGTATGTAGTATATCAGTTAACTAGAACTCCAGCACAGACGCACTGCTGCTTAATATGGGAGTAGATGGCGCTGTGTCAATTATCTTATTTATTTATATAAGCTGTACAGACAGGGTATATGTTTTTTTATAAATAAACAAAAAAGCAGTCTCTTTAAGAGGGAACCTAAACCCAGTACTGGGAAGTTACGAGCTGTCATTGTGATACTTATATCTCTTTATAACGTTTTAAGTAAACACAAGTGTTAGCTGGAAATAAAATTGCATTCTTTTGATACACCTTTTGATCTTTATAAAAGTAACAAAATAGAACCTTTAGCTGTAACATGGGTTTCTAATTAAAAACATTAAATTATTTCACTCCGTAATTTGATCAGTAACTCCTCAAAGTTAAAAGTGAAACCCTGTTTTGTAATTGCCACGAATCCGGAATAAATTAGAAGCTTCGTAAATTTATAATGAAGGGCCTCACCAAGTTAAATTAATCAGATTTTTTACGAGATTATAATTATTATTCAACTCTTCAAATAATTTACTCTAAAAATTAAGTTTTTAAACAGTTGAAATAATCACTTATCAGTAGTTAGAATAAAGTTTATGTTTCCTTAAAATAAATATCAAATAAAAAAGAAATCAATAAAACTGGCAGAATCTTGTCACCTAGCTTTCTGGGTAGAACATAAAACACGCTATCGTTGTACTGTTATACTTCGTCAATATACTTCATCGGTTATATGTTATGTCTGTTTACTATGAAGCAAATAAGTTATATTGGCTACGAAAGTATGGTTGAGTAATTTAACGTTATGCTGTCATGCTAATTCTTTCTTGTTTCGTATGAATTAGCATTAAATAGGTCTCTATATTTCTCTAAGAAAATGTCAGAATCTCTGATAAATACGAGCAATGACAGTCCAAACATCCCACTGCTGGTCATAAACCTCCCCATAGATGAAGGGGACATGATAGCCGCTACGCGTTTCTAAGGCGGATTGTCTGGTTAAACAGTTTTCCTCACGATGTTCCTTTACAATAGAGAAGGAAGAACTAGTAAGCGTTACATGAGATCGTAATATTTGAACTCCGATTCTCTAGGTTAGTCTCCGAGTATCTCTGTATTTATAAAAGTTAAGAAACAGGAATATTTATACATAACCATAATTTATTTAACAATTCTATCAATATTATAACATATTTATATATTTTTGTAATTTTTTTTATTGCTGTAGGACAGCAGACAGGCTGACATGGCCCACTTAGAATTTAGCAGTTACCGTCGCCTATGGGTGTTAGCAATACAAATGGCATCACGAACCCACAGCTGTCCCATAAGGGTATAAGAACTTGGGTCTTTAATTCTGGAACACAACACAACGTTATCCTGGCGGCATACTTAAGACCAAAGGTCTTAAGTATGCCGCCGGCCATCCAGACGGGCTTGGGGCCCTACCACGTAGCTAGGGTGGGTTGTTTAGTCGCCTTTTACGACAGGCCGACCGCGGCCGCAGAGGTCAGTATTCTTTCTTCACCCCTGCACGGATACAATTTAATCTCTTTGTTGTTCTACATATCTTATTATTAATTGTATTGTAACTTAATCTACTTAACTCTAATCAAGTTGTGCGTGCCTCTGAATAATTATAACACATAGGACCAATGCATTATGACATGCATGCCATAATTGTATAAATAAATAAAAATAAATAAAAAAAATTTATAACGAACTAAGTATGATATTGAAAATCATCATCATCATCTAAGAGTAATATCCCGGTTGCAACCTAAACTTCCGTTTCGGTGCCCGGGGTCCGCTTTCCAACTTTTTCTACTCCACTTCGCACGGTCTTCAGGATCCCTAGTAGTGAGCCTATTGGCACGCATATAATTATGATATTGAAAATATCTTCTATTATTTAATTGCAATTTACGAATACAATCAAATATAATAAAATAAAAATATATTATAATAAGTATAAGGCATTTCCATAGTAAAACCTAAAAATGAGAAAATCCCACTACACATATACAGGGAGGTTGACTCATGTGTGGCTGCCATAAATCTGGAAACCACCGACTGGACAAATGGCGGCAATGAGCCGTGTACTCGGACCCTTATTATCACCTAACAAAAATACACGTATTTACTTCTGACCATTTGTTGAACGTAAAAAAGATATGGCCCGTGTTAGAGCCATAAAAAAGCAAGTTTATACCTAGTCAGGTCATAAATTCTGTCACATGTTTAATGTAAAATAATTGTAACAAGTTTATTCATTATGTAACCATTCATATACCAAAATGAACTTAACAAAACATAGATTCTTATGACATTAAAGTTTATTCAAAATGACCTCCGTGATTTTGAATACAAGCCTTCAATCTGCGCGGCCAGTCGTCTATCGCAGCACGAACGAGGTCCATGTCAATATCGGCGGCTGCCTTAATCAAGGATGTCTTGAATGACTCCAAATTGGGATGAGGCTTTGAGCACGCCTTTTCCTCCAAGTGTTGCCATATCTTCTAATCTAACGGATTCAAATCTGGACTGGAGGAGGGCCAGTCTTCGTGCCGGATGAAGTCACTTTCACGCGCCGCCAGCCAGTCTTGTGTGCTCTTCGCTCTATGAGCTGGCGCCGAATCTTGTTGGAATACCCAGTGCCTGTTATTGAACATGGTATGAGAAACAGGTTCCACAAGGTTCGTCAGGACTGTATTTTGATACACAACAGCATTCGTTTTTACACCTTTCTCACAAAAATGTACCTCTGTTAAGCCCCAATAAGAAACTCCCAACCATACCATGAGCGAGGATGGAAAATGACCTCGTTGGACACGCGGAATACGGTTGCTCGCTTCTTCACTACTGTGTGCGTACACCTTATCATTTTGTTTGTTGTAGCTCTCTTCTACGGTAAACATTTTTTCATCTGAAAAAAGAATTTCCCGATATTTTTTTCCCGCGTACCGCTTCAACAAAGCGCGGCATCTCTTCAGTCTCAGGTCCATTAGACGAGCATTCAAACGATGTCCTGTTTTTCTTCGATATGCCCGAAGCCCTAAGTCTTCATTTAACACCCTTTTCACCGTGGTTCTGCTTAACCCCATCTGAAGGGCCAACAGTTTCTGCTTACGTTTGGGATTTCTTTGAATTCGTGCCTTCACAGCTTTTATCACTGCTGGAGTCCTAACAGACTGAGGGCGACCACTTCTTGACCTGTCATCTACACTAGAGTCTTCATTGTATCGTTTGATGGTACGATAAACGAATCTTTTGGTTATATTCAAATTTTTCAGTATGTTAAAAATTTGAATTGGCGCGTAACCGCAACGATGCAACACAATAACTGCAACACGGTCTTCTTTAAGCGTCCACTCCATATTTAAAAATGAGTAAAATTCTAAAAGTATACATTTTTATTTTCATGAACAATACGAAATTCGAATTCAATAAACTTTTTTGTGGCCAGCATTCTAAAAGAAAAGTTTTTACTGTGTGACAATACTTATGACCTGACTATGTATTATTAAGGAATTGAATATTTTTCGACCACAGCATAAGCTCAAGTTGTAAACTTATTTTTGTTATGGTATCAATGTGGTATACTAAGGAATTGCCAGAAATAGCAGAACTATCGATTTTCTAATGTATGGGAGAAGTATCAACATAAATAATTTTATAGTTATCTAAAAACCACAAAAAACAAAGGGTTTGCATTTGATATACATATAGAGAATAAAATATTTACCGTTTGGTATTTCTGTAATTTTATTTATTTTTACGCAAAACCTGTAAAAACCTTTTTACAATGCTCAGTTCAATTTCACGTACAATGGTGGCTACAGGTTTTTATTATGTTTAATATTTAAGTTTTTTTTTATATAAAAGTACTTAGATGTGAAAAATACAATATTATGAAACTTAAATACTACTAGAGAGCTAAATCTCATAGCGATGAACCACATATAAATCCCAAGTGCGTCGTGACCCACGTTATTTAAGACTTCCCAGACCTCACGATATTAATATCGATACACTTGATATGGGTTAGGGTCTGACCTTATATCGAAATCACAGCATTATATCGAGAAAACGATTTATGTACCTCCATTGTTGAATAACCTTTTTATACGTATACGAATTAAACTCTGTATTTTAACTTTACATATTTTTAGTGGATTATCATTATAATTGTTGGGCGAAGGACTAGGTCCAAAGGACACTCCGTTTGGCGAGTAAATGCGCTGATGTTAGTGGACTGTATTAATTTCCTATTGTATCGGTCCCCACACTAGAAAAAGTATTAAAAGCTCCACCAACCTCACGACCTCCTCAGTCTGGATCAGCTCAGGTGCGGCTCGCAATGCAACTACACTGCACTTTTCTGTTGTGTAAGGACTTAGGTTTGGCACAGCCAATAATATAAAGAGTCTAAAAATATGAGGCACACGAATTTCGCACACGGAACAAAAGTTGTTTCTTTTTTTTTGTCAAACGTTGACACTAATAATAACGTCCTATGCCCGGCGTCGACCATCACTTTTCACAAACTTGAGGGTAGTCGAATAAATTGGCGGAGCAGCTGATTTTACCTTAAATCTAGGCAAGGACTGAACAATAATTTCTCTCCCAAACGAAATGTTTTGGATAAAGACATAAATTTATTTTGTAAGATTCTTTATTCAAATATTACCTACATATTAACATATACTCCGCAGAATTTTAAGAAAATGTATATTTCTAAAAGTTACAAGAATCAAAATAATAAAATCCTTAGCAGTCAATATCGAGTACAAATAATACTCCTTACTACAGATTAATACTGACTTTATGAGACCATGTGGGTAGGATAAATTTACTAACTCTCAGTTTTAAATATATGCTATTCTTCAAAATTCTTCCACAATGCTAAATAAGAATGTAAAGTAAGCATTATGTTCTTAGATATAATATTTTTCATAAACGCTTTTTAACATGGTTTTGTCCGGAATTTTTACTTCCTAGCGCGAGGTGGTCCCTGCTGGCTATTGTCAAAGGCCAGACTTCTAACCAAACTTTTGCATCGATTTCCTTCCCTAAAAAATGTAATCAAGAAAAAGAAACCCCTGCCTAAGAATAAGCTAAAGTAGTAACAATTTATCCCCTCATTCAACTCCATTAGGAACGCCATGGGACTCACACGGAAATTACGCACTTAAATCCCTCTCACATACTTACTTTCAACTCATTCAAAATTTAACTCGCGTTTTTAGTTAAGCCTCAAGTGTCAAAATATGACTTATTTAGTCCTAAATATTTTATTTTGATTGACAGAGATTATTTATTTCAAACCAATAAAAATATTTGCTTTTTCGCAATATCTTTGCCTCAATAAATAAACATAATAGGTTGTCGATCAAGTATTTTTTGTACGTTTTTTGTGCGATGCCCCACTGACTCCGCCGGCCCTCGAAACTTATTGTCCTAGAAAAACCAATACAGATTAAATTACTTTGCGAGGCAGGTTTAGAAAAAGTCTTTTTCATTGGAGATAATAACGATGAAAGTAAAACAAAGGGTACGGCTTGGGGAGGCGACGAAAAGAGAAACTAAATCGAGATTGCACATTTAAATGTAGCACACGTAAGAGTGGTCCGACAAGTTTTGTTGCAAGGTTCTGTTGTATCGAAGTTAATGGTTTTTGTATCTTTCGACTTTTACTAAAGAACACTAGATATACAAACAAACATAGACGGTTCGTATTTGGAGAAGTGGTTATTGTTATGAATGTATATCATCAGAGCTATTGGTATCATACCGCAAAGTGAAACAAAGAAATGAGACTCTTATGAAAAATAATTAAATTAAGGAAAAAAAACATGCGGGGCAGTCTTTGGGGACTGCCGATAGTAGTGAAAACTAAGTAACCTGTGAATTGTATCGTCCAGCTATTAGATTATTATTTTCGGTTTATAAAGAAGTGTTTATGATCAAGGATTAAAGTTTAAATTGGTTATTAACAATTGTTTACAAACCAAAAATTGTTCACTCAAAAAGTGCTCAACGCGCCTATAGAAAACTTAACTGTATTTCATTGTAATAAAGTCGCAATTCGAATAGATATGTATAAGTAATGCAAAGCAATCATTTAAAAGTTACATTATAAAATAAACCTGAAGTTATTATTAATAAGTTTGATATTACTGGAGCAAAACTCCGTCTTACGAATTCTTACGATCAGGACACGAGACCTGACGCGAGTTTAACATTTTTTACCCACCACAAAAAAAGTGCACAACGCCGCTAAAGAAGTTTTCACTTCAATAATACACCGGTTCTCTGCGAAAGTTTGACGTCACCGATCGAGAGAAAAGACTAAATGGAAGAAGAATTACCTGAACAAGGCTCTATAATATCGATAACTATTTTTTCAAAGCGCGTATCCCGTACTATCTGTATTACATAATATAGTAAATAAAACCTAAACAGTTTATTAAATTAAAATTCTTCTTCTTGTCTTATTTTTCTATGTTTTAAATAAAAAACGCATCATTATAAAAAAATCCTTTTTAAATAAATAAGACAGTGTTTAAATTTCTAAAAATAAGGCCTTTGAAATGAATAAGGGATTAATAGAAAGAATTGGGGATGTAAGATAAATTGTAAAACTTTGGGGTTGGGCGACTGAGACCACTTGTTAAGGCACTTCGACAGATGAATGGATTAACAAACTTTTGACACGAATATTTTCTCCTTAAGTTCGTTTTCAAATACTTTATCATGAGACTAAAGCACAGACTTATGTAAACTTTTTCCAAATTTGTAATATTTAATTAATATAGAAAAATCTAAGGAATTATAAACTTCTATTGATAAATGTCGGCAAAGAAAGGCCACCGTTTTGGTTTCCGTTTGGGGTTAGAAAGACATGTTCTACATCAATTATCACATAGCTCTTTTTCAGAAAACTATAGTCGAGTATCGACGCAAATGGAGCCCAGCTGAGCCTTGTGTCAATACTCAACAACGGACCTAGGGCTCCAAAGGGCTCCAACATTGCTTACTATTCATTTTGGCATGGTTCCCCAAAGAAAGGTTATTTTTTATAATATTAATAATTAATATCCCATTTAATCGCTCATTCACAAGTTATATATGAATTATTATCAGTCATAAGTAAGAATTATAAAAAACAAACCGTTTCTTAGGATCCCTTGTTTTAAATGGCTGTCAATGCATTAATGCCACAATTTGTGTTAATTATTAATCAAGATATTTACTATAGTGTAGATATTTACTACATATTTGTTATAGTGGTCGAGAAATTTCAACGTTAATTATAGAACATATGACCAAATGTACAGAAATTTCCTATTTATCTAAGATACTAGTCCTCTTCAGAATCCTAGGTATTGGAATAGACGCGCTCTTACTATCTTACCAAAGACATGATGATTCTAATACCGGCTGATGAATGATCAGGACTCTTTTGCGTTAACGGAAAACTTAATTCTTTACATAAAAGTAATTTTATTAAAGGATAAATAGTCAGTTAATTTTTTTATAGTTAAGGAATTGTCTACAAACCCATAACTATACTATCCAATTAGTGGCAGTGATCAATTTAAAGCTAGGAAAGGTCAACACGAAGGGCATTTGACGGCTTAATCAAGTAATATAGCATGACACTGATGGACGATCGGTTGACCGTGTGGTTTTGATCACTGAGACAATTAGAGTAATCTCGACTCGTTCCTGTAACGTAATAAAGATTGACAAACAAGTTACTCCTTGTACCAACTACAAAAGACTGTAGTTGGTAGTGGTGGTACAAGTACCACAGAAATAAAAGAATCGCACCATTTTTCATAGTTGGAGGGTAAAGAATAGGAAGTGGTCGGACGGAGATCAGCAGTATACAATATCCGCGGCTGAATGTTTAGACTGGTGGAGAGCAGACCAGTAGAAAGACGGTATGAGCCAGAAAAAAAATCTCGATGAAACGTCTTGTACAGGTAAAAGTTAATATCACAAATGTACTTTTACAACATTTAAAGGACAACCATGGAGAATGCGGAATGCGGCACACCCGTACGCATAGGCGGCGACACGGTCGAGCGCACGGACCAAGTGAAATACCTGGGATCTGTGTTTCATGCGTGGTGACATCGATTGGGACGTCAAAGCACGCACTGCTGCCGCGTGGGCCAAATGGCGTGAGGTAACTGGTGTCATTTGTGACCCCAAGATGCCAGTAAAGTTGAAGAGACAGGTTTATAAAACCATCATTAGGCCTGTCCTTTTATACGGCTGTGAAACGTAGCCGGTGTTAGAGCGACACAAGCAGGAACTGCATGTTACGGAGATGAACATGCTGCGGTGGATGTGTGGAGTGACGCAGAAGGACCGCGTTAGGAACTCCCACATTCGCGGTAGTCTTCATGTCCGTGACATTGCGGATAAACTGCAGGAGTGTCGGCTCCGTTGATACGGCCACGTTTTACGGCAACCGGATGCTAACGTGGGAAACAAATGTCTGGCCATGCCGCCTCCGCCGGGCCCCGGCAGGAGGGGTAGACCCAAAAAGTGCTGGATTGACGTCGTAAAGGGTGATATGCGTGCCAATGGCCTCACTACCAGGGATGCTGAAAACCGTGCGAAGTGGAGTAGAAAAAGTCGGAAAGCGGACCCCGGGCACCGAAACGCAAGTGTGGGTTGCAACCGGGATGAACGCTGAGATGATGATGATGGAGAATGCGGAAAATTACTTAGGAATGTCTTCTCCTAACACCTGAGTCAATATATTTTTCTATTTATTTGGTTCTTTTTAGATCTACAGCTTACCTGCAATCAAAAACATAAATGTATTGAAATTACTCGTAAATAAATTATGAGGAAGTTATTCCTTCAAATTGTTTACTAAAGTATGAAAAGTCTAAATAATTATACACGCATCAACCAAACTGAAAATTAATCAAAAATAGAAATAGCTTTGTTGTAAATAAATTTTGTATACATATTACACAAACTTTGGCAGTCATTGACTTCGGAAATACATTTTATGCCTATTCATCCACCGCAAATTCCCGCCCTTAACCTTAGAGGGGTTAGATGTAATGGGCCAATCTAGACCAAGGGACATGCCTGTGTGGCACGCCAATTAACGCGATACGTGCAAATACCTTATTTTGAAATTTAACACGAGCCTTGACATTGACATTTAAAATTTAAGGTAATTGGGAAAAGATTTATGTAAAATAATATTTGAAATTGGTTTATTTGATGGTTTAATTTTATCGTACCTACAAGATTGACTCTCATTTGCATTAAACCAATTAAACAATAAATATAAAAAATGGGTGCATTATGCCCGGAATACACATGCTACTAGAAAAGCTTCTTTCTAGCACGTGTGAGATACACATGCTCATATTCAGCATTAAAAATGGACGTTTGCGGAATTAATTAAATTCAGTTATATTATTACTTTCATAAATATAAACTTGAGCGTACATTCCATAAACACTCATTTCGGTAATAAAATATAAAATTTAAAGTTTTGTCATTGAGCCATCGTGATAAACAAATCAAGTAGCATGCTCGCATAGAATACACGTTCAGACTTGCTTTGGAGCCGCCCTTTTCTCCCCCGCGCCTCACACCAGCGTTGCCAGATGGGGGGGATTCCCTGCAAATTCGGGGGTTTTTTCGACGTTGGGTGGGAAATTCGGGGGGAAAGATTCTTTGGGGGGACCTACGGGGGGAAAAATTAAATTGGGAGAAATTTTGGAGATTTTTTAAGTGCCAATAATTCATCCATAGACACAATTACCATCACTACAATTATTATATAATACGATATATTTTTATCTTATAATTAATTATATGTTTATTTATACATAAACTTCAATTCAATCGTTCATTAATAATTCAATTCATTCGTTAGTTTGTTAATATGCCATCTCTGTCTTTTTACTCATGTTGCCGATTGACGATTGCCGATGCGATAGCAAGAGCCGAGAGTGCCTATGAGTTTCGTTATTTCATTCGTGTTGGGTTGGTAATGGTTTGTTACTGTTTCTTGTTGTTGGTTGATTTTGATGTCATGTCGTTGTCGTGTTGTTCATTTAATTTTCCAAGTTTTCTTCTTACGAATTGTTTAAAACGCAAGCAAAATGTCGAAATCTAACAAGTCATATGTCAGAATATACCGGAAAGAATGGGAAGACGAAGCGGTATTTTCAGGTTAGTAAACAATGTTTTAATTATCGTAGGTATTAGTATCGTATTTTACCATAAGTAGGTACATATGTTCTTCGAAAGGCAGCTGGCAGGAAGTGGATGAAAGAGACGAAGATCGGGCTCAGTGGCATGCATTGGCAGAGGCCTATGTCCAGCATTGGACTTCAATAGGCTGATGATGATGATAATGATGATGAGGTATGTTCTGTTGAGTACCAGGTTATTATTATAGAAACTTTACTCGGATGAAACATAAGTAATCATTAATATCATAATTCAGAATATTTCAAAAAATAATAGTGTCCCTGTTTAGACATACTACGATTATTTATATATACTTACTCAGCTACTTACTCAGTACAATAACATTTTATTTTTATGAAACAGATCGTCCTGTTCATGATGATGTCCATCATATGTTTATAAAATAAAGATATATATACCATGTCCTATCAAAAACTTACGTAAATAAAGATGAAGTTGGTGGAGGCAAATTAAAAACTACGTTTGCATTGCATTATTTTCTTTTGTGGTTTGATTATTGTTTGAATAGGTATTGATGTTGGCCGATGGGTGGTGGTACAATCATAATTCACTGGAATGCACTAACTAATTGAGTATTGGTGTTAGTTAAATAAGACGAGTAAACTAATTAGGGTTTTGGTGAGCCATATCAGTCGTTTCATTGTCTGTCTGGCTTTCTGCTCTGCCGCCTCCTACAGGAAAAAGTAGCAGAGCAGGTTTAGTGGCTGTTTTGTACATCTGTCACTTGAGGTTATGCGGCATTTTATTTTACATACATACATATAATCACGCCTCTTTCCCGTAGGGGTAGGCAGAGATTATATGTATGTATGTATTTATTTATTTATTTTATTTTATATCTGAATTAAATCTAAAAATGAGGTAAAAAATAAAGAATTATCTATCTAGCTACTTTTGCTTTTTTATTTCTCTTTTTAAAATAAGTAAAAACTGTTCGGGGGTTTTTTTTTCCAAAAGGCTTATTTTCGGGGGTATTTCGAAAAAAGTTGGGGGGAAATTCACATGGCCATCTGGCAACACTGCCTCACACCGTGTGCTAACTAGCACGAAAAATAGACCGGCTTGAGATTTAGTAGCGTGTTTGTTCACAAGCATGCTCGTTTCGTATACACGTGCTAATTGTATGCTATTAAGCAGCAACTGCTCGAAACTACCATGCTTATGTGCACGTAGCATGTGTATTCCAGGCTTTATGATTTGACTAATCTGCAGAAAGAAATGCATGTTGAAACTTGTGTTGCCTTGTTGAATCGGTACGGAAATGAAGGAATATTGGATCGAATTGTGACATGTTACAAAAAGTGGATTCTTTACGATAATCGTAAGCGAAAAATACAATGACTGACCCCAGGTCAAACGCCACAACAGTACTCTAGTCAAAGCTTATCAATAAAAAAGAATGTAATTAATCTTCACCATTATTGCTCCATGATAACCCAAGACCTCACACTGAACGAGAAACCGTTCTAACTCTACAGGAGCTGCAGTTGAAAACCATACGTCATCCACCGTACTCACCAGACCTTGCTCCAACGGACTACCATTTTTTTCGTGATTTGGACAATTTTCTACGTGATAAAAAAATTTCTTCCCAGAAGGCAGTACAAAAAGGTTTCACACAGTATTGCGAATCTTTAACACCAGAGTTTCCGTTTAGATGGCAGCAATGTATAGTGCAATGTATAATGAGGGTAAATATTTTAATTAAATAAATATGTTATATCTTAGAAAAAAACAAATTTAAAATTTTCTAATGTATATCGAGTTTAATCTTGCTCAAAAGTTTCCGTTGCATTAACAATGCTAGTAAAATCAAGTTTCCCCGGGTGAATTTCCATAAAAAACTTCTTGGCATAAGGTAGTTTTAAAAATTTTTAGTGTTAAACTAAATTAAATAATAGATTGGAGTATTGCAAATATTTAATAATTTACTTATTGTAGAATTATAAAACTTGGAAATTTAGTTAACAAACCAATAGAAAAGTTATTTTTGTATATTCAGATCGAATATTCTTTTTACCAAACTTGTGGGAGGACTCTAAGAAGTCTAATATTTCAACAGATTTGAAGATTTCCGAAAACTACTTTGACAGATAATAAACGAGTACATAGCTTTGGTCAAAACAGGCTGTAAGTATTCACATGATTAAAATAAGGAAGCACTTAAAATCTGTAAAAACAATTTTTAACGGTTGATTATTAGTACAAATTTAAGAAAGATTTCAGAACAGCATACAATAAAATTATATGTAGTTTGAATTTGGGTACACAAAATTATTTCTAACTCCTTTACCAACTTGAACAAGTTTTTCGATGAAATTAAAAGAAATAATAGTCTTTCGTTGGCTTATTAATATTCCCATAAGCGCTTGGGCTAATTCCCATTCAACACACCCCCACATTTTTCTTTTCAACTGACGGCAAAAGCAATAAAGTCCAAGTTCAAAATTTCACCGCAACTGTAGCTATTTTTAACAAGGATTTGTATACAAAACTTGTAATGGAATTGTCGAGTGCAGCCGTTTGTGACTGCGCGATTCTATGCATGCCGCAGTGCAAGTTTAAGAACAAGTTGGTTGGAAAACCGATTTACTGTTTTATTTTATTTGTGATTGTGATGGCGAATCGTAAATAGCTTTTCTGTTTATTTTATCTGTTATTACTTTAGCTATTATTTACATCAAAACTTAAGGTGTTGTAAAAGTCAGCAAATGTTACATCTTTTTACTTGTTTACAGGCAGCTAAAGGAGAATTAATACGCCATTTGGCTTTAACTTTAAAGATTCGGGGACTAGATATTAATCATCCCCCAAACCTATATGTAGCTTCATAACTCCTAAATGTAGCCTAAGCCATTGCTTAAACATATTCCATTGTTATTTTTTAAACGTGAACTTTACAATTCTGTATAAGACCTGACGCATTATACAGATTGAAATACGAGTCCATAAAGGGGAGAGATGAAAGAATACATGCAGCGGATATGAATGCTGAGACAGATATGTGGAGTTATGAAAACGGATAAAATTTTAGAAACCAAAAAGTAATACACGATTGTAAACAAATGAATAAATTATTGAACAGAAAAATGTGTAGAGTATTATGAAAAATAAAATAAAAAACATAAAGCAGATTTTTAAAATTTACATGAAAGGGTCAGTGTATGCGGAAGGGACCCCGAGATTCACCTCCACACGTTTGCGGTCACGTAATTACAAATGTACAAGCGTGTATATCCAGAACATATGTAAATGGTGACCATGTATGTATTAAAATTAAAATGCGTAAAGCTCTCGTGTAACATGCACTGATTTTACGGACAACCTATACGTGCGTGGCTCGGTTGGAATATGTATGTATAACACTAACGAAACAGTAATATACTAAATCATACTTTAATGCAATATACTAAATTGATTTTTAATAATTTTTTAATTCTTGAATGTTTTAATTCCATTCGAATGGGCGAACCCACTGCTAAATTAAAATTTAGAAGTTCTAAGATTAAAAAATAACAGTACACAGTACAGCGTACAGTATAGTAAACATAAAACAAATACTCGCGCACAAATCCCTGCCTGTAGTAACAGGAAGTGGATAATAACACCCATCCAGCCGGAGAACAAAGCTGTACACTGGCCGGGTGCCAATGGGGTTTAGCTTGATTGGCATCGTTTTGGCACAGCGTCGAAGCTGCAACAGCTGTGATCAACGGATGCCGGATATTGCGAAACATTCCCTTTCACAGCGAACGGCGAAAATACTAACAAAGTTTAATAGTTTGACACATTTTATTTAGAATTTTCAATAGTGTCGATTGGCAAAATGAAGACCGCGGAAAATTGGCTCAACGTTCATCCCCTTTTCTCGGAGCCTTAATTCCTGTACGAAACGCTTCTCAAGATCATTTACATTGCGTACTATCTAGATTTGGAATGATCGGGAAGCTCCTGATGAGGTGTGTTTGTTTTTTGTGGTAATGTTAGAATTCCCATTATGATCTTATAAGAGCGTAAAATAAATGTTTTACCCGAATAAACCTTACAACGTATTGTATTTATTACAGAATCAGCGAGTAGCAATAGAAGCTGTTAAATGCCACTATGGAAATGAAAATGTAAATCATAACAATCGGCTTACGATCGCAATATAAAAGATATTTCAAAACTAATTAAATTATGTTTGTGATAAGAAATAACATTAGAATGAAAGAGTTCCTTAAAATCGATACCGGAGTAAATATCGGAGAAAATGTTTATCTATTGAAAAATGTATTATTATATTAGTTTAAATAATTATATAAAGCATAACGCTTAAATTAAACATAAATAATATTTTAATATGGTATAGAACTTGTTTATGAATAAAATAATAATTATTAAGCCCAGAGATTGTACTAAAATATACAAGATGTAAATGCTGCATCATTCAATAAATAAAAAAGATCCTTAACAGTACACACATAATATATGTATATGTATGTATATCACCCTATTTTAACCTTTAAACTCTGGTGACCATCTAAAAAGTCTAAAACATAATTTAATTAAACCAACAAACCCAACTTTATGTACAAATCATTGAAATAATACCAACGGTAAACTTTAATTTAAATTTCACCTGAAACAAACAACGTGTTTAAGGATTAACCATTTTCGAAATGAGCGGCTAAGCCTGCGATGAATATTTGAATAAGCTAAACAACAATATTCCGTAGAGTAAAAATAGAGGCTTTTAAAATTAACGGTATCAGATTAATATGTACGAGGTCCGACTTGTGCAGATGAGAATTCTGAAACGCATATTTTAGCTTTAGCTTAGGTTACATATTTTATTTTTAAATATATTGCAATAATTGACAGACAACTATCTAGTCCCAAAGTAAGCAATAGACAGCTTGTAAGTACTAGGCAGATATAATACCTATTTATATTATTTTATATATACCTAGTCAGGTCATAAGTATTGTCACACAGTAAAAACTTTTCTTTTAGAATGCTGGCCACAAAAAAGTTTATTGAATTCGAATTTCGAATTGTTCATGAAAATAAAAATGTATAACTTTTAGAATTTTACTCATTTTTAAATATGGAGTGGACGCTTAAAGAAGACCGTGTTGCAGTTATTGCGTTGCATCGTTGCGGTTACGTGCCAATTCAAATTTTTAAAATACTGAAAAATTTGAATGTTACCAAAAGATTCGTTTATCGTACCATCAAACGATACAATGAAGATTCTAGTGTAGATGACAGGTCAAGAAGTGGTCGCCCTCGGTCTGTTAGGACTCCAGCAGTGATAAAAGCTGTAAAGGCATGAATTCAAAGAAATCCCAAACGTAAGCAGAAACTGTTGGCCCTTCAGATGGGGTTAAGCAGAACCACGGTGAAAAGGGTGTTAAATGAAGACTTAGGGCTTCGGGCATATCGAAGAAAAACAGGACATCGTTTGAATGCTCGTCTAATGGACCTGAGACTGAAGAGATGCCGCGCTTTGTTGAAGCGGTACGCGGGAAAAAAATATCGGGAAATTCTTTTTTCGGATGAAAAAATGTTTACCGTAGAAGAGAGCTACAACAAACAAAATGATAAGGTGTACGCACACAGTAGTGAAGAAGCGAGCAACCGTATTCCGCGTGTCCAACGAGGTCATTTTCCATCCTCGCTCATGGTATGGTTGGGAGTTTCTTATTGGGGCTTAACAGAGGTACATTTTTGTGAGAAAGGTGTAAAAACGAATGCTGTTGTGTATCAAAATACAGTCCTGACGAACCTTGTGGAACCTGTTTCTAATACCATGTTCAATAACAGGCACTGGGTATTCCAACAAGATTCGGCGCCAGCTCATAGAGCGAAGAGCACACAAGACTGGCTGGCGGCGCGTGAAATCGACTTCATCCGGCACGAAGACTGGCCCTCCTCCAGTCCAGATTTGAATCCGTTAGATTACAAGATATGGCAACACTTGGAGGAAAAGGCGTGCTCAAAGCCTCATCCCAATTTGGAGTCACTCAAGACATCCTTGATTAAGGCAGCCGCCGATATTGACATGGACCTCGTTCGTGCTGCGATAGACAAATGGCCGCGCAGATTGAAGGCTTGTATTCAAAATCACTGAGGTCATTTTGAATAAACTTTAATGTCATAATAATCTATGTTTTGTTAAGTTCATTTTGGTATATGAATGGTTACATAATGAATAAACTTGTTACAATTATTTTACATTAAACATGTGACAGAATTTATGACCTGACTAGGTAAATATGTTATACGCAAACGGAATCCGTAGGCGTTCCGACGTGCTAAGGCCATCGTCAAATAAAAACGTATATGTTTTTTGTTACCGATAAGATTTTAAATAATTGTTTCATAATTAGAACACTAGTTTAAGCACAAATATTAATACGCTTTCAAAGGTTTCATCGGCGTTTGAGGTAGTTGTGTTAAATGTTATCATAGGACGAAACCTGTACGGCTATTTAGATTGTCACCTCTAAGTAATACTTTTTTAAGGTACGAAAAATAGAGAGGGTTAAATTGTATTTTTAAGGCTGGCGCCAGGTACCCCGGCTCCTTAAGGAAAACTGAAAGGTGTCCATTGCTGGCTAAGAAATTAGCAGTTGAAGTATGCAGTTTGTTTCTTTTTATGACGTGATAGAAACGAAGAACTCCAAATTACAAACTGTTTTTACTTTATTTTCATCTACGTGCGTTATGTTTTGCAATTTGCAGGGTATTTTCAATATACAATGCACTCGATCAATTTACATTTAACTGGACGTAAACTAGGTACGTTTTGTGCGATTATTGAAACAGTTTTATACAATTCAAACCAATTGCACGTTGGTTTTGGCTTCCATCATTATAATTTGAGTAAAATTCATCGCAACACACGAAATAAACGTTTTTGGAAAGTTGACAACCACGCGAGTCACATTGTCACAAAAGAGAACACCCCACATTTGCTATTATTAAAATAGGTAGAGTAAGACAGAAACATGTCTCGGATTCCACCGCATAACAAGTGGTCTGCCGTCGGAAGCGCTTTCACCGGTTTCCGCTGTGGAACCCACTTTCGTTCTACATTCTGTTGTTAACTTGTTATTGTGTTCTGCGAGCATTTGTTGGGTTTTGTCTATGAATTTATTATTTATATAGTTGCAATAAGCGCCAAAACAATAATAGTACACACAAAACACAAACATAACATTTCTGATAAAATTTCAAATACTTAACTTCTAACTTACCGAAGTACCATAAAAACTATAACTAAAACAGCACATTTTAAAATGAAAGCTAACTTTCCTTTTGTGGTCCGCTAACATAACCCTTTCGTGAGATGGGTCAAGCCCTTATCCCCAGGAGGCTCCTGTAATATTGTTTACTCTGGAAATTGCGCCTTAAGCCTTTTCCGGATTGAGTTAACTCTTTCCGTTCTTTTAACTATAAGAGCGGTATGATTTATGGCGTACCCTACTGAGAATTTTTTCTAACTATGTCATATTATTCTAAAAGTTCACAACGTAGTTTGTTAATGTATATTAAAGTTCTAATATCCTAACAAGGCACCGGACTCCTCATTTTTTTATCCATTTAACCGCCACAATATCTCCTAAACAAATGGACCAATTTAAATATATTTTCTTTCGGAAGGCCTAATAAGAAACGGCATTGTTGGATATGATAGGACTTCGAAGATTAAATACTTCTCCGATTTCGTGGAAGTATAAAGTTTGTGAAAGCGTAGCATTTGAAAAAATTATTTCTACGGTCCTCAAAATATATTTATTGCATTGCTATTGTTCTTGTATATTGTTCGGTAAAATAGTTTATAATTTTTTAATAAGCTTAAAAATTATAACCACAGACTGAAAAGTTTAAATTAAATACTAACTTAAGTATTATATTAAAATGTGAGACTCTTCAATAAAGATATAATAACAAATATTTCCCATATCCCGATAAACCGTGCAATCTTTCATATATCCACCTAACAAGAGAATATTATGCGATAAAGAAAATTACTAGCCAAGAAAGATATTTCAAAATATCTTTTGTACCACATTATCGTTGAGGTTTTGCTACATAAAAGGGATGTTCAGGCGAAAAAAAGGAAAGTAAAAAATGGATAGAGCGCCTCCACCTGTTCCCCATCCGAGCATCGTTAAGCTTTAAATTAATTAAAACATACATGATAATATGACAAAAGGTATGCTTATAAGTAGAATTTGTTACATATATAATTTGTATATCTAAACTCAAGTCAAATATATAAAAAAAGATGAATTAGTCGCTGTCCAATCAAAACTATGAGTATTTTAATTCGAATTTTCATCTTTCTTCAAGCTTTTTTAAAGTATAATTTAACTGCGAGAAATGTATTGTTACTGTTTATTTTCAAAACACATATAAAAAAAACCAAGTCATGGGTTTTGCACCTTGTTGACGTGAAACTATTATAATTTATATCTTGTTCTTTCAATGGTGCATGTGTCGCTAACCTTCGTTTTATCTTAATTTATATTCACTACAGGTTTTTTTATTGCTGTGGGCCAGCAGACAGGCTAGCGACCTGCTTATAATTTAGCAGTTCCCATCGCCTATGGGTGCTTTCAACGCCAGTGGCATCGCGAACACGCTGCTGTCCCATAAGAGTACAGGAACTTGGGTCACTGATGCCGGAACACAACACAAGATTATTATGGCGGCATACTTAAGAACAAAGGTGGTCGCCATCCAAACGGGCTTGGGGCCCTACCACGTAGTTAGGGTGGGTTGTTTTGTCGCCATTTACGACAGGCAGACCCCGACCGCAGAGGTTAGTATTCTTTCTCCGCCCCTGCACGGATAAAAACAAGTGTTTCAGTTGTATTATTCTCTAACTATTGTCTTTTATATCTGCTTTGAATTTGTTTTAACTTAATAATAGCATAGTGTATCTACAATCTGAGTTAACACGCTTCCAAACTGATACACCATTCAAACCATCGTAATGTAAACAAAGAGTTCCTAACAATAGTCCATGCGGACATATTTAAATAAAGTACTGTAATAATTTACCGAGATATGTCCGAAGGGGTGAGTTGGGCTGGCGTGCCGCCAGAACCGCAGTCCATGGTTCGATTTATCTCACCCTAGGTATTTATCGTTTTAAATTGTCGCAATATATGAAATAGGATTTTGAAATATAGTTTCTTAAGACGAGATTGTTTTGAATTCAGGTAATATTATCGTATTATAAAATACTGCAATTTTATTATGTTACTTTAGTTTTGACATTAATAAAAACCTATATATAATGTAGGAGACCAAGCCGAGCCCTTTGGGCCCGGGGTCTACTCACTAGGCAAATAGCCAGGAACTTGCCAAACAATGAAGGAGGCTTTATAAAATATAAATAAATGTACAAGGACTATTCATACAGCCTAGTCTCAAAGTAAGCTGCAGAGCGTTTGTTTATGGATATTAGACAACTGATATATATTTGTATATTACTTATTTACCTTTAAATAAATATAAATTTTGTAAATAAATATAAATTATACATTAGGAACTCGTGATCTCCGCACGCGTTTCGACAGGTTTTAGCCGTTATGATACAGAGGTCGTCTTTGGGTAATCCTTAGACTGTGTTGCAGTCATTTATACCATCCGTTGTCATGCAATTTGCCAGGACTTAAAGCTGAAATTATGACACACAATTTGAGAGATACGATTTATCTTTACATATCACGCGGATATAAATAAAGCGTATGTAACAGTTATGATTTACACGGGTTGTTAGATCAGCCTCTTTATAAATGAGCCTACATTTACGAGTACGAAACAAAATACATGTAATATAATATTTGTTTAAAAGGATTCCTGTTTTATGTGATGTAAACGCCCAAACGCGTTAATTTGCTACACTGGATGCAATGTTTATTGTTATTACCAAACGTTAAGTTTATGTATCGTCTAAGTTAAGTACTACTTTTCTTTTAAGTGCCATGTTTTGTACGTTCTATATCCATCTGAAAGCGTTTGATCTTTTGAAATTGTTTTCTCAAAATTTTCCCTATAAAGCTAGATTGTAAATATAATGAAATTAAATAACATAAAATACTAAATAATTCCTCAATGTTAAACTAATTTTAATTAGGTTCCAATTCATCCAGGGCTCCAAGCCCAAGAGCCCACCAATTAACCATGGTCAGGAGTGACGGGTATACTATCCGCTCTCTCAAGGGGACAGTCCAAGCCCAGCAGTGGCATCTTGTGCTAATATTGTGAGTAACATTTTATTTTTTAACTGTCTCATATTATCTACCCATACATACACAGCTGAGCCTGCTTTTAATGATCAAATATTGTTTAAAATTATCACCATATTAATTAATGCTCATTGCTCATGTTAGACTAATTACTGTTAACATACAAATCTAAAATATTTTCATAAATTTAAATTTAAATAATTGGGCGCTTGTTAATTGGGAGATTCCTATTTCCAGTTATTTAATTAATGTCTTTATCACGTAATAAATCTCACCAATTAATTTAACATTGTAATCGGATTATTTTTATACTTTTTAACAGTTTTATTAAATTTGTAGTTAATGAATTAAACTTTATCTAAAAAAGAACATTCAGCATAATATTTAGTAATTAAAAAAAATTTTAATCCAATAAAAAAAGAGATAAACCATAGTCAACTTTAAATCTTTAGACGACAAAATGTTGTCAAATATTATACAGGACTCTTTCTGTCTCTTAAAATATCTAAAGTAAGAACCGTTTATATAAATAAAATTTATAAAAACTGTGCTTGCATATATTAATTTGCGCTAATTTGTGGGTTGCCTGGAAGCGATCGCTTTAAGTGATAAGGTCTCCCATTGTCACACAACATTATATTTCTGTATGTTTTAAATTAATTTTAAGTTAATCTGTATGCAATAAAGAGTTTTTCATTCATTCATTTATAGTTTGAAGCCAAAGTCCGATTTGAATCGATTTTACTTACTAAAAACTCAATGTGCATAAACTATTCTATAAAAAATAAATTGGTTTCCATTTGTAACAGAAATTAAGGTCGGTCTACATATTTTAGAACAATATAAAACGTAGTTGTTCGGCACTTAATTAACGATAAAATTAGATAGAGCCTTCATTGCGATCGGTCCCACGAGCATATTGTAGAGCTGTTTAATAAAGGCTTTGTTGATCCGTAAACTCTTTACTTTTTTTTAGTTATGAGGTGGAAAATATTTAATGCACACTCCGCCGCCAGGGGGGGGGGACTGGCGGGAGGGTAGTGTGGGAATTTCAGTTCAAGTGTGATATTCTTATTCAAATTAAGCTTTAAACATTTTTATAAATTCATATTAAAGAAAAAATATTTAAATTACTAATTCGATGAAAACAAATAAAAAATTCGTTCACGACACTTGAACTTGAAATTGAATTTGATGAAATTTCTTTTGGTGGTTCAGTCAAAATGATTCTCGCCACGGTGTACTCGTAAACAAAGATGATAAATGTTCACACATGGTATTTTATACTTAGACCACATAAGAGCACTTAAATGATCTAAGAGATAAAAATGCACTATTTCACAAATTACAAACATAAACAAAAATTAATATATAATTAATCTAGATACTTCCTAACATTAATACGAATCTTGTGAGCCCCTTTAATAACACCCCAAAGGTTGAATTGAAAAACGATTTATTATTATTTTTATCACAGCTTAAAGTCACCAAACCTAACTAGGGCGGTTTTATTCGCTTATATGATCGGCCAGCCCTAGGTACAGGGGTCAGTATTCTTTTTCCGCCCCTGCACAGAGAAAAATAATAAATGATGATAGAACCTGAGCATAATTGGAATTTTAATTGGTTTTATATTACATAAAAGCTTGTCTGTAATGCAATATAGTAATTTTGAAATAAAAATAAATAAATTTCTCTTTTACGGATCACGATATTGAATACAATATACATACGCTTTAAAACATATGCATATATTAAAACATCATAATTGGCAACAAAATTTTATAGCAATGTTTATTAAATTGATTTTGAATGGTCGCTTATCTCTGTTGCCGTGTTCAACAACCGTTGACGGCCATTTTACCTGCGTAGCGGCCTCCGTAGTGGCTCTCGTTACGACGGCCATTGTTGGTCGTTTTGGCGATACACTCGATATTTAATACCGATATGGAACCAATAAGTTACTGCTTTTTATTATATATCCGTCGCCCGGTTTATCCGTTCTATCCGTGTGTTTTCCACTTCAGTCTGTTTTCATACTTGTTATTAGTTGAACTAACTAATGTTCAACGTTAGTTTGCAAAGCTTGAAGACTAAACAATAACTATAAATAGAATGAAATATGTTTTTGTTTGTTCCTTATCTTTTTATCACGTTTAGTTTTAGCTTTTTTTGATAATAAGAATTAAAAATAAACTCATGATTTTTTAGATAACATCTGTAAGACTGAACCACCGTGAACAGTTAAAAATTAATTAAAAGATATTCTACTAAAGTTATAAGGACAATATTTTTTTATGATTATATATCCACAATATTCTAATAAGCTACATGCCAGATGAAACAATGTATTACCATAATAAATCAAGTGTATTGTAAATCAAAACCAATATATCAAATTAACCTTCGTTAAATAGAAGCCAAACGAAACTTCGCAACAATTTAGCAACTTTGATTAGCCGCTAAACGAGACATGCGTGGGTGAATAAAAATAATAAACTATTTACATTAACATGTAAATGGAAATACATTTTATACAATAATTGAGCTCTGACGCTTTAAAAGGATTTGAGAACTATATATAGCTGTAGCCACCATATAATATTAATAAGGAACAGGGAAAAGATTCAGCATTCAGTATTCAATACACCTTCAGTATTGATTCAGATAACCATCACTGGTGTTGTTTAATTTATAACCCAAATGGTGACCTACTGAAATACTGACCCCGTGTCACCAAAGTGGTGACCCCGACGTGATTATATCATCCGTCACCCGACGTGATTATTTCACCTGTCACCCGACGTGATTATATCACCCGTCACCCGACGTGGTCATTTCGCCCGTCAGCCGACGTGATATATCGAGACACCGAACCTCTGCCCAAATTTGCATAATGGAAGAACAGAGCAACAACACCAATGATGATTATCTGAATCAATACTGAAGGTGCATTGAATACTGAATGCTGAATATTTTCCCTGTTCCTTATTAATATTATACGGTGGCTACATAGCTAATAATTCGAAGAGAGCGTTCGAACAGACCTGTTTTTATATGCCTACAACTATTGTTCGCTTCAGAAAGACAAATTGTTCCACAATATGTTCTTATATTAACATATAATGTACTCAGTTTTAATACAACAAAAATATTGCAAAAATATTCCATAAACAAAAAATTTATTACTACATTATATTTAGAAGGTTTACCATCCGAGATTGGTTTTTTAAGAATGATATTTATAAAAAAGTATAAATATTTAACATTTCATAAATTAAAGAAATAATTTTAATAAATCTTCTCTTAAAATATTATATATAAAATGTAATAAATAAAAACTGTTCCTCACCCGACTTGAGATTCGAACAGATGTTCTGTATATAGGTGTTTCTACGCCGAGCAACGGTACCACACTGCGCTGTGATAGTCGAAGCTCACTCTTAACATTGTTGATAACACGCTAATTAGTTTTATATATTTAATTATGATCAGGTTATCAATTTCTGGGTCAAAGGAATCGATAAGCTTTTTATATAATTATTGATAGAAATACGAAAGTTTAGTACAGAAGCATTAAGAAAAAAAATTATTATCGAGTTATTGCACAGTTTTTACCGACAATTAATTTATTTTGTTAGTGAGTTATTATTATTGAGAATACCATCAATTATTGGATAGAGATTATACAATTTTACTAGTGTCAAATATATGCGCGTAGCACAGCGTAGCAAATGCATCGATCGTAGTCGGCAGTCTACGTTACGCTACAATTGTAGCGACATAAACTCAACGCATACGGATTCATTTCATTAGTTAAATAAATCAAATCAATTCTAATATTATAAACTAGCGGCCCGTCCCAGCTTCGCATGGGTATTTAACAAAAAATTAAAAATTAAACCCTTCTATTTTTTTTCGGTCTCGGGGAAAAACCTCTCCTGACGGGTTCCCCCGGCCCGGGGGGATCGAGGGATATAAGGGACTCCGGAAAAGATGTTCGACCATCCGACTACCCACTAAAAAACCCCGCTGTTCTATCGCCTACGCCCGGGCCCACGGATATATGGCCTGCCGATCTCGTGGCCCGGGCCGGCGCCGGCCCACGCTTTGTCTTAAAGCGGGCCCCTTCTAAAGTGCTGGCGCCAGGGGGTCAGGGTTTCGTCCCCCCGGCGTTCTCTTGGAGTTGGGGGTCAGCCCCCCTCAACTCTAGGAGTTGAGAGGGGCTGCGGAACAGCACGCGGCTTCTCCCTCGCGGCAATAGTGCGAGCGGCGGATCCTCCCCCGAGGGGCCGCCTGCGGCCGCTTTCTACGGCGGCCGGAGATCGTTGCCCGCCATCCGGCGCCGACGACGCGGCCTACGTTGGCGGGAGGGGAGTGCGGTGGCGGACTCCCGCTCCCGTTCCGCCGCCTCCCTTGCAGACACTACTGCCTCGCAAAAGGAGGCGACGGTCGTCCATCCAGGATCGCCCCCGACCATGGACAGAACCAGGGCCGGGAGCGATAGGTCCGCAGCCAATTCTGGACGGGACTCGCATCCCCGTCGCGTGTTAGTCAGGCGTGGGTACGACTACCAGACGACACTCCAGAAAAAGCAGAGTCGCCTGACGTCGTAGCCGGCCCAGCAAGACCAACCGACAGCGAGGATGCAATTCCCGCCCCGGGAACACTCTCTGTGCAGGCGCAGTCGAAATAGGCATGGTTTCGACTACCAAATCAGGTCCCAGGATAGAACCCGGGACCCCAATCAGTATTCGCAACCATCCCACCGGGGACTACGCCACGAACAGAGAACTAAGTTGGAAAGGATGTAAGAGGTAGACGGAAAGAAAGGTAGGACTCTGTCGCCTCGAACGGAGAGGGGAGTGAAGCGACGGATGCTCGGGCACCTCGGGTACGCACACCCGTGCACTCCTCGGACAGAGGAGCGCCCCTGAGGGCAAACCCTTCTATTTGCGTCAGGTTACTAAAAAAATAAAATTATAAAGAAAGTTTGAATATTATTATTTCTATGAGCTTTTATTTTAATGATTTTTTTTGTTATTACTTTTTATTTATTTTTCGTTATTTTTTAATAAGTATTCTAATTTTTGTAAAAACCCCAGTGACGCACGCCTACATTGCTTATGGTGCTGCCTAGCTAGCCAAACAGGGTGAGCGACTACGCAACATTTTTCTAATACTTACATTTTTAAACTCGTGATATCTTTCGAATGGAATATCCGAATTGAATAATTCAAAAAGTTATATAAAGGCATTGAAACATTTTTGAATATGAAGTGATTTATTTTGATAAGGATTAATACCAAGATCCAAATAAAGAGCCTTTTCTAGGGGCGGCATTTCAATTAAATTTTTAAAATAAAAGAACACTTATTGTGGCATAACTATAATAGTTAGACATATGCTATCGCGACACTTTTTGTAAATAATGATGTGTTCTGCAAAGTTGTAGTACATTATTTTATTCTATTATCAATAGTTTTCGCAACGCACGCGATTTAAATAATATTTTAGGTAATTTTTTTTACACTTTGGGTTACATTATCGGAGTTTTAGTAAGGATCCCTAATTTTTTTGAAAATATAATATAGCCTATGTCACCCGGGGATAGTGTAGCTTCCCACCAATGAAAGAATTTTTTAAATTGGGTCAGTAGTTTCGGAGCCTATTCAAAGCAAACAAACAAACAATCAAATCTTTCCTCTTTATAATAGTAGTATAGATTAAGTAAATCTGTCTGTCGGTTACGTTTTACGCCTAAGCTGCTGAATTTCGTTGAATCGTCGATCTAATTACGTTGAATTTCGGTATAGAGGTAGCTTGGACCTTGAAGAAGGACATAGGCTACTTTCTTAATTTACGTGACAGAACAACGTTTGCCGGTTAGCTATAGTATGTTTTAACATACTAAAAATATATTTTATTCTAACAGTTTTGACATAATATAGATTATTATTTACATCAGTTAAATAAGCATAAATGTTACTTGTTAATAATTTAAATCTAATCAATGGCAATACTTCTTTGTACGCTCTCTGGGTAATGACATGGCGTAGGGATAAATTTAATATAGGAAATGTATTTATTTCATATACTTTGTCAGGGGCAATGAAATTTCATTTGTTCTTTAAAACTAAGTGTATTTTATTCAATTGTTTTCTTGTAAGTAATAGTTAGTGATACTGATGTTAGTTTTGTATTAAATATTTAACATATAAATTAGTAACATAGTTGTAGTATTACGAATATCGTAGTCCGAATATTCATTAGTGTTCCAACAATAATAATAATCAACATTAATGTTGATATGAGTTCAAATTGGCAATCTCAGTAACGCTTGTTCCGTACGAACACTATTTGTTTAACCAACCCTCATTTCAGAATAAACACATGCTGCGCAAGCAAACCATTGAACAGTAATATATATATATATATATATATATATATATATATATATATATATATATATATATATATATATATATATATATATATATATATATATATATATATATATATATATATGTTTAATATATAAAAAATAATCCGTAATATGTATTTAATACACTTTGATAAAACGTATGTAATAAATTGTTCAAAATCGTATTACTTAAATGAACTTGCTCACTGAAGGATAAATTTGTGATACATTTGTATTGCAAGTAACTCTTAAAATAATAATTGAATTATCGAAATTAGCGGACTATATATTGATTCAATTTATGCGAAAATCTTAATAGTTCAACTTTGATGTAAAATTATCATTTTATTATATTTATGGCAAAATTTGAGGAGGATCAATAGTTATTTCATCATGTCAGTATCAAGAGGTTGCCGTTAATTATGCTCAGTTGCCGTAACACCAGACTCTGATAAGAATCTCACAAACTTTATAACCACATTATAATGAATCATTCAGTAGAGTGCTATAAAAGTCTAAGATAAAAAGAACAAGCTTTCTTGCCTAAAAAGTACAGTACTAATAGCGTAACTCTGAACCTCCGTTACCTTTTTACAGCTAATCTGTTGAAAATATCTTTTTCCCCCGTAAAAGCATCGCACAGGCTCTAATGCATGTTCAATATTCAGCAATTTCCCACTCTGTGATTATTCTGTTTCGTACACGAAGTGCGTTTTAATTTCCACAACGGAACATTAAGCCTGAATCAAATTACATTGTATTCTGCACGAATACAAATTTACGCGCATACATTTATCTACAATACATAGCATACATATAGAATATGCGATGTTTCGTCGTAAGTGCGAGTGACTAGAAAGAGATACTCGTATTTCGATTCAACTTTTAAAACTAAAATTCATTATTTACTTAAAGTTTGACTATTTACTAAAAAAACGTTTCACACAAAAAATTTCACAGCTAAATCTATAAAAAATAAATAGTTTTTCTGCACTTGGACTAAATTAAAACTACATACAATGTTAATAAAAGGTGTTTTATCATAACCGTCCATAAGTACTCTCCGCGGACGACAATAAAATGAGCGAAACCACAAAATGGTCACGGTAGTGCCGGAATGAGAGGCGGCTGTGGCTGTGGCACCCCTTCGCCGTATTCTGAATTTGAATATTCATAAAGCGAAGCGCACTCCAAACGGCTTGCGTAATGGTTTTTGCAACTACCTGAGCTACGGCAACACAAATATTTGCTGCGCTGAGTTTAAGGCAATAACTATACTTGTTTTAAAAGCTATTAAAAGCTGCTGAGAAGAGTGAGGTAACTAATTTTATTAACCATTACAATTTTTAGATATTGTAGGTAAAATTTCACTTAATTTTATACGACTATTATCTTACGACTATTATTTATATTATCAGTATATATTTCTGAAAAGTTTTACATCCAACAAAGGCTAATTTCTAAAGTAAATTAATTTTATTTACGTTAACGCAAAAAAAAACAAGACAGTCTAAAATCACTGTATAAATTGAGAAAGTATATTAACAAAGTTCTAGTTATAATGTATAACTTTAATTTTTTGTTATATATGTTTTATATATTATGTATGTTTTAATGTGTGTGATTTATATTATTATTATATAGTATATTTAATATTGAATCACATACTTTTGTCAAAATTCGTGTACACAACCCTGACTCTTTATTCTTTCCATTCTCCAACGTTAGGTTTGCTGAAAGAAAACTATTTTAGGGTTAAGCTCGTCTTTAACTTTTATGTGTGTAATTAATGTTGTGTACAAATAATAGTTAAAAATAATATAACTGAGATATGCTTGCAGTGCCAGAATAACGAGCGTATTATGAACGAAGTATGTATCAACTTCGAACAATGTGTAATATTAAATTAAAACTACAAATGCTTTAGAAGGACTCAATATATGAACGGAAAGTAATAAAAATAGTGTGGTAGGTTATAGGAAAGAACAAATAATTGGTGAAAGAATGAGCGAGATTTATTGAGTGTGAAAGAGATACGAAGAGTGACAAATAAATATGGCGTCTGAAAAGACGACGCGCTCGCGTTGTAAAAATTTTGTAATATATAAGGTGAGTTTTGCCAAGTAAAAAATTACGATTCTGAAAAATACGTGGGGCACAAATGTATCGCCATGCCGCCACCGCCGGAGCCCGGCAGGAGGGGAAACCCAAAAAGTGCTGGCTTGACGTCGTAAGTGTTGATATGCGTGTTAATGGATTGGCCACCAGGGATGCCGAAGATCGTGTGAAGTGGAGAAGAAAAAGTCGGAAAGCGGACCCCGGGCGTCGAAATGAGAGTTAGGGTTGCAACTGAGATTTAACGCTGAGTTGATGATGATCATGATATTTTGATGATAATTTCCATGATAGTATGCTAGAAAAAACTGTCTAAATAAGTGTCCCCAAAGGCAAACGGAATCAATAGTTTAAAAATTTCAATTTGCTGGGAATCCCCCTGTCTTCTGAGATCGGATACATTAGTACTTGATCCCTGAAAGATGTCTTTAAACTTCACAGTTGCTTTAAATACTTAATTTTGTGAATAAAAAGTTAGGATAAGTATGTCTATATAGATAAATACGTATTATATATGTCTTTTCTTCAATGCTGTAGGACAGCAGACAGGCTGACGGCCCGCTTAAAATTTAGCAGTTATCGTTGCCTATAGGTGTTTGCAATTCCAGTGGCATCGCGAACACGCTGCTGTCCCATAAGGGTACAGGAACTTAGGTCACTAATGCCGGAACATAACACTTGGTTATTATAGCGGCATACTTAAGACCAAAGGTGGTTGAAATCCAGACGGGCTTGAGGCCCTATCACGTAGCTAGGGTGGGTTGTTTTGTCGCCTTTTACGACAGGCCGACCGTGGCCGCAGAGGTTAGTATTCTTTCTCCCCCCTGCACGGATCAGAAGTCTTACGAAGTATATCGCAACACAGTTGCCTTTTTAACTTTCAACTTGGTTTGTGTAACCTAACCTATAACACCTACAACAAAAATATGTTTAATCAAACGAGAAGGAAAGGTTTATTTTATGTAATGTAACTTCAAACAGATCAAGCAATTACTCATAGATAATTAACAAGTTTATATTGAATTGCACAAAACAACTAATTGCGTATAATCAATATTTTATAAAATTAAAAGTATAATTTTATAATAAAATACTTATTAATTTAAAAATAAAAAATTACAATCAGAAGAATTTCATACAAAAGCGAACAAAGTTAATTTTTTCTATAAAACAATTTTCTCCGCACAAAGGTTAATAAGGTGTGTATACCAAGTACCTGCAGCAACAAAGGCTAAGAATTAATCACCCATTACCAACCCCTCTCCTCCACTCAATTCCCCCCCTGCTCTCGTTACGCATGAAAGTATACATCCACCCTCATTAATAAAATTCATATACTGATATAATAAAGCTGAAAATTGTGTATTATCGGATAATGCCGCAATCTGTCTATTGTTCAAAAGTAAAATGTTAAATGTTTGAATAAAATCTTCGAAATGCTTATGTAAAAAAGTAATAAATCTAAGATTCTAAAGGTAAAGCAGGACCTGTATATATATATAGTACACACCTTTTGTAAGTAATGGCATACACAGATATCATCGTCTTATCGCTTCTTCACAACTGATGCGCGTAAAACCTTTTTTTTATTTCCGGAGAAACCGAATGACCAATGCCACGACGGACTCTGTGCAGAAGCTGACGAGCTGACGACGTGGTCATGTCGACATCATCGTTATAACCCTACGGCGGCCGCCGTTATGCTGTAAACTGAGTTTCGATGGCCAGCGGCGGTTACAAAGGTCATCATCAATCATCATCTAAGCGTAGTATCCCGGTTGCAACCTAAACTTCCGTTTCAGTGCCCGGGGTCCGCTTTCCGACTCTTTCTACTCCACTTCGCACGGTCTTCAGCATCCCTGGTAGTGAGCCCATTGGCACGTATATCACCACGGCGGTTACAAAGGTATATCGACTAAAACTCCGGTTGATTTGCTTAGCCTCATGTGAGGGTGTCACAGGATCAACATTTCATCATTGTCCCTCCCATTGCCTTTGTAAGTAAAATAACCCTAGTTTAAATAGTTGTATTTTATTAATGCTTGGGTACATAACTAAGTGCCGAAAGGTTTTTCAAAATAAAATAATCTAATGTATATAATATATTTGAAAATATTTAAAACGGTTTGTTATTTAAGTCGTGTCATTTTAGGCTGGCGGCTCACCCAATATCAAGCAGTCATCGGTGCCTGTGTGTTTTCGACGCTTGGGACACCGTGAACACGCTACTGTCATTATGAATTTATACTTTATCATTTTGTAAAAATAAAAGCTATATAAAATAATCAAAAGCTTAAAAACTTCGAAAACAAGCCGATATATTAACAAAACTGTCAAACAAGATTTTCCACTAAGTCGAGGTTTGAAAGAAACAACACCTTTTAACAAACGACTCACAGACCTCAGACGTTCTATAGGTATTTATCACGCACTTAACACTTGGATAGTTTTACGAAACTTTGAAAACATCTGATGAGATAGGAGTTGAAACTTTTTACCAAAGTGCTCCAAAGTAGACTCATTGTTTATCTCTAAATGATAAAAGTTTCTAAGGCTTCGCGCAAAGTTACGGTTTAACTTAATTATTACAAAAGAAAAGAAAATTTCTAAAATGTAAGTAAACAAATATTTTGCAGTTATTCTAATGTTTATCTTTTAAAATAATATATTTACTTGCAGATAAATTACAGTTAAGGATTTCATACGCATATTAAGCAAGCATATTAACAAGAAGAGAAGAGAGCGATTTTGAAGGATCTTGCACACCGAGTTTAGTCAAGGACCCTAATGTAGAATGTCTTGGTGGTATCTTTTTGTGACACCTCCCTTTCTGGTGCAAAGCAGCACAATAAATAGGTGAAATACATTTTACTAAACTTGATTCCAACACCAATGAGTAAACCTAAAGGAAAGCCTTGGTGGTCTATGGTAGTTCATAATAGTGCTAGTACACAATGTACGAGTACCTATATAATTCATGCCTTTCCTTCATACCTTTTATAATGGACCTAAGAAATCTGGCACCCTTTTTCTTATTTCAGGCCGATATCACACGATAAACTGCAATTATTCTGTGCAGTCAACTTGTGAATTTAGGTTAAACGGACTAGAAAGAAATATAAGATACGCCAACCTTAGCTAAATAATCACGAGAATAAAGAACTCAAATAAACTATATTAACGAGAAAACTAATAGTCTCGGTAGAACTCCCTTTGTAGAACAGACTTACATTGAGCTCAAAAAGTAATCCCACTGGAGTCGTAGGCTACAAATTCGTTTCTCAAACACGGTAATTACCTGTGAACAAAAGAAAATACGTGTTAGGCACAGACAAAATAAAATACGCAATACTAACACGAAGTAGTTTTTTTTCTCCATGTAGAGTCGTAAAATGCTACGTGGTAGGGCCACAAACTCGCTTGGATGGCAATCACCCTTGGTCTATAAGTATGCCGCCATAATAAACTTGTGTTGTGTTCCGGCATCAGAGACCTAGGTTCCTGTACCCCTACGGCACAGCAGCGTGTTCGCGGTACCCCTGGCGTCGCAAACATCCACAGGCGACGATAACTGCTTACTGCTGTTCCTCATCAATAAAATAAAGTTATATAATATAGTAGTAGTTACAAAAAATTGATGCATTTTTTAAATTAATTCATATGTTGTTCAATGTTGTTTACTTTTCTACTATAATTAATTTGCGTATGAAACGTATAACACATGCAGAAGCTGCTTGTAAAAATAAGATGAATATGCTGTGGTAGGATGGGTGGAATAACGCAAGAGGACTACGTCAGAAGCTCCAGTTTCCGAAAAAGCTTAAATATTCAAAATATTCCGATAAAACTATTTCTGTTGGTATAATGACTAACTAGAGCCATGTAGCACGGTAACAATATTATGCACGTGAAGAGCAAAGAGTTAGCCAGGTCTGTCTGGCTCCCTGGCAGCAGAGCGAAATCTAACAAGTGTTGGCCCTAAAGTCGGGTGGTTGTAAAGTATAATGTTATTACTATTAGTATGCATGTCACAGCGTATTATTAAACTCAAGATCTGGACGCCGAAAGATGTACGAATAGAAAAAAAAATCGGATCGCGGGCCCTAGGCACCGAAGCGGAAGAGAACAGACAGCTCTACCGAGCGAAAGCTGGGATACCATCCGGGTCGGACTTCATGACGTTGATGGAACGGAGGACTTCTCTCTCGCACAGCTTTTGAGACAAACTCTGACATTGTAGAGTTTCTACATCTTCTAATGGGGATTGGCTCAACAGTTATTTAAAAAATGTGTTTAAATATTTTCAGTTTTAAAGGTAAGTGACGTCATTACACGGCACAATGCACTGTACCGTTGCCTCACTATAAATAATTAAAAAAATTGGAAGCTGTCAACACGATGTCATCCATCTCATATCTGTCAAAATTCATACGAAAAAAAGAGAAGTCGCAGGAAAAATAATTAATTTTGACATTTATAAATTTGACACATCGACAGGTTATCAATACTTGCCACTTACTTTTTATTTTCTGAGCCAACGATACAAACTATACAGTGGAATTTGAAGGGCAGAGAAGGTCAATCATATTTTATCAAAAATATCAATAAAATGTGATTTATTTTTCATAATTAATTAGTCCGTAATGATCAGTAACCTTATTCCTCTAAATGGTTTTTCAATTACAACATTCTCCAGAACGTTCATGTTGCGTACTCTCAGGATCTGGAATGAGCTTCCGGCTGAGGTTTTCTCAACGCGGTATGATATGGGGTTCTTCAAAAAAGGCGTTATAAAATGTCTTCGAGACCGACAGTGCGTTGGTGGTGCCTCTGGTGCTGCAAACGTCCATAGGCGACGGTGACCACCTGCCAGGGGGGGCCGTTTGCCTGTCTGCTGAACTCAAGCTATAAAAAAAATTAGAAAAATGAACAATGCCCATTGAAGGTGGAGATTATCCACAGTCATCAAGTCAAATTGGCTGCAAAGATTTCGCCCAAAGGCTTTATATATTTGGCAGTGTGATAGTCGGTCATCACACACATCACACGGTCATCGGTTTCACGTATTGGTCGTAAAGACGCTCGACAGCTCTAGAAAGGCACAAATAACCCTAGATTTTAAGGGATACCTTGTAAAACGCTTCCCAATCCTGCGATGTGTTCAAATTTTGCTCTTACAATTCGTTTTGGAAAGTCTTGGAGGCAACTTTATATTTTTCTTAAGGTCGGAAGTTTTAGGACCTTGCATACCCATCCTGTAGACCACTCGATAAACATTTTGTTTCCCGATCAATCAAGGGGAATTATAGAGCTAAGAATAAAACATTTTGTACCCAACAATAACCGTATAGAGCCGCGAAAACCTGCCTTGGACTTCAAATTAGACGTGACAATCAATACCCATTAGTAGTTTCATAATATTGATTATATCCATACTAATATTATAAATGCGAAAGTAACTCTGTCTGTCTGTTCCTCTTTCACGCCTAAACGGCTGAACGGATTTTGATGAAATTTGGTATGGTGATAGATGATAACCTAGAAATGGTCATAGGCTATAAATAATCACGCCATCGTTCTTAGGGGGTAGGCAGTAGGCAGATAACTAAATTGAGTTAGTGATTTTTTGTGCTTATCTGGTATCTATGAGAATCGGCCAACATCTATTTTTCATCCCCCTAAATGTTAGGGGTGACCCACGCCCAAAAAAATTTTTTTAATTTTTTGACATTTTATTATTTATATGGCAGAACAACGTTTGCCGGGTCAGCTAGTAATTAATATACAAGTAATTGTCATAAAGTAACCAATAACAAAACAAGCTGTCAATATTAAGAAGGAAGCTCTATTAAATGTTACCTTTATAAATATTGTTATAGGTAAGTAGTACATTAAATCGAAAGTGTACCTTCATGCAAGTGTACCTTCATGTAATGCAGTACATCGCATCAAGGGATTTTTAAATGTATAAAATATCTAACATAAAATATTTGACCTATATAGCGAGATCGCTTACGAAAAAATATATAAAACAAAGCCTACGAGGCTTTCTCGGGCCGAGCTATAAAGTATAAATATTTACTAGGCTCCATTATTATAAATCCTCGTTGTATACGGGTTATTCTTGGTTACAGAATGGCATGGATTTTAATCAAACTTTCAAACTCCAATTAGCCCGAACCGTATTCGCGGCCTTTATAACGAAAACTTTAATGAAATAAAACTTTTTTCTTTTAATCTAATTAGATAAATATTCCGGGTTTATGATGAGATGCGATCTTTATCGATTCACTTGCATATATAATTAAATTATTAATCTATATGTATTATACATTGATTGTTCTTCCGTTATTGATTGATAAATTTTAAATCTGTGAATACGGTTAAGTAAACTCGCTAGAAAATTAGTGAAGCAGCTTAATAGAGTCTTGTATGTTGATACTCCTTCTGAATTCTGCTTGTCAAGGGCTCCAAGCAGCTACTCTAAGTCTGCCTCTAGTGCATTCGAAGTTGTTATTTACTTCTCAATTTCACAATTAGTATTACTTCTCTGTATTATCACAAAAATTCTGTTAGTGTTCTTCAAATATGATGACGGCTTTAAATCACACGTTTTTCACTTTGATTACAAGACAACTGGTAAGAATTTCGTGTATTACAGGCATACCTATATAATGTGAAGTATGGAATTAAAATGACATGCTGAACTAAAAAAACATATATTATATATTATTTTCGTACAAAATAAGATATCAAACAGGCGTTTCTTACTTAATAATACCAATTTTTAAAATAAGAAACTTAATTTTAGAATAATTTTTAGTATATTATTTATATATTAATAATAATAATAATAATAAATTTATTTCTGAAAAGTAACATATACATATCTAGTTTAATTCACCTGGCCCCTGAACTAGTTTACACTGTATCTCGGGGGCCAGGTTCCTCTCTTGTGATCAATAATATAATGCATATGATCATAAAATTACAAAAAAGGCAGAAAACAGAAACCAAACTATATAACTAAGCAGACCCATAACAAACTAATGAGCTCGCTTGTGTATGTGTGCGTGTGTATGTGTAAGTGTGTGTGTGTGCCTGCATATATATGTGTGTGCGTGCATGTATATGTGTGTAAGAGAGAGAGAGACAGAGTGCGATATTACATTTCAATTCCCTATTTTTAGTAAATTTTCCACATCATCATAGTTAAGTGTTTTTAACCAGCTTATTATATAATGTTTAAAATAATTATTAGATTCACTTTTTATTGGTTTACTTTTGAGAATTTTATTATAAATAAAAGGGGCCGTGAAAAATATATGTTTCTGCGCTAATACTGTCCTGACTCGTGGAAGCGGACACATGTCCACACGTTTAGAACTAATATTCAGGTTTGGTACAAATTTCTTGTGATACAATCTAAGCATTTCATATAAAAAGGTTTTCCTGACCGACAAGACTTCCGCCTTTTCGTACACACTTATTGTAGGATGTCTGTAGGGCAAGTACAGGAGCACTTTGAGCAGCGCACGCTGAGCACGTTCTAATACAATCAAGCGTGAAGTGGCCGCATTACCCCAAGCACAGATACAATATCTCACAAGGCACCCACCAAGTGCTTTGTATGTCTGTATTAATAACGTATGGTCAGCCACAGTACGGAGTTTTTTAAATATATATATTAATTTTCTGATTCTGGAGGCTACTGTAGTCAAATGATCACTCCAATTGAGGTTCTCGTCAATAACAACACCCAAATATTTAATAGATGATACTCGAGACAAAGTTAGACACATACAATCACTATTGCTACCAGTGTTGCATGGGTATGTATGTATAATAGGAACATTACTTAAGTCCGGACAGGTTAAATGGGACAGGTGAAAGCATATGTATTTGCTTTTATTTATATTTAAAGACAGCAAGTTATTTTCAAGCCAATGTGTTATTTTAGCTAAGCCTAGCTCAGTCTTTTCAAATGTCTCAATCCAGTTGCTTCCATGAGTGATTAAAACCGTGTCATCAGCGTACATAATTAGATCCATACCAGGTAGAAGGTTTGTAAAAAGGTCATTTATATATACCAAGAATAAAGTAGGTCCAAGCGTACTACCTTGTGGAACCCCAAAAGTGCACGTTAACTTTTTACTTTCAAGGTCATCTATACGCACACTTTGTTCTCTGTCCCGCAGATAGCTACTGAACCAGTTCAGAACTAATCCTCTGACTCCAAGATTTTCTAGTCGGGTTAAAAGTATATAGGGCGAGACTGTATCAAAAGCTTTTTGTAAATCAAGAAATACTCCAATACATCTTTTTCCAGCATCTAGATGATTAGTGATAATGGAAGTCAATTGTAGCACTGCATCTTCAGTGGATTTATCCTTTCTAAACCCATATTGATTTGAGTTAATAAAACTATTTTTTTCAAGATACTTTACTAATCTGTCATTAACAAGTTTTTCTAAAACCTTTGAAAGTGATGAAAGTAATGAGATTGGTCTATAATTTGTAGGTTGACATTTATCACCAGATTTATAAATAGGGCATACTACAGCTTCTTTAAAAGACTGGGGGAAAATTCCAGTTTCTAAACTAAGGTTACAAAGATAACAAATTGGGTTTACAAGGACATCTATATTTTCCTTCAAGAGATTGATACTAATTTTATCCCATCCAGGGGCTGTATTTGATTTTAATCCTAAAATAATTCTTTTGATTTCAAAAGCGTCAGTAGGGCAAAAGTTCATAGAATTAACTGGTGTATTTTTTGATTTCGATAAAATGGCTAACTCCTGTTCATTCTTTCTTGTTATATCAAGTATATTTCTGGCTAATATACTGCCTACGGAACAAAAAAAGCTATTAACTGTATTGAGGGACTCAACGGGTGTATTTCCTATCTTCAGAAGGTCTTTTTGCATTTCTTTTTGAGTGTTTATGTTGCATACTTCTTTTATAATCTTCCAGGTATTTTTACTATCTTTATTATATTTTACAAACTTTTCCTGATAGTAGGTTTAATTCGGTAGGTATTATTAATTCGGTAATAAAAATATTGTATAACATATATATAATCAAATGATTAATGTGAAAATTGTAGATTTTATCTATGATTGGAATTCAAACACAGGATTATTTTGTAAACTTCAAATTTATATATATTAAAGTTTTTGACTTAATCTAAATGTAAATTGTCTTTTTATGCAAAATATTTAGAATGAAAAGTTCAACTCTTTAAAGGGATTCTTCTTAAACTATTGTAATTCAATCAAATCTTATAAAATAAATAAAAATAACTCCTAAATTAATGTCTCGTTTAAAATGTTGTAATAACCTAATGAAAATGAAGTGATTTCGTTCGTAATACTCTTCTCTATTTCTGAGAACTCGATATTACTTGTACCTGAGTTAATTACAAACCTTCGGATTATATTTCAAGCTTTCGAAATTTATTAAATACCTTAATCTTAATTACAATATAAGTCTGATTGGGTCATCTACTTTTCATAAAAGATTATGTATTCTGGTGTTTTACAAGGAGTCTATAAAACAAACATATAATGTAGCATTATAATGCAGTGAGCAGCTATAAGTTAAAATTTGACACAATCCCATAGTCTCCTGCCCCATCCAGTTTTATAGCGAAGATGTATCTAATTCAATGTATTTTTTACTATATTCCGCTCTTAGTTTAATTTGCTTTACCTTTGTTTTTCGTCGGAATGTATTATTGTATTGCACAAGTATTGTTTTAATTTATTATATGTCTGTAACTGCAAGAATCTAATCAAATACCTTTGTAATTATAGTAATAAATAAAAAAAAAATCAATTAAATCTGTACAGCACGATTAATATGTATCAAATATATTTTTTTTATAAAATAGACACCATTCATTAAAAGGTTATATCTATAAAACAAAGGAAAACATAAAATAAAGGGATGTATATCTGTTGACTAATCTAATATTTATTCATGGAGATTAAACACCAACCGTTAGTAAAATTTCTTCCATACTAATATTATAAATGCGAAAGTAACTCTGTCTGTCTGTCTGTCTGTCTGTTCCTCTTTCACGCCTAAACGGCTGAACGGATTTTGATGAAATTTGGTATGGTGATAGATGATAACCTAGAAATGGTCATAGGCTATAAATAATCACGCCATCGTTCTTAGGGGGTAGGCAGTAGGCAGATAACTAAATTGAGTTAGTGATTTTTTGTGCTTATCCGGTATCTATGAGAATCGGCCAACATCTATTTTTCATCCCCCTAAATGTTAGGGGTGACCCACGCCCAAAAAAATTTTTTTAATTTTTTGACATTTTATTATTTATATGGCAGAACAACGTTTGCCGGGTCAGCTAGTAATTAATATACAAGTAATTGTCATAAAGTAACCAATAACAAAACAAGCTGTCAATATTAAGAAGGAAGCTCTATTAAATGTTACCTTTATAAATATTGTTATAGGTAAGTAGTACATTAAATCGAAAGTGTACCTTCATGCAAGTGTACCTTCATGTAATGCAGTACATCGCATCAAGGGATTTTTAAATGTATAAAATATCTAACATAAAATATTTGACCTATATAGCGAGATCGCTTACGAAAAAATATATAAAACAAAGCCTACGAGGCTTTCTCGGGCCGAGCTATAAAGTATAAATATTTACTAGGCTCCATTATTATAAATCCTCGTTGTATACGGGTTATTCTTGGTTACAGAATGGCATGGATTTTAATCAAACTTTCAAACTCCAATTAGCCCGAACCGTATTCGCGGCCTTTATAACGAAAACTTTAATGAAATAAAACTTTTTTCTTTTAATCTAATTAGATAAATATTCCGGGTTTATGATGAGATGCGATCTTTATCGATTCACTTGCATATATAATTAAATTATTAATCTATATGTATTATACATTGATTGTTCTTCCGTTATTGATTGATAAATTTTAAATCTGTGAATACGGTTAAGTAAACTCGCTAGAAAATTAGTGAAGCAGCTTAATAGAGTCTTGTATGTTGATACTCCTTCTGAATTCTGCTTGTCAAGGGCTCCAAGCAGCTACTCTAAGTCTGCCTCTAGTGCATTCGAAGTTGTTATTTACTTCTCAATTTCACAATTAGTATTACTTCTCTGTATTATCACAAAAATTCTGTTAGTGTTCTTCAAATATGATGACGGCTTTAAGTCACACGTTTTTCACTTTGATTACAAGACAACTGGTAAGAATTTCGTGTATTACAGGCATATAATGTGAAGTATGGAATTAAAATGACATGCTGAACTAAAAAAACATATATTATATATTATTTTCGTACAAAATAAGATATCAAACAGGCGTTTCTTACTTAATAATACCAATTTTTAAAATAAGAAACTTAATTTTAGAATAATTTTTAGTATATTATTTATATATTATTAATTCGGTAATAAAAATATTGTATAACATATATATAATCAAATGATTAATGTGAAAATTGTAGATTTTATCTATGATTGGAATTCAAACACAGGATTATTTTGTAAACTTCAAATTTATATATATTAAAGTTTTTGACTTAATCTAAATGTAAATTGTCTTTTTATGCAAAATATTTAGAATGAAAAGTTCAACTCTTTAAAGGGATTCTTCTTAAACTATTGTAATTCAATCAAATCTTATAAAATAAATAAAAAGAACTCCTAAATTAATGTCTCGTTTAAAATGTTGTAATAACCTAATGAAAATGAAGTGATTTCGTTCGTAATACTCTTCTCTATTTCTGAGAACTCGATATTACTTGTACCTGAGTTAATTACAAACCTTCGGATTATATTTCAAGCTTTCGAAATTTATTAAATACCTTAATCTTAATTACAATATAAGTCTGATTGGGTCATCTACTTTTCATAAAAGATTATGTATTCTGGTGTTTTACAAGGAGTCTATAAAACAAACATATAATGTAGCATTATAATGCAGTGAGCAGCTATAAGTTAAAATTTGACACAATCCCATAGTCTCCTGCCCCATCCAGTTTTATAGCGAAGATGTATCTAATTCAATGTATTTTTTACTATATTCCGCTCTTCGTTTAATTTGCTTTACCTTTGTTTTTCGTCGGAATGTATTATTGTATTGCACAAGTATTGTTTTAATTTATTATATGTCTGTAACTGCAAGAATCTAGTCAAATACCTTTGTAATTATAGTAATAAATAAAAAAAAATCAATTAAATCTGTACAGCACGATTAATATGTATCAAATATATTTTTTTTATAAAATAGACACCATTCATTAAAAGGTTATATCTATAAAACAAAGGAAAACATAAAATAAAGGGATGTATATCTGTTGACTAATCTAATATTTATTCATGGAGATTAAACACCAACCGTTAGTAAAATTTTCATGAGCAACAGAAGTTTCCACATTAATCTTTAGATTTACAATTCATGAACATTCAGTCCACGATCCTCCCTTATAGGTTATAAACCTATAATAACGTATATCAGAATAACCGGTCACAGTGGCCAAAAGACCGCATTGCGAACCAGCTAAAAAAAGAAAACGAAAAGGTTGACAGTGACAGATAAGCGCTTCGTGGAAGGCGTGGGGAATGGATCGTATAGTACGACTGTACGAGTACATACAGGTCAAACAGCTTTTCAGCAATAAATTTTTTCCTTCAATAAATTGTTTTGATTACAACATAACATGGAAGCGAGCTTAAATTGACCAAATCCCTTGATCGGGATCAATGGATCGAAAAATTTTGATTAAATATAAGTTTTGCAACAAAAATATGCTTCCTCCTCAAAACACGAGAACTGATCTCGTACTTAAGAAAAAATCTGCAAGCCATGATTTTTATAACTATAATAATGTTAGAAATAAATAAAGAATACAAAATCTACACGGAAACCATACAAGAAATGAGCGATCATAAAATCTAGGGGAATTGTGCATATACACTTTGCATATATGTACAATGCAAATTTCCATAAATGTGGAATAAAAACCATAACTAAAAAAGGACATTGTACGGTCTTTTCTATATAACATAACAGTATATCCTTATATATACATATATATATATATATATATATATATATATATATATATATATATATATATATATATATGTGTGTGTGTGTGTGTGTGTGTATATATATATAAGAAAGTTTAAAATTGCACAATAAGAGGATTTGTGGTTGAGTAGCCATAAAAAGAGATAACCAGATGCATTGGAACATAAGAATAATGGAGAACCCTCCAAAGATTTAATATATCAGCATCCCCCAACCAATTTGTCACCTTAGATCCATTGTTTTATCTGGTTGGTCCATTTTATTACGTTTTATTGTGGATCCATTGATAAATGGTCCTCATGAGCTGGATATATCGAAATAAATATTTTGAACACGATCGTTTATATTCGTTTTTGTAAATGGCTTTACATTTTAGAAATGAGGGACCATTTTCACACTTCTATATATGTAATAGAAACAGTATTTTATATATGTAGATATAGAGGTAGTACAAATTCTAGATACTCAATTAAGTTCCGCAGGATTGTATGTATCGGCTCATAACTTTATCGTTTCTTAATTTAGGACTTTCTCGAGATTATATTAAAATGCGCGTTCTTGAGATTTTATAAACGAATAGTGATACTAGATTCAAATAAAATAATATTTTCAATTTTAAGACAGGTTACTATTACACAATTTTGGTGGAAGAAGAAGACTGCTTAACAGTTTTGGTGATAAATCCGCCCTACCTTTGTTCTTTATCGCTGGCAGAACAATGTCAATTTTAACCAATCAGCAATTACACTTAGCTAGGTAATAATTTTGATTGGATATATGATTTTTATATTCATCCCTTTTGAGAATTGGTTAAAGTATACTAGTACGAAGAAATTCGATTTAGTTTTCGTTTGTTTTCTTAAACCGATTACGGCATGAAAAAGTAATAACCGATGAAAGATAAGTCATATCGCATGTAACGTACATCGCTGTGTTTTACAGGTACGCACTACCATATCGTCTTCTACCTCAAAAACCTTATTCTAGAGCATACAGTCTTACCGATGTACCAGTTAACAAGCAAATCTAGCTTCTCAAATAAATATCCGTTCTAATCCGTACAGGGGCGAAGAAAGAATACTAACCTCTGTGGCCGGGGTCGGCCTGTCGTAATACGTGGTAGGGCCTCAAGCCCGTCTGGATGGCGACCACCTTTGGTCTTAAGTATGCCGCCATAATAACCTTGTGTTGTGTTCCGGCATTAGTGACCCAAGTTCCTGTACCCTTATGGGACAGCAGCGTATTTGCGATGTCACTGGCGTTGCAAACACCTATAGGCGACGGTAAATGCTAAATTCTAAGCGGGCTGTCAGCCTGTCTGCTGTCCTACGCAATAAAAAAAATGTATAAATTTATTGGGACATCTCGCACAGCGCCATCTAGGCCCAAAGTAAGTAACATGCCACTGTGTCAAGGGCACTAGACCACTTATATACTACATATATATTTTTCTATTGTAAATAAATATATCTCATATATAAACATCCAGACGTGGGACGAGAATCAAACACGTGACTCCGTACTCGTACCAATGTTCTCACGTTTTCAGTTTGCAATTGGTTAAAAACACCGCTCTAAACGTTATAAACCGAAACGTGAATTTCGCTAAATTTATAGAAGCACTTATAGAAGAACCAGCACTCGAGTGCGGCCACTGCAGGTTAATAAAACTGTTACGGTGCAGGCGAGCAAATACGTCTTTAAATTAGGTATACTTAACTACCGCAAGCATTCCTAAGTTTGTCTGAAACATTACTAAGAATTTTTAAAGAAAATAGATGAAACTTTCGTAGCAAAACCCCTTTTTTATTTTTTATTTACTGTTTAACAAGAGTAGATAGACTGACAGTTAATAGTTAACAGGTACTGTCGCCTATAGATGTTTGCGGCACCGCGAACACGCTACTGTCCTCGTATACTCGTAAGTAAAGGAATCTGGGTCACTAATGCGAACACAGCGCAATGTTATTATGGCGGCATATTTTACACTAGAGGTGGTTGCCATCCAGACCGGGCTTGTGGCCCTACAAGATGGGTTACTTTGTCGCCTTTTACAACAGGTCGATCCCGACCGCAGGGGGTTAGTATTTTTACACCGCCCCTGCGCGGAGAGAGCTTTCGCACATCGAAGCATCTGCTAGAATCACGGGTTCATTTCCCGTCCCGAGTATACATATTTATGTATTATATAGTAGTAGTATTTACATACACACAATATATATAGGTATATGTAGATACTTAGAAAAGTATATACGTATATCAGTTCTATATTATCGATAACATAAGCGATCTGCTGCTTACTTGGGACTAGATTTTTTTATATATTTTTACTGCTGAGGTGTGATTTTTGCAATACTAACACATTGCGAACTCGCTGCTGTCCCACAGGGCTACAAGAACCTGGGTCACTTATGCCGGAACACAAGACGATATACTTAAGACTAAGAGTGGTTGCCATCCAGACGGGCTTAGGACCCTACCACTTAACTAGGGTTGTTTTGTCGCCTTTTACGACAGATCGCCCCCGGATGCAGGGGTCAATATTGTTACTTCGCCCCTACAGGGTGAATAATGTAGTATCTCAAGCACCAAAGTGAAAGCTTCTTAAGCAACCGCAATTAAATGCCCGAAATGGTGATCACAATCTACAGTAATGGCCCTTTGTGAAACACAGAGTATTTATTTATTAAGCCAAAGACTGTCATTTATGAGTCATAACTAACATTACAGTGATGAGGGATTAGGTGGTATAATCAACACGAACGCGTGATGGATTCGTTTCTTACTATATATAACATGCATCTCTAAAACATAACAAAATGTCCACTGACGGTGAAAGAAAGCACCGAGGGAAAATTTGCACAAAGGGATCATCGAATAACTTAAGCTTCGATAATGAGGTAAACAATCAGGTTCTAACAACTTTAGTCAAAGAACATAGTTTCGTAGATACTAAAATGAAACCAAATATATTTAAAGAGAAAACTAACAGCTTATAGTTTAACTCTACCGATGACCCGTAGGAAATAAACCTATTTTAGAGAGGTTCAAGAATATAATAGAAGATATAAAACGGCCATAAAATTTGCACCACCATAAAACTAGTACGCGGTTTAACTACCAGATATACAACTAAATTTAAATGTAAATACGCAAACTTTCAAAATGTTTTAGTAGTCGTAAAACATATTGTTGGAAACTTTTGTTGCATCAACCATATATGTTGATAAAGCAAACAGAGACTGAGAATGGTCTGTTGGCGAGGTGTCGCCGCGAGGGCTCAATCTTAATTTTTTTTATCGCTGTGGAAGCAGAGGTAGAGTTAGCAGTTACGGTCCCTTAGAGATGTTCGCGACGCCAGGGGTACCACTAACACTTATGCCGTATAGCAGTGCACAACTTAAGGTGGCATTAAGGTTATTTGGAGATCAGGGACGCTTGCCTCCAGACGAGCTTGGAGTCCTACTGTAGCTAGGTTCATTTTGTCGCCTTACCGGCCACCCCTAACCACAGGGGTATAATTATAATTCTTACTCCGTCACTACACAGAGAAAATATTTAGTATTAGAAAAGTATCGTTGGACTTTTCAATACATGTACGTTGGTGATAATAAGCTTTATAAATGAAATTAAAGAGTAATATTTCCTCATAACCAAACAATTTAATAAGGGCATTATTGTGAAGATAAATAATGAAAAATTAATTTTAGTTTATTTTGTTTTTATCGGACGAGTTGGAACGTCGTTTAGTGGGCCCATTAGTCTGGAGAAGAAAACATCTTTAACTGTTATATTCATTTGGAGCACAACATCAGAAAACGAAGTGTCATCTAACATTTGATACAATTGATTATGTTCGCACCCAACCAACAAAGTCTAAACAAGGAACTTACAGACTTCATTAGCGGGTTGCATTCAACCTTAATAAAACTTACACCCAAGTAATACAATCCTTAGATCCATGAATAAGCCGTCTGAAGTTCGGAAGCGTGTCGTGTACAAAAGAGCCGTTTTGTTCACTAAGCAGTTTCAGCAGAACTACGAGTCAAAGGAGTTGATTGTTGCTTTCGCTTCTCGTTGTTTGAAGAAAATCGGTGCAATGTGTTTGAAATTTAGTTTGAAGTCGTTACCCCTTTACATGTCGCAGTGTTAATTAGACTAGTGGTGCCACGTTTTTTGATATATCTTTTATTATGGTCATGGTCATATTCTTATTTTAGGGCGAGACCACATAACATGAAAAAAAATGAACCAACACATTATTTTCTGTTTTAATTAAGTAATATATGTTATTGGCATGCTAGTTTATCAACAGCGAATTAATGACACTTTTAGGTTTCTCATTGAGGCTGGGGAATTAGATGGAACGTGTCACTGAATGACATTGACACATGAAATGGCGCATCAAAGTTCAGCCTTATCAAAATATTCACTGCTGGTATGTAGAAATCGCAGATATTCACTGTTTAAACTTAAACTTTATTATATTCGCAACATCACATTTTCGGCCACCCAAATCATACAACTATGCAACCTCCAACAATAACAGGATAAGAAAATAAATGCAACATATGCAGAAGGCAAGATAGCTTACTCGGATGAAAGAAAAATGTGTACAATACGTATCTCAAATAAAACAAATGGTTTAGCAGCGTGTAGTCTGACGACAGTTCATTTCTTTTTGTAGTCTGTGGTATGAATTCTGCGGCGAAACATCTTTTGCCGTCACGAATTGTATACAAGGGTACTGTGTGCATAACCTTTAAAGGTGAATGCTGTGCTGTGTTACAAGTATGCTAAAATTCAAATTAAGTGTTAAACGGGTAGATATCGAATAAGAGCAAGAAATCTATAACAAAGCGGTAATTTTTTTTGTAAACACATATACCTAGTCAGGTCATAAATTCTGTCACATGTTTAATGTAAAATAATTGTAACAAGTTTATTAATTATGTAACCATTCATATACCAAAATGAACTTAACAAAACATAGATTTTTATGACATTAAAGTTTATTCAAAATGACCTCCGTGATTTTGAATACAAGCCTTCAATCTGCGCGGCCAGTTGTCTATCGCAGCACGAACGAGGTCCATGTCAATATCGGCGGCTGCCTTAATCAAGGATGTCTTGAGTGACTCCAAATTGGGATGAGGCTTTGAGCACGCCTTTTCCTCGAAGTGTTGCCATATCTTGTAATCTAACGGATTCAAATCTGGACTGGAGGAGGGCCAGTCTTCGTGCCGGATGAAGTCGATTTCACGCGCCGCCAGCCAGTCTTGTGTGCTCTTCGCTCTATGAGCTGGCGCCGAATCTTGTTGGAATACCCAGTGCCTGTTATTGAACATGGTATGAGAAACAGGTTCCACAAGGTTCGTCAGGACTGTATTTTGATACACAACAGCATTCGTTTTTACACCTTTCTCACAAAAATGTACCTTTGTTAAGCCCCAATAAGAAACTCCCAACCATACCATGAGCGAGGATGGAAAATGACCTCGTTGGACACGCGGAATACGATTGCTCGCTTCTTCACTACTGTGTGCGTACACCTTATCATTTTGTTTGTTGTAGCTCTCTTCTACGGTAAACATTTTTTCATCCGAAAAAAGAATTTCCCGATATTTTTTTCCCGCGTACCGCTTCAACAAAGCGCGGCATCTCTTCAGTCTCAGGTCCATTAGACGAGCATTCAAACGATGTCCTGTTTTTCTTCGATATGCCCGAAGCCCTAAGTCTTCATTTAACACCCTTTTCACCGTGGTTCTGCTTAACCCCATCTGAAGGGCCAACAGTTTCTGCTTACGTTTGGGATTTCTTTGAATTCGTGCCTTCACAGCTTTTATCACTGCTGGAGTCCTAACAGACCGAGGGCGACCACTTCTTGACCTGTCATCTACACTAGAGTCTTCATTGTATCGTTTGATGGTACGATAAATGAATCTTTTGGTTATATTCAAATTTTTCAGTATGTTAAAAATTTGAATTGGCGCGTAACCGCAACGATACAACGCAATAACTGCAACACGGTCTTCTTTAAGCGTCCACTCCATATTTAAAAAATGAGTAAAATTCTAAAAGTATACATTTTTATTTTCATGAACAATTCGAGATTCGAATTCAATAAACTTTTTTGTGGCCAGCATTCTAAAAGAAAAGTTTTTACTGTGTGACAATACTTATGACCTGACTAGGTATATGTATATATATATATATATATATATATATATATATATATATATATATATATATATATATATATATATATATATATATATATATATATATATATATATGAATGTTTCTGTAATTTAATATATAATAATATGTTAAATTACAGAAAAATTTATAATTTAAAGGCAAATATAATGAATATTAAAAACACGAGACCGCCATCTTGAATATAATTCGCTGTCAACATATGTCAGATTAGAGTGACAAGCTGTCACTCTGACGGAGCGTCGTTCGTTGGAAGCGAGGCATGGACTTCACTTTTCGAAGTGAGAATCGCCGGGGCACCACGTTCACAACGAATCGTCGAAACCCGGCGCATTCATTTTAGTACACTGATTTAATTGTGAACAGATAAGTGCAATTCATAATTATTTAGTAATTTTAATAATTAAGATATTTTGTTTAAAATTAACGTGATCGATGAATGAAACTGACGCTGACCATTCTGAGCTTATAAATTGGTTGAGCGGGAAATTATAGGATTACTCACCCGCCACTGGGACCCCGTGCACTGATTCGTATCGGAAGCGGGCACTACGGGATCTTGCTCCCCTTTTTTTATTTGGTCAAGGTTGCCTCTACGCGCGATTCGAAGTGGACTGTGGCGCGGGGGGCAGATTGCCGCGAGAGCTGGGCCGCAGTCCTCGCCAGCAGCATGGTATTCGTCGCTTTCATAGCGGGTGTGTTGGTAAGGGATGGATAATATAGTAAGCGAGGCTTAGAAGTGGTGCGGGAGCGGGAGCGGATAGCGGAAGCGGGTGTAGGAACAGAAAGGAGAAGACCGGTGCATGCTCAACGCCCGGTGCATACATAAATAAATATATTTGAATATTGACTATTCTAGTAGAATATGTTGTGGGAATAAAACTGAGTAAAAAATTGTATGACCTACGTGCTCTGAAGGAGACGAATCCAATATAAAGTTTTACAATACAGCGCTACTTGGAATTAATAACAAGCATGTGTCGTGCACACGAGCACAGCTGCACGAGCCATTACTGGTATTGAACCTACATAAAAGAATTTATACCATATGATGCTAGACAAGTTAAATTTCTAATATCAATTGCAATTTATTTCAACCAGATGGTGCGATCAAGTAAAGGCCCCAACCTCATACAAAATTTGCTCGTGTCTTCAGAGACACTATGGTTAGGCAACGATTTATTATTTATTTCAAAATTTATACAATATTGCATTACAGACAAGCTTTTGCTCAATATTATATACAATACCAATTAAAATTACAATAATATGTTATATTTTGTAAATTATTATAAATACTTATAAACGTCATGTCAAAAATTATAAATATTAATTTATAAATTTATAAAGTCATAAAAACATTTTTAATGGTCAACAGAACTCAGTCTTTCATCTATCTCAAAGAATTCCAGACACTTGGTTAAAATTTTGAGGCACCTATCGGCAAATATATCAATTTATGCAGACGACTTTAATATTTCCTTTAGCCTGATTAGACCACGCACTAAAGGCGAGTTGTTACGGGAAATGATGGACCATCGTGACCCATGAGGGAACGACCACAGAGAGAGAGAGCAATATACTTGACAGTAAAAAAGGAAGATGACCTAGGGCTGCGACTAAGATCAGCGCACCATCATATTACTCTGTGACAGTACTCCAGCTATCTTCGATGATCCAAACTTAGGACGTATGACACGCTTGGGTAATGTGCAAATATAAATCAATGATGACCACAATGCACAAAAGTGATTGAACATGTTTGATAATCAATCACGCGGTAGCACAGAATCGGGTGAAATATGACACAGAGATATCGAATATAGGAAAAGACTGGTGGTGAGGCTGAAGGACCGTATAAAGAATGGTATGGCTTAGGTCTCAAAAGACAGTAGCCGCGGTGCGGGAAACAAAGGTGGTGCGGGTTCGATAATTAACGTGGAAAGGAAAGGAGAAACAGAAATACCCAGCAAGTCAGAAAGAGCGGCGACTCATCTGAGGTTCTCCGATCTGCTACCATCCACGACTGGTTCTGCGGTTTATAATTAGCGGTTCACAATAAAACACATATCAAATTCGTGCGGGTTTTATCAAGACTCCACGGTACGTGTACTCGACGCGGGCGCTAGTCAAGAGAGAGGGCGGCGCGGCGGTGGTCGAATACTTTTTATTCGAAATCACCGTCAGACGCCGCAGCATCTAAACTAACTTGCGGGTAGCCAGGGAAAAAAAGGATAGGATAAAGCACCTAACCAACTAGGCTACTATTTTTCAGGACAAAATGTACAGTATATATTTCAAAGCGTAACGTATATTTCAAACGTAACGGTCAATATCTAGTATTATTATTACATTTCGTGTTTTTTAACCCTAAATTTGATGAAAACCTGTATCGTAGGTCGTTTACACAAAAATAGATTGAAAGGCACATACAGAACAACCTAATATCTCGTTCTTCGTGGGTACGAAACACACACACACGTATTCGCGTGACGGAAACTGAATATTATCACTATGTATAATCTCAGTTGATTTTAAAGAAAGCACACATGTTCGTGAATGAAGCCTGCGGGAGTGGGTGTGGTCGCTAAGCCAATTCAGGTAATGTCGCACAACATGCTTTCATCGAAATCTGAACAAACGCTAGTGTTTACGATGATGCACTGGACGCTTCTGAACAAAACATTATGTTTAATGGCTTTGTGAATTCGCAGGCAGGAGACAACATTGCATTATGTATACACGTAACTAAGTACATTCAATCTATGACAATTTTGATTTTGCTTGGGAATGATACGAAAGACATCAATCCAGTCAGGCCATCTTTGCCCATTACATATAATTCTTTATACGCGCTAATGTTACGGCCTCGGGTCGATGAATGAAAATCTGACTCCAGCTTAATTTACATGTATTACTAGTTTTACAAGTTTATTATTTATCGTTCCATATGTGGACTTCAAGCAAAAGATACGTGTAAACCACATTTCCTTAATCTCGGAATATTAACATTTCCTTCAATGTATATTTATGAAGCGGCAATATTTGTTAGGAAAAATATAAATAGCTTTTCAACTTTAAAAGGCATTCGACACAACACAAAATTATGCAGTGCTACATGTCAGACTACTACTTTCAGCAAGAGTATTTTTGGTATGGGCATTAGAATATATAACCATCTTCCAACTTATATAAAGTCGGCTCAGTCTTTGAATGCCTTCAAAATGAAGTTAAATATATTTTTAATTAATAAGACTTATTATACAATTGATGATTATTTTAATGACAATTTTGATAATGTAACTAATGACTGACGTAGAAATGATTATATATTCAATAAATTGTATTCCGAAAAATAAGTGCTAATTGTGAAATATGTTATAAAAGTAAAAATTGACAATGTATATATGCTATACCTCAAAAGGGTCTATGTATAATGTATTGTTATATATAAGCATGAATAAATGGAATTGGAATTGGAATTAATAATAATGCAGATACTACTACTATTAAATTGAAATATTAATATGCCAACATTATTTATAATAGTTAAAAGTGATCGAAGCGAAGTATTCCGTCAGGTAATAAATTTTAAGGAACTACTAACAGTTAACCCAAGTTGTTTTTCGCTATAGGAATCTTTAACAAAATTAATAAATCTGAACGGTCCTTTTGTAATTGCTTTCTTTCCAAACAGGTTCAATTACAAATGGTTGACAATTTATTGTTAAACCTTGTTTATGCTGCTGAGATACTGATTCGAAATTAAACAGAGGCGGAGAAAAATACTAACTTCTGCGGCCGGGGTCGGTTTGTCGTAAAAGGCGACAAAACAACCCACCCTAGCTACGTGGCAGGGCCTCAAGCACGTCTGGATGGCGACCATCTTTGGTCTTAAGTATGACGCCATAATAACCTTATGTTGTGTTCCGGCATTAGTGAGTCCAGTTCCTGTACCCTTATGGGACTGCAGCATGTTCGTGATGCCACTGGCGTTGCAAACACCCATAAGCGATGGTAACTGCTAAATTCTAAGCGGGCCGTCAGCTTATCCGCATTCCTATAGCAATAAAAAAAGCTTATAACTTCCGGTTTATTCGTCCCTCTAAAAAGAATGGACAATATAGGTATGTATGTACCTTTACTGTCCATTGTCCTTGTCCGTTGTCCTTGTATGTACAAATATCGATGGTCTTAACTTATGTATATTTCTTAATGATGTTTTTCTTCGCCGTTAACACGTGTCAATTATTTTACGTACGATACATTAACAGATTATTCATCCATGCGACGCGACGTAATAAACTTCGTCTATGTGTACGTATCTGATTTTATATAGAATTTGAAATATGTATCGCTAGCGAACATTAAAGCGGTTGATATCTTAATTGAGTTAAATTCTCATATCAGGAATGATCGTCAAACGATATGGTATCAAAAGCTCAAATTGGAACCTTTTAGTTAATTAAATTTTAGAACGGTTATGCCCTAGGGTATGTTTTTCATATTCACGTTGTATTTTTATCAAAATGAATAGCAATTTTGACTTAAAATACGTATCAAGAGGCAGAAATTCTAAGAGATTTTTTGTCAATCTCAACTAATGTTAGATTTGCTGAATGTTTTACTTGATAAATGTCATATAGGTGGAATGAAGTATCGTTGTTGATATCTTTATTATACTTTTTATTCTCAAGTGTTTTTCAACTAATTTTGACGATCTCTATGTTCCGGAGATAGCGGGAATCAATTTAGATATTGATTGTCAGGTACAGAGTATGACGGTTATATTATATACTATAATTTTCCGTGCAGGGGCGGAGAAAGAATACCGACCTCGGCGGCCGGGGACGGCTTGTCGTAAAAGGCGACAAAACAATCCACCCTAGCTACGTGGTAGGGCCCAAGCCCGTCTGGATGGCGACCACCTTTGGGACAGCAGCGTGTTCACGATGCTACTGACGTTGCAGACACTCATAGGCGATGGTAACTGCTAAATTCTAAGCGGGCCGTCAGCCTGTCTGTTGTTCTACAGCAATAAAAAAATTGACTTACTTAAGATTATAATACAAAAACGTACTTGAACCTTATCTGTTGTGGGTTCAGTAAAAATCTAACTTTATAGTGCATATTGTGTTCACTATTTTAAGGTCTCCTTTTATAATGTATATACCTTGAAAATTATTATTAAGCTAACTTATTTTTTTTTGTTTTGTTCAAATTTATCGCTGGGGTATAACTAGTGTTTAAACTTTGATTTAAAAAAAATTGTATTTAAAATAAATTAAACTCTTGACGGTGGCTTCACCTGGCTACACATAATTTGTTCACATTATATACCTAGTCAGGTCATAAGTATTGTCACACAGTAAAAACTTTTCTTTTAGAATGCTGGCCACAAAAAAGTTTATTGAATTAGAATTTCGAATTGTTCATGAAAATAAAAATGTATAACTTTTAGAATTTTACTCATTTTTAAATATGGAGTGGACGCTTAAAGAAGACCGTGTTGCAGTTATTGCATTGCATCGTTGCGGTTACGCGCCAATTCAAATTTTTAACATACTGAAAAATTTGAATATTACCAAAAGATTCGTTTATCGTACCATCAAACGATACAATGAAGACTCTAGTGTAGATGACAGGTCAAGAAGTGGTCGCCCTCGGTCTGTTAGGACTCCAGCAGTGATAAAAGCTGTGAAGGCACGAATTCAAAGAAATCCCAAACGTAAGCAGAAACTGTTGGCCCTTCAGATGGGGTTAAGCAGAACCACGGTGAAAAGGGTGTTAAATGAAGACTTAGGGCTTCGGGCATATCGAAGAAAAACAGGACATCGTTTGAATGCTCGTCTAATGGACCTGAGACTGAAGAGATGCCGCGCTTTGTTGAAGCGGTACGCGGGAAAAAAATATCGGGAAATTCTTTTTTCGGATGAAAAAATGTTTACCGTAGAAGAGAGCTACAACAAACAAAATGATAAGGTGTACGCACACAGTAGTGAAGAAGCGAGCAACCGTATTCCGCGTGTCCAACGAGCTCATTTTCCATCCTCGCTCATGGTATGGTTGGGAGTTTCTTATTGGGGCTTAACAGAGGTACATTTTTGTGAGAAAGGTGTAAAAACGAATGCTGTTGTGTATCAAAATACAGTCCTGACGAACCTTGTGGAACCTGTTTCTCATACCATGTTCAATAACAGGCACTGGGTATTCCAACAAGATTCGGCGCCAGCTCATAGAGCGAAGAGCACACAGGACTGGCTGGCGGCGCGTGAAATCGACTTCATCCGGCACGAAGACTGGCCCTCCTCTAGTCCAGATTTGAATCCGTTAGATTACAAGATATGGCAACACTTGGAGGAAAAGGCGTGCTCAAAGCCTCATCCCAATTTGGAGTCACTCAAGACATCCTTGATTAAGGCAGCCGCCGATATTGACATGGACCTCGTTCGTGCTGCGATAGACAACTGGCCGCGCAGATTGAAGGCTTGTATTCAAAATCACGGAGGTCATTTTGAATAAACTTTAATGTCATAAGAATCTATGTTTTGTTAAGTTAATTTTGGTATATGAATGGTTACATAATTAATAAACTTGTTACAATTATTTTACATTAAACATGTGACAGAATTTATGACCTGACTAGGTACAACAATGACCAAAAAAACAGCCTTTAATATAAAAAAGGTAATTATTGCTTTATCTGTCTTATGTAGAACAAGGATATTGCTAAATTCATTCTTTGCCCCCGATATGCAACAATAACTTACCAGATTTGCAACCTCCTATTCGTAATTAATAAAAAAAAAACAAATCGGTCTTCTTACTTATACCAACTTATATCTGCATCACTATATCGCAAAATAAAAATACCCTGACTTGATAAAGCATCGTATTTGATATTCAATGTGAAAATTAAGCGCTGCCCCGCTTTCATACCTTGGTTCTTGATATTCACAACGCGATAGAATAATGCGGATTTAGTGCGGAGAAAATACGAAAATATTCTCAAAGTTTTGATAAATCACCCACCCGGTTGCGGAGATTGTGCCAAATCGCCACTGACTGCAATGGAGGAAGGCCATTTGTCGACACATAAAACGTATTGTTTTGCATCTGGATTTCGTAAATAAATTCTTGTTTTAAGTCGCACGGTATTTCAACAGGCATGTTTTATAAAGCCGAATCTCAAAACTTATGACTGAATTCAAGAATTACATAATAAAACTGTATTAAATAGTATATTAATATAATGTGTACATATAAAAAAAATACATGTTGTGAAACACGATTTATACTTTTGTTTTTAATTCTTATGTTTTTAATTAGTATAAATTCGATAAATACAAAATATAGGGGGCTGAAAGCATGTCCAGCAGGAGTTTTATAAGCCGATAATGATGAAATGAAATTGACTACGGAATCGAAAACGTAAGTTACAATTTGTTTTTTAAATTACAGTTTAGCGTATAGTCGAATTGATGAATGAAGAGTTAATATGGGCGTTGTAAAAGAAGTGATTACGGCTGAGGTTAGATTGGCTGTAGATAGTATGCAAAATGGCAAGTCTGTAGGACCGGATAAAATACCTGTGGAAGTTTTTAAAAGCAGATGAGTGGAAGTCGCTGACTTTGTTTTTTAATAAGTTATTGCAAGACTAGGCGATTTCTGATGAATGGTGCAATAGTACGCTAGTGCCCATTTTTAATTAAAAGGGGGATATACAGGTTTGTAACAATTATAGAGGAATAAACCTCATGTCGCACAGCATGAAGATTTGGGAGAAAGTAATAGCTAGGCGACTACGAGAGAAGAGCGAAATAAGGTAGAACCAATTTGGTTTCATTCCCGGGTGAGGGACTACGGATGCTATATTCGCACGTCGCTAACTGTGCGAGAAATACAGAAGTACACATAAGAACCTGCACATGGTATTCGTTGACCTCCAAAGGGCATATGATTGGGTTCCTAGAAAGGTTTTGTGGTGGGCTATGAAAGCAAAAGGAGTGCCTGTAAAGTGCTTGCATCTTATTCGTGTGATGTAGGATAAGGTAAGTACACACGTCCGGTCCCTAGCTGATGTCACAGACAAGTTTGATGTTGCGGTGGGTTTACACCAAGGATCGCCTCTTAGCTCTTATCTGTTCCTCCTGGTGGTAGATGCAGTAACATCAGAAATACAGGAGGAGGCACCTTGGTGTATGCACTTTGACGATGACATTGTGCTGGTTGAAGAAAATGCTCACGAAGTTCAGAGCAGATTAGCTAAATGGCAGGAGAGATTGGAGGGTGTTGGGTTGAAGATAAGTAGAACCAAAACTGAACATCTGTTTTGCGACTTTGGTGGAAATTCCGCCTTCACCACGATTACCTTAGGAGGCGTGTCTCTGCCAACTTGCCCCAATTTTTTTATTGCTGTGTGTGACAGCAGACAGGTTGAAGGACAGACAGCAGACAGACAGGTTGACAGGCCCGCTTAGAAATTAACTGTTACCGTCGCCTATGGATGTTTGCAACGCCAGTGGCATCGCGAACACGCTGCTGTCCTATAAGGGTACAGGAACTTGAGTCACTAATGCCGGAACACAACATAAGGTTATTATGGGGGCATACTTAAGACCAAAGGTGGTCGCAATCCAGACGGGCTTGAGGCCCTACCACGTAGCTAGGGTGAGTTGTTTAGTTGCCTTTTACGAGAGGCCGACCCCGACCGCAGAGGTTAGTATTCTTTCTCCGCCCCTGCACGGATTAATCGGTGAATAGTGGCTAGTTTCGATCCATGTATTGTATAAAAGTGTGTGTGTGTGCAATTCACATACGGCATAAGTGAAACTTCAGAAAAGTATTACAGATTAAATTTCAGATGTTAGTGTATAAAAGCTATGAAATCCCGAACAAAGAGGAGACGAAGACTATAGGAAACACTGTATACTTGTATTCAATCTCAATCTCTCGCAGGCTGAATCTAATCTATACAAATAAATAAAATTGGAGGGTCTGTTTGTAATATTAAAATAACCGCTTTCTACTAAGTGCATTCGGACGTATACAAGGACGTATACATATACGAAAACAACATTTTTTACAATTTTGTCTGTCTGTCTGTTTGTTCCAGCTGATCTCTGAAACGGCTGCACCGATTTTGACGGGACTTTCACTGGCAGATAGCTGATGTATCAAGGAGTAACATAGGCTATTTTTATTTTAGAAAAATAAAATAGATTTTGTTAAAAATGATAAGTTTTGAAAATTGTATAGCCCAATTTAAGTTGACATCAGATTTATATCATCAATCATATGAAATAGGGTTCAGCTTAGGCTGGTCTTAGTAGGTTGAATTTCTAATTTAAGTTGATCTCATATATCCAAAAAATGCTGCCCAAAATCACTATTCCACGCGGACGGAATCGCGGGCACAGCTAGTTTATGAATATTTTTAGTGTTGCTTATTCGTTTCTCAGAATTTTCAAATAACAACGATGATGAGAAAGAGTTTCACTTCAAAATACGTGTTTTCATCTGGTGCAGGGAAATGTCATAACAAATATAACTTTTGAAAATAGCTTTTTCAGATTGACCCTTATAATGATATCAAAAAAGTAATACACGAAACGCGACAGCGATCGTCTACTGCGCCAACTTGGCAAAACAATCCCGAGCACTTAAAGACAAGTGGAGGCAAAATAAACGACGAAAGAAAACACGTGAAAGGTTTCAACGAAGATAGACGGTAACTACATTACGTGACATCTATCCTCAATTGAAAAGGGACGAACACTCCCTTTTGGGGTCAAACCCTTATTGTGAATAAGTTAGTACGATAATTTGATTTCATGAATATTTTGTAAGGTTAGATAACTGGTGAAAGATGACACTTATCATACATACTTAAATTTTTACCAATTCTAATAATAAGAAGTTTATAATTAATAAAGAATTTGACTCTTCGGTTTATTAAATGTAGTAATTCAATGAGCCTTATTAAATATCCATGACCGGCCACTCAAGTGAACATAATTCCAATTTTACTAATTATTTAATCTAATTAGAATAAAAGACGACGCTTTTTAGAATACAAGAACAATACTAATTTAAAACTTATAACTTTCGTAAATTTACAATTTAAAGAAATTTTGTGTGAAAATAAATTTACTAACAATATTTAAACTATAGCCTTTCGAGATGTAAACATAAAGGCTTTCACTTGTCCCTGGCTGAAGGGTCGGAAGCAAAAGACTTGCACGTATTGTGAGGAGATTTCTGACTCTGTCTCGAACACTTTTGATTTTGTTAAAATTATTTTCTACTCATTTATATATATGTTTTTATAGAAATAATAATGTAAAAATTGTTGTATTACGAAAAATGTAAATAATGTGTAAAATAAAACGAATACTTCTGTATTCTTCTGAATTAATTTAAACTATAGCAACATAATACAAATGCTATAACTATTAGTCAATGTTAGTTTACAAAACACTTTCAGAATGTACTTCTAAATAAATGTAACAGAAGACGATTTCATATTGACATAATAATAAATTATAATAACAGCCCATGGCGTCCCACTGCAGGGCTCCAGCCTCGCCCTAGGGCCCTAGGGGATCGGACAGGGTGTCCGTCATGCTTTTCCAAGGCGGATTGACCGGTTACACATACCGGTGACCTAGGTATACAGGTATCCTCACGACGTTTTCCTCCAGCTTCGGTACATTGCAATTACATAACAAAATGCACATTAGACGAAACAATTTGCCTTAGCAGTGCACCAGACTAATCTCCGACTGTAATACCACTGTGCTACCAGCTATTTGTGCCATTGATGTATAATAATAATTTTTACCTGAATATTTAAAATCGATTTGATCCGAGCAGAACTAGGTACAGTTTATGAAATAAGAATCGGAAAATGCTAGTGTACAATTCATTGTAGGTCATCCCCTTGAACTGTGACCTGCAGCTGTGTTCGGCAGCTGCTTTGGGATCCGCGCACGTCCGATACCCATTCGAAGAGAGTGCTAAACATTAATCTTATTCGTAGAGAGGGAAATTTAATAACGGGAAAACGCAGCCAGCCGGTCATGTGGGATTAATAACGTTGTTCGAAAACCACTGGATTTTTTTCTATGAATGAAACACTTCTTCATGAATAAGAATGATGAAATCGGAAAATGTTTCATACATTATTTATTATAATTTTTTCTTATAATTATTTATTCAAAGATTACATGTTACTGTGTTACAATTTTAAGTGAAAAATGTAACAGTGTTAAAAATCCCGTTAAACGCACTCTAAGGACTTTTATAACAGCGGGTCAGTCAGTTTTAGTCACCAATCGGACAAAGCTAGAAACCATGACATTCTCGAAATAGAGTCTGCGAGTCCAGCCACACAGCTTTAGATCATGAGGTTATATAACATAAGATACAACCGACCACTAAGATGAAAATCATAACAATAGTATTTCCTCCCCTGAAGTTTCTAAACATGATAATAAAAAAGATGTGTTAATAGAAGTAACAGACAGTAATTAGTATAAAAACCCTTTGAACATTCCGGCAGGCAAACACGCCAAGCATAAATATTAAAAAACCACACCAAGATTTGCTTTTAATTTCAGACGGAAACAGAGGCTTTTGCTTGTTAAAAGCGGAAACAGCTTTGGCATTGCTCAGCAAACAATTTCAGCCGAGATTTATGAAGTTTTGTATTTCAAAAAAGCAAAATTAAAAGTTTTCTATTTACTTGCAAATTCGTTTGTTTTAAACTGTTCCATATTTTTTATTCTGTTTATACTTTAATGAGACTATTTTCTTTTAATGTTATATGTTTTGTTGTGTTGCATGTTTTTTTTTGTATTTATTTTATTCTTATATCATCAGTTTAATCATCCTAAGTGCATGTTTCGGTTGGAAAGGATTGATAGTGATGTTCAGACGTTACAAAATAGTTATTAAGATTTGATTAGTGACACCGTCTCTCTTTTATTTCAATGGTCATATATATACTGATTATTTATCACAGTATGATTAAAAGACTGTATGAAAACCTAATACTCGTACATTGCTTCACTTGCAGTTCAAACGTCTTCGTCAAGGAATGTTTAAGCATCGTAACAGTGCGACTTTAAATTTGAAACTTTAAAAATACAGAGTGATTGTAAATTGAGCTTCCCTTTAATAACAATGGACAGAACGAGTTAATCATATTCGCCCGGTTAGTGGTCAAACGTTTTGTGAAATGTGCGGTTTTCCTTTGAACTGGAGAAACCGCTCTCTACGGTATTACGATTCAAACCGGTTTTGTTTTACTGCCGCTTCACAGGAAGGTATTTAAGATGTTTGAAGTGCCCTTTATGAAGTAAGGAACGTCTTAAAATTGATTAAAATTGCCTCTTCGGTTTGAAACTTTACCAAGCATAATTCACAAAGGATAATTAACGTTATAAAAGGAATACAACGTAGAAATTAAAGACGAGGCCAGAGAGTTGAAATCGAGAGAGAATTTTTGTTTAAAACGAAGGAATAAAATCTAGTAACTCGCGGCAATAATTATAAGTTTATTTATTTATTGTTAGAACTGTGTACATTACCTATATAATGTTGGTAAGTACATTTTGTTTCAACAGTGTGCCTTTTTAAGGCGTACAATATTTATAAAGTTACTAGCTGACCCGGCAAACGTTGTTCTGCCATATAAATTAAAAAATAAACTATGTTCTTCTCCAAGGTACAATCTATCTCTGTTACCGAAATTCATCAAAATGAAAACATAACAAACAAAGTAACATTCATATTTATAATAGATGACCCAGTGAACTTCGATCTTCTTTTTCATCTAAGCGTTGTATCCCGGTCGCAACCTAAACTTCTGTTTCGGTGCCCGGGGTCCGCTTTACAACTTTTTCTACTCTACTTCGCACGGTATTCAGCATCCTTGGTAGTGAGCCCATTGGCACGCATATCCTTCCACCCTTTACGACATCCAGCCAGCACTTTTTGGGTCTACCCCTCCTGTCGGGGCCCGGCGGAGGGGGCATGACCAGAAGTTTGTTTCCCAAGTAAGCACCTGGTGAACTTCGATATTTGTATAAAATGTGGTCAAAAATTAAGCCGAACAAAACGAATTATAGGGCTAAACTAGATAAAAATCAATTGAAGCACAAATTAACATCAAAATTAGTCACTTCATCACTCTCGGAGGGAGTAAGTTATCCAGTTTTATATTAGTAGAAGATATAGTTAGAAGAATTGAACTACCAAATATGCATTAGAAGTAAATCATCAATTTTTATTGCATTTATGGTTCACTGTTTATTATAGCCAATATAATGGCTTACATATAAAGTATAGATATATGCTGTCGTGGACGTTTTCGTAAGACTATTTAAGATAAACATTTCCATTATCTATATATGTATATCTTCTATCTATATCTATATTATATATAAAAATGAATCTCTATTTCCCTTGGTCATCGCATCACGCGTGAACAGATGGAACAATTTCGCTAATTCTTTATTTGTTGTATTTATTGATGATGTCAGGAGAAGGTTCTTATGGAAGAATAAATTAAGAAAGTTTTGATGACGATTCACCATAAATTTATTAAATAAATGCATATTATTATAATTTACCACTGAAATCCTATAGACATAAGGTAGTTTGCTGTGTGTTGTCATAAGACTAAACTTGATATTTGTGTGGGCTTTTTTGCGTCAGTGACAGTCCTTAGTGATTCCTTTTCTAAACAAAAATCAGTATAAAAATTTACTCTGATCGCAACCAATTAGTAGCTTTTAGGACTCCCTAGAAAAATGATGGAGTAGGTCTATAGGTTACTCTGTACTTATCCCACATTATATGGAGACGGCACAATATGTTTTCTAACATTTGTCATGTCAATATTCACAATTTTTTCGCCACAATTTTCTCAATCTATCCATCTTTTCCTGGCTCTACCGCTCCCTCTACATCCATCCATTCTAATTTCTACCATTTTCCTTGTTACATGGAATAATATACATGGAATACTTCTTCTCCTCCTCGCATCACATGACCATTTTTATCCGTGCAGGGGCGGAAAAAGAATACTAACCTCTGCGGCCGGGGTCGGCCTGTGGTATAAGGCGACAAAACAACCCATCCTAGCTACGTGGTCTTTTAAACACACGTACCCTGCACGTCCAAATGATGTTTTTAAAGCCATAGCCAGCATTATGCTGAAATAGGTCCCATTTTAGGACTGTACAATCCTTGTATATAATATTTTCTTTATGTTTTAATGTGTCTTTGTTATGTACTTGTCCTAAATAAATTATTTTCTTTCTTTCTTTCTTTCTTTCTTTCTTTATAAAGCCGATCTACGAAGATTTGAGCAAGGGTGCTCTTCTGGAGCGTTGTCTTGGTGGATTCACTTCAAACAGCAATGAAAGCATCAACCAGCTATCTGGAAAATCGCTCCAAAAATCGATAGTGGCTCGACAAATATTATTGAAATTGTAGCTTACGCAGCAACTCAGAAAAAGAATGCGACTTTGGGTACACAATAGGGGAAGTCACTTCGAGCAAGAACTTTAATTAGGCTAAATTACAAATTGTCTTAATTGTTACTTATTGTTGATTGTTATTACTACTAAACTGTTACTGGTTCTAAATTTTATTTTAAATTTGTATTTTTTATTTTATTTACTGGGTATTGTTTTTAATTAATTTTATGAAAATTTTAAAGAACGACCTAAATTTAGTTCGAATACGAATTCCCGCCTGTTTTTTTTTCAGTTTATTTGAAATAAGTTCCTAGTTTTATGCATTGTTAGAGAGCTAAGAAAACGGCTATGTTTTTAAAATAATCTGCAAGACAAGTTTCATAACGTTTTTTTTTTATAAAAGGCATTTTAGTGGAAATAAATCTCAATAAAATATTGAAATAATATCGTTTTTCGTCTCGCATTTTTAAATTTGGACGGATAATTCGAATTACAAATAACCCTGTATACTTCTAATCAAGAAATTTAAACACTACTGCAAGTATTATTCCGGCAGCATTTAAATGAAGTATAGAAATAGAGGATTGATATCATTTAAAAACAATACGCCAATAAATAGCTGGTAGTTTAGTCTACAAAATGGTGTACCGGAATTTCAAATAAGAATTAAAATGTTTGAATTTTCATTCAATAAATGAAAGTAGAGATTGTTTTAATGTGTATTCCGTCGGAATTTCTGCACTTAATCATATTTTTTTACAAAAATTATCGTTTTTTATAACTGAGCTCTGAGCTGAGCATGATTGTTAACTAAGCTCTGTGATAACCTACCAAAGAGATCTTTTCCTAAAAAATATGGATACCTGGCCCACAGAAGCCGCCCAAGTCGTGGCGTTGCAGGATGCGGGGCATAGTCAGCGTGTTGTGGCTGCACGATTGCATCTAAGCCTCTCTGGTGTCAATAGAGTGTATCAGCATTATCGGGGAACTGATATGTTTACTCGCTGTCCAGAATCTGCTAGACATCGAGTCACGTATGAGCAAGATGACCGGTATATTGTGTTAGTTTAGACAAGATTTGATTTTATTAAAGGTAATGAAAAATATGACTAGTGCCTTGAATTTAAACGGGACACCTCAGGGATGTATTACTCATAAAAATATATATTTTGTTTATAAATTTATAATATTTTATAACCATTTATTTAAATATGTGGTTAGAACGTCCACTGTTCTAGAAAAACTTTTCAAAAACCACGAAAACCGAAACCCTCAAATCCTAAAATTCTAGCAAATGCCAAGTTGGTAGACTTCGCAAGTGTAATATCCAGAAACTAAAAAAAGGATAACAAAGTGCAACTAACTTTTAAGTGTTCAAGTTTAAATGGAAAAGTTTTCGGGGTCTGTTGGATTTATTTTTAAATTTTAAAGTAAGCTATGCCAGATTAAGTTTTTTTCTTTTTAAGGATAACATAATGTTTCCACTTTTTAGCTATTAGCATTTTTAAAAGTATTCTATTTCGAGAATATTCTACATGAACTACAAAATTTATTAACAGTTTCAAATATAATATTGATATAATTTCATTTAACTTCTAGTAAAGAGGGGTTTCTTATCTCCATTAAGAACAAAACTTTATTTTCGAATAGTTCACAAGTTTAATTCCATTGTCACCAAAATCTAATTTTCTAATTGCTCAACATGAACTATGAGCTAATTCCTCAAATTCATACTTAATATTATAAATGCGAAAGTAACTCTGTCTGTCTGTCTGTCTGTCTGTTCCTCTTTCACGCCTAAACGGCTGAACGGATTTTGATGAAATTTGGTATGGTGATAGATGATAACCTAGAAATGGTCATAGGCTATAAATAATCACGCCATCGTTCTTAGGGGGTAGGCAGTAGGCAGATAACTAAATTGAGTTAGTGATTTTTTGTGCTTATCCGGTATCTATGAGAATCGGCCAACATCTATTTTTCATCCCCCTAAATGTTAGGGGTGACCCACCCCCAAAAATTTTTTTTAATTTTTTGACATTTTATTATTTATATGGCAGAACAACGTTTGCCAGGTCAGCTAGTAGTATATAAATCATACAAACATTTCTGGCAACATTAAGCCAGCTTTTACCCTTGGAAAAGATTAGTGGGAAATCTATTTCGTGAGAAGTTGTTTATAAAGGCCATATTATAAGGCCATTGAAACTTGTACATGTTAATTATTGAACAAGTGGCGATCGTCACTTGTTTTAAACGAAGACATCAGAAAGGTAGTCGAATTATTATCGTGTTTGTGGCTTGGACTACATGACGAAAATTCTGTTTATTTATTTGCCACAAATGAATTTACTTATGAATTATCAGGCCCTTCCACATGGTTAATTGCACCAAATTTGACAAAAATAATTGTTTGCGATCAAGGGAAACTTTTACATGTTATATTTTTTATCTTGTATAATTATAAATCCATCAAATATTTTCAAATCAAAATATCTAATATCATTATAAATACTATATATAAATATTTCATTATCTTATACAAAAAAAACTCTATTAAATAAAGTTGCTTGCGTTATTTCTATTGGCTTTAAGTAATCCTAAACAGATAAAACAAAACAAAAAGAAATCTAATTAGTAAACTTCGTACATTCTATTTGTTCGAAGTTAACTAAAACTAGTTTTAGTCTGTTAATTAGCCTGTGCAAGATAGCTTTTCAACATTCACGAGACTCGTTGTGCCTCTTGCACTTAACGCGTTTGCCTGGCTCCGACTTAATGACTCTTTCCGTGCTCGTAAATTGAGTAACCTTAGTTTGCACTTTATGCCGAAATTTTGAAACCGAAGCGGAATGTTGGTTATAATGTTTTTAACTTTAAGAAGTGCAGCGCCAAATTATTTTAGGCTATTGATATAATAAGTTTAAAATAACTTATGGTGTCGTACACTGGCGACGGTGGGAAACATCGTTAGTATACCTACATATGGTAGTTTGCAACACACCTTGAACAAGCGTGATAAGTACTTATCACGCTCAAAATGGATGCTCCGCAAGCAAGACACACCAGTTGATACATACCCGGTTTATTGAAATTAAGTTAAGTACATACTTATCACGCTTGTTCAAGGTGTGTTGCAAACTACCATATGTAGGTATACTAACGATGTTTCCCACCGTCGCCAGTGTACGACACCCTAAGTTATTCTGCCTTGGATTGACTGTATACCTAGTCAGGTCATAAATTCTGTCACATGTTTAATGTAAAATAATTGTAACAAGTTTATTAATTATGTAACCATTCATATACCAAAATGAACTTAACAAAACATAGATTCTTATGACATTAAAGTTTATTCAAAATGACCTCCGTGATTTTGAATACAAGCCTTCAATCTGCGCGGCCAGTTGTCTATCGCAGCACGAACGAGGTCCATGTCAATATCGGCGGCTGCCTTAATCAAGGATGTCTTGAGTGACTCCAAATTGGGATGAGGCTTTGAGCACGCCTTTTCCTCCAAGTGTTGCCATATCTTGTAATCTAACGGATTCAAATCTGGACTGGAGGAGGGCCAGTCTACGTGCCGGATGAAGTCGATTTCACGCGCCGCCAGCCAGTCTTGTGTGCTCTTCGCTCTATGAGCTGGCGCCGAATCTTGTTGGAATACCCAGTGCCTGTTATTGAACATGGTATGAGAAACAGGTTCCACAAGGTTCGTCAGGACTGTATTTTGATACACAACAGCATTCGTTTTTACACCTTTCTCACAAAAATGTACCTCTGTTAAGCCCCAATAAGAAACTCCCAACCATACCATGAGCGAGGATGGAAAATGACCTCGTTGGACACGCGGAATACGGTTGCTCGCTTCTTCACTACTGTGTGCGTACACCTTATCATTTTGTTTGTTGTAGCTCTCTTCTACGGTAAACATTTTTTCATCCGAAAAAAGAATTTCCCGATATTTTTTTCCCGCGTACCGCTTCAACAAAGCGCGGCATCTCTTCAGTCTCAGGTCCATTAGACGAGCATTCAAACGATGTCCTGTTTTTCTTCGATATGACCGAAGCTCTAAGTCTTCATTTAACACCCTTTTCACCGTGGTTCTGCTTAACCCCATCTGAAGGGCCAACAGTTTCTGCTTACGTTTGGGATTTCTTTGAATTCGTGCCTTCACAGCTTTTATCACTGCTGGAGTCCTAACAGACCGAGGGCGACCACTTCTTGACCTGTCATCTACACTAGAGTCTTCATTGTATCGTTTGATGGTACGATAAACGAATCTTTTGGTAATATTCAAATTTTGCAGTATGTTAAAAATTTGAATTGGCGCGTAACCGCAACGATGCAACGCAATAACTGCAACACGGTCTTCTTTAAGCGTCCACTCCATATTTAAAAATGAGTACGAAAATTTTTATTTCCTAATTTTCAAGAATAACCTGATTAAGAAGATTTTCGTAATACCATTAATATAAAGCTCTAAAGTTGAAGCACAGGCTTGCTAATCAGTTTTAACTTAAAATTGACATTAAATTAAAAATCTTAATGTTTAAGCTAAAATATTATAAACCTATTTTTTCTAAAGATACTTTTGAAAGTACGTTTTAGCTTCATATGCTAGTACCAGTCAAGCCTGCATGAAAATCTAATAAAACTGGACCAAAGCAAAAGCAAAGTTCGCCCAACAAGAAAATAATGTTGGATAAATAAAACCGGACGCAGCGGAGCTGGCCCCCTTTAAACGCCGGACAGGCTCTGATCCGGCTAATCCTCAAGCTTTTAGCCTATCTAAACTCGCCAGGCTACATAAATTTCACATTTAGCCGTTCGATCTTGCCGAACGGACCCATCGAGCTTTTAAATTTCTAGAAAATGTTACTTTTATAACTAATATTTCTTAAGAGTTTAAAGCTTGTTCGACAAGAAATTTTGATTACCTTCATATACTATAAATGTATGTTAATGTAAATGTAATGTTTTCCGCTTATTCTCAGATTTATTGAAAAAATATTATTTTAATTCATATACTTTATAGGATAGAAACCAACTTCCTAACAATATTCTTTTTATTTTTTTAACAAGAATTTTATCTTTTTGTTTTGTTTTGTGACAAAAGAAAACTTTGGTTACAAAAGATGCAATATTGATTATTATAATATTGAATTGGCTAACGTGTTTTATAGATAGTTCAATTTATAATAACAGTGAACTAGCTGAGATTGTTACTTCAGTTGGGTGATTTCGATATTTTATTGGGAGGGCGAGGGTGGCGCAGAAGTGCTCTTTAGTGCGCCCCTTTCTGTGTGCTACTTGAAAATTTAATTATTTTCACAACACAATAGCAGCTTGTGTTACACCTTGCAATATGAATACGTCAGTGAACTTCGTCAGAAACTAAAGGAAGAAGTAATCGATTTGTCGCATTTTACGACGCACGCCGCACGGGTAGCAGGAACTACTCTTTTACATAAATTCAAACAAGACTACAAATAAATACAAATCTGTACATGACACCCTCGGCTCCGATGCGATGTATAGATCCATATAATTGGCCACATGTCCACTTCGAATTCATGTCATAAATCTGCATGCCTGTCACCGACAGGGCTCTGGACATGTTACAACCGAGGTGCCAGATACGATACGCTATTTGTTATTGCCACGACCAATATCGAAACGTCATATGTGCTACTGGGAAAATCGAAAATATACATAGTATGTACCACTTTAATATCAGATATTGTAACCAATTCAGTTCCAATCTTGTTTTTGAAGTAATATCTTCTTATGGGAGGGTAGCACTCAGTCTGCCTTGCATTGACTGTATACATATACACGACCCAAATTATTTAATTTGAATAAACCGGGTATGTATCAACTGGTGTGTCTTGCTTGCGGAGCATCCATTTTTTCGATTGAACCCATGTTAAATAGCGTGATACTTCAGGAAAAAAAATTTTTTTTTTAATTTAGAGGTTGGTCATCCTTATCATTTAGGGGTATGAAACATAGATGTTGGCCGATTCTCAAACCTACCCTATATGCACATATGCACACAAAATTTCATACAAATCGGTTCAGCCGTTTCGGACGAGTTTAGTAACAAACACCGCGACACGAGAATTTTATATTCAACACACTAAGACCTAATAAAGAAAGAAAACTGAATACTTAAAATATGAAAAAGATTTGACTTCCCGATAACCTAAAACCCAAATGAAATCAACTTGAGAACGCAAGTAGCGTTTAATGGCAGCGTGCAAGACTTTTTAGTCATTGAATAAATTTCTTTTATCAGAAGGATATTATAGTTCTTATTTACAAATAAAATAATGTTTATAATATAAACACTTCGTATACGATGAAGTCACCGTTAACACCTGTAATGAAGAAGAAATGGCGACAAGAGATTAAAATTACCACCCTATTAGCTAAAAGTACCCACCATCGGTATTATATAATCTTAGGATAGCGCCGAGGCGCCATCTGCCGCGTACAGCGCGCGTCGGGTACCGCCTAAAAGGCGTATAAGGGAATATATGCGTGTAATATACCTGTAATTACACGAATAACATATTAAAATAAAAGCGTGGCACATCCGTGAACATGCGACATGTTATTTTGTACGTACTCAGGAGAATTTCAAATAGTCTCATGTTCGTGGCGTGGTGGAATAAATAAGTTTTGAGAATTTAGAATGTTTAATAAGAACAAGAGCGCATATCTTCCCACTATTGGACTCAGGCCTAACCTTTCATACATCTATCGTGTTGATACGAAGTAGTTGGGTGGATTACAAACAGACGATTTCGGTGGGCAGATAGATCATTCTTTCAATTGAAGGAATAATCTGAAGTAAACTGATGGAGTCTATCTGTTACTAAATCTTTGATTTTTAATAAGTAGTCTTTGTGATTACATATTGTATTCATAGTTATAAAAATATATATTGTCTACTTTTTTTGGATTTGGGTCTTTCAAATGAGATTTTACAAAAAGACGATATCAAATTTCTTTGAGTGTGGCAACACGGTTATATTTCCTCTATTTTGTTGTTGCGCACACACAAACTCACGTAAGCAGTTGTAGAAAAAGCTTTGTTATTGCTCGAGTACCACATGTAACAACGGTAAGGTCACCATCATCTAGGGCCATTTGCAACACCAGGAACGTTGCCAACGTACTCTCATACTTGAACAAATTTGATGCCGATTTTCAAGATATCCTTTTATTAAGATTATTTTCACCACACTTTACTCTACTAATTAATGTAGGAGGAAACTCGTTTAATCCACCCTCGATTATTGTACAGAGAGGGTCACGACTTTGAATTACGACTTGAAAATTTGAAGTCAAGAACGCAAATACAATATTTTTATTACCACGACAGAGATCATCATCAAAATATAAAGTTGTTTTCAAAAGCCTCTCTCCACAAACAGTATTTGTCAATCGAAATTTGCATGCCTACTACCGTGACAGATCCTCATAAAGATCAAGAAAAGGGGGGACCCAATTATACGGAAGCCGTTGAAGCGTATAGCCTATAAATAAGATCATTTCTTATATTGTTCAGCGGAGACCTAAGGGTCCTCGCTGATAAGATTAAGTGATATCAGCCCCGCAGCGCGATTTTTTAACGCAATCACCGGAACGGCATAAAAAATTGGCCCTCATCAATTTAAAATGGATTTTAATTTACTCAAAGGTGCTCTTTATTTAAATTAGAACGAGAGCTTATCTTTTTAGAAAGCTTGATAACCTGAAACATGTTAATTCTTAACCTTCAGAATAATACAAATTGTTACGACTACCAGTTAAACATCTTGACGGCCTATTTATCCATCAAATTGTTGCAATGACTATATCTAATTGTTGGGATTTAATACAAAAATAGTTAGGATTTGAGATTGTCAATTAAATATAAAATTAGTTTGTAAAATTAATTTTATATTATGATCAAAATTTATGATTAAAGTAATTATTCTGGTCGCATCTAAAGCTTGCGCTATTACAGTTCCATCTATTTTCCCGCTCTTTAGTCGATAAAAGCAAGGCAAGGGTCTTATGAGATAATAAGAATAATGACGCCGACTAACAACATAACTAGCTCGGATGTCGAAATAGAATTTAAACACTTCAATTAAATGTAACAGAAAGTACCAATTTATAATTGCCTATGCGTGATCAATAGCAATCCTTATTCAATTTACTTGACAAAATTATCTATCTACACAAACAGACAACTACGAAGAGATTAGACGGCCGAAACGAATAAATATAGGCATAACCACGTCTGAAATGTGTTTGCTTAGTTCTCGCAAACGTAATTTGGGATGAAAGCAATCGCGTCACTTCGAGCCAACAATGTAAATAGACGTAACAAAATCGAATGCAGGACCACTTACTTTACTCACGTTTGGTGAGTTTTGTGCTTGGTTACACTTTGTTATGTGCACGACAATGTATGTACCTAATTAACTAGTAGTGTAATGAAAAGTGTGGGATGCACAAGCGGGATTTAGGAAGGGAATGGGATGTACGGATCAGGTCTTTTCCTTGCGGTGCATAGCCGAAAAGTGTTTGGCTATATAAACAAGAAGGTCTATAGCACGTTCGTGAATCTAGAAAAGGCCTATGATAGACTGGTGAGGAATGAATTGTGGTCAGCATTGTCCGTGAACGGTGTGAGCAGTATCCTCATACGAGCATTGCAATATCTTTATAGGGATTCTAGTGCTTGTGTAAGGATAAACGGGGCACACACTGAATGGTTTAATATCGAAAAAGGTGTTAGACAGGGATGTGTAGCGTCACCGTGGCTGTTTAATCTGTTCATGAACAATTGCTTGACAAATTTAAAAGAGAATGAAAGTGGGTTAATGAATGAGTTACTTCGTCAAATGTTTTCTCTATGCTGATGATCAAGTATTACTTGGAGGAGGAGTTGCAGGAGATGGTAACTGTTATGAGTGGAGCTTTTGTTAGAAAGGGAATGAAGATGAATGTAAAGAAGACGAAAGTGATGGTGTTTGAAAGAGATGAAACAGTGACAGACTGCAATATTGTGATTAGAGATGAACAAATTGAACAGGTGAATGAGTTTGTGTATCTGGGTTCAAAGTTTACAAGAGACGGAAAGTGTGAGAGTGATATTGAAAGAAGAGTGAATGCAGGAAACATGATGAATGGAGCTTTGCACTCCTTTATGAACAGTCGGAAGGTGTCTAACAAGGCTCGTCTGGCTGTACATGAGGGGGTGTTGGTTCCGACACTCATGTACGGAAGTGAAAGTTGGGTATGGCAGAAGAAACATGAAAGCAGAATAAATGCAGTTGATATGAGAGCGTTAAGAAGTATGACAGGAGTTAAACTGAGTGACAGGATAAGAAATTGTGAGATAAGGAAACGTTGTGGTCTGAAAGAAGATGTAGTGACAAAAATTGAGAAAGGTATGCTGAGATGGTTTGGCCATGTCGAGAGAATGAATGAAGAACGATTGACGAAAAAAGTGTATAAGGCGAGTGTGAATGGAAGTGTTGGAAGGAGTAGACCTAGGCGGACGTTTCGAGACCAGATCAGGGACGTCTTGAAAAAAGGCCAGGTCAAGAGTACCCTAAACCGAAGGGCATGTATGAAGGGAATAATGAAAGTGGACGAAGCGAAACAAGTATGTAAGGATCGTAGCAACTGGAAAGAAGTGATCTCTGCCTACCCCTACGGGAAAGAGGCATGATTATATGTATGTATGTACTAATTATTTTCTAAGTCTTTACTCACTCAAAGTGCGTAGGTATGTAAACTTTTTTGTTATTGATGACATACTGGCTGGTTATAAAAAAAATTCGATTAAGTTTTGTTTTTTTCATCAAATTAAATGAAAGGGAATTTGTTTGAATTTAAGTGCATTTTTATTGCTACGTTTAGTCTTAATTTTATAATTTTACCAACCATTTAAATAAAGTTAGCGACAAAATTTAATTGTTAGATATTCTTTACGTCATGGAGCAACGTCATTTGACGGCAAATGAAATGCAAAGAGCTGTAAGGATGTTGCAAGCGGTAAGTAATCAATCTCAGGTATCTCGGCATTTTGGCATTCATAGAAGTGTTATTTGTCGTCTTTGGCAGCGCTACAATAATACTAGGGAACCCACTGCACAGCATCCAAGCCGTAAAAGGAGTACAACCACTCGGCAAGACCGTTACGTACAACTGACGGCAAGACGCCAGGCGATGTTAACCGCTCGGGAGATAAGTTTGAGGCTACAAAATTCAAGTGGTGTTGATGTAAGTCCCCAAACTGTGCGAAATCGACTGCATGAGTACGGCCTACGAGCTCGACGCCCAACTAGGTGCCCACCGATACGTCACGTGAATCGCGCTCATCGAAATGAATGGTGTAGAGAACGCAGAACATGGACCCAGGGACAATGGGATAAAATTATGTTTTCCGATGAGTCGCGATTCGGGTTTAGGCCTGATACAAGAAGGGTGCGAGTGTACCGTCCGCCCGGAAATACTGAAAGGCTCAGGTGCATTTAAGAAATTCATCCATACAGCGGCTCATCCACCATCCCAAAATTTAAATTAGTACATGTTGCTTAGACTTTTTTGATGTGTGTATTATTTGTTTAAATTTTAATTACTTTAAATTTTTTTAACTTAATATGATTTGTTTTGTTAGAGATTTCTATAATGTAAAAGTTATGAATATTGTAATTATTTTAATGACCAATCATAGCAAAGGATGTGTCTTGAGTGCGGTTGAGGCGCCATCTTTACTTTAGTGAGTCAGTGGTTTTTGGTTTAAATATCCAACTTTTATTCTAGTGATGATAGCTGATCGAATTGGATCGTTGAGTTTTGTTAAAGCAATATAAAATCAGTGCCCAGAACTCGCTGCAACGTCTTATTTTTGTTACAAAATTGCTGTGAAGTGCAATGTGTGTATACATTATAAATAGTGCCGACGATATCCGTGTTTTGTGCTCACATTTTACCGTGATGACGTCCACTAAGCTCGCAAGCACTAATGACATGTATAATATGTATTTATTTATTAAAAAAAAGCATGTATGTAGTATATATTAGTCATCTATTACCCATGAATGATATGCTACTCATTTTGGGGCTATATGACGCTGTTTGACTTGTCCCAGTATACTTATTTATTTATTAATTACCCATTGGAGCCTCTGAATCAGCCATTATTAAGCACAGCAAGCTGCTCTATATAAACTTGATGATGGAGATATGAAAATTATAGTTGAAGTAGATACAGCCCAATCAACACGCGTATTATGATTTAATTAAAGACTCCCGATAGACTTCAAATCAATAGTCAGCTCGTTACTACAACAAACTTGGTACTAACAAGGTGGTCACTTTCCGAACTAACCGAGCAACGTTCCAAGTTCAACAAAACAAGAATTGAGTTAGGATTGATAACAGCTTCTAAACTAATTAAATACTCTAGCGAACTTTGAATTTTGACTTGGATATATACTCTGCGAATTAATTATTAGAGATGAACATTTCAAATTTTTCTAAAACGTCTTGGCAAACTTTCGCGACACTAACATTTATTTATTTATATTCATTTATTGTCTTTAGACAGGCATCATCTATGACAATTATCAAAGAAAACTCGACACATTTTCTACTAAAGTTCTTCACATACAGGTGACTTTGACAAACCCGTCCAAATTTTTTTTACGCACTAAACATCATTTAAGGAACCTATTTTTGCAAAAAAAATTGTATGTCAAATTTTCACCATAAAATATTTCATATAGGATCATTAATTCAATCGTACAGAATAATCATATGGTGCAAACAGCGTACGTTAACCTGTTATTACCTGTCTCTGTCACACCCGCGTAAATGAGTAGTGCGTATTCGCTCGCCCGGTGCAATGCCGCCGTCCTCGGCCTTTTACTAGGTCAGATGGAGAGGTCATTGACACTCTAGCGCCGTAATATGTAAATTGCGAGTTCTTTAAATGACTTTGTAATGCTGATTACTCAACATTTTTGTACTATGTGATACAAAATTAAAATAAATGTTTCTCATAACTTTTACTAAAGATTCTTCTGTGTGAATTTGGACGGGTTTGTCAAAGTCAACCTGTATATATAGAAATAAGACAGTATTCAGATATCTATTATATATGTATAATCCACAGAATATGGCGCATGATACTAATAAAATTAAAATTTGAATACTATTAATAACCTTCCTAATCATCAGCCATGGCCACTATATTTTTTTATGGGCGCCCCAGTCCGCCCCACTGGCTCATTATTGTCATCCCTATTACTAATACTATTTTTATGGCTTCAACGCTTGGGTATTGATTTTACCAATTTCACAGTCCAAAAAGAACCGACAGATATTTCTGTAAACCTGGACATACATCATTATCAGTAACAGTGACGTCTGACAACTATAAATATGAGACAACATAGGAATGCTGTAAATACATGCCATATATTAAATCCCATGCACTACATCTACCAATCTCATTCAGATACGCTAAATATAGATAGTAGCTGACTTTATTATTATTGAATCTTAAAATGTTATAGAATCTTCACTAAACCAATCGTGCAAACTCAATAGTAACGATATGCAATATCGAATAGTCTAATCTAACTGTAACTTGCAACTGAACTGCAACTGCAAAGTTGGATAAACGTGTTGAGAAATCGTAAGTAGCGTAAAAGATTGGTTTGCTGAGACATGGCATCACGTCTCCATTATACCTCTTCAGACGTTCCAACTTTTTATCGTGAAATATTGTGTCGTTAGTTTAGTAGAGTTATATTAAATCTTAAAAATTTTAGTTAATTCTTAAAACTGTAACGAATTTAGGGAAAGAATTTGTTAGAAATTAGATATAATGATTGCTTTATAATTCGTACAAAGGTACGAATTATAAAGCAATCATTATATCTCTCTCTAATACATTGTTTTCATGGACTAACTACAAATATTAGAAGTGTCAAATTTTTGACAGGTGTGCTGTTGTTGGATGCCAGCCCCTAAAAAGGACACCTTAACTGTTTGATCTATCCTTTTTTTGCAGCTAGAGAGCCATTAGAAGGAACGATCCCATTGTCACCTTTCACAACGCTCTGGGAATGAATTGAGGTAGCACTATATCATTCCAGGCTACGGATTTTTAGTAAATACTAGTAGTACTAGTACGAGTAGTATACATTTGGATATACATGAACTGGGTCCTTATCTAATAATAAATGCAATTATTTCTTCTTAGCCGAATTCTTCATTGCATTGCATTGAAGGTTGTGTCCTTGAAAATCAACCGTGGCTTGTCTCGTAAGCTGTTTCCATTTCGTCCGTCCTCAGCTTCTCGAATAGCTATTGGGAGTCCAGTGAGCGCGGTTACTTGGCCACACCAGCGGCTAGGTAATCGGCCACGGGGTCGCTTTCCTTCCACCTTGCCCATCACGATCAGCTTATCTAAGTTATCCAGCTGTCGTCGGGTAATATGACCAAAGCACCCAAGAATCTTCCGATAACAGATTGTTGAGAGCCTGACTTTAACGTGAAGCTGGTCCAGAATCGATTTATTTGTTCCTTTGGCCGTCCAAGGTATGCAGAGCATTCGTCTCCAACACCACATTTCGAGTGCATCTATTTTCTTGCGCTCTGATGCCCTTATTGTCCATGATTCCCTTATTGTCCAGACCAATATTCGGACTAGTCTTATTTTAGTCACGTTGGAGACCTTTCGATTGTCATTGCAGCTTTGGCCATTTATGCTCTTCTTTTGATATCTAACATACTTCCTCCTTGGTCAGTTAAGGATCCGAGGTAAACAAACTCGCTGACAAATTCTACGTGCGAGAGTTCTCCAGTTCTAGAGAGTTGGCCGGAACTGTATACAACCATAACTTTCGTTTTGGATTTATTAATAGAGAGAGCCAACAATCTACTCTCATACTCTACTCTGTGAAACAAATCAGCAAATTCCTTCTCCGATAATGCGAAAAGTGTCACAATGTGACAATCCCAAACTCTCAAACGCTTTCGTATAGTCTATGAAGTATTGGCATGTTGAATTCGCGACCCTTCTCGGTTATTTGCCTTACATTTACAATTTGTTCTCTTGTACCCGACCCCTCACAAAACCCGCTTGTTCACTGCGTATCTGCCACTGAATAAAGGATTTTAGCCTGCCGTTAATTACGGTAGTTGCTACATGTTCTCGTCAACCCCTTCTTGTTTGGGTTTGAAATTTTTCGTCACTACGATCCCTACGGCATAGCAGTTGAACTCTTGCCGAGGCTTCGTGGTACTTTGTACGGGAAAACTCAACATTGGTTTTGAGTACCTAGTTCCTTTCGTTCTCTAATAGCCATTCCATGTCTCTTCTGTAGTCCACTCTTTCCTCGGATTATCTGTAGGTGGCCTTTGAGACTCTTTGCGTGATGAGAGAATAATAGCCTTTAATCTGTTCCAACTATCGTCAATGTCATTGTGTTTGTTTATGGTCACGTTGGCTGCTTAAGTAGCGAAACATTCTCTTAAAGTGGCCCGTTGCCTCCTCTGCGATGATTGAACTGGCCGCTGACACTTCTTACCTTTAAGGCTGATATCTGCCACTAGAAGTTTGTAATCACTCCCACAATCAGCGCCAGGATATGTTTTTATAACGACAGGGTTTTGTATTAATCCTCATCGTTAATATGCGATCACTTATTGGGTTATAGACTAGCACCGACCCGTGGATTTCACCGCCACAGACAAAGCCAAAAAAACACCATTCTTGAAAAGTACACAGTATGGCCGTTTGGGGTATTGTAAAAGCCAGATCTACGCATATGAGTTTCTGTTATCCCCAAGATCTTTAAATGCAATTATACAACAATGAATTGTTTGTTTGTTAACACAAAGATTCTTTCAAGATAAAAAATGCAAACATTTTTAAGTAACTAGACGTGAACTGTTATATTTTACACAAATGCACATGTTTTAAATGAAAATTCACCAAATACATGTACTTCCATTGCTGCGTGTATATGTTTACTTAGAAAATAAACATGATGGCCATATAATTATTTCTGAGCCGAACAAGAAACCAACAGCCTAACCTACGATCAAGAGTGCTAGTTGTTAAAACATCTACAAAGTAATAGTCTCGTTAAGACATCGTATATCCAATGATTACTGAAATAGCAAGACTAGCATATATTATAGTACTCGTATATTCAACATTACAATACGTTCCATCTATGAATAATGATCTCCTAAAATGATACGACCATTCTTACACAAATTCAGTAAAATTCGCATACAAATAAAAAGATACAAAAAGCATAAAAAGAAAAATAAACTTGATAAATGGTGTTATTATTGAGTCGAAGCGAACGCGAACCCTCGAGTTCAACGGACCAGAGTTACTTCAGAACTAAAGTTTTCCTCTCATACCGCAGTTAACAGAAAGGGTTGGTTCTGCTTATTTATTTGTATTTCCTACGTTATAATTACTTCTCAAGTGAGAACATAATATTTGTCAAAATAAAGTCCTTTTTCCTTTTTAAATTAAATTTCAGAGAACTTTTTAAATCTTCCCAATAAAATTAAAAAACAAGCCAAAGATATGAATACTAAATTATTGTATATTTATCTAGAACTATCTTTAAATAACTTCTGATATAATATTTCTAAAAACCAACTACATAGGCACTAAGAAAAGATGAGCTAGCTTCAACTCATTCATATGAAAAGGACGAATCACAAATTGCGCCTTCGCCGGTCGAACCAATTGACCGCTGTGCCGTCTTTCTATAAATTCATGAGCTTCATCAATTCCATATTTACTAAGAACACTTTTTCCCTCTCACTTTTATGTTATAGGTTCCAACACTAAATTACTGTTTCACGGGTTACATTCTGACTGCATCGACTTTACACTGTGAACCCAAACTGCTATAGGGAGTATTGCTACAAATTTTTAGTTAATTATTGCACAGTGTCTTTCTGTGAACTATGATATTATTCCTTGGTGATTTTTTATTTGTTTAAATTCCTTTTTGAAAGAGGACACAAATTGATTAGTTGAGGTTTAATTTTGTTTTTCCAAAGCCAACGGCTATTGGAATTCAAACAATTAAAACGAAAATTTTAATGGAAACCTTCCCTAATAACAACGAAAGTATAAATTTATTACGAACGGCAAAACCTTTTGGAAAATGACTGTCAATAGAAATACGCCTTTTTTTAACTTCTGCACATTCTTGCAGCCTACTTAGACATTGACAATCGTTAAATCGCTGCCATTGAGGACCACACCAGTGATTCTCATAAGGGTGTATAGCGATAATTCCGAAAACGGTTAACATCTCCCCTCGCCAGTGCGTACACAAATAAAATACACGCTGATTCGCATCCCCTTTGTGGGTATCTCAGTGTGTACCATTCACATATTTTATTAGGGAACATGGCTTCGAGGTTCCGCTATTTATTTTCTCCAATGTATTACTTTCCGATGCTCTCTTCGTGTTGTTAAAGGATATGGAATTTAGCAGAAATATGATATCTTCATTTTATTTCGCATTCGACGTGTGCTTTACTGACTTTTTCACATAGAAATACCGTTGGGCGAAGGCCGAGATCAGTTTTATGCATATAGCATATATATTCATTGCTGTATCAATACAGTATATAATAAAAGCTTGTTTCAGTAAATATAAATAAATATATACATGAATATAATGGGGCAATTCACACTGCCCAAGGTAAGTAGCATAGCACTTGTTTTATGGGTACTAGATAACTAATATACTCCATATACTTTTTTGTTAATAAATACATTTTATACATAAACACCAAGACGCGGGACGAGAATCGTACTGGTGATAAATTACTATACTTAGTTTCATAAAGTTTTCACATTGGCACCTGAGTGCTCTGTTGCGGACAGTCACGGAACGAATATTCACGACTTTTATACATTTTTTTTAATTTAAGAAATGACAAGAGGCTGACGGCCTAGTATAGTATGGTAGGCTAAGTAGTAAGTAGCTACCGACGCCTACAGATGTGTACGACGCCAGGGGCAGCGCTAACACGCTGCCGTACGCCTAGGAGATCTGGCACCTGGATGCCCACCGACTGGATGACTGCCTAGCAAAACATAGATCATGCGACACGGAATTTTGGTGCCCATCTACTTCAAGTTTTCCAGGAGCAACTGCCGTCTAACATGAGATGAGAGAGAAATACACCGGAGAAGATCTTGGTAGTGCCCCCCTTACTTTAGTATTCAGCAAATAATAGTCCTTAAAACAGCCAGATTCGTGAAAATTAATAGTGACATTAAACGTTTAATTTTGATTCCAGTCATTAATCCAAGTAAGAATATTACCTAAAAAGAGTATTTTTCAAAAGCAATTTTAATAAAAGCTCTCGTAATATATATACCCTGGGACCTAGACTACATTATTCACAGATATCCATCACTGTCCCAAAAAGTAAAATGGACAAAAGAACAAATCGCACGAGATTATTGTGACACTTTTATTATTTTGCGTGAAAAGCTTTTTATAAAAATGCTACGAAATGTGCCTTCTGTGAGATTCGTACTTCTGTAATTTTAAATAAACATTCAAATATTCACGCAAATATACACGCAACCATTTAAAGAATAAATCGCTTTATTTATTACCTTTATTTGTCTGGATGGCGACCACCTTGGGTCTAAGTATATCGCCATAATAACCTTGTGTTGTGTTCCGGCATTAGTGACCCAAGTTCCCTTATGGGACAGCAGCGTGTTCGCGATTCCACTGGCGTTGCAAACACCTATAGGCGACGGTAACTGCTAAATTCTAAGCGGGCTGTCAGCCTGTCTGCTGTCCTATGCAATAAAAAAAAAACAATAAATAAGATAAATGTATGTATTAATAAAATTGAATAAATATAAAATTGCAATAATAATGCCTGTCGTATTGTATGGATCGAAATGCTGGGCCATAAAGAGGAGGGATAAAAGAGTGTTACATGCTTTTTTTTTTTTTTTTTTTTTTTTTTTGGTCTCGGGGAAAAACCTCTCTTGACGGGTTCCCCCGGCCCGGGGGGACCGAGGGATATGTGGGACTCCGGGATTTTTCCGACTACCCACTAAAAAACCCCGCTGTTCTCCTATCGCCTACGCCCGGGCCCACGGATATATGGCCTGCCGATCTCGTGGCCCGGGCCGGCGCCGGCCCGCCCTTTGTCTTGAGGCGGGCCCCTTCTAAAGTGTTGGCGCCAGGGGGTCAGGGTTTCGTCCCCCCGGCGCTCTCCTAACAACTCTAGGAGTTGAGGGGGGCCGCGGAACAGCACGCAGCCCTCACCCTCGCGGTAATAGTGCGGGCGGCGGGTCCTCCCCCGAGGGGCCGCCCGCGGCCGCTTTTTACGGCGGCCGGAGGTCGTTACTGGCCCTCCGGCGCCGCCGGCGTGGCCTGCGTTGGCGGGAGGGGAGTGTGGTTGTTGACTCCCGCTCCCGCTCCGCCGCCTCCTTTGCGGACATGACTGCCTCGCAGAAGGAGGCGACGGCCGTCCATCCAGGATCGCCCCCGACCATGGACAGAACCAGGGCCGGGAGCGACAGGTCCACGCCGATTTGGGCGACGAGGGCGCGGCGCTCCTCGCGCCACGCAGGGCACACGGCGACAGTGTGGTTCACCGTGTCCTCCTCGTCGCCCGCGCCACAGTGGTGGCACCCTGACGTCATCTCCCGCCCTATGCGACACAGGTACCTCCCGAAGCAACCATGCCCCGAGAGGACCTGCGTCAGGCGGAAGGTCAGGGCGCCGTGGCGCCTTTCCAACCATTCAGCCAGGACGGGCCTCACCGCTTCGATGGTGGCGAGGCCCGCGCTGGGGTGCGCGAGGCGCTCCTTCCACTCCACCATGAGCACCACGTCGCGCAGCTCCGCCCGCTTTGCCTCAACTTCGCGAGGCGCGGGGCGAGAGCCACGCTCGGCCGCGTCCCGGCGCCACTGGTACAACAGCGCCAGGACCCGGGCCTCGAGGTCCCATGGTGGGGATCCGGCCAGCAGGGAGGCCGCTTCGAAGGACACCGTGCGGTATCCCCTTATCGCCCTGACGGCCAGGACGCGCTGCGGCCTGCGAAGCAGCGCCGTCGTTTTGGCCGTCAGGCGAGTGTTACATGCTGCGGAGATGCGAATGCTGAGAGGGATGTGTGGACTCCACACTGTGGAGTTAAGAAAATGGTTTTTTTTTTTTTTTTTTTTTTTTTTTAATTGCCTAGGACAGCAGACAGGCTGACAGCCCGCTTAGAATTTAGCAGTTACCGTCGCCTATAGGTGTTTGCAACGCCAGTGGCATCGCGAACACGCTGCTGTCCCATAAGGGTACAGGAACTTGGGTCACTAATGCCGGAACACAACACAAGGTTATTATGGCGGCATACTTAAGACCAAAGGTGGTCGCCATCCAGACGGGCTTGAGGCCCTACCACGTAGCTAGGGTGGGTTGTTTTGTCGCCTTTTACGACAGGCCGACCCCGGCCACAGAGGTTAGTATTCTTTCTCCGCCCCTGCACGGATAAAATTAAAAATGAGTAACATATTAGAGGAAGAGCGAAAGTAGCAGACTAGCATGGTTTAGTCATTTATTGCGAAGAGAAGAATGCCATATGACTAGGAAAATGATACGACACGAGAGTGGATGGATAAAGAAGTACAAATAGACCAAAAAACGATGGATGGATTTCGTAAAAGATGACATGACGAAACGGTGTAAATGTTAAGAATAATAAACGCTATTTTCTATTTAAACTAGCTTTGCCCGCGACTCCGTCCGCGTGGAATAGTGACTTTGGGCAGCATTTTTTGGATAAATCTTATGGTTTATTTTGGACTACAAACCCTATAAACGCTAAAATATAAATGAAATATGCAAACAGTCAATATTATCGAATGCAACTGTTACGCCATGCGCCTCCGGAATACGTGCGTTCAAACCTACAAAGTCCAGCTTTAGTTAAACCCTATTTCATATGATTGATGACATAAATCTGAGGTTAACTTAAATTGGAAATTCAACCTACAATGTCCAGCCTAAGCTGAACCTTATTTCATATGATTGATGATATAAATCTGAGGTCAACTTAAATTGGTATATAAAATTTCCGAAACTTATCATTTTTAACAAAAAAAAAATTTTTCTAAAATAAAATAGCCTAAATTACTCCTTGATACATCAGCTATCTGCTAGTGAAAGTCCCGTCAAAATTGGTGCAGCCATTTCAGAGATTAGCCGGAACAAAGAGACAAAAATTGTAAAAAATGTTGTTTTGGTATATGCACCGTGTATACGTCCGAATGCACTTAGTAAAAAGCGGTTATTTTAATATTACAAACATACACTCCAATTTTATTTATTTCTATGTATAGAGTATAGATGTATAGATAATAATTTAATTAGCGGTTAATCGCCTTTGTACTCTAGCTTTCATGTTGGGGTCTATGATCAGCTATAGAGCGATTATACTCCGCCATGTGCGTCATTAAGTCTGTATGCTTTGCAACACTTTCTTTGTTGTGTGAAAAAGACTTGATCGAGTACAAGTGATCGATGAGATGTAATGATCCCAAATGACTATTGTCTCCACATTTCTACAATATTTATATAAATCTCTACAGAAAAATAAAATCGATATCAAATACATTTTTCCAGTTTATCATTCCAGTCCATCTCCCTAAATATATGCTTGGCATTTCCCGAATGTGAATGATTTTTATACGCGCGTGTCAGCCCGAAGCTACGATAAAAACGACACAAAATACATCGGTATTTTATCAATAATATGTAACAAAATGTTAAGAGGAAAAGGTTTCGTAGAATTCGTAATAATACCTCCCATTCGTCAAAAGGTTTGCGTATGTTGGTTTACCTGTAACAAGAAAATTAATATTAGCCTCTTCATAAGTGGTTACAAAATTAATCATAGAAATTATAGACAACTATTGTTGCTCAACTTATCAATTAGACAAAAAATACAATGTGATTTTATCACTTGTAGCGCTCTCAGCCAGACGTGCATAGTCGTACGAAGGATGCGTATTACGCTTCTTATGTAAATTTTGTATCTATTATTACTATTGTCTTTATCCCAGTGTTACGTCCTGGTTGCCACTAAAGCTTCTGTGTCCAAAATTCACCTTTATCTTCTCGGCATCCCGGTAGTGAGTTCATTGGCACCCAAATACGCATTACTATCATGATGAAAAATAAAGTGTTAAAAATGTCTTTTTTTGTCGCCAACCCCTCCAACGTAGCTGACTAATAAATATGCCTTTTTATTAAAAAAGGAAGAAAGTTTGAAAAATATAACTAATAATATTAAGAAGATATAATTTAAATAATCTTATTCATTAAAGTACAGACAGCTTCACTGCCAATCTGTAAATAATAACGTTCACCTCAAAATCCTAAGCCGTCTTTTTTTATGATGAACAGCAAACAGGCTGACGGCCCACTTTAAAGTAAGCAGTTACCGTCGCCTATGGGTGTTTGTGACACTAGGGGCACCGCGAACACGCTGCTGTCCCATAGGGGTACAGGAACCTGGGTCACTATGCCGGAACACAATACAAGGTTATTATGGCGGCATACTTTAAGACCAAGAGTGGTTGTCATCCAGGTAGCTAGGGTTGTTGTATCGCCTTTTACGATAGGCCGACCCCGGCCGCGGAGGCTAGTATTCTTACTCCGACACTACACGAAGAAAATGTATTTTGGCCAGAACATAAAAATTCACCACAAAGATGAGAGAAGGGAGATAGAGAAATATAGTATGGATCGGAATACTAGGTCACAAAAGAGAATGACGAAAGAATGTTACATGCTGCGGAGATGCGAATGCTGAGAGGGATGTGTGGAGATACGAAAATTGATAAAATTAAAAATGGGTATAAATATTAGAGGAAGTGTGAAAGTAGCGCCAGATATTCAATTCAATTCAATTTATTCATGCTTATATATAACAATACATTATACATAGACCCTTTTGAGGTATAGCATATATACATTGTCAATTTTTACTTTTATAACATATTTCACAATTAGCACTTATTTTTCGGAATACAATTTATTGAATATATAATCATTTCTACGTCAGTCATTAGTTACATTATCAAAATTGTCATTAAAATAATCATCAATTGTATAATAAGTCTTATTAATTAAAAATATATTTAACTTCATTTTGAAGGCATTCAAAGACTGAGCCGACTTTATATAAGTTGGAAGATGGTTATATATTCTAATGGCCATACCAAAAATACTCTTGCTGAAAGTAGTAGTAGTCTGACATGTAGCACTGCATAATTTTGTGTTGTGCCTTTTAAAGTTGAAAAGCTATTTAGAAATGATTATATATTCAATAAATTGTATTCCGAAAATTAAGTGGTAATTGTGAAATAATTATGTTAAAGAAGTAAAAATTGACAATGTATTATGCTATACCTCAAAAGGGTCTATGTATAATGTATTGTTATATATAAGCATGAATAAATTGAATTGAATTGAATTTATATTTTTCCTAATAAATATTGCCGCTTCATAAATATACATTGAAGGAAATGTTAATATTCCTAGATTAAGGAAATGTGATTTACAAGTCCACATATTGAAAATTTTAAAAGTGTTGTTTGGCCATGTAATGCGCAGGGAAGAATGCCATATAACAAGGAAAATAACAGAAATGAGAGAGGGTGGATACGGGAGTAGAGGTAGACCAGAAAAAGATGGATGGATTGTGTAAAAGATGATATGGCAAAAAAGGGTGTGAATGTTGGGATGACGGCTAACAGAGGAGAGTAGAAGGAGAGAACACATTGTGCCGATCCCTGATTCCAATTGGGATAACGGCAAGAGGAAGAAGACAAAGAAGGCTCTCATTTGTTACCTGAATGTTCCTATCATCAAATTGGTCATTGGCTCTTATTTTTAAGAGATACTTCTCATTGCACAGTTTAGCACAGTATTAATATAGTTTAAAGTGAGTGTTATTTAAAAACATAGCATTAATAATTAGTGCAATGCAGGCCATTGCTCGAACAAAGCACATTAGCACGTAATTACAAAAGTTTGTTCACATTAGTCATAGCATACGAATAGTTCACATTGGCAACAATGTCAAGGATCTACTAAGTCATTCAACTTAGTTTTACGTACGAAAAATTCCATTTTAAGATAATTGCCAATTTTACACCAACAAGCTTAAATTTACGTTTACTAGGCATGGTATTGGAATGAAATATTCGAGTAAAAAAGTATGCAAAGATGACTAGGAAAAACGAAAGGAGCCAAAGCCCTAGGACTTTCTCTTAACACCAATTCACACTCATACCTAACCATGAAACAATATAATTATAAGTGCATTCGGACGTATACAAGGTACATATACCAAAACAATATTTTTTACAATTTTTGTCTGTCTGTCTGTTTGTTCCGGCTAATCTCTGAAATGGATGCACCGATTTGACGGGACTTTCACAGGCAGATAGTTGATGTATCACGGAGTAACTTAGGCTATTTTTATTTTAGAAAAAAAAAATAGTTTTTGTTAAAAATGATAAGTTTCGGAAAGTTAAAATTCCAATTTAAGTTAACCTCAGATTTATATCATCAATCATATGCAATAGGGTTCAGCTTAGGCTGGACTTAGGCTTACATAGGTAAGTTCGAACGTACGTATTCCGGAGCCGCATGGCGTAGTTACATTCGATAACACTGACTGTTTGCATATTTCATTTATTTATATTTTAGGTTATAGGGTTTGTAATCCAAAATAAACCACAATATATATCCACAAAAAATGCTGCCCAGTCACTATTCCACGCGGACGGACTCGCGGGCACAACTAGTCTAAAATATAAATCCTCTAAAATGTTACATACAATGTGGTTTGTTCACGTGACCACTAAACTAACACCAAAGTATCCAACATAATACGCTGACAGCAAACTCGTTGGCCGTGAATGGTTAGCCTCATAAGGTTTCCTAAGAAAGGCTAAAAGTCCGACACTGTCTGTCTTGCCCTTTCTTTAATCTAGTAGAATAACACATATTAATGAAACACAGCATTAACTTCCTTTTAATACGAGTAGCGCCATAGAAAATTAATAGTATATTATGTTAGAGGAAGACGGATCAGTCACGGAAATACTAAAGCTTAGCACGTAAACCGCATAACCCAATAACCTTTGTAAGTTGATACCCATCTAAGCTCGAATGACCACTGAGGCGTCTTGAAAGCCACTTGATTACGTTACGTCCTCAAAGCTCGAGTCTTGCTTTATCAATATATCTGTGTTGAAATTTTCTTACAAATGTTTTCTCTCAATATTTTCATGACATGAACAGATTAATTAAATGATCATATACGACTACATATATACAATAAACAAAACTACTTTCTTCTGTTCAAATCCTAATATTTAACAATAACTAGCTAAAAAGAAATAAGAAAATGAACAAAATGGAGTAGATAGCCGATATTCCTGGACAGCTTGCGGGTGTTTCCACTATTTCCGCTAGAGACGCTAATTGAGCGGGTTTTTGCCCAGTGGCCGCGAGCAACGACATTCTATATTCAGTAACCTCAACTATCTGCATTGTCTTTATTTTGTTAACATATTAGGTCTTTACCTATGAAATTGCCGTTTTGTATGAAATTGTATAAAATTTAAACGAATTTTTTTCATATATTTTTTATTTGTATTAATCGAAGTAATCACCCATGCAATCAATGCATCTTTGCCAACGCAGTGGCAGTTTATTGATGCCCTTCTTAAAGAAATCAGTTGGACGGGAGGCAACCAATTCTTCAAAGGCATTTTGTACTGCCTCTCGGGTATTGAATTTTTTTCCCGCCAAGAAGTTATCCAAATTCTGGAAAAAGTAGTAGTCTGTAGGCGCAAGGTCTGGTGAGTAGGGCGGATGACGGAGAACTTCCAACCCCAGTTCTTTCAACTTGGAGACCGTCTGCTGTGCAGTATGAGGTCGCGCGTTGTCGTGCAGGAGCAGCGGAGACGAACGATTGACCCATGCTGGTTGGAGATGTGCCAGCTTCTCCATCATTGTGTTCAGTTCTTCACAGTACACATCTGCAGTAATGCTCACCCCGTTTGGTAAAAAGCTGTGATGAATGACACCGGCGCTAGACCACCAAACAGTGACCATCACTTTTCTAGAGGTAAGTTTTCGTTTAGGGCATTGTTTAGGTGCTGAACTTGCTTCGCGCTTGCAGTTATCAAACAGAATCCATTTTTCATTGCAGGTAACAATGCGGTTCAAAATTCCTTCAATTGTGTGTGATGAGCAGTGCAAGGCACGTCTCGACGCGTACTTCGCGCTGGCGATCATTGAGTTCGTGGGGCACCCATTTGTCAAGCTTTTTTACCTTGCCAATTTGACGCAAATGGACCAATATTGTTTTGACGCTAACATCGAAAGCTGCTGCTAATTCAGCCGTAGATTGTGTATCATCAGCTTCCACAATCGCCTTTAATTCGTCATTGTCGGCCAGTCGTTCGGACGACCGTGAGGTTCATTTTTCAGGTCGAAATTCCCAGAACGGAAGCGAGCAAACCAATAACAGGTCGTTGATGTTGCGTGCCGCTTGTACCGCGTTGCCGCCACGACGGTACTCATATTCCATAATTACTCGAATTTTTAACGTATCCATGATGACGAAAAAGATTGAAATGCGATGAAAATGTAACACTAATCAATAAACAAATGACTACTTTTGGAAAAAGAATTCCATGTTTTTAAAATAAAATTAATTTGAAATTAGAATTCTTAGCCAAACAAAAATTATTTTGATTTGAAATGGCCAGTACTGCAGAACGGCAATTTCATAGGTAAAGACCTATTATTAAAATAAAATATGTTTATTTTTCTTATAGCTAGAGTACAGCAGACAAGCAAACGGCCCACCCTGGCAGGTGATCACCGTCACTATGGACGTTTGCAACACCAGATGCATTATCAACTCGCTGCCAGCCTCAAATAAATTTTATAACGCCTTTTTTGAAGAACCCCATATCGTACTGCGCTGAGAAAATCTCAGCCGGAAGCTCATTCCAAATCCTAAGAGTACGTAACATAAACGTTCTTGAGAACCGTTTCATACAAGAAAGAAGAGGGGATGAACACCCAGCCGAAGGCGGGCAGTGTGATGGTAGAAAGACGACGAGGGCACCATTCTAAATAGCTCATGAGAAGACCCCGTTGTACAGACGGTAGAATACGCTAAGAGACGCAAAATCTCTCCGAAGTTTAAGCGTGTCTAGACCGTCTGTGAGTATTGGATCGTCGACAACACGAACTGTGCGCCGTTGGATGGAGTCTAGAGGATTGAGCTGACAGGCGGGTGCTCCAGCCCATAAATGTGAGCAGTACTCCATATGCGGTCTGACCTGTGCTTTTTATAGCACAAGCCGTTGCCTTGGACTGAAGTACTGCTTGGACCGGTTTAGCACACCCAGCTTTTTGGAGGCAAGCTTAGCTTTGCCCTCTAATTGTCCCCTAAACTGCACATCCTTCGTGATGTAAACACCCAAGGATCCCAATACTGCTTGAGATGGAATCAGCAGCAATCGAGTTCGCACATGTGTCAGGATCGCCCGATGAAAAACAGGGCGCCCCCATGGGTAGGGCGCATAGAATTTACGCAATCCATCCCAATCTGCTGACCTATAGCGCCACTCTCCCCATTCATAGTTTGGTCATCCGTGAGTTCACCCAAATGGTCCAGGCGGAAGAACAGTGCTGGCCTTAGTTGGCTAGCACCATTCTGAGTCTGGAAAGTCTGGATCCAGTTTGGGACAAATATGCATTTTTGGTTGTTTATTTATTTATTTATTTTTTTGTATCAGAACGTATGTTTATTTGTCCTAAATAAATGTTTGTATGTTTGATGTTGCAAAAATCCACTCTAAGTGTGGATTTGAGGTCCACTGAGTAATACTTTGTTTTTATGGCGACTCGTTGTTATTTTAGAGATTCTAGAGTATCGATGAAAAAGGGAAAAAATTGAGTGTGTTTTTCCCACCCAAACCCACAGGTTGTGTAATGAGTTGGTACGGGACACTAAAGGGCCCCTGATCCCTCATCATCATCATCATTTTAGCGTTGAATCCCGGTTGTAACCCAAACTCTCGCTTCGGTGCCCGGGGTCCGCTTTCCGACTTTTTCTTCTCCATTTCGCACGATCTTCGGTATCTCTGGTGGTCAGTCCATTGGCACTCATATCAACCCCTACGACGTCAAGCCAGCATTTTTTTGGTCTACCCCTTCTGCCGGGCCCCGGTGGTGGTGGCATGGCCAGACATTTGTTCCCCACGTAAGTAGCCGGTTGCCGTAAAACGTGGCCATACCAGCGAAGACGACACTCCTGCAATTTATCCGCAATGTCACGGACATGAAAGCTGCTGCGAATGCGAGAGTTCCTAACGCGATCCTTCCACGTTACTCCACACGGTGCCTGCTTGTGTCGCTTCAGCACCGGCCACGCTTCACATCCGTATAAAAGGACAGGCCTAATGATGGTCTTATAGACCTATCCCTTCAATTTCACCGGTATTTTAGGGTCACAGATGACATCAGTCACCTCACGCCATTTGGCCCACGCGGCAGCAATGCGTGCCTTAACGTCACCAGACATGCTAAAACAGATCCCAGGTATTTCACCTGTTCCGTGCGCTTGACTGTATCGCCGCCTATGCGCACGGGTATGGGATCTGTGGGGTTGCAGGCCAAGTACTCGGTCTTCGCCACGTTGAGTTCAGACCACGAAAGGGCTCCTGATACCTGCCGGCGAATATCGCCAGATCCACGTCCGGTCTCCGCTCCGGCACGATACTCCCCAAAGACTTTGCACCAGTTGGCGGGTCAGTCTCCCAGACCGGATAATCTGGGTTTGGGTCCCCTAAAGATTAGCAGGCGGCCAGCAGAGAGCCGTTTTATCGGGTCTCCCTGACCCCCGCTCCAATTCGTCACGCCTGTAGGGATGTGATGGGATTTTGCACATCTGGGTTCCAAATTTCATGGGCACTCCAGAACTTCGGGTTAGAAGAGGTTAATACAGAACATAGTTTCTTTTTTTATTGTTTTGGAACAACAGGTAGGCTGACGACCCTTAATAGTAAGCAGTTATCGTCGCCTTTGGATGTTTGCAACGCTATGGGTAACACAAACACACTGCTCTCCCATAGGATTAAGTATGTACACTTTATTAGAATTGCTGTGCATAGAAAATAAGTTGATGGTCTTGTTTAAGAATTCGTAAATTGAAATACCAAACTTCTTCTGCACAAAAAGCACATGCATCAAATATTTGAATATTAATTCTTGTTCGCATCTTTTAAAAAAAAATCAAAGAAGTCTATAATATTACTTACTAATATAGGACTTCTGGAAGCCTGATTAAATAAAATTTAAAAATATATAAATGGTTGAATTTCAATCGGTCCTTCGTAGTACTGTTAAACAATGATTACATTAATAATTCACCCCGTTGTCTGCTACATTATGCAAATATACAAAGAATGGTACACAAGCAGAAATTAAATAAACAACACAGTGAAAATCTGCTGATTGCTTAAAGTGAGACCGCACGTAATATTCGTTACATTCCTTTGTTAGGTTATTGTTCCTCTATTTTCTGATTTATTTTATTATTCTTTGTTATTTGTTAAATTATTTGCTGCTGATGATACGAGGTCGAAAAAAGTTTACATCCATATTTAAATCCAAACCATAACCTAATGTAAATTGACTGGCGTATAGCTAGTATTTGTATCAAAGAAAGAGAGAGAGAGAAGCCATACACACGAAAAGAGAACACACAAGAATACACACACATATAGGTTTAAACTTATTTTCTAAGTGGTTTTTTTTTCTTTTTATTCTTTAAATGTTAATCGTTATTTCACGTAGTATTTTGTCTTAAATGAATATCAAGTTATGGCAAAACCTTTGAGATTTCTGTTTTTGGTGTTTGGGTAACGTAACACTTGATAATATATATATATATATATATATATATATATATATATATATATATATATATATATATATATATATATATATATATATATATATATATATATATATATATATATATATATATATATATATAGGTTTTTGATTGATTATTAGCACTGCGCTGCAACTGAACACAACATACGGCATCTTAAAATATTAAATATACCTATACACAACACGAATTATCTTAAAGTTCGAAATAAATTTGTTCAATTTAACTTATTTAAATATCTTTTTGTCACGGAATTATTCAATCTAACCATATTTTTTAAAGCTATAAGAAATAAATGTCTTTCAAAGATCTGACAAAATACCTTTGCAGAATAAATTTTCCTCGAGAAAAATATCATATGTTGAACCTTCTTTCAAAAACTAACAGCTCATTCCGCACAGTCGAAACTTCCAGAATACTCTAGGGGATGACGCGCTCAAGTGAGAAAATATTTTTGAATACAGTCCGACTTTCAACTGCCTTCACAAAGCGATGTTCAAACGGCAACATAAAAGAAATGGTTTTTAGTACTATTTCCGCGTTGGAGACTACATTAAAGTGCCTACAAATAAAAGTAGAACTGTTATGTGTACCTCCTGTACTATAATTATAAACAAATATACTATGATAATTCACAACGCCATCTAGCTTTAAAGTAAGAAGCAGAGCACTTGTATTATGGGTACTACATAAATAATATACTACTTATATACTTCTTTTGTTCACAAATACATATTATAAATAAACATCCAGACGGGAATCGAACCCATGACCCCCCGCATGCATTCCGATGCTCCCATTGTGCCAGAAGTTCATCAAAACTCCAATGTCAATAAAACATTGGTGGGTTACAAAGACTTGAAGTTTTCAACTTCTTGCCAGCTATTGCATCCATCTCAATAACGAACGAAGATTTGTTCAGGATTTGGAGGTCAAAGCTATTTTCTTAAACTGGTATTGTTGGCATAAGAAAAAGAAGTGCCGTGAATGGTTTCCTTTTGCAAACAACACGCAATAGCTTCGTCTCTTAAAACTCCTCGATAATGATGCAACTAGGATTTATATAAAGACAGAAGGCACACTTATCAATGACGAGCTTCCGTCTTTTACCCGTATTACCCTTATATTAAAGTTTTAAAACTAATGATAAAACATTAATGCAGTATTTTGAATTTCCTACAGACTACCATCCGAATGCCTCCTTTGCAGTGTAGCCCGTAGTAATAATTCAGGTGTAGTTCGCTACGCTCCGGAATCCGTTTTTGCTATAAAGTTTTATGAGCCCTTTCTTTTGCTACACGAAAAATTTGTACTTTTGATAACACTTGTGGGGCTTATATGTGGATGCTGCCAATGTGGGTTCCTTCAATGCCGTGGAGCATAGGTGAAACACCTGGTATACTCTAGTAACTTTATTATATCAGATGAACACCAATGGGCACTACGGAGTGCCGGCGCGGACTGCTTTATATAATTATACGAATTTATATAAAAGATGCACATTGAATGGGAAAGGTGCACACTACGCGGTACAGTTACGTAAATGCCCTACTTACATAACTGTGTGTGTGTGTGTATCCCTACACCCTGAATACAATTTTTCGGAAAACTAAATTTAGCTTTTTCTTAACTTTCTTAACTAATTTAATTAAATAAAAATAATATACATTTGTGTATTTTATACATCACATTGATATAAAGGCACATTATTGAGATGGAATATGTTTTTGTTTAAGGAAAGTTTTTATTATAATACAATAATAATAATTGACACAAATCTAAATATAAACATACACTGATGCGCGCACGCACACACTTGCACAACTACACATATACGCACACAGAAACACAAGCGCACGCGCCCACCTCGAGAGAGATTTCTACAACATGTATTATCTAGTTAATAAAGTAGATAAACTTTTAAATATGTATGAGCACTGATTTCCAAAACACAGGTATATTATATCTAGCTCGGAAGTCAGGGACTTCATCTTTTTTCTGTAAATTTTTTTGTTGAATAAAGATTTATTATTATTATTAATTGTGATTGTATTACACGTAACAAAGAAAATAAAGAGATATGAAGAGAAAACACGGTTAAACTTGTTTTCAAATCTACGTTAAATTGACTAATTCCGTGAGGCAACACACGTTGGAACATTCACTTGCCGTTCCGAGTCTGAATGTTTTTTGATAATATGTATGTATTTAATAAAGAAAAATATATAAGTAGTCTATCAGCTGTCTCGTTACCTCCAACATAAGCGCTCTGCAGCTTGATTTAGGACTAACTTGTGCTGCATAAATTATCCAAGTATATTTATTAAAAAAATATGCAGCAGGAATTCATGAGAAAAATCTCGACATTAAGTGAGTCGGAGCAAGCAAAGCTCTAACTGTTCAATTGGTGACGTCAACAAATATTCATTTTCATGTTTATTTACATTCATCAAATAAATTACAATCTCACAAAAGGTAAGTTATGTTCATATTTCCTTCTAAAAGTTTTCTTCATAAAGCTTTCTATTTGGAGCTTTAGATAACACTTCTTTTAGTGTTGGTACCATTGTGACTCTCATCTATCCTTATTGAAAAGGCACAAAAAAAAAATATATGCCTATCTTTTGCAGTCAATAAACTAGCCAAAGAAATCGTCAATTAGTCGCCTTTTAGAACTTCTTACAAAAGTGATATGGGTAGCCGTGTTTTTATTTCTGGCTGGCCTATGGCCTGTGTTAAAAATAACAATAATACCACTTTACACATAATTTTTAAAATTATACTAATTATGCAAATACAATGAATCAATGTAAAGGAGATTACTCTAAACTATATAAAATATGTAAAATTTTACCGGCTAGCCTGAAACATAAATATCTTCTACTTGTAAACAATCATAGTAAACAGGATCGTTTCACTAATTTGGTGCAACATAAAACTGGCACAAGGTCAATGTCCAAAACTAAATTTGAAATACCTATGGTACAAAATTACTATGGAGATAGAACATTAAAAAAACGAGTCCCATACTTACTGAATAGTTTACCCGAAGACATAAGACGTGAGCCTACACTTGATAAATTTAAAAGTTTATTAAAAAAACACTTGTTAAATACTTTGTAACCATTTACGTAAATTAATAGTATTAATATAACATAATTTAATAATTTATTTGCTATTTATATAAAGCGAGTTACCTGCAGTCAAACTGCGTAAGTAGTTTTGCGGGGCATGGTATAAATGAAAATGTATCTTTTTATGAATAAATATATTACATTATTATTAATAAATATGAGGAGGCATCTTCACTTTGATAATAAAACTAGGGCGGCATTAATCTTGGGCGGCCGCATTGTTCTGCTTCTGAATGAGCGTCTTTATACTCTCAGAAGCATTAGCCGGCCGTTGATTGTAATCTGGAACGATAAGCCGACGGTGTTTTGTGTAATATACATTAATTATTTACCATTAACAAATTAAGAATGAAGCCATTTTAGTCCAATGTTTATCTCCCTTAGTGGTACAAAAGACCACCCAAAAGAAAAACGAACGTAGGCACATATGTTTACCTCTCGAGTTGCTAGAGGAAATTTGCTCTTATGCTTTCGCTGTTTGTTACACAATTCAAATGTCGGATGCCTCCGAAGTTTGGTTCAGTCGCTACGCAATTAGTATGGTAAGGTTATGTCGCGGGTTCGAAGCCTACGGAGGGTAAAACGTTTGTACACTGCAAATATTGTAGTTCTTTCTGGTTTTGATATATCTACTACAATAGTTTCTAGAAGAGCCTTATTATATATATATATATATATCTATATATATATATATATATATATATATATATATATATATATATATATATATATATATATATATATATATATATATATATATATATATATATATATATATATATATATATATATATATATACTATATTTGAATTAAAAGCCCCCTTAACGATAAAGACTGGCCAAGTTTTAAAACTACCCACTTGACAAAAGTTTAAATAATAACAGTCAAACATAACGGTTATTGCTAATGAGGGTTCCCTACACTTATAACTTTTCCTATTATTATAACAATATTTATTTTAATAGTTAGGTGGCCATTGTTTACACTAGGTGGTCTAAAATTACCTAACAAACTCAAAGTTCGAACAAGTTCGTTATTTTTACTTCTGAAAATTTAAAATCCGACTGAATTGTTGAGTGAAGATAGAGGAATAGCAACAACCTGAAAACCACTAATAATTGTATAATCCATTTTAAAAAGCTGGTTAAGGTTACTTATAACTATTGTTAAATTTCCACAGTTACGAGGGGTATATTGTGTAAAATAGGTGTGCTTATTTTTAAACGAAGTATAAAAAGACCATGACACCCATAATACAGAAAGAACAAATACAGACACATAATTAATAAGACACATAAATAATTCATATAGTCGTATAAACTTAAAAAAAAACAAGGTACTCAAGAAAGCTAACCAGAAACATATAATACGTCTAAGTGTGAGATGTTGTATCTGTACCTTTAATATTAGATGCTGCTCTCTAATTTGGCTTCATTACGTTGATTTACGTGCATGTACTTGAAGTAATGTGGGAGAGCAGAATTATACTCCTGATTACAAAAATAATGAGTAGCGGGAATATTATAATGACTGAAAAATGTTGAGTAAAATGATACTCTCATTTAGAGTATTATTTATATTTTAATATAAATAAGTATCAAGTATCATTTTACTAAAAATTTAATTTTACAAAAAAAGGGAGTATTTACCACCGTAATCTGGGCCAAAAATAAGAACAGAGCTACCCAATCTCTTATTTAGGGTGTCCCAAAAGGCCAATCATCGACGACTCACCCGATCTCTGTAAAAACCTAATTATCATTTATTTTATTTTTATAGCTTTGATTAGATATAAAAACTTGCATTAGTTTGTATGTGTTATTATTTATTATACTTGTTCTATTTCACTTTATCCGTGCAGGGGCAGAGGCGGAGAAAGAATACTGACCTCTGCGGCCGGGTCGGCCTGTCGTAAAAGGCGACAAAACAACCCACCCTAGCTACATGGTAGGGCCCCAAGCCCGTCTGGATGGCGACCATCTTTGGTCTTAAGTATTCCACCATAATAACTTTGTGTTGTGTTTCGGCATTAGTGACCAAGTTCCTGTACCCTTATGGGACAGCAGCGTGTTCGCAATGCCACTGGTATTGCAAACACTCATAGGCGACGGTAACGGCTACATTATGAGTGGGCCTGTCTGCTGTCCTTTAGCAATAAATAAAAATATAAACACTTAAATACTAACTGTAAGTCCACTTATTTAACGGCAGTTAGAGTAATTTATTGTTATATACTTGTATATCTTAAGAGTTGTACAAATCCAAATTGCCAAAGAATTAAAGTTCCAATTAAATTTATAATAATAAAAACCTTTCATAACATTTATAATATATTATATTTTGGAATATGAAAAACAATTTGGATTCATTGAAATTAAAAATTTGTAATTGAAGTGGTTCAGAAAGCGTTTATACGAATATTTTACCAACCGTGCATAAAAAAAGTTGGAAGCCGAACAATCACTACTTTCGAGAAATAAAATATAATAAAAATAAAATTTTACTGCTGCATTGGAATAACGCTCGAAGTTACAACCAAGGAGCGTAATATCGGCAAACCTTGAGACGAATGTTAAAACTACAATACATACGCAAATTTTATTACATACATACTGTGTCTTTACGAAATACGCTAATACAAGATATCTATTTAGGAAAAAAAGATATTAAAAAACATATATTTGTACGTCTTTAATTTGGCAAACCTTAGGGCCACGCCACTTAGGCAGTTTTTTCGCTTAATGTGCAAATTATACCATAACTGCCACGTACTCACGACGACAGTAAAAGAAAACATGTTATGAAAATCCGAATACCAGGTAACTTACCGAAAAATTTCAATACTTTACTAGTGTAATGGTAGTGTCCTAGAGGTAGTATACTAACATTTAGGTAGGGAAAAGAAAATCTTAGTTTGCTACAGCGGCGATCAATCGACGTCGACACGTAAGTTTTACCACCTAAGTTGATTGACTGCCTATAAATAAAATAACTCAATCGAAACAAATCATCAGTAGCTACGTAAGTCACGCACCATGGTTTGGTTTCAGATTAAATCACCACGGAAGGCAAAATATTAGTATGATCTACAAAAAGATCAGATAAAAGTCGATCGACTACTTTATCGTTCGGTATTATTATTATTAGACGTTAGAAAATCGAGCTGTTGTGGAAACTTAACATATCAAACCAACTCCATTTACTTTATATGATCAATGATATTGAACAAAAAACGATCCTTGTGACATATAACATTCGTTTTCTCTAAATATTGTACTTACATATTACACATGAAATGTACCTAAAATTCATTTGCATGGAAAAGCGTTTCAAGTGCCTCGAAAATATGTTAGAACAACTGCTACTTACCTCTTTGATATTTAAATATGCAATGAAATAATACTGTTTCAATCATTTTTATTGCCTAATACCAGTATACTTCATATTTTTTATTTTCTTTTTACATTTCGTAGAATTTGCAAAGAAACGTAAACATTAATATCTTAATTTTATCAACAGATGGCGTTACTCGTAAATAAATTCACGATTTTCCATCAATAATCGCGATTGCGATACTTGTTGCTCCAATCTATTATGTCTGTAAACGTAAAAATAAACAATAAAACAGAGCAAGCACCCTTCGTTATATGGATGGAAGGAATTCTCCAAGATCCAAGGCGCCAATATTGTTTTACGACATGCTTATTGCCGCCTGTTTGCCGCCATTTGCATAATTGCGTCACAGGACAAAGGATCTATTTTTAGTGCCATATTTAAATGTTCAGAGGTCAGTACTCTTAAAAGGGGTCTCTCAAATATAATTTTGAAGCAGCTGCAACCGTCACAAACATAAATTATATTTTTATACTTTATTTTCTTTTAAATTATTAATATTATGTGATTGCAGTCAATTATATTATGTGAACGAGAAACATTTAGTGACTTTTGTCGCATAACTTGTCATAATATTTCTCGTAGTGTTAATAAGTTATTTGCAAAATTATACAATACGAGTATAATAAGTAAATTATTTACAAAGTTTAAGAAAATCGAATTTAAAATTTATATTATTTTTTTGGGGTGTAATGTAGCCCACCTCCACGTGTTACACCCTGGGTGCCAGTCGACAGTTCATTGGATCTCATCCTGGCGAGCTGTATACTGGTAGCAAAGAGGCTATCCCAAGACAAATTGTCAAGCGACCCATGGTGAAGACTACATGGCTGGAGGGATGTCCAGTCGCAAACAGAGCAACCTCCAACACCAGGGTACCTCGGAAGTTACTTATGCCCTTCTTTTGGTAAGCCAGGCTCTGCCGATAAGTGACTTTTACTTTCCTTGCTAATTGTGGAAACTTTATGGAAGACGAACTAAATTTATTGAACAAAGTTCTGGGAGAAATCCTAACACCTTAGGGTCCTGTTGGAGAGCGGTCAATCGCCGCCGAGGGATCTAAAACTATAACTGGAGCTGAGAGGCTCAAACAGGACGAAATAGTGACCGATCAGGGATCCGCAGGACTGGCAAGAGACTCCAGCAATAGTCATCACCCAGTGGTGCAGGGCAGTCCAGCAAGACTGTACCGAAACCCAAGGCCAACACAGCGGAGGCCGCAAGCACAGAGAGGAGGACAATTACTTCTGAAGGTAAGGGGGCCGGCAGTCAGGCTGCCTCTGGGCGTTGGCGATAACGCCCGCCCGAACTCGCTCTAGGGCGAACTTCGTGCAGACAAATCTCCATCATGCTAAGGCCGCGGCTGCTGTGATGGAGAGATGCATGGTAAATCGAAAAACAGACATCGCTCTTTTACATGAACTCTGGGTTAACAATGATCGTGTCTTGGGGCTTAATGCAGCCGGCAGATTACTCTACCACTTAGGCAGCGAGAGACCCAGGGCATGTATCGTTTTCTACAATAATATTGAAATTTTACCAGTTATAGAGTTATACAATGATGATCTGGTAGCTGCGTATGTAAATTTTAGGGGATGGGAGCGAACCAAAATAATAGTTTGTTCTGCCTACCTACCCTATGAAAATGCAGACCCAACGATGGAGTTGGAGCGCGTGATGAGCTACGCACGCCGCGACAACGCCGAGCTCCTGATTGGGACTGATGTCAACGCACACCAGACAGCGTGCAGAAGCAGCGACATCAACGAAAGAGGTAAGTTACTCCATGAATACCTGATAACGAACTGCTTACAGGTACTCAGCAAAGGTTGTGAGCCGACCTTTGTAACAGCCTGTAGAGAAGAAGTACTTGACATAACTGTCGCCACTGAAAACTTGGCCAGGTGAATCAGTATATGGAAGGTAAGCAATGAGGTATCAATGTCTGATCACAGACACATACACTTCAAATTTCTAGGCAACTTGGTCAGACAAACTTATAGCTACAGGGATCCAAAAGCTACGGCCTGGGACATTTACCAAGCGACACTAAGGCTCAAAGACTGTTCAAAGACCATTAGAACTGAAGAGGAGCTAAACTTAGCTGTGGACATAATTACTGAAGGCGTAACCTCTGCTTACGAGGAAAGCTGTCCACTCAAGAATGGCGTAACTCCAAACTGGGAAACGAGGGCACTTTTCAACAAAGCTAAAACGACTCTGGAGTGGGATTTCTATCGCAAACCCTAACAGAGTACAATAATGAGATTAGGAAAGCCAAGCGAAGCACTAAACAGGAAACAGCTAAGCACCTTAACGAGGACGGTAACCGGACATTGCTGCCTAAACAAGCACCTCAGCATCATAAGGATCAGGGATAGCAAAGCTTGCAGATTTTGTAACGAGGCAGGTGAAACGGCTCTGCACCTGCTGTGCCAATGCTGTTCCCTGATGTATAAACGTAACCTCATACTAGAAAAACACATGCTGGAACCGGATAAGAGCAGCTCCTGTCAAAAAACTGCTTCGTTACATTGACGAGGCAGGCTATAGTAAATGTGGCGATCACAATAGGTCATTAAATTCGACGCAGTGATACTAGGTTGAATAAACTAGCATAGCCACCTTTCGAAATTAATATATTAATTTTAGTAATAAATTGGAGATAGTATTTACTCGTATCAAAATATGATATATTTTCTAAAATAAACAAAGGATAGATCTAATATGGAAAAAGTCATCTTTAGCGGTCTCGTATGCGGGTGCAGACAGCTAAATAAAAACAAGCGCCATCTGTCGTAAAATATTCACAGAGCCTAAAGCATTCACGCAGTCACTCGTTATTGGAGGCTTAAAAAAATAACATGAGGAGAAGAAATGAACATGACAGTCAACGGATATGGTATGGAATTCATATTCACAAGGGTACGAGTATATGCTACAAGGGCACCGCGTGAGCGTCGCGTCAATCGACTTCACCGCTCGTCATGTTCTCTTATAAAATTTCCCTTCTTATAAATATTCAACAAGTATACGCTTGTTTCGGGTATACTTATGCTCAAGTTTATATGCACAAGTTTAAAATATCTTGTATGAAATGCTTCTCAAGAACGTTCATGTTCCGCACTCTCCGGATTTGAAATGAGCTTCCGGCTGAGGTTTTCCCAGAGCGGTACGATATGATGGGGTTTTTCACAAAAAGGCCGGCAGCGCATGTGCATTGTCTCTGGCGTTGCAAGCGTCCATAAGCGGCGGTGACCGCCTGCTTTTGAGTGGGCCTGTCGCCGCTTGTCTGTCCAACAACAACAACAATGGCCAAAATTCGGATACGTATTTTCGTCACGGATTGCTGGTTAAGTTAGGTTAAGGTTATTTTATAAGAAGAAGAAAAACACTAAGTTATAGCTTTAGAATCGAGCAGATCCAAACAATATACGTTGGCAAGAGCCTCGTTAAATTACAATGACACTCGTATGTAAAATATCCATTATCCCGGTTGACGAATACATATAGTAAAAATCAATAGGCGATAATTTGTGGAGACGAGTCACGCTTAATAACAGGTCCTCACTTTCGGGATATTATGTACCAAGGCTTGTGCCCTATAATTTCGGGTGATTACGTCACTATCGAATATCATTATAAGCGATAAAATACTGAATACAATTTCATTAGTCATGTCATTATTTACAATTACCATAAAACTTTGGGTAAAGAAATTAATTTTTTAAACGTAACACAAAAACGGTGTCTTAGAAAGAATAAAATAAAAAATGCACGCAAAGCGTGGACCAGTAGCGAGTCTAGAGTAACCTAATTAACAAGTAACTAAATAACCTAAGTAGAATTTATTAAAACGAGTAGACGTAGATAGTAGAAAACAATATTACTAATCAGTCCGAGTTAATTATTTTTTAAATTAGGATATAAATAAATTATTGTATTAAGATATAGCTAAAATTCCCTTCAAAATTTATGATGACATTTTATGGAAACAAAGGTCAGATATTACTGTAATCTGTTAAATGCTCTGAGGAAAAATCTCGCCGAATGATATGACGTTTTTGAGATGCGTTCAGCTAAATTCCAGTCCATATATTATACCCTACACCATAAAGCAGCCCCTTAGCCACCTCCCACCCCAGGCGCCCCACTGACCCACTTTAGGCCGAAATCCCCGAAACGTACGTGAAAATGCTTTACTTTTGTTTAATAATAGCGTTATAACGTTATCATCATCTTGTAATAATAAATAATTAATAACAAACGTCTCATATATCCTTAATTTGTAAACAAATAAATCATTCAATAAATCCAAACAAACTGTAGAGATTTCGATGGAGAATTAACTTTATTAATTGAGAAGACATGAGAATTCGATAGTTCGAGATTGTTCCTTACTTGCCGGCAGGATAAATTCAGAAACTAACCAACTTTTTCTTTAGTTGTGTCTGTGTTCTAGCTGCGCCTGAATAGATATACCTCATGTTTAATACAGGCACAATCTATTTCGCGTGTGTACAATGTATATATTCCTATTTATCTTAAATATTAAACCAGCTTTAATAACCATATAGTTTATTTAGTCGTTTAGGGATGTGTGTGTCATCGACTTAATTTGGTCCGTCCATCGCAAAGGTAAACGCCCTCGCGATCTGCTGCCATTTACGCGGCCCTGCACAACGAGCCGCTCCACGGAGTCCCCCCCGCGTCGCGTCACATGTCCAAAGAACTGGAGTATTCGGGATTGCACCACCGTTGACAGTCTCTCGCCGATGTTAAGCTCCTTCAAGATGGAGACATTGGTGCGGTGCTGTGTCCAGGAGATATTAAGCAGTCTCCTCCAACACCACATTTCCAAGGCGTCAATACGCTGCCGCTCTCTTTCCTTCACCGTCCATGTCTCGGCCCCGTACAGGAAAATCGGGAATACAAGCGCTCTTACGAGACGGGTCTTGGTGGCCTTGGTTATGCTTCGGTCTCGCCATACCTTCGAAAGTCTGCCCATGGCACTGCGCGTGATGCCCATGCGCCGCTTGATTTTGTCTTCAGAACCTCCTCTATTTGAAATCAAAGAGCCCAGGTAGACGTATGATTGGACGACTTGGCAATTCGCAATCTCAGTTATTTCCAGAGCATTGTTGCGACCACGGTCCACAATCATTATTTTGGTCTTGGTTCTATTGAGCTTCAATTACGACTAATTTACGACTGCGCAAGACACTGACAGGCTTCAGCTAGGGACAAATGGCGCGCGGTGGTGAAGCGCTGCCGGGCGTCTTGCGTGACCACGACTGCTCTATCAAGAGTATTCGACTGAGAAGAAGAAGAAGAAGTTTATTTAGAAGCAAGTCTATTCAGAATACCATATACATAGATTACCCGCTAATTGTAGCGGATAATCTATTATTGCGCAATTATTGATTACAACATACAAGTACAAATTGTATGTTCTCTATGTGCTGATAACGACAAAATGGACAAACGTCAAAAGGGAAGGGAACGGATGGAATATGTCCTTGAATTGGAAATACGGGAAGCCGTACCTCATTTGCAACAGTATTGATAGCGGACTTTAACTCATATGTTCCCCCAACGATAAGATATCATCAAAAACCGATAACGAATTTTCAAGTGCAGCTGTTATGAATGTGATAGTAAGGGGACTATACATTGGAAACATGCACCCAAAGGTAATTACAGTAAAATTTTATTCTATATAAGACTAAATAATAGAAATAAGTTTCGTATGTTTGTCCGCTAATTGAAACGTTTTCATAAAATAAGTAAATAAAAAAATTTTATGTAGACTAAAATAACTTTAATATTTGTGAAATAATCGTTATATCATCCGGGTTCTTCTGATTGCCAATGGAACCCGGATAGTGAAAAGTGGTCATAACATAACAATAAACATATTTTTTTATTATTTAATTTATGTAGCTTTTGATAAAAATATCATGTCAGCCCCATTTTATACTAATTACATATTACTAAAACTTTCTAATTTCTAAATATTAAAATTAGCGGCCTCGAAAGGATGCTCTAGAAAACGTCCACTTCCCACAAGTGGACTCGCAGAGATCGTACAAGTCGGTCCCTACTATCTTTCGTTTGGACACATTCCATCAAATAATGGTGTATATTATCAATTTTTCTATAGTTTTGGCAATAAGGACTATTGCTCTTGTCCACCAGGTGGTGAAATTTATTTAGTGGAATGTGCCGGAGCGCAATCTATGACCGAAGATTTTTCATGAGTGTTGTTCTGGGAATCCGGTTTAAAAATTTGCTACACACCTTTTCGGTGTGCTCCCATGACAGTTTATTTCCTTTTTGAGAGAGGCAAAAGAAAATAGACATGGGATTTTTAAAGGGGGATTCTTAACCAGCAATCCGTGACGAAAATACGTATCCGAATTTTGGCCATTGTTGTTGTTGTTGGACAGACAAGCGGCGACAGGCCCATTCAAAAGCAGGCGGTCACCGCACACACATTTTTCTATAAATCTCACTATCAAACACAAACCAGGGGATATGAGGAGGTTCGTTTTGTAAAGTTTTATACCAGATGCTTCTTTCTCTAGATAGTACGTTAAAATATTCTTTCCATTCTTTGTAATATTATTCATTGTATTTCACCCAAAACTTCAAAACTATTTACTTCAATTAACAACTCCGAACTTTCAGAAACAGCCGATTTCGCCAGTCGGTCCGCAACAATAAACATGAAAGGAGTTGAAATTCTTAAAACGTCATTTGTAGCATAAATCGAGTTTCATCCAAACAGGATAACCAATATAATATCTGACAGTTAATATTTCTCGAATTGATTAAAATGTATGTATTTATTGCTTTTAAAAAGAAACACAATGTACTTTGTATTGGATGGGCAAAAGAGAATATGATATCTTAAGGAAATTTCGAGTTTTATTACATTGAGAAATAAAAACTCTTCAATCATTCCATATATTCCAATACCTTCACCAATATCTGTATTTATTTTATCATTATAACATATTACAATTCGGAAAATTGACAAGCGTAAGTATATCATATGCTTGACATGCGAACATTAAAGGAAATCGTATGGTGTAAAACAATTGTATTTTATTAGGATAAACAAAAAACATGTACGACAAAAATTATCTATTTATGTTTACCTACAATTCAAGTATATTAAGCATTACTATAACAAAGTACAGATAACGTATTACAATATTATTATTATTGCTTTTTCACTTTACAGTCTGAATTATCTTCTCACACAAAATCACACACTTTAAAATCACATTCACTCAAAGGGCAATCGCAAATGTGTGGCCATAACGGAAGAACAACTGAATGAAACTTATTAGCACCAAGTTCGATTGTTTTAACTAAAGAGAGCGGTACGATATCAATAAAAGTATCAAGAATAAACACTGCGCCACTACCTAAACCTCCAAAAAATAATTCCAGTCACATTTATGGATTTACTACGAAAACAGTTAATGACTTCATACAGTTAGCCAAGTCTATCAATGAGCGTATATTTTACTCAACCAATATAAAAGTAAAAAGAACTTTTTCCGAATGAAACGAAAATAATGTTTGATTAGGCGAAAAGGCAATCAGTTTGGTTTTTGCTTTGTCGAAAATTATTTGTCCAAAAGAATAAAGGAATTGGAATTAAGGAAAGGTCAGGAAACTTTCTTTATTAATTAGGGATAAATAAAATGTTATTGATATTATATAAACATTTTCCCGGAACGGAAGTCCAATTAACAATTAAAGGAAATTCACAAATTGGTATTGTTGTTACGAAATTATTATTCTTAAAGTTGTAAGTGAAAATTAATTTGTTATTTAAAGTAAATCTACAATCTGCTCTTTGTATTTGATATTTTATTATTTTATTTAATAATAAATAAACGATATTTCTTCTTCTAGATAAAATAAGAGTGTCTTACCAAGATATGCATGACTGACATACTACACTTATTCATCCCTTCGCTTTAAGCTAACACCAACTCTTCTTCCTCCTGCCCTTATCCCACATTATATGAGGTCGGCACAACATGTTACATGTTGTAATAGTTGTGGCTTAGTTTTTACAACCGGCCGCCTGTCGGACGTTAATCCCTTTTTGAGGAAAAATCTGTCATCCTTTTTATTTAAATTATTTTTCTTGTTTCACATTGAAAGTGGGACACGAAATTTCGTTATCAATTATCTAATATATCCTGAAGCGACAGTTTTATTGGTTTCTTCTTGAGTAAATTTTTTTTTAATTGCTTTAGAACAGCAGACAGGCTGACGGCCCGCTTAGGATTTAGCAGTTACCGTTGCCTATAGGTGTATGCAACGCCAGTGGCATCACGAACACGCTGCTGTTCCTTAAAGGTACAGGAACTTGGGTCACTAATGCCGGAACACAACACAAGGTTATTATGGCGGCATACTTAAGACCAAAGGTGGTCGCCATCCAGACGGGCTTGAGGCCCTACCACGTAGCTAGGGTGGGTTGTTTTGTCGCCTTTTACGACAGGCCGACCCCGGCCACAGAGGTTAGTATTCTTTCTCCGCCCCTGCACAGATAAAAATAACATCCAGTGTCGGTTTGGATGTGCAGGATGGCACTTATGCCGGGTCGCCGAGTTTTACGGGGTCCATGCATAATTCACATTCGACAAGTACGTCACGAGGACTTCTAAATAGGAATTTTGCAGTGCCGAGCGTCATTGAATACTCTTGGTCTTGCAATATGTTCCGCTTGAATGCAGATACAGGCAGCTTGCGCACAATGCGTCCATCTTCATATATTTTGGTGGTGACTCACAGCAATCTTCCTCTTGGTAAGTTAGAGGGCTTGAAACTCGCGGCTTCTTTACACAACATTACATAACCTACAGCGAAGGACATCGTAGCAAGCAGGGATAGCACATAGGTGGATCTTCACAGCACGTTGTCGGACACGGGGCCACTAACATCGGACATACTGCAAATTACTCGCAGTCTCCAGGGTAAAAGCACGCCATTTTTATTTAGATTTTACTTCTTATTCTTTTGTAAATTTTATATCATAAAAAAATTCCACTAGAATTTTGATAATTTTGACGGTAACAGCAATTCTGTCATTGACATATCCTTTAGACGCGAAACATCACTAGATCTCTAAAACTGTACACTCGATCAGCTTGCAATTAGTATGAACTTAATTAAGATAGATAGATAGATAGAAAACTCTTTATTGTACTAAAAAAAACATGTATTAAAAAAATTATATAAAAGTAGATAGCACAAAGGGCGGTCTTATCGCTAAAGAGCGATCTCTTCCAGACAACCCAGACGTGGATTATGCTTTGATATGAAAACATTAGGAGGCACATAAATTTAATCAAATATACATATATATATATATATATATATATATATATATATATATATATATATATATATATATATATATATATATATATATATATATATATATATATATATATATATATATATATATATATATATATATATATATATATATATATATGTTCTTATATTGGATAACCATTAACATAGTTACTAAGAGTTTATATGGCAGAACAACGTTAGACGGGTCAGCTAGTTATAAATAAAAGCAAACTGGGTGATTAAACGACACAAATCCGTCTGAATTCCCGAAATTTATGCTCATTTAATTCATAAATCAAAATGTTCGCGCGAATTATAATAAAATGGCGGCAGGTAACAAATTCCTACAGCGAAGGCTCTTTCCTGATTAATACCTTGAACAGATTTGGGGGCAAATTAAAGGGGGTCGCTGAGACGACACAATCCGGAAGACTGATAGTGTAATTCAGAATTAACTCTACTAGAGTCTCTAGGAATGAACTAAACCGGGAAACCATTTACAATCTTTCGGTACTGCAGGTCTTTCTTTTCTCAACCTTAAAGATTGATTTAGCCTCAATAATCAATCGTTGATTACAGTAAATTTGTTATGCCTAGAAACATAGGTTAATTCGATTTTATATGACAAACTAAAAAACCTTTTCTTAGCCTTGAGCTACATACATATATGTATAATTTTGTGTACAGCTAGAGCTCTGTATCAAACATTTTCTCAAGAGAGTTCTCCGGTTATAGTGTATATTTTTGTTCCCTCACAAACGGTTGTAATTCCATTTGAACGAGCTTTGTACAGCTGTGATCGTTTCAATATTCTACCGGTCGGTCTCAAGAGTTTCGACCAATCAGCATCCTGCCTGTTGATATATTAGCCCTTAAGAAAATTCCTTTTTCCAAACCGAAAATATCAACCATTCAAACAAAGGAATTGGAGTTGTTACTTATTTTTAATATACATATATAAAAACATCGTCATATTATATCGTCTATATACATCAACCTGAAATCACAAGAATGTTATCCTATGAATTCAAATAATTATAATTTAATATAGTTGAAGTAAGATCCAAATGTAGTGGAGGTTAAGCCTTTAGCGCTTTCAACAGAGATAATATTATGACAAGCTGACATTTCAGTAGTGAAATGTTGGGCTCAGGTTATATCTCCATTAGCCCTTTAGTTTAATAATTCAGAATATGCTGGAAACAGTTTGAAATTTATGTATTCTCTTGGCCAAGTGAAGTTCGGCCCTGAGGACTGAATTTGAGGTCCCTTTCGCGGCATCTTGCCAACTATTTTCGTGGAACCTTAATTAGGACGCTCCTATCTCTATGTACATACGTGCACGTTACTTGAGAGGACTTTGAGCGGAATTTAATGTTTTAATTCTGTTAAAATTGTTACTGCTCCCAGACAAGTTATCGGCTTATACGCTCGGGCGGTTTGTTACATTTTCGCTTTTGCGCAATAATATAATATTCTGATAGGTAAAGTTCTAGAACAGTTGTTTCAGAGCTTATTATGCTCGAAAATATGACCACTTTCACTCCTTACAATATTAATAAAAAAAATTAATGATGTAGGACAGCAGAGAAGCTGACGGCCCGCTTAGAATTTACCAGTTACCGTCGCCTATGGGTGTTTGCAACGTCAGTGGCATCGCGAACACGCTGCTGTTCCATAAGGGTACAGGAACTTGAGTTACTAATGCCGGAACACAGCACAAGGTTATTATGGCGGCATACTTAAGACCAAAGGTGCTCGTCATCCAGACGGGCTTGAGGCCATACCACGTAGCTAGAGTGGGTTGTTTTGTCACCTTTTAAGACAGGCCGCAGAGGTTAGTATTCTTTCTCCGCCCCTGCACGGATTTTAATAGATATGAATAAATAAATTAATACAATTTATTAACATTTGAAAGTTCTCGTGATAAAGCGTTTGTGGTGGTTGGTGACCCTAAGTTATTTGTGTCTAGCACCTATAACGTAAGCGGTCTGCTTTTTATTTTGGGAGTAGGCGGTACTGTGTGAATAATCACACTATCTTTATTATTATTTAAGAATAGACCCCTTAAGGGTTGCTAAGAAAAGTTTCTTCTTTGTAATGTATTACGAATTTTAAATCTGTTTAAAGCATCCCACAATAGATAACAAAGGCAATAAATCGTTTGGAATGCCACTATTCCCAGTATCCTAAGTCCCGGGCGGTATTTTGCATTATAAAACCTCGTAAGGTCATCGACCTCGGCGACCTTGCGTCATGCGAATGCTGAAGAATTATAGGAGAAATGAGACAGTTGGCATTTGTATAACACCATTGGAGAGTTGCCAAAGTATTGCTGTGTCAAGGACGTGACACGCTTCGAGTGTGTAATCCACATAAATATTGTGAATCGGAACTCTAAATAACAAATACACTGGCACAATTGACACTTCTTCTTCTTCTTCTTCGTCGTGTTCTTCATTCTTGAAGGTCGTGCCCGTCTTGATAAGCCTTTACGGAGACGCTGATGAACTGCCTCCACACCACTCTGTCCTCGGCCTGTTTCAGAGCTGCAGGCAAAGTGAGCCCCGTGATAGCCTTAATTTGATCCGACCATCGGGTTGGTGACCGTCCTCTGGGCCTTTTCCCCTCTATTTTGCCTAGCACAATTGACACAGCGCCATCTAGTCCCAAAGTAAGTCGCATAGCACTTGTTTTATGTGTACTTGACAACTGATATATATGTTTCTTTTGTAAGTAAATATATATTATACTTAAACACCCACACACGAGACGGGAATCGAACCCGTAATCTCCGCAAGCATATCGAAGTGCGTTAGCTGCTACGCCTCATCGCCGTCATCAAATACTTGGTAACTTTAAAGATCTTGAAAATATTTGTTGTTGGCACACAACTTATAAGGTATGCGACTGTTTTAAAAGAGTGAAGTCGGCATATCTACCTAGCGTTGGATGATCGTGGTGATTCCCTAATTATAAAAATAAAAAGATTAATTTCTACTCTGCACGCCTTCCATCAGTCGCGTCGCATTACAACACCAACACATCTTAATCGGGGAAACGCGTATTTTACACGCTAGTACTGAAGCGCAAAAGACAGAACTCGTTTTTTTATTTTTTATTCACCAGCGGTGTGATGAGATAAACTTGTAAACACGTGATCAAGTGGACGAAATCCTTACGAACTCGTTCAACCTACTAATATTGACAATAAAAAAACAGCGCGCTTTCTTTTGCAATTTTGCGCGAAAATCACCTGCTTGTTGACATCATCCGTAGCGCAACAGTTTTAACACGTCGAAACACTTGCGGTGGTAACTGATATTATCCCAGTTGCGAGTCTTGATGTTTATCAATTTATTTATAAAAGAAATTATCTTTTACCTATAACACAAGCGCTCTGCGTCACTTTGAACTAGATGGCACTGTGTGAATTATCACCAAATATTCATTTACTAGCTGACCCGGCAAACGTTGTTCTGCCATAAAAATAATAAAATGTCAAAAAATAAAAAATAAAATTTAGGGGTGGACTACCCCTAACATTTAGGGGGATGAAAAATAGATGTTGGCCGATTCTCATAGATACCGGATAAGCACAAAAAATCACTAACTCAATTTAGTTATCTGCCTACTGCCTACCCCCTAAGAACGATGGCGTGATTATTTATAGCCTATGACCATTTCTAGGTTATCATCTATCACCATACCAAATTTCATCAAAATCCGTTCAGCCGTTTAGGCGTGAAAGAGGAACAGACAGACAGACAGACAGACAGAGTTACTTTCGCATTTATAATATTAGTATGGATTAAAAATTATGAACGTAATTACTTTTATATAAAGGTACCTAACATCCTTTAAAATGTTGGTGTAAATAAATACAACGGTTTAGTTTCATGATGACAAAGCATTATGCTATATAAATGGTTAGACTTAAAATTACAAATCGGAAATAATACATATTTGAATAAAGTCAAGGACGTGATCCGGTTAATGCAATAGTACTTTTGTCTTCCCTTGTCCTAATGACCCTGATCTGCTAACTATACATAGCCACATTTTCTGGCACTAGTACAGCCTCTTAAATTATTCAGACGATGGAAAATCTCGTAACGAATGAAAATGTCATATCGAGGAATAGTTTAGCGGTTTTAGGATATAATCTCGTTACTTTTTGACTCACGCTGTCGCCACGCTTCAGTTCATAATTTTAGTTTTATTTTATAAGAAAGTGACACGTTTATTTTGTATGTTTGTTTAGCCATTTAATAAGCCAAACATATTGTCAAATCCACACTTGCTTCTTTTAACGACAAGCGATCTAGTTATGTCGAAAACATGTATCTAACTACCTACTCGCAAATTGACAACAGACAAGAATCAAACAGATTGGATAGTATGTGAATATATCAATATTTTGGAGTTCGTAACTTTATTAAGAAAACAGCGATTTCTCTGATTAGTAATGTTATGAAGATAATCGATTCACACACAAGGGCCTTCCAGCACTAGTTGTATACAATTGATACACGCACCCTCCCTAGTTCCGAGTACTGTCACGGTTGCACCGTACGCGCGTATTTGTACCGCTCCGTTAAAAAGTGGAGACAAATTACTTTTTGCTCATTTAAACGTGGGTTTACTGTTAATAGTAGTTAGCTGCGAGTAGTACAGGTATCCGCAGCAACAAAAGTAAATACACCAGAAGACCAGCTTTCATAGCATGGATACCGTACATTTTTTTGGATTGACTTGACAATATATTTTTATTTATATATACTTGTATATACATGTGTTCATAGGACAAAAATTTTATCAAAATAATTGCCACGGAACATAAAAATAAATAAATAAAATGTAATGTGGTGTATGTTATGTCCATTGAATTTAATAATCTCTAATTAAAATTACAATTAATTAAAATTTATCCTTATCGTCATATTATTGACATTGTCTAAAAAATAATGTGTTCATTTAAAATATCACCATTTGGAATAATGTTGTGCGATAACAGTTGTCGGGATAATGTTCCTGTGCATAGATTAGTAATACTGTGGTGGTATTATCACAAAAACCTAATTAATTATAACAGAAACTATAAAAAACATTTGTTACAATATGTAATTACAAAACGAATACAACGAAACGAAATTTCACAAATTAATTTTCTTTATGAGATGGATAAAGAATTTTTGTTATTGCTTAAGAACAGCACACAGGCTGATGACCAACTTAACAGTAAATAGTTATCGTCGCCTATGGATGTTTGCGACGCCAGGCACACTGTGAACTCGCTGCTGAACCGTAGGGGACACACTTGTAGACCAAGGATGGTTGCCATCCAGAAGGGCTTGGGCCCCTACCAAGTAGATCGAGTTCTTTTGTCGCCTTTTACGACAGGCTGACCCTGGCCGCAAGGGTTAGTATACTTACTCCGCACCTGCTCGGAGAAAAAATTTGGTTGGTACAAAATGGCTCCTAAAATCACTACTTATATTACTAATACTGTGATATTTTGTAGATAGCGGATGCATCTTGGCAACAGTCATTATTAGAAAACAGGCAACAATATTAATAATATTAAAAAAAATTAAAACCGCCGAAAAATCTTAAAAGCAAAAAATAATAAACCTTTTTATTAACCTTAATAACTAAGTTCTTAAACTAATGTAAATATACCTAAGCAATTTTGAGTCGGAAAAAAATATATACGTGTTTACTTGAGAACCTCCTCCATTTTTTTCGTCGGTTAATAAAACGGATTCGATCTTACATAACGGCAATAGATACCTTTTTATTATTAGCGCGTACTGAGAGGAAAAATATCTTAGGTTTCCCTTATAACAAGTTTTCTGTATAACAAATTTACCAAAGCGTTAATCGTCTCCCTGTCATCCTATTCAGAGAATGTCCGTGAAGGGCATTCAGACATGACGATAACAATATTATCCTGTAAACGCGAAATATTACAAGTCTTCGACAAGAAATCGCCTCGTTACTTAATTAAGGAAATAAAGGAGTTTCATTTCGATTACATCACAGACCTTGGAGACAGCTGTTATATAATTTGTACAGCAGACACTTGCCCTAAAAAGACAGTATAAATCGTGGTTGCATTGCGGAGTATCGATCTGCGAGGTGCGCCTTGCAACACCCCTCGGCCGTGGAATGCCTGCGATGGCGATTATCTCATGCACTGTGTCACGTACAATTAGAAAAACATAAACAACGCACTCGTAGAATAAAATTATACTTCATCATAATGCTGGCCAAATTTTTAAACTATTCAAGTTACGTTAATAGTATAGTAATAATAGTTTTTGTAGTTTTCTCGGCTGTTTTTCATCATTAGAATTATTTTTAAGGAAGTGCTTTCCTATCATTGTTGGTGTTTCGGTTAATTTTAAGCGGGCGATTTCACCAGCTTTTTTAATGTATTTTTGTTGTATCAATACTCTATTAATCGTCTTTCTTAGTAGTCGTCGTTTTGAATCGACATAAAGAATAATTTAAATATACATTGCAATTTGGTATAAATTAGATTCTCGGCAAAATAGAAAATTCAGAGAAACGGAATACAAATAAATTGCCTAAAGTTGAACTATCATCGAAATAGCAATAAATCCAAACCTGGAACACAGGAACCTGGATACCGAAGCTAAAATTTGAGTTGTAACTAGGGTTTAAGCTGAATCAAACAAAATCACTTTCAATGATTACTAATCAAACATTTAATATAAGTAAATAAATGTGTAAGTAAGAAATGAAAGTACATCTAACAGATAAAATAAATCTGTTCCAACATTCTCCAAACGTAATTCCAATGCAAGTTTACATAGTGTTGCAATTGTGAACACTTAGTACGAGACTGGCCGAGTTGGCATGCGTCCACGGAATGACGACAGCCAAGTCTCATTCCACGTCTACCGAAGAGTGGAGTAAGTGTCCAACGCCTTAATTGTGAATATTTCACACAGCTTTATTCAACGGCTCTTGATCAAACGTATTAAGTGTATTACATTAAATATTAGCTGCCGTATATTTATGTCCACAAATCCAGAAAAAAGTTGATGGATTGACTAACGAAACTGTTCGCAACATTTATTATTTATAATGGAATGTTTGTACACAATATTAGAAAAAACAATGGAAATTCGTAGCCACATTTTATGAAAATAGCGGTTATATTTTTTACGTGTCAGATGTCATAAATATGTATTTAGAGTTCTCCCGGCCTTAGGAAGTACAGACAATGATATAGATCATTTAGATGAAATAAAAATACTATACTGAAGGCATTTCAAAATATAATGACTGCAGAAAAACAAGAATAATTTTTGCAACAACGAAAACTTCATTATCTGAAATTAGAGGGAAGTATCCAATTTCTCGAAAACATGTAGAAGGTGGGTGGGTGGTAGAACAGCTAAAAGTAAAATAATAGTAGAGGAGAAAGCTTGGGTGGTGCTTTAAACGGTATTAGGCTCAACATCGCGTGTGCCGACGCATTGGCCTACTTCGCAAATGGTATATCTATCCAGTTCTATTGTTCAGACATTGCACTGGTGGTGCTACTTTGTCAGTCTAGAACCTTAATTCCCAAAGTGGTCCAGGTGGACCCCCAGGGGTCCACGGGAGACTCGGCGGGGAGTGTACGTTGACGTGACAAAAAATGGGGGTTTACAATTCGTAAGCGGGGTTCCACGAAAATTTATATGCTTTCAATAGTGAAGAACTAAAATGTTGGCTTGACTTCACCTATCAATGTAGGCAGATAATATTTTAAAAAGCTCAGCGACTGTTACTACTTATTTGTGTTACGACTTGTGGTGTGTGTGCTTGCAATCTTGCATGAACTTCTTTGATTCTTCACCAAAATAAATACGAATGCCAAGGATAAACGTTACTCATTTGTTACAATTAATTAACCAACCAATTCTCACTTTTTTTCTAAAACTATTATTTCGTGGTTGGAACTCACAGCCGCAACGCAAATTTCCATAGTAAGATCTAATCTCCACATTTTTTATCGAGTTTTGGGAATATGGTAGAAATGTGGCTACAGGGGGTCCCTGGAACCAGCTAAATTTTGAAAGTGGTCTATGAGAAAAGAAGTCTGGGAACCTCTGGTCTAGAAGATAGCTATTACGTTCTTATCCAAAAAATATAATTTGAATTTCGACTCATTACTATTTTAATAATAGTTACTGTTTTTTCTTCAAGGGGACCGGATGTTACACGCGGCAGAGTTGTGAATGCACAGATGGATGTTTCGGGTTAGTAAAAGGTAAAGTTAGAAGAGAATTCGAAAGTAGACGTAATAGTCAAGAGTAGCAATAGAGAGCGCTAGTAATAAACAAGCTTAACAGTAACAGCCTAGTCTGAAAGAAGATGTAGTGACAAAAATTGAGAAAGGTATGCTGAGATGGTTTGGCCATGTCGAGAGAATGAATGAAGAACGATTGACGAAAAAAGTGTATAAGGCGAGTGTGAATGGAAGTGTTAGAAGGGGTAGACCTAGGCGGACGTTTCGAGACCAGATCAGGGACGTCTTGAAAAAAGGCCAAGTCAAGAGTACCCTTAACCAAAGGGCATGTATGAAAGGAATAATGAAAGTGGACGAAGCGAAACAAGTATGTATGTAAGGATCGTAGCAAGTGGAAAGAAGTGGTCTCTGCCTACCCCTACGGGAAAGAGACGTGATTATATGTATGTATGTATCTCTTTCAAATAAGCAAGATTAATAAGAAAATGCCAAATCAAATTTCCACTGCTAAACGGTCAAGAATCTGATGCAATTTTTTCTTTTTGGGTTTGGGATGTCAGACGACTATTGCCCGTATCATGTTCTGATTTCACAATTTCTTATGGTACTCGCGATATAAAAGAGAAGTATATTCAATTAAATGATTATCCATAATTACACTTGTTCAGAACAAACTACTACTCGTGTTTTATATTATTTATCTAGTTTTTATATGAAACCCATTTCACTAAATATATTTGAACTACATAGAAAATAGAATCCATTATTTTGTCTAGACCCTGCTCAGTGGAATGGGGGAAAACGATTACTTGAAATGTTAACTACCTTCAATAGTTTTGTTTACTTAGAACACACTAATTAACCCTTCAGCGATGTATAATTTTGACTTCATGTAGCGTACTACCCTCCAGCTTTTTATTTCTTAAATTATACAAGGAATATAGTAATTACGTGATGAAATTAACATCCAAGCCAGAGAAAATATAATTTGACAAGTGAATAAATTCGGGTAGCCATTTGATAGTAAGTACAATTGATAAAAAAAATTATAGATATAGATACAACCTATCTATGGATAAGCCTCCTCGTAGAGGAAATAGTATACCAACCATATTTCACCAAGGCGGATTGACGGGTTATACATATTGATGATCTCGTTATGCAGGTTTTCTCACGATGTTTCCTTCACCGTCGCGTCGGTACGCGGATATTGTGATATAATATGCACAATGAATGAGTAAAACTGCCTCAGCGGTGCATGCCGTGAGATGGTTTAAATGTCTTCTAATACCACTTGTTTACCTGATGACGTAAAACTAAGTAGTATGTTTTATTGAACTTGTGTTACAAACCTATTTTTTAACAGACGAAAAAAACGGAGGAGGTTATCAATTCGATGCGTATATTTTTGGGGTTTACTCCTTATGAATCGATTTTCATATATAAGGCGCCCGGTATGAGAAAAATGTGAGAGTAAAATCTACTAATGAATGACCTCGTTACGTTTTTGGTGCGCGTGCACCGGAACACACTTAACAAAACAAAACGATGTATCTCTCAAGGCAAAAAATACTTTATTTGTTACAACTTAAGGTTGATTTCACATTAAATGTTGTTTAACATATGTCTTTTCATTTGTGACAAGAGTAATTTATTGCTTTGCTCATTTTATATGACGAATGATCGTAAGTATTAGATAACGTTTTGGAGATTTGTGACTTTATTACTAGATGTCATAGTTGTAATTAGGTTGAACTTAAAATTGTTTTAAAACTTGTTTTATATATGTATATTATTTTCATTAATTTGTTAATTTAGCCTTTCATATGGTATTGATCTTTTTCAGTTAAATAAACTCTTTTTGCGTATGTTTTTTTTTCTTTTATTTTTGGGTATGACCACGCATAACTTTTTACAGAGTAGTCCGATTTTAAAAATTATTTTTTATTAGAAATGATATACCCCGAAGTTGGTCCCATATAAATTTGGTAAAAAAATTCCAACCCTAAGGGTACGAAAATAGAGAATGATTCATTATTCACTCACTGATTATATCTATGACCACGCATAACTTTTGGTAGAATTGATTTATTTAAGCATATAGTAATTAGTAGATTATAGCCACAAAAAATTATAAAATAAAAGCTTTTTAACAAAAAAATTAAACCACCGAAAATACTGAAAAGCAAAAAATATTAAACCATTTTTATTAACTTTAATAACTAAGTTCTTAAACTAATGTAAGTATACCTAAATAATTGGTGTGACTCCCCTTCGCCGGAAAATGCCGAGCATTTACGAAGTTAATGTCAGGGAGACAGCAACCCGAACGGGCACACACGTGAGGGCACTGGCGCCGCCACAAAATTGCTTAAGTATACTTACATTAGTTTAAGAACTTAGTTACTAAGGTTAATAAAAAAGGCTTGTTATTTTTTGCTTTTAAGTTTTTTCGGCGGTTTAATTTGTTTATTAAAAAGTTTTTAAACTTATATACAACCTACACATAGCATGTGCCTGGCTATATTGGTGTAAAAGAAGCATGGTTGAATAACTTAAAAGTAACAGAGTTGATGGATGGACTGAATACATACATACATACATACATATAATCACGCCTCTTTCCCGTAGGGGTAGGCAGAGACCACTTCTTTCCACTTGCTACGATCCTTACATACTTGTTTCGCTTCGTCCACTTTCATTATTCCCTTCATACATGCCCTTCAGTTAAGGGTACTCTTGACCTGGCCTTTTTTCAAGACGTCCCTGATCTGGTCTCGAAACGTCCGCCTAGGTCTACCCCTTCCAACACTTCCATTCACACTCGCTTTTACACTTTTTTCCTCAATCGTTCTTCATTCATTCTCTCGACATGGCCAAACCATCTCAGCATACCTTTTTCAATTTTTGTTACTACATCTTCTTTGACTGAATAGATTGCGTAAAAGATGATATGGCGATAAAAGGTGTGAATGTTAAGATGACGAGAAAGGAGAGTGGAAGGAGAGAACATGTTGTGCCGCCCCCATATAATGTGGGATAAGGGCAAGAGGAAGGGTATGTACCTGGCTTTCAATATTTTAATATGCACTTATGGGGAGTAGACTAAAATTAGAATTATTAATCTTAACTACTTAATCAAGTAATTTACGAAATCGTAGCACCCGAAAATCTAATAAAATGTCCACAACTTAGCTTATATAACTACGTTAAAATATCATGACAAAACATACATAGTGTTGACCCTATTCCACGCACTGGAAATATTTATTAAGTTAATTTAGCGCACGATTGACGGATAGGGGGACTAATTACAACAATTACGGCACATTTTTACTCGTAGATGTTACAGTTGGCATTTAATGCTATAATTTCTCACGGAAGGAATGTTATTTCTATATTTTAAAATTGATATAAGCAATACTTATAGACCCAGTTAATATATGTAATATCTTTATTTTTATATTTATAATTTTTCTATGCGTTTGTAAGTGACTAAACTCTTCCTAAACCGATGGCCCTATTTTGATGATTTTTTTTTGTGTTTAAGTGAATTCGAGAATAGTTTAGATTCCCAATTCTATCCACTACAAAATGTGTTTTTATTTATATGGTAGAACAAAGTTTTCCGTGGCAGCTAGTTATTAACGGTATTTTATATTATTCATGAATCCCGACAGGAGGGGTAGACCCAAAAAGTGCTAGTCTATATACCTTTGTAACCGCCGTGGTGATATGCGTGCCAATGGGCTCACTACCAGGGATGCTGAAGACCGTGCTAAGTGGAGTAGAAAAGTCGAAAAGCGGACCCCGGGCACCGAGGCGAAATTTTGAATGCAACCGGGATTTGACGCTGGAATGATGATGATGAATTATATTTTGATAATGTTTGTCATTTAGTGAAAAACGGACAATCAAGAAAAAATGTAATTGCAAAATAGTAAAAATATTTATTATATTATTTTTTTTTTATTGCTGTAGGACAGCAGACTGGCTGACGGCCCGCTTAGAATTTAGCAGTTACCATCGCCTATGGATGTTTGCAACGCCAGTGGCATCGCGAACACGCTGCTGTCCCATAAGGGTACAGGAACTTGGGTCACTAATGCCGGAACACAACACAAGGTTATTATGGCGGCATACTTATGACCGAAGGTGGTCGCCATCCTGACGGGCTTGAAGCCCTACCACGTAGCTCGGGTGGGTTGTTTTGTCGGCTTTTACGACAGGCCGACCCCGGCCGCAGAGGTTAGTATTCTTTCTCCGCCCCTGCACGGATAAAAACTTGACTAACTATTACCTTGGCCTTATATTACAATTAAATACAAAGAAACAGAAGAATTTCTTACTTAAGGTTTCCTTGTCAGTTCATAAATTTCATAATATACTTTTACTGAGAGATTATAATATGAGAGAGATAAATTTATAATACGAACGGTTAGATACAAAAGTGAATTAAATACATTTCTAAAAGCACCTAAGCAGTTAAAATCATTTAAAAAAACTTAAATTTAAATTGTAAATGAAATCATCAAAAGAAAAAAGCGAATAATTGCTCAACAAGACGTGAAACCGTACAAAATTAGCAAATCCCCATGACCTTTTCTACTCGGTACTAATCCCTAGGAAACGACCATCACCTTACTTTTGTTGGATTATCGTCTATTTTGCACGAAGCGGTCGTTGTAATTTATTAGTGTCAGATGGTTTTTAATTGACATCATTAATTATGCACCATTCTGTTCTTACATCTCTTTAACGTCACTTCCATTATACATGTAGGTTTCTCTTATACTACTACCTACATCGCATTTTATATTCCACGTATATCGTAATCATATGTAAATATATTACAATATTCGTTGAATAAAACATGAAATCAACCTACTAAAGTCCACTGTTGGACATAGGCCTCTCCCGATCTTTGGCTTGTTGCATCCCCTTCCTGCCAGCCGCTTTTCGTAAGTCGTCGCCAATTTATATATATAATAATATAATTTATTTATTAAATACTCACATAAAAACAATATAAGCTGAATTGCATTAGTCACAGAAATATTTAAATAAGATAAAGCAAAACCCAGAATTATTCTTAACGACGTCAGCATCAATCTCCCATTAGGAGAAAGCGAAAGAAATTGCCAAATCAATCTTAGTAACCTTACTCGGTTGATAGTAGTGGCAAAACAGTAAAAGGACCTTTGAATTCCCGAGGGATAAGCATGGAAAATCCACATGTAAATACGTTATCGAGTTAAGAACCGCCTTCACAAAAGGAGCTCGGCTCACTGGGGAGACGTCAAAAATATAAATGGCGAACGGGGGGGTGTAATCCGCTGTCAATGGATCAAATTTAGGAAACTGTCACAATTTCCCTGACGGATTTATTTTCTTAGGGATGTTCCCGACAGCTACAATACCTTCCAAATTCAATTTAACATTGAGAGAAACAGTTGCGGCTTCCTAGGTTGGACGGGGGTGGTCTCCTAACGTTGTTTCCTTATGATAAATCTCATTACACACTTTGTGAAGCCATTTCAAGACCATAATCATTTTAGTAATACAAGAAAGTAGTTTTGTATACATATTTCGCCGTATTCAAACTGGGTGAATTATGAATATTTCGTGTACACAGATAAAACAAAACGTTTCTTTCATTTGTTTTAATCATACTGTCATTTTCAGAATTCCACCAACACCATTACTTTTTAAGAGAAGGGTTTATGAAAAGATTTAAGGCGATCTATTTGTTAGACGCTGACTGTCTATCTATCTTACTGGAAGAAGATAATTTTTTAATATAAAAAGTGCTGAAGAATCAGTAACTACAGCCATTAGGAAAAAGCTTAATCAGTGACGCGAAGACCGTTATAAATAGAATGGAAGTTTAAACAAACATGAAACTCACTAAACGTGCTTATCAAAAAAGGGTATACAATTTAAATTATAAAGGTCCCACCTGTCTCGAAGTGAAGCAGCCAATCCGGTTGTGAATAACTGCACAGCGCTCTACTATCTTCCAGCTTAACGTGTCAAGATTGTCAGAATACTACAATACCCTCCAGGGAGCGCGGAGACCGTCCACAGATAAAATAAATGCAAACTTTTCATTCATTGTTTGACTTGTTTTGAGTCATTGTTTGTCCCATTTCATTTATTCTTGTTTGAGTTCACGTCAACCTATTTTCTGAACGGAATACTTTTCCGGGAAACGATAAGCGCCATTTTCACTGTGATTTCATCGTATCGATCAGTATTCATTGCTACATAATATAAAGAGCTGCAAAATGGCGTAGTAAACTCAGTTAATATTTTAATGTGCCTTGTTCGTTGTTTTCGACTTTATATTTATAACTACCTGTGCCCGCGACTCCATCCGCGTGGAATAGTGACTTTGGGCAGCATTTTTTCGATAAATTTTATGGTTGATTTCGGATTACAAACCCTATAAACCCTAAAATATAAATAAATGAAATATACAAACAGTCAGTGTTATCGAATGCAACTGTTACGCCATGCGCCTCCGGAATACGTGCGTTCGAACCTACAAAGTCCAGCTTAGGCTAGCTAAACCCTATTTCATATGATTGATGATATAATCGGAAGTCAACGTAAATTGGAAAACAAATATTTCCGAAAATGATAATTTTTAACTAAAACTATTTCTTTTTCTAAAATCAAAGTAGCTTAAGTTACTCCTTTTTACATCAGCTATCTTCCAGTGAAAGTCCCGTCAAAATCGGTCCAGCCATTTCAGAGATTAGCCGGAACAAACAGACAGACAGACAAAAATTGTATAAAATGTTGTTTTGGTATATGTACCGTGTATACGTCCGAATGCACTTAGTAAAAAGCGGTTATTTTAATATTACAAACAGACACTCCAATTTTATTTATTTGTATGTACGTATGTATAGATTGTGTGTGGTGTCGCACCAGAATAGCACCACCCCATCTCCTCCCGTGGGTGTCGTAAGAGACGACTAAGGGATAGAAAGAACGGAGGATGGGCAGCAGCATCTTTCCGTGAGAGCATCACCAACTGCGAATACTGCGATCGCCAACCCGCCTGCCAAGCGTGGCGATTATGGCAAAACCCCCCCCTAAAATGACAGATACACACAGGCCCCGGCCCCTAGTCCCCGGCGGCCCCGTTCGTGGTGGTCACGGTAGCAGCCACATAAGCGACGGGGCAGGGGGTGCGAAGAATCCCCGGGTTCGGATTCGCTACCAAGAACGACGACCTTTGGCCCTGGCAACATACAATGTCAAGACACTGCGGACCAACGAGAAGTTGGAGGAACTGGAGGAAGTTTTGAGCAGACTGCGATGGGATGTTGTGGGGTTATCTGAAGTCCGAAGACAGGGAGAGGACTCAATAATCCTAAATTCCGGAAATCTGCTCTACTTCCGGGAGGGCGACCAACTGTCCCAAGGTGGTGTCGGGTTTCTCGTTCACAAGTCTCTTGTGAACAACGTTACTGAGGTGGGGAGTGTTTCGACTAGGGTAGCGTACCTAATACTCAAAATTACCAAACGGTATTCGTTGAAGGTCATTCAGGTTTACGCTCCGACTTCGACACATCCTGACGAGGAGGTGGAAGCCATGTATGAGGACATCTCAACAGCCATCCACACTTCTAAAACCCACTTTAACGTTGTCATGGGAGACTTCAACGCAAAATTGGGGAAACGTAGCGGCGATGAGTTGAGAGTGGGGCAATTTGGGTTCGGAAATCGGAACACCCGAGGCCAGATGCTGGCCGACTTCATGGAGAAGGAGGACCTGTATATGATGAACTCCTTCTTCATGAAGCCAGAACAACGCAAATGGACTTGGATTAGTCCCGATGGTGCCACCAAAAATGAGATTGACTTCATTATGTCGACCAAAAGACAGATATTCAATGATGTCTCTGTGATCAATTCGGTGAAAACTGGGAGTGATCACCGCTTAGTAAGAGGCACATTGAATATCAATCCAAAATTGGAGAGGTCTCGACTGGTGAAGTCTACGCTCCGACCTGCACCCATACAGATCCAAAACCCGGTAAACTTTCAACTCGAATTGCAAAACCGCTTCGAATGCCTCGGTGACTGCGTTGACGTGGACGAGTATAATAACAGGTTCGTGGAAGCTGTTCAAACGGCCGGGTCTAAATTCTTCAAGGCCAGCCGTTCAAAAAGAACCGGAAAAATCTCAGATTCTACTCTCAAATTGATGGATGTGAGACGTCAAATGACCCTTCAGTCCCCGGACGATGCTTCCCAGTATAGGCAGCTAAATAGACAGATCTCCAAGTCCTTGACTCGCGATATCCGCCGCCATAACACAGACTGTGTAAAGGCGGCTATAGAGCGTAACAAGGGCTCTAAAGTATTCGCACGAGACTTGTCTATTGGGCAGAGCCAACTGACGAAGCTGAAGACCGACGACGGCAGGGTCGTTTCGTCTAAACCCGAACTTTTGAGGGAAGTCGAGAAGTTCTACGGACAGCTATACACGACCACACGGGCACCTGTTAACAACAAGGCTAAAGACCCAAGAGCCAAATTAACCCGACACTACACCGTAGATATCCCAGACGTCAGTCTGTACGAGATTAGTGTGGCCCTTAAACAGCTTAAAAACAACAAGGCGCCGGGTGATGATGGAATTACAGCCGAGCTTCTGAGAGCTGGTGGTACTCCTGTGCTTAAAATCCTCCAGAAGCTATTTAATTCCGTCATCCTCGATGGCAAAACGCCGCAGGCCTGGCACGGAAGTATAGTGGTGCTGTTCTTCAAAAAGGGCGACAAAACCCTTTTGAAGAACTTTAGACCGATATCACTTCTGAGCCATGTTTACAAGCTGTTTTCAAGGGTCATCACGAATCGTCTCGCGCGCAGATTTGACGACTTCCAGCCTCCCGAACAAGCCGGATTCCGAAAAGGTTTTAGCACCATAGACCACATACATACGCTGCGGCAGGTTATACAGAAGACGGAGGAGTATAACCAGCCACTATGCTTGGCGTTCGTGGACTATGAGAAAGCCTTTGATTCGATCGAGACCTGGGCGGTGCTTCAGTCTCTCCAGAGGTGCCACATTGATTATCGATACATCAAAGCGTTGAAGTGTTTGTATGAAAACGCCACCATGTCAGTCCGTCTCCAGGATCAGAACTCGAAACCTATCCGACTGCAGCGGGGAGTCAGACAAGGCGATGTCATATCGCCGATGCTGTTCACTGCTGCGTTGGAAGATGTCTTCAAGCTTCTGGACTGGAACGGACTGGGCATCAACATTAACGGTGAGTACATCACTCACCTTAGATTCGCAGATGATATCGTAATCATGGCTGAAACCATGGAAGACTTAAGCCATATGCTTGATGGCCTCAATACAGCTTCCCAAGGAGTAGGTCTCAAAATGAACATGGACAAGACGAAGATCATGTCTAATGTCCATGTCGCACCTACCCCCGTAACAGTTGGGAACTGTACTTTCGAAATTGTTGACGAATACGTCTACTTGGGTCAAACGATCCAGTTAGGCAGGTCCAATTTCGCGAAAGAGGTCACTCGTCGAATCCAACTCGGATGGGCAGCGTTCGGGAAGCTCCGTAAAATCTTTTCGTCCCAAATACCGCAGTGTCTCAAGACGAAGGTTTTTAACCAATGTGTGTTGCCAGTGATGACATACGGAACGCAGACGTGGTCGCTAACTATGGGCCTTATGAGAAAGCTCATGGTCGCTCAGAGAGCAATGGAGAGGGCTATGCTCGGAGTTTCCCTGCGAGATCGAATCAGAAATGAGGAGATTCGCAGGAGAACCAAAGTAACCGACATAGCCCGGATGATTGCAAAACTGAAGTGGCAGTGGGCTGGGCACATAGCTCGAAGGACTGATGGCCGTTGGGGCAGAAAAGTCCTCGAATGGCGACCGCGTACCGGAAGACGCAGTGTTGGTAGGCCCCCCACAAGATGGACCGATGATCTGGTCAAGATCGCCGGGATAGGTTGGATGAGGGCAGCGCAGGACCGATCATCGTGGAGATCTTTGGGGGAGGCCTTTGTCCAGCAGTGGGCGTCTTCCGGCTGAAATGATGATGTATAGATTAATATTTTGTTTTGTTTAAATAATCAAAAGTTTTTGTGTGTATGAATAAAGATGATTTACATACCAATTAGCGATTTTCATCCAAAAACATTCATGAGCCACAAAATATATTTATTACAAAATTCCTAATAAACTTTCGTGTTCCATTTATCTACCATTCTATTAACGTATTATTTTCAATTTAATCTTTTTCTCTTTATACTGGGTTAATATTTAAGTTTTCGAGTGTTTCAAAAAAATTAATTTCTCATCGTAAAATTTCTAAGACATTTATTGCTAGAAGAAAAGATACTGTCTTATGAATCATTTAAAATGGTAAGCATTATAATAAAAATAAGGTAATGATAAAAACATTTATAGTTAAGGTATAAATAATAGCGACGGATTTATTCGCATTGTATCACAACTCAGTATCACCGTTTCATCCGTTTCCAAATAACAAACGGATTCACAACACATCCAAATGGATTTCAATCTCGATTTGGCGTTAAACCCACAATACGTTCACTCAAAGCAAATTTAAATTAACTTGTTGGATAGGGCTATGCTCGGAGTTTCCCTGCGAGATCGAATCAGAAATGAGGAGATTCGCAGGAGAACCAAAGTAACCGACATAGCCCGGATGATTGCAAAACTGAAGTGGCAGTGGGCTGGGCACATAGCTCGAAGGACTGATGGCCGTTGGGGCAGAAAAGTCCTCGAATGGCGACCGCGTACCGGAAGACGCAATGTTGGTAGGCCCCCCACAAGATGGACCGATGATCTGGTCAAGATCGCCGGAATAGGTTGGATGAGGGCAGCGCAGGACCGATCATCGTGGAGATCTTTGGGGGAGGCCTTTGTCCAGCAGTGGGCGTCTTCCGGCTGAAATGATGATGATGATGATTTACACATTATAATTAACATATGTAGTTAATTAGATTACTGTTTATTTCAGATTTTTTATAGAATCATTAGCCTCATCTTAACGTTAACCTGTTAACTGATTATGACGAAATGTTTCGTCATACACGAAATAATACTGTACATCTTTCGTCATGAAAATTTGCCGTAATATTTTGAACGCATTAATTTTTATGTAGTTCATAGATATTAAATTTTCGCAAACTATATCACGTATTTTACTTATTCATAGTAATAACTCGTTCACTTGAGATGTTCGTTTTTTCAAAATCTGGTTAAAACTAATTTTCTGGAAGACAATATTTTTGAATTACTCCAGAGTGACGATGAAATATTGCGCGGGAGGACAGGTAAACGACGTCGAAATACTTTTTTATTTAAATTGTGCTATTCAAAAAGCTTTAGAGAAGATTCGAGATTCTAGTGTCCCGACTGTGGTGCTACTTTGTGTATGCCACATTGCTTCATGAAATATCTTACTAACAATTTTTAAATTTGTTATATTAACTTTTCTGCGTTATAGTTGTTTGATTTATATATTATATGTAATAAAAAATTGTCTAAATAAATAAAATCAATAAGTTAAAGACCATTCCCTTTTATTACTTGAGGTGTGCTTATATTACTTATAAAATAATGAAGAAAAAAATCCGCATTATGAAATGAGTTGAACAAAAATTTATTCCCCATTTAACAGGTTGGGTTACCCGGTTACAGCCCAAATTACCGCTTCGATGCCCGGGGTCTGCTTTTCAGGTTTTTATAGAACGACGTTCTAAAAATAATATATATTTTCTACACAACTTATTTTGAATAAAAAGTACGTATTATCGTGTCGAGTTTACAACACACCTCCAGATCTCAGTATAACCTAGCATTTTGAATTTTCTAAACAAACTTTGCCTGTTGTATTTCATTGAAAATAATCGTCCTGACGACTGAGAACTTCGATAGAAACCTTACAGCTGACATATAAAACGAAATCTAAAAGTATTAGTTTAAAAAATCTTTAATTTCTATAAAATATACACTACTATGGATTTTTTGTGATATCTTGATTCAAAGATCATATCTCCTGTAGAAAGATACTGTAAAACCGAACAGAATGTATTCAATAGCAATTTTAAAGGTTTAGTGAGTGCATTCATCAAATTATCTTATCCGTGCAGGGGCGGAGAAAGAATACTAACCTCTGCGGCCGGTCGGCCTGTCGTAAAAGGCGACAAAACAACCCACCCTAGCTACATGAGAGGACCCCAAGCCCGTCTGGATGGCGACTACCTTTGGTCTTAGTTAAGTATGCCGCCATAATAACCAACAACACAATGTGTTCCGGCATTAGTGACCCAAATTCTTGTAACCTATTTTTTTTTATTGCTGTAGGACAGCAGACAGGCTGTCTGCCCACTTAGAATTTAACAGTTACCCTCGCCTATGGGTGTTTGCAACGCCAGTGGCATCACGAACACGCTGCTGTCCCATAAGGGTACAGAAACTTGGGTCACTAATGCCGGAACACAACCACAAGGTTATTATGGCGGCATACTTAAGACCCTTATATGACAGCAGCGTGTTCGCGATGCCACTGGCGTTGCAAACACTCATAGGTGACGATAACTGCTAAATTCTAAGCGGGCCGTCAGCCTGTTTGCTGTCCCACAGAAATTTAAAAAAAAAAACAATTTTTTGACTGAATAAAACTAATTAGTATTTAAATTTAGAAACTAAGTATGCATCATATAATATACCATAGTATCATTTACCTGTCTTTATTCTAGCTAATGTTGTTTGGAAATCACCATAGTTATACTAGAAATTAGTTACGTACTCAGAAAATGTTGTTAAATGAACAAATTCTTAGTACCTTTTACCCCTGGCTTGTTATTTACTGCTAAGCTATCACTAACCATAAATAACTAAAACAATAGAACCTCAAATAATATTAAATACCATTTCATTATACACACGCGCCTACATATTGTTCTCGCGCCGCAAACCCCCTTCCCCTGTATAATCTATGCCCCAAACACAATGCAGCCAACCTTTTAAAATTACGCGCCATGAATGCCAATCGGAATTCAAACAATTACGTTTCGTTTCACATACATTGATCAGCATTGCGGTTGTATAATATGTACATAATAATATTGACAATGGATTATAGGAGATCAACTCTAACGCAACCAATATGTATTTAATTTTAAAGCTATAGCAAAAATCATCATTAAAATTTGATTAACATTGTCTTTTTGAACTTAATTAAATAAATAAATAAAATAAAAATAAATAAAAATTTCTTTATTGACACATGTTTTACATAATTATAAACTAATTCTAGCACTACCACCTAAACTAGGCATGGCCTGTCCCTTAGGTATTAGTTCCTTCCAGTGACTTCAACATTATTGTTATAATAATAGATTATAAATTTTTACAACTACCTTCTTATACAAAATTAAATGAGTAAGACACGATCGATATGGTTTGGTTATATAAAGTGAGGACTTAAACTTTACTTTTTCAAAACCAACATAGATTTTATGACATTAGAATATGTGGATAACACCTGTATAAACATAGATTTATAAAATCATAAGGTTTATCTTTTTAATTTTGACACTAGGGGCACGTTAACGCGCTGCCGTCCGCAACTGAAACCTGAGTCACCTACTCTGGAATACAAGGTTACTATAGCGCCATATTTAAAAACCAGGGATGGTTGATTCCAGTCAGGCTTGGAGCTCTACCACCTACAAAATAAATCTTAAATATTCACCAATACATTAGTATATTTTTTGTGAAATTAAAAATGTCGTAAATTAAACTCAATTCGATTATAAATAGATATTCCCATTAATGAAATTTTGCAACACTTACAGACAGTATACATTCTAATTTAACATTAACTTTGATACGTCGGGGAAGTAAATGCGAGTTGGAACATTACAACAATGACGTCACACGGCCGTAAATTACCGATTAGCGCTGCGATTCGAATATTTAAAATGGTATTTCCTAATCACGTTAATTGCTGTTAATGAAGTTTATTCAGTTCAGTGTAAGTTTAATTGTCATTATATTTGATTCTCATATGTTTGTTATTTGATTTTTTTTTAATTTTAGGTCATCATCATCATCCTAGCGTTGAATCCCGGTTGTAGTTCAAATTCTCACTTCGGCGCCCGCTTTCTGACTTTTTCTTCTCGACTTCGCACGATCTTCGGCATCTCTGATGATCAGTCCATTGGCACGCATATCAACTCTTACGATGTCAAGCCAGCACATTTTGGGTCTACCCCTCCTGCCAGGGCCCGACGATGGCGACATGGCCAGATGTTTGTTCCCCACATAAGTAGCCGGTTCCCGTAAAACGTGGCCATACCAGCGTAGGCGACACTCCTGCAATTTATCCGCAATATCACGCACATGAAGGCAGCCGCGAATGCGAGAGTTCCTAACGCGGTCCTTCCGCGTTACTCCACACATCCACCGCAGCATGTTCATCTCCGTGACTCGCAGTGCCTGCTTGTGTCGCTCCAACACCGGCCACGTTTCACATCCGTATAAAAGGACAGGCCTAATGGTGGTCTTATAGACCTGTCCCTTCGATTTTAACTGGTATTTTAGAGTCACAGATGACACCAGTCACCTCACGCCATTTGGCCCACGCGACAGCAATGCGTGCATTAACGTCGCAATCAATGTCACCAGACGCGTGAAATACAGATCCCAGGTATTACACCTGTTCCGTGCGCTCGACCGTACCGCCGCCTATGCGCACGGGTGTGGTGGGATCTGTGGAGTTGTAGGTCAAATACTCGGTCCTATTATTTTAATTTCAAGTGGATAGTTTTACTGTCGTTAACTATTTTATTGAACGATAACGTAACAATAACACGTTGAACTTCATGACGGACATCGTCTGTCCGACAGTATACTTTCCCCCGTAAATATATCAAGAACCGTCTAAAAAATGTTAACGTGTTTTTACAGACATGTCAGGAAAATTCCCTTACCATATTAAAATCAGTAGAAAAGTTTCTCTCGGCCGCCTAGAGGTTTCGATAGTGAACGAGGAGCATTACGGCACAAAATGTCCGTCGTGGTCTACTAGGCTAATCACAGTTTCTTGTCTGGTGTTCAGCGTGTTAAGACATTAACTGGCAAGCATTGTTGACCAGTGTGTACCGATTGGCCACTTGAAAGTGTACCTTAATAGTACATTGTCAGTTATACAATATACGTTTTTTATTAGAATACTAATACCAATGGAACTTAAGAAAAAATTGCCGAAAATAAATGGTGGTCACCGGTGACCCCTAAAACTTCTAATATATTTATGCGTTCGGGACTACTGAGTCACCCATGTAAAAGCCAAATCATTCACTTGTATGCCATTTTCTTTTTTCTATCTTCATACAAAAGAGTCTACCTAGCTGGAGCTCGGAAGCTTCGAAAGAAGCAAGAGCACTTGCTATGTTTGAATTGTTAACTTTTATTTTAAGATACAATAATATAATTGTCATAACAAAGTTTACGGTCTGATTCGAGGTCTTTCCAGAACGGTTTAAATGAAATAGAAATATTTCGAAGAATGTTTTACTAAAAAGTTTCGTATTATAATTTTACGCTAGATTAGTTTTTCTGTGAGCTGTTTCAGTACAGTACTCCGAGGTGAAATACATTTCTCAAAGGAAATATGCCGTTAACATAATATAAAGCTTTACATGGATATAGGGTTGTCCCTAAATTTGTTCATTATCGAGGATACCGACTTGCAAGTTCTACATCGGAGCTTTGGGGGCAAGCTGACGTGGTAATAGCCTCGGACGACCGCACCTCTGTTCAGCTGGCTAATGTAACGGTGATGGCCTCGGCGGCAATCGGCCGGTATCACGAGGCAAAGAAATGCATGACACCCCGCCGCGTGACGACGGGCGGCGGGGTAGGATAGGACTCCGCGTGCAATGAGCTCGTACGTCCCCTACGTCTCTAGGCTGAGGGACGCTCGTCACTGGTATACTCACTTAAACTACCCCAGCGTTTCTTCACACACCTTAAGTGCCAAGACCACAGGACGCGACGGTTTAGTCAGGCCGCGATCCGCGTTCGCCCGCCCCTCCCTCGAAAACAGCCGGCATCGCAAAGCCCGGCGCAACCCCCAATGCATCATTGTTCCTGTGATAACCCTACGCGTCGAATGTTTTACGGCGCACCGATAACAGGAAAGATACGATACGAACGATAGTTCGAATATCGATACAACACCACATACTAGATATCTTATCGAATTTCATTAAAGTACGTCATTCAGAATTATTTATTCATTTATGGAAAACAACATCTGCATAGAAAATACAATAGAGATATACAAATATATTAGCTGTTATAAATACTCGAGATTCTTACGAAAAAATCTCGAACTTTACGAAATAAATTGTGAAACCGACCGTAATGTAGTCGTAATCCTTGAAAGTATTCAAAACTACAAATATAAACGTCTAAAATAATTGCAAACAATATATTTATGTATATTAAATTGAATTTTATAGGATAAATATTTAATAAACTTTTATTTTTATAAATGTATCATACTGAGGAGAAGCTCAATACATTCGGGTATAAGACGGACATACGAGTATAACTAACTGACTGCATTGCTTTGTACCTAACATGCTTAACGGCAGTGTCCCCGGCGGGGCTACATAATGATTCGCCATGAAACCCGCTTTAACCCGTCGACCACAAACAAAGCCCCGCTGGCCGAGTAGACGGATTATATTAATCTCACCAAACTGTCCCACTTTATCACTGTCCGAATGAAATCACCCGATATAATTCCTATCTAACAATTTAATAAAGCCGGCGATGACGGAATGGACGCATTGAATTGTTATACAATAATGTGACCTACATTGGGATCTAATGATGTCAGAGTCATATTATGATAATAAGAATTTCCTCCATAACCGATTACCAGCTTGGATACAAGTCATATACTCTGAAATACATTCAAAATATACAGGGTGACTTTGACAAAACCGTCCAAATTTTTTATACGCACTAAATATCATTTAAGGAACCCATTTTTGCAAAAAAATTGTATGTCAAATTTTCACCATAAAATATTTCATATATGATAATTAATTAAATCGTACAGAATAGTCCTATGGTACAACCTTCGTACGTTAACCTGTTATTACCTGTCTCTGTCATTCCCGCGTAAATGAGTAGTGCGTATTCGCTCGTCCGGTGCAATGCCACCGTCCTCGGCCTTTTACTAGGTCAGATGGAGAGGTCATTGACACTCTCGCGCCGTATTATGTAAATTGCGAGTTCTGTGAATGGCTTTGTGATGCTGATTACTCAACATTTTTGTACTATGTGATACAAAACTAAAATACATGTTTCTCATAACTTTTACTAAAGATTCTTCTATGTGAATTTGGACGGGTTTGTCAAAGTCACCCTGTATATTATATGGACCCTTAAAAGTTGCAAGAGATCGCTATTAGCGATAATAATGTTCATTGTTATACTCGTAAGTAGTCTTTATATAGGTATAATAAGTTAGTACTAAGTTTTATATTATAGCTTCTCTAATACATTGTTCGTTCATTTATCTCTCTACAATCTACAAAGTATGGACTTGAAAGGAAACTCAAAATAATATCGTGGATATTGTTTCTGACAATTCATACAACCCTAATTTTGGTTGTCTAAAACTTATCAAACCTGACCTTTAGTAATGTAGTAAGTAATAAAATAACGGTAAATCTATTCGTATTTTTAATTGGAGCTTATGTCATAATTATAAAACGACTTTGAAAACCAGTTTTTCCTGTTCTGCAAGAATGTCATAAAGTTATATTACTGTCACGTACTTCTGTATATATGTGTCTATATATGTTTGCAAAATATATGTATATAATATTTGTATATAAATTTTATCCATGCAGGGGCGGAGAAAGAATATTAACCTCTACGGCCGGGGTCGGCCTGTCGTAAAAGGCGACAAAACAACCCACCCTAGCTACGTGGTAGGGCCCCAAGCGACCTTTGGTTTTGAGTATGCTGCCATAATAACCTTGTGTTGTGTTCCGGCATTATTGATCCAAGTTCCTGTATCGTTATGGGACAGCAGCGTGTTCGTGATGCCACTGGCATTGCAAACACACTAAGGCGACGGCAACGGTAACTGCTAAATTGTAAGTGGGTCGTCAGCCTGTCTGCAACTATAGTTCTTGTTATTAAAAACTATACCGTAAGTTTACAGTCGTTCAGACTTCTTAGCGAAATTAGAAAACTATTTTTTTTAATGAAAACAGTTCAATGAAATAAAACAGCTTATAAATTAAACTGACGGACTTATAAACTGCATCAAAGTTCAGGATGACTATGAAATGATTTTTTTTAATAATTATGCAAACTTTTTAGATTAAATTATATAAATATGGAGAGACTGGCTCTTAATCTCAAAAAAAAGGAAAATTTAAAAATAGAACTGCAGTAAAACAAATGAATATAGCCGGGAAAAGAAAATTTACTCGTAGTATCAGATTTGCGTGTTATTTATAGTAAACTTTTAAATTGATTCTCATTGATTTTTTATTCTTTTGTCAATTGAATTATTGTTATCAGCAGAATTGTTGGGTTAGTTTTTTTTAACTTATCGAGAGTTTTTGAACCATAATATGGATACTTCGTCCGAACAAGCGGCTCAAATTGTAGCATTGGTGCGAGAGGGCTTGGATCAACGAACGACTGGTAGAAATTTAAATTTAAACCAGTCTACGGTTTCTAGAATATACAGAAGGTTTGTGGAGACAGGTTCTTACAGAAGGAGACGTGGTGCAGGCAGGACTCGAGCAACCACCGGTCGTGATGACCGATTTATTGTTACAACTTCCCTGCGAAATCGTTTCCTCACGTCAGTTAACATCAAAACAGAGCTTAATGAAGTGCGTGGAGTAAACGTGAGTGCACGAACAATAAGAAGAAGGTTAAAGGAAGCGGATATCACCCCTTTTAGACCAGTAAATGCTCCAAAGTTGTCTGTAGCTCACAGACAAGCTCGCTTAAGATTTGCGCGTGATCACCTGAATTGGACAGAAGAGCAATGGGCCTTCGTATTGTTCACGGACGAGTGTAGGACATGTTTATATGGTGCAGATGGTTGCAGAAGAGTCTACCGTCGACGTGGGGAGCGATATGCTCAAAGTTGCATTGAGGAGCGTGTTCCTTTTGGAGGCGGTTCGTGTATGGTCTGGGGTGGCATATCGATGAACGGGCGAACAGAACTTGTGTTCATAGACATGGTCCGTCAAAACGGTAATAGAGGGGGTTTGACTGTACATCGCTACATAATAGAGATCTTAGAAGATCACGTGGTGCCTTACATGGGATTCATAACCGAAAATTTTACTCTAATGCAGGATAATGCCCGACCGCACGCTGCTGTACAAGTTCGACAATATTGCGAAGAGGTTGGGATACGTATACAATGAATTGGCCAGCACGCAGCCCGGATCTTAATCCTATTGAGCATGTTTGGGACAATTTAAAAAGAGCTGTATATGCGAGAAATCCTTTGCCCACGATAGTAGCAGCACTAAGAACAGCACTTTCAGAAGAATGGGAGAATATTCCGCAAGATCTTTTAATAACCCTAATAAAATCTATGCGGAACCGATTAGAATCCGTAATAAGGGCACGTGGAGGTAATACACCTTATTAAAACATAAATAAAGTTTCTGTCTATTGTTAAAACCAATTTTTTAATTAAACCAATTTTCCTTAAATTTCTGTTTTTTCTTTAAAAAAGTCATAAGGTCCTTTTCCAGTACACAAACTTAAACTTAAGGATATGACCCTACGCGCTGTTTTAAAGTTCACGAACCAATCTAGAGGTTTTAATTTAAATCTGTATATAAAATATGCATAGTTGGTTAAAATATTTATTTGAAAGTCGTCTATTACTTTGATGCAGTTTATGAGTCCGTCAGTGTATTAAACTTTCTGAGGTAAGTAAAAGATGCATTGTCAAATACATACGCGATGGGTAAACTGAATTATTCGAAATAAAAGATTTGGATGTAATTTAATTAGACATCACGTGTACCTCACATTAAATTTGTCAGCAGATGAAAAATGTAAGCGATAAAAAACATCTGAATCAGTGCCACCCAGACGCGCGATAACGGTAATATTCAATTGTCTTGTTAATTAGTAATGCGAGCGCAGTGCGCACGCGCCGCCATAGCGGTGAGGCAATTACTGATACGTCATGCTCGATGTAACGGCGCGGCGGAACAACTTATTTTATCTCACAACTTTATTTTCCCCATTTTGATATTTATATTTCTTTTAGTATATAGAAACACGATTTACTTACTAGCCTTTTATGTCACTAAGATATTTTTCCAATATAAATAATTCATATATAGATATCTAATAAAATTACAATTTTACATTATTTTAATACACGCGGCTGTTTTAGTCATAGATGACTCACAAAGGTCTTAGAGGTCAATCGTATTTATATTTGCATAGTCTGAAGCTTCTGTATTTGTATATTGTATATTACATTCGATATTGATCTAATATTTTTAAAATACTATATTTGTATTAGATTGTTTATGATTTGGACACAGAATTAGTTAAAAATAGTTAATTTTTTAATTTTGTATTTGTAAGTTGTATTGTATTATTAGGTAGTATATAAAGGAAGGGATAATCTTAGATTAAATCATGGACAAGGTTGATTCAAAATTTACGGAAAACAAGGATTAATTTAAGTTCATTGTAACTCGAGAAGTTCAACAAAACTCGCTGAGTTGACATGACACATCTGTGCGGCCGGCATTGATCTACTCGGTTCGGTTGTTCGGTTGGTTATAAGAAAAACTTACCCCACCCCTAAAGTTAACCCTCAGTAGATTATCAAGCCGGAAATAACAAATTAATCTCAGAGCAAGATCCACTATCCGACGAATAATTTGAGTTGATCCGCCATAATCCGGTTGCCAACAACTTTGATTTATAACTCTAGTCGTACAGCTTCATTATGCTCCAATACATCGCTTCTTGATGTAGCTCGCAACATATTGATTTTAATTCAATGTACATTCAACATCTTTGAAAACCTGTTTTCTTAGTGCAAAAATTATTTGACTTTTATCAGTCTGATATAAATTGAACTTCTGTATGATATATACATACATATAGCTACTTGGTAGCTCAGTTGTATTATAGATAGATAGATAGATAACTCTTTATTGATTACATTTACAAAATAAAACTTATAAATAGGACAACATACTAAAAACTAGACAATAATTACAAGTAATAACACAAAAATTAAATATGTAGCAAAAGAAAAGGCGATCTTATCGCTTGAAGCGATCTCTTCCAGATAAATAACCTAACTGGAAGGAATTGTAATAAAGAATAATATGGCGGTGTAGGTAAATTACAATAAAATGAAATCATATCTATCTATATATATATTACTGACACATATATACATCCACACACACACACACACGAGCGCGCGCACACGCAGTCACTTACACACACACATACATACATACATACATGTACATACATAATATAAATTAATACACATATAATACAACATATACACGTATAATGTATAAATAGTTGTTATTATCGTCACTTCAAGGGTCCTAACTAGTCCTTTTTTTTCTCGGGAAAAACGGAAGATCAGCGCAGGACGCTCTTAAGGAGCACCTTTTTAGGCCTAAGATAAATGTGTTAGTAATTTGTTAATATTTTTTTGTTTTTCTTATAGTTTTAAAACTATAAGAAAAGAAACTAAAAGAAAGAAAGAAAATAATTTATCTAAATAAATTATTTTCTTTCATAATACCACTCGGGTATACTCGGAGAATAATTTAGAAGAGCCGAGTCCGAATCCCGCCGCGGTGCTATGTACCGCTTAGGCAGTTTTGTCGCGTATTAAACATGTTTTTGTATAATTGCCATGCCATATACCAACGGTGAAGAAAAACATGATCACCAGTATGTGTAACCCGCCAATCTACCTTCGCTAAGCGTGACGGGTATACAGTCCGATACCTATATAATTATTTTTTAAGTAGTATCTGAATGTTGTTCTATGCAATACTATTTTGGATAGAAACAACGCATCTTCTCTAAGAAGATTATCAAATACAGCCGTATTATTACCATTTAAAAAGAAAACCTCAGTGAGGTGAGTATAATATATAATTGATAAAACCACATATGATGTCATGTGCTTACATCATATTAAAACATAGCTGTGCCGGCAACTGACATTGTTTCCCTTTTATCGCTGGTGCTAAACACTACAGCACGGTGTGTTATTGTATAAAAATGTATTTGTATTAATATCATTTACGTGTTTTTTTTTTATTTATTGCTGTAGGACTGTATACTGGCTGACGGCCCACTTAAAATTTAGCAGTTACCGTCGCCCATGTTTGCATCAGTGGCATCGTAAACGCACTGTTGTTCCATATGGGTACAGGAACTTTCCGGCATTAGGCACACAAAGAACATTTTTACAGAAACGTGTAAGGAGCAAAATAAATATTTTTCTAATTCAGTGAGTCAATTACTTTGGCCGACTTCATGGAGAAGGAGGACCTGTATATGATGAACTCCTTCTTCATGAAGCCAGAACAACGCAAATGGACTTGGATTAGTCCCGATGGTGCCACCAAAAATGAGATTGACTTCATTATGTCGACCAAAAGACAGATATTCAATGATGTCTCTGTGATCAATTCGGTGAAAACTGGGAGTGATCACCGCTTAGTAAGAGGCACATTGAATATCAATCCAAAATTGGAGAGGTCTCGACTGATGAAGTCTACGCTCCGACCTGCACCCATACAGATCCAAAACCCGGTAAACTTTCAACTCGAATTGCAAAACCGCTTCGAATGCCTCGGTGACTGCGTTGACGTGGACGAGTATAATAACAGGTTCGTGGAAGCTGTTCAAACGGCCGGGTCTAAATTCTTCAAGGCCAGCCGTTCAAAAAGAACCGGAAAAATCTCAGATTCTACTCTCAAATTGATGGATGTGAGACGTCAAATGACCCTTCAGTCCCCGGACGATGCTTCCCAGTATAGGCAGCTAAATAGACAGATCTCCAAGTCCTTGACTCGCGATATCCGCCGCCATAACACAGACTGTGTAAAGGCGGCTATAGAGCGTAACAAGGGCTCTAAAGTATTCGCACGAGACTTGTCTATTGGGCAGAGCCAACTGACGAAGCTGAAGACCGACGACGGCAGGATCGTTTCGTCTAAACCCGAACTTTTGAGGGAAGTCGAGAAGTTCTACGGACAGCTATACACGACCACACGGGCACCTGTTAACAACAAGGCTAAAGACCCAAGAGCCAAATTAACCCGACACTACACCGTAGATATCCCAGACGTCAGTCTGTACGAGATTAGTGTGGCCCTTAAACAGCTTAAAAACAACAAGGCGCCGGGTGATGATGGAATTACAGCCGAGCTTCTGAGAGCTGGTGGTACTCCTGTGCTTAAAATCCTCCAGAAGCTATTTAATTCCGTCATCCTCGATGGCAAAACGCCGCAGGCCTGGCACGGAAGTATAGTGGTGCTGTTCTTCAAAAAGGGCGACAAAACCCTTTTGAAGAACTTTAGACCGATATCACTTCTGAGCCATGTTTACAAGCTGTTTTCAAGGGTCATCACGAATCGTCTCGCGCGCAGATTTGACGACTTCCAGCCTCCCGAACAAGCCGGATTCCGAAAAGGTTTTAGCACCATAGACCACATACATACGCTGCGGCAGGTTATACAGAAGACGGAGGAGTATAACCAGCCACTATGCTTGGCGTTCGTGGACTATGAGAAAGCCTTTGATTCGATCGAGACCTGGGCGGTGCTTCAGTCTCTCCAGAGGTGCCACATTGATTATCGATACATCAAAGCGTTGAAGTGTTTGTATGAAAACGCCACCATGTCAGTCCGTCTCCAGGATCAGAACTCGAAGCCTATCCGACTGCAGCGGGGAGTCAGACAAGGCGATGTCATATCGCCGATGCTGTTCACTGCTGCGTTGGAAGATGTCTTCAAGCTTCTGGACTGGAACGGACTGGGCGTCAACATTAACGGTGAGTACATCACTCACCTTAGATTCGCAGATGATATCGTAATCATGGCTGAAACCATGGAAGACTTAAGCCATATGCTTGATGGCCTCAATACAGCTTCCCAAGGAGTAGGTCTCAAAATGAACATGGACAAGACGAAAATCATGTCTAATGTCCATGTCGCACCTACCCCCGTAACAGTTGGGAACTGTACTTTCGAAATTGTTGACGAATACGTCTACTTGGGTCAAACGATCCAGTTAGGCAGGTCCAATTTCGCGAAAGAGGTCACTCGTCGAATCCAACTCGGATGGGCAGCGTTCGGGAAGCTCCGTAAAATCTTTTCGTCCCAAATACCGCAGTGTCTCAAGACGAAGGTTTTTAACCAATGTGTGTTGCCAGTGATGACATACGGAACGCAGACGTGGTCGCTAACTATGGGCCTTATGAGAAAGCTCATGGTCGCTCAGAGAGCAATGGAGAGGGCTATGCTCGGAGTTTCCCTGCGAGATCGAATCAGAAATGAGGAGATTCGCAGGAGAACCAAAGTAACCGACATAGCCCGGATGATTGCAAAACTGAAGTGGCAGTGGGCTGGGCACATAGCTCGAAGGACTGATGGCCGTTGGGGCAGAAAAGTCCTCGAATGGCGACCGCGTACCGGAAGACGCAGTGTTGGTAGGCCCCCCACAAGATGGACCGATGATCTGGTCAAGATCGCCGGGATAGGTTGGATGAGGGCAGCGCAGGACCGATCATCGTGGAGATCTTTGGGGGAGGCCTTTGTCCAGCAGTGGGCGTCTTCCGGCTGAAATGATGATGATGAATTACTTTATTATGTACGAGAACTTTAGACAGATAAATAAACAAATGTATTCGTGTTTTTGGTCCCCTTTGGCACTTGATACATATATTAAAAAGACCCGATAACGATAAAATTTATTTATTGATATCCGAAAATTATGAAAAAATGCAAAAATTCAGAAGATAATGTATCCATTAAAAACTCATTACTTTTTGTAAAATAAATCACAAATTCTAAAAACATGGGAATCGTTTCCTTTGGTAACCCCAATTTAGACTGTTTTTAAGCTATTTTCCTTTGTTTGCATTAGAAAAAACCCCTCTACTTGAAAAAGAGCTTCTTGTTAACTACAACAAGAAAATATCGGACCTTTACATCAAGCATATTATTATATTAGCAAACAAGAGATTGTTTCGCCGCCGCACCCAAATCCCGTCGCAAATTAGTTCGCCTACCTAATTTAGAAAATGAAGGTTGAAACAGAAAAGTTTGGAAAGCTTTCTCCTGTTAAAACGAAAGTGTGCAATTCTATTTGTTAGAAAAGTGTTTATTTTGAAACTTCCAGTAAAGAAAATACTTTCCTTTCAGAATTGGGGTATCAGGCGACCGTTGCTCCTGCTAAAAACTAAATTTAAGCGTGTTTCATTCATGAATATTCTAGGGTAGCTTTTTTAAGAAGAGTATCGCAAAAGACAAGTTAAGCAGTTAATTTTGTTTCATAGCAATACCCAACGGCGGGCTCCGGCCTATAGTGCACTTTACATGTGGCCTAAAAAATATCCTAATAACTAATACCAATAAATAAATGAAACTAGGCTGTATTTATTAGAATGATGGATAGCTAATAATTTACAGTTCAATTTGCATACGAAATTATTCTAAACAGATGTGGGATTACTTTTATTAATCAACGATTAGTAACAACTATGCCGACGGCAATTTAGTTTTACATATTGGTTCATCTATTTTTTTTTTTAGTTTAATTAGTACATGAGCGATATACTCGTAATTATTACACGACTTTTATCCATGCAGGGGCGGAGAAAGAATACTAACAAAATAACCCACCCTAGCTACGTGGTAGGGCCCTCAAGCCCGTCTGAATGGCGACCACCTTTGGTCTTAAGAATGCCGCCATAATAAGCTTATGTTGCGCCATAATAAGCAAGTTCCTGTACCCTTATGGGGCAGCAGCGTATTCGCGATGCCACTGGCGTTGCAAACACCCATAGACGACGGTAACTGCTAAATTCTAAGCGGGCCGTCAGCCTATCTGCTGGCCCAAAGCATTAAAAAAAACGATTGCCAATGAATTTAAATATGTTTTAATAAATTAATTAAATTTAAAGATTTATAAATAAATGTCGTAATACTGTAATAACACTATTAATGGTTAAACGCTGTGATGGCAATCTCGTTATTATATTCCGAAGGCCGCTTTACGCAATGGCATAGTTCTCGGTTAAATAATTGGGCACGCCGACGCCACAACGTTTAAAAACATCTGTACAATGTGTTTATTCATTTTGAAAAAATTACTTTTTTAAAATGAAATTTTTACATTTTTGCATAACAGACCTATTGCCATAATTATTTTTCAATGCATTAAATATAAAAATTTGATGGGTAGATATCCCATAAACTTTCACATAAAGCATAGGCTTTTGGAAAAATGTCTAGCAAGGAAATACTCAGATGATGATAAGAATAAACCTTTTGGGAATAAAGGCAAATATTTTAACGAGTGCAACATTATCTTGTCCGTTATCATTGGTATGTTTATGATCGCACCGCCCACGGTCGCCGTGGGCCGAAGCGAGCAGCAGACGGTGCGTGCAGGCCGTGACAGCAATTGCTTAATTGTGGTGGGACGCGCCCGAAGGCCACGGCACAAGGCAAATCACAAAACGCAAGATTAGATGGCCAAGGTTGCTCAGTGACGGAAGCGTATAACGGCGTCCACTACGCCACGGGGCTTTGTGGCGAGTAAATACACGTCACCAACCGGATCATCCGAACATTAAAAGCGTTAAAGGTTGCTGTAATTTGTCATTCTCAAAACTACATCCACGCTCGATTGTTTATCGGTCAGTTTACAAAACAGGCTGCACGCGTTCAGTTACATCATTTTATAAGTAAGCGAAGCGCAGTGGCGCTCGAGCGTGAGCTGCGAGCGCCCCACTCCCACGAGTCCACGAGCCACTCCTCTGCGGGCGACGCTAGGCGCGAGCCGCCACCGCAGTCCGCGGAGCTGACGGCTGTGGCGAGATAACATCACTCACCTTTTTGATCTGGAAGTGTTCGGGCCGCAGCGTCTCCTGGATCTCTTGCTCGGTGCCGCGCGGTGGCGACTGCACCGAACTGCGGAACCCGTCCAGCACCCCCTTGAAAGTGAACTTCTTCATCGCGAATTTCGGTACGCGGGTTGCGGTTCCTTTGTCCGAGGGCCGCTCGCGCCGGCCGCGGCTACATCACAGCCGTCCGCCGCGGACAGCGAGCCGGTTTTGGCGGTCCGAGGATCGGGACAGGAGGCGTGCGTGGTCGCGCCTCACGTCGTCGCTACCACTGCGCAGGCCGCTGCCCGCCGCCGGCGACCGCCCAGCGCACCAGAGAGAGACCGAGGACCCGAAGGGGCACCGCCTTCGGAATGTACGGCAATGCGGTTCTGTTTACGGATCGATACCTGGCACCAGGGTTGTACACACGCGCAGTTAGAACTCGCGCACCCGCGACGTACACTGTCAAGCAGTCGACGACTCAGCGAAGCCCGCCGCACACTGGCCGGAAAGAGCGAGCCGCAAGCGACCAATCTCACCAAGCACGCTACCGAAAGAGATGAACACATGTTGCATAATTGCGCGCATTTTGCAGAGGAAAACTCAACAGCTGATAACTTGCTAGTTCCACCAGGCTCCGCCAGGCGGCGTTCCGGTTGCTTTGTTTATATATCTATCAAATGACAGTTTTTGTGATCGTCTGATCTGTCAGACTATAACCTCAACCAGTTGGGTTGTTACTTACATAGTATTAGAAGCATTTTACTATTTTCCAGCGAAATATAAACAACATGTCTTTTAAAATAATATCTAGAAGTTTTAAAACGCTGAGTTATGTGGGAAGTTACAAGAAACTGAGAAACCGGTCTTACAAGTAAGTTGTTTGTGTCGACATATTTACCAATAACTTAGAGCAGTTTTGCTAATATTAACATAAGTAGTTACTTGTAAGTTAAATATGGCATAACTCTAAGATATTTAACAGGTTTCGTAACATAAAATATTCATTTTTGTTTCACATATAAGTATGTGGATAAGAAGTCATGAATTGATAAAGACGATAAACTTATTTTCGTTATCACTGAAAAAATCTACCTAACTGTATAGATAGTTTCGCCTAGCTATATTATATTTAAAATCGTTTTTTTAGATTATATTGTGCTGCTGTGATTGGAGCGGGTTATGTTGCATACAATGAACTTAAGCAAAACAAGGCTGACATGAAGGAAATTATGCAATTAAAGAACTATATGGCCCAGCCAATAACACCATTGGAAAAGCTGGAACAGAACCCAGATGATATGAAAACTCAGATTGAATTGCTCATAATGAGGATACAGGCTGAGTTCTGTAAAGCATTAGAAAGAGAGGAAGATCAAGTAGGTTTTAATATATTAGTGTACACTCTACTGAGCAGGTAATGCATATTGCTCTTACCCTTTATACGTGCAGGGGCGGAGAAAGAATACTGACCTCTGTGACCGGCCTCAGCCTGTCATAAAAGGCGACTATACAACCCACCCTAGCTACATGGTAGAGCCTCAAGCCCGTCTGGATGGTGACCATCTTTGGTTATAAGTATGCCGCCATAATAAGTTCGTGTTATCGGCATTAGTGACCCAAGTTCCTGTACCCTTATGGAACAGCAGCATATTTGCGATGCCACTGGCATTGCCAACACCCATAGGCGACGGTAACTACTAAGTTATAAGCGGCCGTCAGCCTGTATCCTACAGCATAGAAAGCAATAAAAAATAAACCTCTCAGCTGATTGCATGAGACACCCATGCTGTCCACATGAAGTCTAGCTTGGCAGGATGTGAATTTGGTGGGTGAAAATTAAAATGTTTAATATCATTAATTTCCATTCTGAAACACAGTCCATTTGCCAGTTTGTTCTCTTCCATTTAAGACTAATAAGTTATTACTACTCGTAATAAATAAAACTATGTCAAAACCTGGTATAAATAATCAATCATAACAACTGTTGATGTTTACATCATATAGCATTCAGATGGAAGTTTAATGTTGAACAATATAATTGGTATATTGTTGTAAATGATGTCCCTATGTATGGTTTTAACTATATAGAGCTTCTTTTTATGCTGACGAACAACAGATAGGCTGATTGTCCACTTAATATTAAGCAGTTACCGTCGCCTATAGATATTTGTTATACTAGGGGCACCGCCAACATGCTGCTGTCCCATGGGGATACAGGAATCTGGGTCACTAATACCGGAACATAAGGGGCCGTCCATTAATCACGTGATGTTTTTTTTGGCATTTTTTAACCCCCCTCCCCCTTGGTGATACATGGTGAGGTTTAAGACTAAGATATTTCGTGATTTTTTATGGACATTTTCGAGCCTCACCCCCTTTCGAGCCTCACGTGATTTATGGACAGCCCCTAATGAGGTTATTATGGCGGCATACTTATAAACCATGGGTGGTTGGCATCCAGATGGGCCAGGGGCCCTACCATGTAGCTAGAGTTTTGTCGCCTCTTACAACAGACCGACCCCAGCCGCAGGGATTCTGCCCCTGCACGGAGAGAAAGCTAGCTTTATAATATCATTATAAAATACATCAGAATGTTTTTACTCCATATCTCAAAACTTTGCACACAGCAGGTATTAGTTTGATAATGACTATATGTAAATATTAAGGCTAAATATGTCATTTGTAACTATGGCAGTTATTACTTAAAAGGAAAATATATTTAAAAATATGCTTAGCAACCACCATATTTGTATCATTCTCATGGCTATAATGGCAATTTGCCAAAACCTGTTGGTGACATTGGACCTGACAAAGTCTCTTCTGGAAGTAGCTTACTGTGGCATTCCCAATTTAAGATACTTAAGCAAGACAATATTTTCAGTTTTACTTTACTATTTATATAGTACTGATACTGCAGAACCAGGTTGCAACCGGGATGTACCACTAGGATGATGATATGATACTGAACTTCCATATTGCATATCATATGCTGAACCAGTTAGTTCACATCTATGATTTCATTCATGTGAGATTTGAATGCAATCTGTACTAATAGGTCTTGTATAAATGGAAACTAAAAATAACATTAATATAACAAATAGCTGACCCAGCAAATGTTGTTCTGCCATATAAATTTAAAAAAAAAACCTATGTTCTTCTCCAAGGTCCAATCTATCTCTATTACCAAAATTTATCAAAATGAAAACGTAACAGTCAGAGTTCTATTCATATTTATAATAGATGACCCGGTGAACTTCGATATTTGTGTGAAATGTGTTCAAAACTTAAGATGAACAAAACGAATTAATAGGGCTAAATTTATGGTTCATTATTTTGTCGATAATGGCTTAAGCATAGATATATATATGCGCTGTGGCGGACTTTTTTGTAGGACTATTTAAGATAAACATTCCCGTTATATGTATATGTGTAACCATAGATATAGATTCTATATCTATGTGCGTAACTCTAACGGTTTTTTTGCAGCGCACGCCAAAATAGCTCGCAGATGGCAGAATTTTTTCCTACTTACTTAACACTTATCGTTCTATTTTGGACAATTCACACAATATCTTTATAAATTACTAGCTGACCCGGCAAACGTTGTTCTGCCATATAAATAATAAAATGTCAAAAAATTTGGGGGTGGGTCACCCTTGTCACTAAGGGGTATGAAAAATAGATGTTGGCCGATTCTCAGACCTACTCAATATGCTCACAAAATTTCATCAAAATCGGTCAAGCCGTTTCGGAGGAGTATGGCAACGAAAACTGTGACACGAGAATGTTATATATTAGATAGCCTATGTATTATTCTGATGTATAAGTTATATTACTGTAAAGTTTCATTAAAACCCATTCAGTAGTTTCTGCGTGAAAGTAACAAACATACATACAAACTTTCGCGTTTATAATATTAATAAGGATATTGTTTTACAAAAATATATATACAAAACAACACTAAATATTTAAAAATGTTACTATGTTACCGTTTTAGTTTGTTCTAGTGAGACATCTGCTTAAATTAATTAAGGACTCCAAATGGACTGAGTATTCCACTAGCTATATAAATGTGAAAGTAATTCTGTCTGTGTGTTACATGTTCACGCTTAACGCTGAAAGAATTTTATTGAATTTCGGTATAAAGATATTATTTTGGACTTTTTTTTATTGCTGTAGGACAGCAGACAGGCTGACGGCCCGCTTAAAATTTAGCAGTTACCGACGCCTATGGGTGTTTGCAACGCCAGTGGCATCGCGAACACGCTGCTGTCGCATAAGGGTACAGGAACTTGTGTCACTAATGCCGGAACACAACTCAAGGTTATTATGACGGCATACATAAGATCAAAGGTGGTCGCCATCCAGACGGGCTTGGGACACCACGTAGCTAGGGTGGGTTGTTTTGTCGCCTTTTATGATAGGCCGACCCCGGCCGCAGAGGTTAGTTAGTATGCTTTCTCTGCCTCTGCACGGAGAAATGAGGACTTTGGAAAAGGACATAACATTGTTTGCGGGTCAGCTAGTATACATATAAACTAGATTTTTATATAAACACCATTTGAGATATAATCATGAAACAGAATCCTTAAGAACAAGTTATGGTGGTTCTAATTTTCACATTAGCCAGGACCGCATTGCCAGAAGATGTTTTGCTAAAATTATATTTCCTTGTAGGCCTGGGACCATGAGAAACTGGATGAAGACGATTTTGATGATGATATTTATATCAAGCATCCGGTATGATGTGCTTGTTTCTTTGTCACTCTTATACATAATAGTCTGGTTTTCAATAGTTTATATTATTTGTTTAACTTATTTCATATATTTGACCTATTTATTTCTACAAAGAATTGGAATATTTTTTTCATTTATTCATTTCATTCATTATACACAGGGTATAATTTGGCAAATATTTTTCAGTATGATCTACAATACTTCCTTGCTAATACAAATAATTGCTTATTTGCCTGAATGAGCTTATACTAGTATGTAGTACAAATAGAGCTGTTCACACACACACTTATTGTATCTAAGAAGAGAAACATACAACACTTATCTACTGAAAAATACACCAATATCTAGAATACAAGAGGTCCGGGATCTGGATGTCCGCCCGCCTTAACACTGAGTGGACATTTCGACAGCATGTAATAGATATTTGTGAAAAATCGTTTAGTTCATGCCATCCAAATATTATACAACTCTTTAGTTAGGAGTCAGTGCCGACCTTCTGGCGTCATAGCTAACGTCGCTACGCTTGCGGAGGTCACGGGTTTGATTCCTAATACAAGTGTAGTATCCATAATACAAATGCTATGCAACTTAGTTTGGGACTAGATGGCGTTGAGTGGAATGTCTCAATATAATTATTTATTTATTTATTTATTTAGAGGGTAATGTAAATCATATGGGCTCCGCATGAAGCTAAATATATCCTCATGCTGGAGAAATTACAAAATAAGTTCGCACGGTTTCTTTATTACCGAGTTTATGGCGTATATCCGATGTATCCCACCCTGTTCGTTTTGGCCATGGTGGAATACAATAAATTAGAGATCCGAAGGGATGCCGCTCTTGTCAAATAGGTGTCAGGTGATAAGGGGGAAAATCTACAATCCTGGACTGTTAAACCAGATATGCTTGAACGTATCTGACAATTACGTCAGGCGGCGGAGGAAACCACAAATGTTTGTGGTGCCACATGGTAGAAAGCGCCCTTTACCCGGGCCCTGCGCACACTTAACAAGATATGCTTTAAAGTGGATATTTTTTACTGTTCTTTAAGCGAGTTTACATTTAAATATATGTTGTTCGTAGGAACCGCGCTATCGATTTGTTTTGTTTGTGATGATAGTTGTGTTCAAATAAATTATAATTTTTTTATGATTCAAAAGTTAGGAACTTATTATGTATGGAAAGAGTAAATAATAAAATCTTAAGAGGAAGAAATGAGAGTCATAAAAAAGGCTGCTTAAAATACTTCTGATAGTTACTAAAAATTTAATTTTATGTTGGTGATTGTTTTATTAACAAATAAAAACAAATTAATTACGAAAATTATATCGTTACTCAAAAGATAGATATATTGTTTCAGGAAGCGAAATTCAAAGTGGACCGATGGTTACGAAAAGAGGGTGGTGGGGGTATTACATGCGTTCTGCAAGATGGACGGGTGTTTGAGAAGGCCGGTGTTAATGTATCGGTTGTTTCTGGAACATTGCCCCCAGCAGCAGTACAGCAGATGAGAAGCAGGTAAAAGAGCAATTACAATTTGTTAGCAGCCTATTTATCTATGCAAAGCCAAAATTAAAAGAACCCCTTAATATGATATTGAAATTAATTAGGGGTAAAACCTTACAAAATTCGGAGCTGCCGTTCTTCGCGGCGGGAGTGAGCGCCGTGATCCACCCTCGTAACCCCATGGTGCCCACCATACACTTCAACTACAGATACTTCGAGGTCACAGATAAGGACGGTTAGTTCATAAACTATTTGTTAATCCGTTTTGTATTTGTATCCGTGCAGAGGAGGGGAAAGAATACTAACCTCTGCGGCCGGGGTCGGCTTGTCGTAAAAGCCGACAAAACAACCCACCCTAGCTATGTGGTAGGGCCTCAAGCCCGTCTGAATGGCGACCACCTTTGGTCTTAAGTATGCCGCCATAATAACCTTGTGTTGTGTTCCGGCTTTAGTGACCCAAGTTCCTGTACCCTTTTGGGACAGCAGCGTGTTTTCAATGCCACTGGCGTTGCAAACACCCATAGGCGATAATAACTGCTAAATTCTAAGCGGGCCGTCAGCCTGTCTGCTGTCCTACACCAATAAAAAAAACTCATTGATTTTATATTTGAATGCTATGGTTAAACATAACTTTGGCGACAAATGTTCTACATCTACATTGTCTATTATTGTAATTTCGATGGACCTTCGAGATTTACTACTATGTATATAGAGCATAGGATGGCACTATACTTATTCAAAATCTGTGGACTTGTATCTTAAAGAGAAATCTATTTATGTGCACATAATTGGGTTTTTGGAAAAAAACATTATTTACTAAGACTACTACTAACTAGATAATAATTATTTCAAAACATTTCTGGTAAAAAGTTTTCGTCATTCGAATTGAACTGATTTTCCAAAAATCAGTAAAGCTGACATAGATCTAACGAGGAACATGTGCACTGTCCAATCTGCAATGGTCCATTTCAATGGACCATTGAACTCCAGAACTCCACATTTTAGATTCAAATGTGGATTTTTTCCTGATTACTTTGGTGATTTTAGTGAAAAGTAGGGATCTCTATTCCACTAAGACATCAAATATATAGAAACCAGATACCAAGATTAATGAAATGTATATATGATGGCTTATTACTGCTGGTCACTTAAACGTGATACTACTGAGTACTGATGATATTCACAAAAAAATCACACCCAGACGTAATTTTATAGCAAAAGGTAAAAAATGACACTCATATTAGTCTTCTAGTAATTATTGTACTTGATATTTTCTTTAGAAATGTTTTAAAATATGTGTATTTGTAACTGAATAATTGTTTTTTCTAAAAATTCTAAAACAGAGGTCTTTTTGTCATTTGTAGAAAAACCCGATGTGATATCATAAATATCGAGGTATTTATGTGTTTAAAACACTTTAAATTAGTGATAATTAACACTTGAATGAAAACAACGTTCTAAAAGTATTCATTTGTCAGCCGGTGCTATTAATATAATTTAAGTTAAAGTTTTAACACAAAAAAATCGATTGTTTTTTTTTTTCAAAAACCCAAATTGGTTAGTTTTAATATATGCATTGATTTTAAAAACTGATACTTAGGAAAACGATTTGTGTCACTAAATACAATTTTATTTAATATAGGTGTGCAGTGGTGGTTCGGTGGTGGCACGGATTTGACCCCGTACTACCTGAACGAAGAGGATGCCGTGCATTTCCACCTTACCCTCAAACACGCTTGCGATTCTCATGACAAGTCATATTATGCCAGGTACGTCCCACAGCTGGGTTCGGTCTCACTCTAAAGGGAACGAAGAATGTAGCCGCCACGCTTGTCCAAGGCGAGTTGACAGGTTACTGCTATCTCTTTTCCATTGCCGTCAGTAAGTGGCAATAAAACTGTCTAAGTGGTGAGTGCCATCGTTTGTATCCTATGGGTCCCATGATCTCCATATTGGTCTCCGAGTGTAAAACCACTTGGCTACCGTTACACTTTACGGGTAATACCCTTGGCGGGTATATACATATTATTAATATTATCAGAACCAACTATTTTTCAAGGTGTGATGAAAGTGAAAAAAGCATTTTGGGCATGATATAAACAAATAGCACGTCTATACGACAGCAAATCTATACGATCATGCTTTATACCATGTCGTCATAACAAAAGGTCACAAAGAACACCGATGTAAAGACATACAATATACAACAAAAGAAAATCACCATGTGACAACACAACCCAGCACCACCCTAAATTAGAACGAAATTACTGTTAAAAGTTAAAAAAAATATATAGTAACCATCTGTATGAAATGTACGTCGGGCGATAGAGGGAGATGGAGATTTTATTCGGCGTTATTTTTTGTTTAGCGTTACACTGTACTGTGACGTTTGTCATTCGTTTGGTTAATTTTTATCCGTGCAGGGGCGGAGAAAGAATACTCGTACTGATCTCTGTGGCCGGGATCGGCCTGTCGTAAAAGGCGACAAAACAATCCACCTTAACTACGTAGTAGGGCCCCAAGCCCGTTTGGATGGCGACCACCTTTGATCTTAAGTATGCCACCATAATAACCTTGTATTGTGTTCCGGCATTAGTGACCCAAGTTCCTGTACCCTTATGGGACAGCAGCGTGTTCGCGATCCCACTGGCGCTGCTATAACGCATAGGCGACGGTAACTGCTAAATTCTAAGTGGGCAGTCAGTCTGCTGTCCTACAGCAATAAAAAAAGAGCAAACAAGCCGACACAAGTTAACTTCTCACTCTTTATCCCAATTAAGTAGACATATATATGTAAAATCAAATTATATTTGAAGATTCAAGAAGTGGTGCGATGACTACTTCAATATTCCGCACCGCGGGGAGCGGAGGGGGGTGGGGGGCATATTCTTCGACGACCTCGACACTCCCGACCAAAAGTCCGCGTTTGAATTTGTCACTTCGTGCGCAGAGGCGGTCATTCCCAGTTATATACCGCTTGGTAAGTAGGAACTTAAAGCCGCGTGTTCTTTAAATATTTTATTGGGGCACAGACCGGTAAATAATCCAGTTCGTGCTAAACGGTTCCCACTGGCCGTAGACATGTAACTTTATATTTGTGTGCGCTAGACTACTTTTGCCAGTAAGGTGATCCGGTCCTCCCGCTTAGAATTATTAAGCCATCAGCACAGTCTGAATCGAAAGACCTTCTGAACTTCCGTCAAAGTAACCTGCAAGCCAATGACCAACTTTAATCGCGTGGATGATGATGCGCACGCGCATGATTTCGCGCCATCTTGGTTGAGTCACAAGTGAGATACAACTAAACCATCACGTACTTTGGTAAATGAAGAAGAGTTGCACATAGCCGTTTGGTATTTTAGTGCAAAAGCATAAAGAAGACGCGTACGGCTACTACGAGCGCCAGTGGCAGTTGTTGCGACGCGGCCGCTACGTGGAGTTCAACCTGATCTACGACAGGGGCACCAAGTTCGGGCTGCACACGCCCGAGGCCAGATACGAGTCCATACTTATGTCGTTACCGCTTAATGCTGTAAGTACGGGTCCACGATCTATTAAAAAATTTAGAAAACTGTTTTGGTTTTTATTCATAACAAAAAAAATTAGCTTATATTTTTTTCAGTATAAAAAATCGTGCTATCCTTTGAAAAAATGTATTTTTAGTAATTTATATATTTAAAATCGGCATGGATGGTATATTTGATTGTTACTTCTAAACTGATTTTTGAAATTTATTAACCAACATAAAGCTAGCGAAAGAATAGAATATTTGTAATAAAATAAGCTATAATATAATTCAAGTGATACTGCGTTGGGTTGCTAGGTTTGTAGGATTTAAATATCGCTAATTTAATAACTAAACGGGACTTCAAAAGTTGTAATAAATTATATACAGCCCTTGTCTCTCCTATGGTACAATAGTTGCCTCCATATTGGTTGTTTTATTTTTTATTTTTACAGAAATGGGAATACATGCACGAGCCAAAACCTAACTCGGCTGAAGAAAAGCTAATGAAAGTGTTACAGAATCCAAAGGATTGGCTGCACATAGAAACGGCCAGCCGGTCGTCAGCGTAAGCCAGCATCCAACTACATATATTATATTTAGTAAACTTAACAAATAGATCGATTATGTAAAATGTCCTTATATTTTCATAAATATTTACATGTTTTAACTACTTGTTTTTCATTTGAACCTACTTGTGTCAACATTTCATTAAACATTCTTGATGGCTCATTTTCATTGGTCGTTAGAGCCCGCATGCGGGGTACAGGAGATTTCTGTTTAAGCATGCCATAGGGCCAGCATGCAACAGCCGTTTTCATTAGTCGATAGGGCCCGCTTGCGGCTTGTTGGATATTCTGCTTCTTTGAACAAAAAGAGATTTTGGATGTGAAATTTACTTAAAAGTAGAAAGTTATACGGTGCTTTTTTCCCTAAAAAAGGGAGAATTCCCTAAAAGTGGAAACACTGGTTTAATATGAGTAGAGCGGGGAGTCCCCGCATGCTTTGTATCGATTTACTAATTTCATTAGTCGTTGTCCCGAATACGGGGAGTCCCCGCATGCTTTTTATCGACCGATGAATTTCATTGGTCGTTAGCCCGCATACGTAGAGTCCCCGCATTCGGGCTAACGACCGACTTATCGACCAGTGAAAATGCGCTTTTAAATTTGATACTTGCATCTTGCCGAAACACTGAACGCCTTAAATAAATGAGTATTCCGTGTGGGTCGGTCTCGGTATGTAATTGGGAAAGACGGGTCATGTTCAATGAAAACTGACTGACAAAACCGTTCAAATTTTTTTACGCACTAAACATCATTTAAGGAACCCATTTTTGCAAAAAAAAATTGTATGTCAAATTTTCACCATAAAATATTTCATATATGATCATTAATTCAATCGTACAGAATAGTGCTATGGTGCAACCTTCATACGTTAACCTGTTATTACCTGTCTCTGTCTCTCCCGCGTAAATGAGTAGTGCGTATTCGCTCGCCCGGTGCAATGCCGCGGTCCTCCGCCTTTTACTAGGTCAGATGGAGAGGTCATTGACACTCTAGCGCCGTATTATGTAAATTGCGAGTTCTTTGAATGACTGTGATGCTGATTACTCAACATTTTTGTACTATGTGATACAAAACTAAAATACATGTTTCTCATAACTTTTACTAAAGTTTCTTCTGTGTGAATTTGGACGGGTTTGTCAGTCACCCTATATATGTCATGCCATAACGATCAGTGTGAGTGGCATCCTCCTGAATGTTGTACCGGACTATGTCTATTTGTTATGGACAAAAAATCCAGTTGGTCAGGAACAACTTCAAGGTGCGAAGCTTCGTCAGTTCTCGTTGACCCCCCAATGCTTGAAGATGAAAGTCATCGAACAATGCGTCCTACCAGTATTGACCTCCGTAGCCAAGACATGGATACAAGTTTCAAGCCACTCAGAGGACTATGTTGGGTGTTTCTCTTATGGACAAAATCCGTAAGAGAATTGGGGTTCTGGGGTAGGCGACATAGCTTTTAAAATATGTAAGCCAAAGTGGCAATGAGGCGGTCACGTTTGTCGCAAAACCGATGGGCGTTGGGGCAAACGAGTCCTGGAGTGGAGTTCATTGTTATCGAAAGAATTATTTATACATAATCCAAGACCCGTTCTTTGAAGAACGTCACCGAACCAAGACTCATCATCAGGTGTTAAAGTATCATTTAATGACGTCTCTTTTGTAACGGGAATACGAAAAGCCGATAGCATTTACACCTGAACCAAGTTCTTCTATTACTTTTATGGGGTGGAAAGAAGCATAGGAAAACAATTCGAGTGTATGCAAATGAATTTAATGAGCTAACTCCATCCAACTTCAACCACGAAAAGGAATATCGATTTGTATATTTTGTATGTATTGTATTGTAGAACTATTTGTCGCCATTCATGACAACCAGAAGATGAAGATGTTATTCTTGCTTTCAAAATCACGCGTCTAATGATATAATATACAAATTAATAAAATTATTAATAATATAATGTAATTGTAATAAATTAAAATTGTACTCTCGAAATTGTTGACAAGTACGTCTACTTGGGTCAAACGATCCAGTTAGGCAGGTCCAATTTCGCGAAAGAGGTCACTCGTCGAATCCAACTCGGATGGCCAGCGTTCGGGAAGCTCCGTAAAATCTTTTCGTCCCAAATACCGCAGTGTCTCAAGACGAAGGTTTTTAACCAATGTGTATTGCCAGTGATGAATTACGGAACGCAGACGTGGTTGCTAACTATGGGCCTTATGAGAAAGCTCATGGTCGCTCAGAGGGCAATGGAGAGGGCTATGCTCGGAGTTTCCTTGCGAGATCTAATCAGAAATGAGGAGATTCGCAGGAGAACCAAAGTCACCGACATAGCCCGGATGATTACAAAACTGAAGTGGCAGTGGGCTGGGCACATAGCGCGAAGGACAGATGGCCATTGGGGCAGAAAAGTCCTCGAATGGCGACCGCGTACTGGAAGACGCAATGTTGGTAGGCCCCCCACAAGATGGACCGATGATATCCGGAATAGGCTGGATGAGGGCAGCTCAGGACCGATCGTCGTGGAGATCTTTGGGGGAGGCCTTTGTCCAGCAGTGGCCGTCTTCGGGCTGATGATGATGATGTAATAAATTGTAATATTTAACTCTTTGAAATATATTTAAAATATTAATCAAAATTACAATAGATCAATTCCTCTATTCATTTTCATATTGATTTAGGGGATAATGTTCTGGATACTTCTTTAGGTGCTGCTCCATTTGTTGCATTTGTTTCCTGCAAATAAATAGTGGATATAATAATGTATGCAAAGATGGCACTACCGTTGCACAGGTTACGTTTGTGGCTTTCTACGGTTGTGTCTGGGTCAACTAATACATTAAACGCCATGGGGGTCATCGGTGCCAACTCGAGCAATTCTTACACGCTTTTTCCACATAGACATTGCTTAATAGCTTTTTAAAATTTATTTATTAAATGTTCTTGAATCTTAAATAATAGTTTTTAACGAGTTAAGAATCTCCTGGTTGTATATACTAGGGATGTTCAATAAAAAGTGATGTTCATTAAGACGCGATTATCTTTTATTAAATATTATTTTTCGTACGTAGTCACCTTTCAGGTTTATACACTTTGTATATCTCTTTTCTAAAGCTAACATTCCCCTTTTTAAAAAATCTTCTTCCTGATCCCTTCATCTTCAAATTTATGGTACCTGAGATGTTCCTTTAACCGCGGAAATAGGTAGAAATCACTAGGAGCTAGGTCCGGTGAATATCGATGATGTTCCATCATCAATTCGAAGCCAGCTTATTAAATGGCAGCTATCGCAACTCTGGACTTGTTTGCGGGGGCATTAACTTGTTGAAATAAAACAACTTTAGCGAGTTTGCCACGCCGTTGCTTGTGTATTTCCTCGCGCAATTTTGTTATTTGTCCTGCGTACAAAGTCCCAATAATAGCGGCTCCATGATTAAGGTATTCGATAATTACCACCCCTTTGCTATTCCAGAAAAAACAGTCCATGATCTTAACGGCGGATGGGGCCTTTACTGGGCACTTTGGAACCAACAACATACCCATAAAAATGGGTCTAACCGCGACACCTATGTGCAGGTTGTGTGGGAAACTTACAGAACGCATGGAACACCTACTGTGTACATGCGATGCATTGGCCAGGAAGAGAATGAATCTTTTGGGGGTAGGATATCCGACACCGGAAGACTACAGGCTCCTATCTCCATATCTCATTGTTAGGCTCATGAAGCAAATCTTCAATGAGATTGGAGAGGAGTGATTGCTATCTAGGGGAACACAAAAGATCCCATTGGGTCGAAGTGTCCGAGATAACTCTCGGCCCCGAAATAAGATAAGTTAACGGCGGATGGAATCGCCTTAAATATTTTGGGAGCTGGAGATGACAGTCTCTTCCAAGTCCTGGACTGTTTTTTCGTTTCCGGGTCATAATGGTGAAGCCATGTTTCGTCCATAGTTATGGTCCATAGTCCATAGTTAGAAATTGGTCAAGATCTTGTTGTAACAAACCTAAACAACTTTGTGATATTCTCAGTCTCGTTTGTCAGAAAGCATTCTAGGCACCCAGCACGCTGACACTTTTTTCATACCCAAATTGTTGTTTATAATATTATGGACACTTGCAATAGAAATCTTCATTTCTTCTGCTATAAGACAAACATTAACACGACGATCCGCCAAGACAATGTTTTCAACTTTTTTAATAATTTGTTCAGTCACTACCGATTTAGGGCGTCCCGTGCGAGGGTCGTCGTTAATGGAATTTCTTCCTCGCTTTAACTCAACACACCAACGCACAACCGTAGAATACGGAGGAGCATAAACCCCTAATGTTGCTCTCAAGTGTTCATTTACCACTTCCGTAGTAAAAAATTTCAAACAGATCAGAGCAATAACACGTTCCGACACGACGCAAACAAATGACTTCTATTTTTAAAAAACAAAAGAGAATTGAATGTTTTTTTATTATTATTATATCTATGGGCTATGCCTGTCAGTGTTTATGTTTTTCTTTCCAAGAAGAATGTATCGCAATATCACTATTTATTGAACAGCCCTCGTATTTGCCAAATTTATATTTCAAAATAAAACTAAGATACAAATTTCTTAAAAGATGATATAAATTCAAATTATGTATGCCTATTGTGTTTTAGACAAATCCTAAATGAAAAGTTGAATTCAGACCTCAAAGAGTATTTACATAAAAACATTTTATTATATTTGGGGTCGCAGCCAAACATGCGACCGATTCAGGCTAGAAATCAGCATGTCTTTACAACTGTTTGCTTGTGCTTTCTTCTTGGAAGGAAAAACCGCTGAGAATTATCAACGCAAAAAGCACGTTGAAGATTTTCATTCATTTTATATTTTCAAAATGGAAGTATATAAAATATTTAATTAATATATGGCCACTCCAAAAAGCACGTGGAAACAATAACCTTTATTATCCAGAAAAAAACAAATAGCTAACTATAAATTTCGGTTGAGCTACTTAACATGTTTAAAATAAATAATGTTAATTTGTAGGCTTTACTTATAAAATAACTTTTTTTTATAATTTGTATTTCTTGTTACGTAATGGGACAAGGTTATCTCGAAATGTAAGATATATGTCATAGAACTTACTGAATCCTGGGAGGCATGTCATAATAGACGTCTTCGAGCATTTCCTTCCAGTTGGGTCGTTTCTTCTTCTCTGCCTCCTGCATGTTCCTCACCACGATCTCCCTTGCCTCTTTGTTCCAAGATTTATCTAATTCTGCGTCCCAGAGACCTGGAATGTTTATCAGACAAATCTTGAATAAAAACTCTATGTCGTGCTCACCATATTCGTCTGCTAGTCTCTGAAACTACTTAATCGATTTTAATTATATTTTGCAAGCCATTTAGGTTCAAGTTAAAGAATAATTTTTACCTCGTCCATAGTGAATGAAAGGCGCCTGATGTATAAAACAACATTTTTTTACAATTTTTGTCTGTCTGTCTGTTTGTTCCAGCTAATCTCTGAAACGGCTGAACTTTCACTGGCAAATAGCTGATGTAACAAGGAGTAACTTAGGCTACTTTTATTTTAGAAAAAAAAAGGTTTTAGTTAAAAGTGATCGGTTTCGGTTTTCGGAACCAATATAAGTTGACCTCAGATTTATATCATCAATCATATAAAATAGAGTTCAGCTTAGGCTGGACACCCTAGGTTCGAACTCAATTTGTATATTTCATTTATTTATATTTTAGGGTTTATAGGGTTTGTAATTCAAAATAAACCATAAGATATACCCAAAAAATGCTGCCCAAAGTCACTAGGTGTAGCCGTCCACGCGGACGGAGTCGCGGGCACAGCTAGTTCCTAATATAGTACATACATAGAACATTGTTTGAAATATATATTTAACACTTGATACCTTTGTTTTCTAAGAAGAGTCTAAACTTTTGTATGGGGCTCTCATCTTTGGTCCATTTCTCGGTCTCCTCCAGCGATCGGTACGCGCTACTGTCATCCGATGTGGAATGATGGCTAACTCTAAAGCAATTCACAAAGTTATACTTAACAACCTGGTTAATATGGCGTTCATGTCTGCTGGTTTGATTGCGGTCAATATCTGTGAACTTTGTTTTAGTATGTGTGCGTCTAATACTAGCGTAAAAAAGAAAAAAAATACAATACCACTTAATTCCACATACAAATTGAGTTAGCTTGTATCATTTTACGCGTCAAATAAAATAGAGAAATTGATATGGATTACTACTTTTTGGTTTAATGATTCGTGTTGGACTAAGCGTATTTCTTCTGGTCGGTCAACATCGTTCCAACCATCATTCACATGTCGCTGTACTCTAGCAAAGAAATTATTTTTGAAATCACCTGTATGACATAGCTTCAATAAGCGCAGGCTTATTGTTGGCAACGGTGAACTCCCTTGCGCGGCTGACCGCGTTGTACACGGCCAGGGGGTCGGTGCCGTCCACCCGTACCGTGTGGAGCCCTAAGGCCGGTCCCCGTGCAGCTATCCCATCTCCCCTGTACTGTTCGTTGGTGGGAGTAGATATAGCATAACCGTTGTTTCGGCTGCAATATTAATATTAAACAATCAATTCCGATATCGTCTTACATCTCCAACTCCAATTTCCAATTTCTCTTTGTTGTGAGTTATCTTAAGTATCTTTTTATTGACTCCTAGCCGTTCCCGCCTGTTTCGCTGGGCGAATAACAAAAGTGAATCCAATAAAATGAGAAAGTGCAATGGAATTCAAAAAGTAAGTAGCCTAAAACCATCTACAAAAAATCCTATGCCGATATATTCAATAGTTTTAAAATGATGGTGCATCTAAGAAACCCCATTTTCCTTATATATATATATATATATATATATATATATATATATATATATATATATATATATATATATATATATATATATATATATATATATATATATATATATATATCCGAAGTGCGGCTGCACCTAGTTCTAGCCGGCTAAAACTAGGTGTAGCCGGTAGCCGTTGGTTAAACCTAGATATAGCCGTCTTTGTGATGGCTACAACTAGATGTAGCCGGTAGCCGTTGGTTAAACCTAGGTGTAGCCGTCTTTGTGCTGGCTACAACTAGATGTAACCAATCCTATGTAGTTAAAACTAGGTTCTATTCTTCGCATTGGTTCAACCTACAATAAAACAAGTTACAAGCAAGGAACATTATTAATTATTTGAAAAAGTAAACATATTAGAAATTTTTAGAATAACATAATTCAAACTTTAATAATCTTTATAAACTTAAACACTCTACGCAAGAGTTAACAATCAAATTACTTTAGTTATTTATTCCAAAAAGATAAACTAAAATGGTATCTTTGGCGTGTAACTCTTTGAACGATTTATATCTTTACCTATAAACTTAAACTTTTTACCTAATTAACAGCAATCAAAAACAATTATTATTTATTCGAACAGGATAAACTTGAATGGCATTTAGAGTTACATAATATACCGGCAGCTTTACAGAGACACTTTTTATTACCACATTTAGTTTTGCAGTGGCATCTTTTACATCCTTGTCATCCTGATGTTGATTGAGCATTCACTATTTGGCGTAATGATTTTTCTCAGGAGAGACTAAACTGACGTCTAAAAATTTTGACCCACATACAGTGAATTGATTTCTAGAAAATTACATCTAGTTTTAACCACGTAGGATTGGCTACATCTAGTTGTAGCCAGCATAAAGAAGGCTATACCTAGTTTTAACCAAATTAAATCGGCTACACCTAATATTAGCCGTTAAGCAACGGCTTCCGGCTACACCTAGTTTCAGCCGGCTAGAACTAGGTGTAGCCACACTTCGGGTATTAGCCGTAACATATATATAAAATAGATTAAGACATGCCTCAACCGTCCTCTTTGTGACCCTTCCTTTTCTTTGTCTAAAGTACTACGAAGTCCTTTTTTTAAGTGTGAACAAGTAAACAGAGTAGCCCTTAGATTGCCTTTTCTAGGGAGTGATAAAGCCGTCTATTTTTTTAATATATCTGTCTTCTAAACAGAAAACATTCAACAACATGATTAGACTCACAAAGATTGGTCTATATTTCCGAGAATGTTTTCCTCTGGAAGAAGACACAACTATGATACATTACAAATGTTTATCCTACATCACACATACGCCCTCACAAACACAAACAAACGCATACAAATACAAACACACACAAAGCTTATCTATCAAATAATCTGTGAATAGAAATACACTGTAGTTTAATTGTTGGTCTAAGCAAAGAATGATCTCAATTTGAACTTTGTTGAGGCAATAAACCCAGTAAATAAGTCTACATGGTTACGAACGACATTACTCCCATGCGTCATGCGGTACATAGGGGAATGTTGGCCAATATTCGTCCTACTGGTAGGCAAAGCGAAAGTCTCTATTTTGCAGACGACTACTTGCACGCAGAACGGAGAAGCACAGTTTTCTAAGACTGTCCGGAGAATCAATCAGCCCGTGTATTATTTTATACAAAAATAATATATCTGTAACCTTCCTTCTGTTTTCCAGGCCAGTAACTTTATAGTGTCGGAGACGCTGTTCGTAGTTTTGGAGACTGCGACATTTATTATCCAAAAACGTAAGCTGATACAGAAAACGTTTTTGAACACGTTCAATTCTGTTTGAGTGAACCTGATAACCAGGATTCCAAATTGACTGCAGTACTCCAAGATACCTCGAACAAGACAGTTAAATACGTTTACAGATAGGCTGGAATCACGAAAGATTTTCATTTGACGACTGATGAACCCTGATAATTGCGAGGACTTTTTAACTATTCGGTCTATATGATATCTAAAACTTAGAGCACTATCCATTATGACCCCTAAGTCACGTATAGTAGAGGTTTCCTTAATTTTAGTCGCTCCTAATGTATATGTAAATGTAAATGTGCAAGTGTTTTTCTTTCTTGTAAATCTTATGTGGTAACATTTATCAGGATTTAGGACCATAAAGTTATTATTACACCACATTTCAATATTGTCTATATCTGACTGTAGACTAAGAATATCAGAAAGGTTTTCAATAGTGCGATGTAATTTCAGATCATCAGCATAAAGTTTAAATTTGCATTGGATGCAGTCACAGGGGTCATTTATAAAAACTAAGAAAAATAGAGGTCCTAGGTGGGAACCTTGAGGAACTCCACTAGGTACATTAAACATGAAGGATTTGTGACCGCCAATTGCTACTAGTTGAGACCGATTTTCTAAGTAAGACTTACACTATCTGATAAGAGAGCCATGAATACCCATATGCTTTAATTTGTCTAGGAGCAAATGGTGATTAACTAAGTCAAAAGCCTTCCGGAAATCGGTATAAATGGCGTGTACTTCTCTGTTATTATCCAGAGCTACAGCTAAGTCTTCCTCATTTCTGGCTGCGGCCACATATCTATATACTATTTACTAACATACCAGAACATAATAACTGGGCAGTCCAGAGTGGCGGCGAAGTTGAACGCGGCATGAGCATCGCCCTCGGAGGCGGCGCCCTCGCCGAAGTAGCAGATCACGCAACGGTCGTTGTTCGGAATACGTTTGAAGGCATATGCTGCGCCCACCGCTTGGGGCATTTGCGTCGCTGGAATCGTTTCAATGTCGCCTTTTATTCAAGCTAATAGGTTGGAAATGTTTCGATTTTTCAAGAAGTATTTATGTAATAAAAACGACCGCACTTTAGAATAATTAAATGACTCAACTGGGTGTAACGCAGCCACAATTTTAGAAGACATTTTGAATTCGGAATCATTGTTAAATTTAAATACATTTCATTATATTAAATGCTATCACATAAACATATACAGGGTGACTTTGACAAATCCGTCCAAATTCACACAGAAGAATCTTTAGTAAAAGTTATGAGAAACGTGTATTTTAGTTTAGTATCGCATAGTACAAAAATGTTGAGTAATCAGCATCACAAAGTCATTCAAAGAACTCGCAATTTACATAATACGGCGCGAGAGTGTCAATGACATCTCCATCGGTACAGCAAAAAACTGGCAATGACCTAGTAAGCGGGCGAGGACGGCGGTCATTGCACCGGGCGAGCGAATACGCACTACTCATTTACGCGGGAGAGACAGAGACATGTAATAACAGGTTAACGTACGGCGTTTGCACCATATGACTATTCTGTTCGATTGAATTAATGATCATATTTTCCTTGGAATGAAATATTTTTTGACATACAATTTTTTTTTGCAAAAATGGGTTCCTTAAATGATGTTTAGTGCGTAAAAAAATTTGGACGGGTTTGTCAAAGTCATCCTGTATACATTAAAATACACTACAAACAATACAAAATTAAAATAGGCCGGTTGAATTTTAAGTTAACAATTAATTAAAAATATAGATAACAAAACAACTTGCGTGAAGACAAATTATCTACTGGTTGACTTTCAACTGTTGGGTATACTGTTTAGGGCCTTATATAGTGAGTAAAATGTTTCAAATCACGTGAATTCCAACAAGTCTGGTGAAGAAAAATCTGGTGACAGACAGTAGCCGAGCAAGAGCATTTCAGTCACTATCATGCTACTGTTCAACAGCTACAAAAACCGTAAGGTACCTATTATTAATACTGTTTACATATTTAATTTAATACTCAAAAAATATTACCCAACGGGCTAGAAATAGTGACAATGTGTAGCTGTTTGTTTCCGTAGTGAACAGGCATCTGTCTTCCCTTGCCAGGATCTTCGTGGTTTCCATAACATTGGTTCACCAACTCAGTAACAGTAACCCCTCGGTACAAAAGCACTCCAACCTCACGGTACTGTGCGAAGACCAAGTCTCGGGGAGAAAGAGCTGCAGCGCTCCCGACGTGAATGCCTTCTTCGCCGTAATTCGTCATGTAGAAAGATATGCGGCCTTGTCTGTTAAAAAGGACTTCTAGAAGCTTATTCTCTAACAATTACTACATTGACAAATAGAGACTACAAATCCTTCGACATACAATTTTGAAAGGTTCATTATCATCTTCATCTTAGCTTAAAATCTCGATGCATGCCCACATTTTTTCTTAAGTTTTTTTTTATAGCTAGAGTTCAGCAAACAGGCAGACGGCCCACCCTGGCAGGTGGTCACCGTCGCTTATGGACGTTTGCAGCACCAGAGGCATTACCAATGCACTGCCGGCCTCGAAGAAATTTTATAACGCCTTTTTTGAAGAACCCCATATCGTACCGCGTTGAGAAAACCTCAGGCGGAAACTCATTCCAGATCCTAAGTCCCCGGGAATCGCTTTTTTTATTGCTGTCCAGCAAACACGCTGACGACCCACTTAGAATTTAGCAGTTACCGTCGCCTATGGGTGTTTGCAACGCCAAGGAACTTGGGTCGCTAATGCCGGAACACAACACAATGTTATTATGGTGGCATACCAAAGGTGGTCGTCATCCAGACGGGCAAACGAAGGGACGGATGCTTCTCTACTTTCTGTTCTGCAGCTAGACATGGGCTCAAGTCAATGCGCTTTTGGCAGCCCGAGTACTAAGTTGACCTGTTTTTCGAAGTCCCGGCAAATTTAGAGCCGAAAGTTGGAGAAATTGTTCCCGGCGTATTGACTGGTTACTGTGCATGATTAGTTGACATACATGCGCAAGTGACGCTTCTACACCCTATCTTTATTATGTAACTTTACACATCCGTCATTTTGCTTCTATAACGTTTTGAAATTATTTATCGTTTATATCTGTATATACATATTTTTTTCAAATGAAAATATGAAAATTTTGTATGAGTGATTAATATAGATTTGTGGCAATTTGTGGCGTTTCCGAACGCATCATATAAACTGTCATAAAAATCTGACATTTAGAACTACGCGATTCGCGGCAATAATTTTCGAGATTGTTCGAGCATTATTAACACGTTTTGTAATTTTCAAATGTTGTATATTGTTATTATATACTATAAGTCTCCCTATAATAAACTGTAACCTTCGATCAATAATAGACTATAATACACATTGTGTTGTTTGGTTTATATTGTATAACAGTCTTCCAACAGTGATAATATTAACTTCAAAAGGGTTTCACCCCACGTGAACTCTTTAGATTTCTCATATAGTATACTTCGTAAAATTACTCACCTCTGAGACTCGTACAAGATCTTATCCATGTTACTGAGCTGGACCATGGTTTTATACATGTTTACAAGTGTTTCTTTCTCGATGTTGGGCTCCTCCCTATTATCGATAATTTCTCCATTGGTGTCCAGAACTCGATAAATAGGAATGGGGTCGTAACTTGTTTCGTTTAAAAACTTCATTTGCGTAACATATGGCGCCTTTGCACCAGGAAATTCTGCTAGTTTCCCTCCATTTTGTACCGCTTCGGGTTTTGTGTGAGCAGAAAGTAACTGAAAAAATTTGATAAGTAAGATACAATCAACATTTATATAATTATACTTAATTCTATTGTATTTACAAGATAAACAAATAAAAGAAGACACAAACATTTGAATAAATATTTATTTTTCAATATACACCAAGGTATAGCAAAACATGTAGGTACTACAATATTAAATTGTTTTTGAGCATTAACATCACCCACTCACTGCAAATAACCCGAGAATTTCTGTGATGGTATAAGTATCATAATGATTGACTGATATCGACTAGTTTTAAAACATTAAGAATTATTCAGCCATCCCATTTGTCTAATAAAAAAAGAAAACAATTTTATCTAGACAGCTAAGTTATTATTCGATTAGCAAAACATCGTTAAATCATGCAAAACAATGCTTTATCACTGCACAATAAGGCCTAAATTATACCCATGATTTTATTTTTTAGTAAAGACTATTAATTACAACACTAAATCTTGTTCATTTATCTAATTTTACTATATTTATTATTTAATTTAACATTGAACTTACCCGAACACTTTGTGTCAAATATTTTAAACGTAAAAAACCAGCTCCCGTCTTGAGCGCCATGTTGAAACTGAGTGATATCAGTGATACGTATTATATACGTATTAACAAATAAAATAGTGTAAATAAATTACAACGCGTGTGGCTGATTGGTTCATTGGTTGTGTTGTGTAGGTTACAATAGCATTATGATAAAACGACGCGGTCTTTCCGTCATCATCGGGTTATCGGTGGAACTTGTAATTGATTCAATCATTTTAATACTATTATAATTCATGCAAAATAATTTGATTCCAATGATATGAAACAGTATTTGGGGTCTATTACAAAGTATAACTTTGTATAGTAAGCGTTTAGAAATTCTATTTATATTTATTATATTATATAGTTGAAAATTCATTAATATAATCTTAAATTAATATATATAATTCATATAATCAAAATTCCGTCAAAATTATCAAAATTCTAGTGGAAATTTATTTATTATTATATAAAATTTACAGAAGAATAAGAAGTAAAATCTAATTAAAAATGACGTGCTTTTATCCTAAAGACTGCGAACAATTTGCAGTATGTATGATGTTAGTGGCCCCTTGTACAAAAACGTGCTATGAAGATCCACCTATGTGCTATCCCTGCTTGCCACGATGTCCTTTGCCGAAGGTTATGTATTATTGTGAAAAAGCTGCGTGTTTCAAGGCCTCTAACTTTCTAAGAGGAAGATTGCTGTGATCCACCACTAAATTATAAGAAGATTGTGCGCAAGCACCTGCGCAAGCTGCCTGTTTCTGCATTCAAGCGCAATGAAATGCAGGACTAAGAGCAATCGAAGACGCTTGACACTGCGAATTTCCTATTTAGAAGCTCTCGTGACATAGTTGTCGAATGTGATTGTGCACGGACCCCGTAAAAGTCGGCGACCCAGCAAAAGTGTCACCCTGCACATCCAAACCAACACTCGGATGTTGTTTGTTCAAGAAGAAACCAATAAAAGTGTAGCTTGAGGATATGTTAGATGACTAACAACGAAATTTCGTTTCCTACTTTCAATGTGAAACCAGAAAATAATTTAAATAAAAAGGATGACTGATTTTTTTTCCCCAAAAAGGGCTTAACGTCAGGCAAGCGGGCGGTTGTAAAAACTAAGCCATAACTATTGCAACATGCAACATGTTGTGCTGACCCTATATAATGTAGGATAAGGGCAGGAGGAAGAAGATTTTCATAAATGGAGATCAGCAGATCTTATCTTTATGCTATATATAAAAAAATAGCGCATCGTTTACTACTTATTTTAATAATTATGTGTGTGATTGAACGTTTGAAATCTGAAAATATAACCCATTTCAAGACTATACTATAATTTAGATAAGTTATTATAAAACATACTCCATTAATAATAGTGTTTATAAAGATAATACAAATCAAACTGTCATTATCATGTATTATAATGGATCATTATCGTTTATTTTAGTTTATTGGAATTTTTTATTGGTGTCGCTCATATATATGTGTAGAGTTTAAAAATAGTTGTGTGAAATTGGAATACTTTGTAAACTATGTTGTAGTTGCCCATTAATTACTACCTTTTATTGTCACTGTTGTAGTGTGTGGTGTCGCACCAGAATAGCACCACCCCATCTCCTCCCGTGGGTGTCGTAAGAGACGAGTAAGGGATAGAAAGAACGGAGGATGGGCAGCAGCATCTTTCCGTGAGAGCATCACCAACTGCGAATACTGCGATCGCCAACCCGCCTGCCAAGCGTGGCGATTATGGCAAAACCCCCCCCTAAAATGACAGATACACACAGACCCCGGCCCCTAGTCCCCGGCGGCCCCGTTCGTGGTGGTCACGGTAGCAGCCACATAAGCGACGGGGCAGGGGGTGCGAAGAATCCCCGGGTTCGGATTCGCTACCAAGAACGACGACCTTTGGCCCTGGCAACATACAATGTCAAGACACTGCGGACCAACGAGAAGTTGGAGGAACTGGAGGAAGTTTTGAGCAGACTGCGATGGGATGTTGTGGGGTTATCTGAAGTCCGAAGACAGGGAGAGGACTCAATAATCCTAAATTCCGGAAATCTGCTCTACTTCCGGGAGGGCGACCAACTGTCCCAAGGTGGTGTCGGGTTTCTCGTTCACAAGTCTCTTGTGAACAACGTTACTGAGGTGGGGAGTGTTTCGACTAGGGTAGCGTACCTAATACTCAAAATTACCAAACGGTATTCGTTGAAGGTCATTCAGGTTTACGCTCCGACTTCGACACATCCTGACGAGGAGGTGGAAGCCATGTATGAGGACATCTCAACAGCCATCCACACTTCTAAAACCCACTTTAACGTTGTCATGGGAGACTTCAACGCAAAATTGGGGAAACGTAGCAGCGATGAGTTGAGAGTGGGGCAATTTGGGTTCGGAAATCGGAACACCCGAGGCCAGATGCTGGCCGACTTCATGGAGAAGGAGGACCTGTATATGATGAACTCCTTCTTCATGAAGCCAGAACAACGCAAATGGACTTGGATTAGTCCCGATGGTGCCACCAAAAATGAGATTGACTTCATTATGTCGACCAAAAGACAGATATTCAATGATGTCTCTGTGATCAATTCGGTGAAAACTGGGAGTGATCACCGCTTAGTAAGAGGCACATTGAATATCAATCCAAAATTGGAGAGGTCTCGACTGGTGAAGTCTACGCTCCGACCTGCACCCATACAGATCCAAAACCCGGTAAACTTTCAACTCGAATTGCAAAACCGCTTCGAATGCCTCGGTGACTGCGTTGACGTGGACGAGTATAATAACAGGTTCGTGGAAGCTGTTCAAACGGCCGGGTCTAAATTCTTCAAGGCCAGCCGTTCAAAAAGAACCGGAAAAATCTCAGATTCTACTCTCAAATTGATGGATGTGAGACGTCAAATGACCCTTCAGTCCCCGGACGATGCTTCCCAGTATAGGCAGCTAAATAGACAGATCTCCAAGTCCTTGACTCGCGATATCCGCCGCCATAACACAGACTGTGTAAAGGCGGCTATAGAGCGTAACAAGGGCTCTAAAGTATTCGCACGAGACTTGTCTATTGGGCAGAGCCAACTGACGAAGCTGAAGACCGACGACGGCAGGGTCGTTTCGTCTAAACCCGAACTTTTGAGGGAAGTCGAGAAGTTCTACGGACAGCTATACACGACCACACGGGCACCTGTTAACAACAAGGCTAAAGACCCAAGAGCCAAATTAACCCGACACTACACCGTAGATATCCCAGACGTCAGTCTGTACGAGATTAGTGTGGCCCTTAAACAGCTTAAAAACAACAAGGCGCCGGGTGATGATGGAATTACAGCCGAGCTTCTGAGAGCTGGTGGTACTCCTGTGCTTAAAATCCTCCAGAAGCTATTTAATTCCGTCATCCTCGATGGCAAAACGCCGCAGGCCTGGCACGGAAGTATAGTGGTGCTGTTCTTCAAAAAGGGCGACAAAACCCTTTTGAAGAACTTTAGACCGATATCACTTCTGAGCCATGTTTACAAGCTGTTTTCAAGGGTCATCACGAATCGTCTCGCGCGCAGATTTGACGACTTCCAGCCTCCCGAACAAGCCGGATTCCGAAAAGGTTTTAGCACCATAGACCACATACATACGCTGCGGCAGGTTATACAGAAGACGGAGGAGTATAACCAGCCACTATGCTTGGCGTTCGTGGACTATGAGAAAGCCTTTGATTCGATCGAGACCTGGGCGGTGCTTCAGTCTCTCCAGAGGTGCCACATTGATTATCGATACATCAAAGCGTTGAAGTGTTTGTATGAAAACGCCACCATGTCAGTCCGTCTCCAGGATCAGAACTCGAAGCCTATCCGACTGCAGCGGGGAGTCAGACAAGGCGATGTCATATCGCCGATGCTGTTCACTGCTGCGTTGGAAGATGTCTTCAAGCTTCTGGACTGGAACGGACTGGGCATCAACATTAACGGTGAGTACATCACTCACCTTAGATTCGCAGATGATATCGTAATCATGGCTGAAACCATGGAAGACTTAAGCCATATGCTTGATGGCCTCAATACAGCTTCCCAAGGAGTAGGTCTCAAAATGAACATGGACAAGACGAAGATCATGTCTAATGTCCATGTCGCACCTACCCCCGTAACAGTTGGGAACTGTACTTTCGAAATTGTTGACGAATACGTCTACTTGGGTCAAACGATCCAGTTAGGCAGGTCCAATTTCGCGAAAGAGGTCACTCGTCGAATCCAACTCGGATGGGCAGCGTTCGGGAAGCTCCGTAAAATCTTTTCGTCCCAAATACCGCAGTGTCTCAAGACGAAGGTTTTTAACCAATGTGTGTTGCCAGTGATGACATACGGAACGCAGACGTGGTCGCTAACTATGGGCCTTATGAGAAAGCTCATGGTCGCTCAGAGAGCAATGGAGAGGGCTATGCTTGGAGTTTCCCTGCGAGATCGAATCAGAAATGAGGAGATTCGCAGGAGAACCAAAGTAACCGACATAGCCCGGATGATTGCAAAACTGAAGTGGCAGTGGGCTGGGCACATAGCTCGAAGGACTGATGGCCGTTGGGGCAGAAAAGTCCTCGAATGGCGACCGCGTACCGGAAGACGCAGTGTTGGTAGGCCCCCCACAAGATGGACCGATGATCTGGTCAAGATCGCCGGGATAGGTTGGATGAGGGCAGCGCAGGACCGATCATCGTGGAGATCTTTGGGGGAGGCCTTTGTCCAGCAGTGGGCGTCTTCCGGCTGAAATGATGATAGTTGAAAAGAAATAAAAACAATTTCAACGTCATTAAACGTGTGCTTACTTATACGTGACTATAATTACGTATAGATATGTATTTATGTCGTCTCATTTTAGCATAATCGTAGAATATATATATATGAATATAAACCTAATTTAAATATTCCGAGCATAATAATAAACATTTAAAATTCATAAGGTAGATAACATTGAAATCAAAGCGAAATGTAATTATTTCGTTAAGTGATAAGATAATTTTGTTGTTATACGGTTGATTACGTACAGTCGATTCACACTACTTATACATTCCGAGATATGTACCTAAACGTTCTTTAAACATATAAATTACCCTAAGTTGTGACGGAAACCATCTCAACGGGGAAAGAGCAGGTTAACGGAGGCGGAAGCCAATATTAGAATGAAAATATAAAATAATTATACATACATACATATAATCACGCCTCTTTCCCGTAGGGGTAGGCAGAGACCACTTATTTCCACTTGCTACGCTCCTTACATACTTGTTTCGCTTCGTTTCACTTCCTTATTCCCTTCATACATGCCCTTCGGTTTAGGGTACTCTTGACCTGGCCTTTTTTCAAGACGTCCCTGATCTGGTCTTGAAACGTCCGCCTAGGTCTATCCCTTCCAACACTTCCATTCACACTCGCCTTATACACTTTTCGTCAATCGTTCTTCATTCATTCTCTCTACATGGCCAAACCATCTCAGCCTACCTTTCTCAATTTTTGTCACTACATCTTCTTTCAGACCACAATGTTTCCTTATCTCACTATTTCTTATCCTGTCACTCAGTTTAACTCTTAACATACTTCTTACCGCTCTCATCTCAACTGCATTTATTCTGTCTTCTTTTCTTCTTTCATGTTTCTTCTGCCATACCCAACTTTCACTTGCGTACATGAGTGTCGGAACCAACACTCCCTCGTGCACAGCCAGACGAGCCTTGTTAGACACCTTCCGACTGTTCATAAAGGAGTGCAAAGCTCCATTCACCATGTTTCCTGCATTCACAATAAAATAATTATGATCAATCAAAAACGTTCTTTATTTAAATAGGTATTATATCATTCTATGCGATATTGTCAAATATGAAACTTGGCGTCATAACGTATTTCGTAAAAATTTATTTTGTTTATATGTGTTTTTTCGTAAATCTAGTGTTAAACAGTGTTATCTCGGTAAAATAAGTGATAAACACTTAAAATAATTCAATTCAGTACAAGTGCTAGTGCTTAACTTGTGAAAAAGTGCAGTGAAACTTGTAACAACAATATAACCTCAAAAAGTCCGCTTTGTCGAAATATTTATACGTAAAAACTCTTATTTGGCATAATGTTTGGCAATAATATGTTTGGTAACGGATAAATATAAACAAATATTATATATATAAAACCTAACAATCATGTCGAACAACGATAAGCAACCAAATTCACCACATCAAAACCATATGTTAAAAGAACTAACTCCTTCAACTTCTAAGAACTTAACGCAACAAATATTCCACACAGGACTATTCCTAACTAGACCGCGTTCTACGTCAATGAGTGATATACCGCAAAACAACATACCATTGGAAACTCCGGCACCGGTAGGGCAAAAAAGCCCCCAAAAGGCAGATATGCCAGAGAATCAAAACAACACTATTACTCATACATGGCAACGTGTGCCAACTATACGGAAAAGGAACAGATCAACAGACCAGACAGAACCTGGTCAAAACAAGCAAAAAATAACCAAAACCAAAGGAAAACCAGCGGAAAATAAACCGCCAAACCAACAAATTTCGATAGATCCATCGATCCTCACTAACAACAGATTTGCTGTACTAACAGCTGACGATGAAGATGCACCCAAAACCACCAGAAACAAGGCCCAAAATGGAAAAGAATCAAGACCACCACCAATTATACTCTATGGAGTAGAGGATGTCACCCAGCTCACCATGCTTCTTGAACAAGTCACTAAAAAGGAAAACTTCTCTTACAAAATTCCAAATAAAAATCTAATACATATAATAACAAAGTCTACTGAAATCTACAAAGTTGTGATAGATCATGTAAGGCGCAATGGATTAATCGGCCATACTTTTACACCAAATGCAGATCGGTGCTACAAAATTGTCATCAAGCACCTACATCACACAACACCTAAAGAAGCTATAGTAGAAGAAATTGAAAAATCTGGCAACAAAGTCAGAGGTGAGATAATCTGTGCCCGTGATAGAACATCTAAGAAGCCCCTAAACACATTTTTTGTAAATCTTGAACCCAGCGTAAATAACAAAAATGTTAAGACGATCAAGTATATATACAATGAAAAAGTGCAAATTGAAGACCCAAAAAGGCAAAATACAATCGTACAATGCACTAGATGCCAGCAATATGGCCATACAAGAAATAATTGTATGAGGCCACCTAGGTGCGTCAAGTGTGGTGAAGGACACAAAACAAGTGATTGCTCAAAGGACAAAAACACCCCTGCAACATGTTGCTTATGTCTAAGAGATCACACAGCCAATTACAAGGGCTGTCAAGTATATAAAGAAATACTAAACAGAAAATACCAAAGGAATTTCTCTCGAAGGTCCAACATAGCACCTACCTCTGAAAAGGTAGTTAATATAGAAAGTCGCAGTGAGTTCCCCGAGCTACCTATGAAACCCATTCATACCTGGCCAAAAGCTACAAATACTTCTTATAGCGGTAAACAAAATTGGAGTGCCCCAAATATAAATAGAAATTTCCAAACAGAAAATACAATGAACCCCCAGGACTGTTCCCAGTTCCAGCCAAACAATACAATTGAAATTTTATTAACAAAACAAGCTGAGAAAATAGATCTGCTACTTCAAAACATGGGTACCCTGATGGGCCTGTTAACGACGCTCATAGCCAAATTATAATCTTCACTAGTTTCAGAATAGCAACATGGAACATAAATGGTTTGTTACCAAACAAACAAGAAATTCAACTATTCCTGACACAAAACAGAATAGATATTTTATTAGTGTCTGAGACCCACCTCACTGACTGCAAAACGATAACGATACATGGCTACGCTATTTACTCCACAAATCATCCAGATGGTACAGCACATGGCGGCACAGCTGTATTTATAAAGAGTAACATTAAGCATTATTGTCTTAACGAATATAGAGAACAGCACATCCAAGCTACAGTAATCTCAGTAAGGGACTGGCACGGTAACTTAGGAGTGGCAGCCATCTACTGTCCACCAAGACATAGCATCAATGAAAGTATGTTCACACATTTCTTCTCATCCTTAGGCACAAGATACATTGTGGGTGGAGATTTCAATGCAAACATACCAATTGGGGCTCTAGGCTGGTTACAACTAGAGGAAGAGAACTCTTAAAATGCATCCATAAAAACAACCTGGACATACTATCAACAGGCGAACCCACATATTGGCCCACAGATCCTAATAAAACTCCAGATCTGCTAGACTTCTTCATCTTTAAAGGAATCTCATCACTCTACTTATCAATAGAATCAAACTTCGATGGCTCTTCGGACCACACTGCTGTGATAGCTACAATTAGTACAGGCGTTATTAATGAAGAACCTAATGAAATGTTGTATAACCATAAAACAGACTGGGACTGTTTCGCGGAATTTATTGATACAAATATAAACTTAAATCTCCCACTGAAATGTGAAGAGGATGTAGATGAAGCCACATGCTATATAACAAACCTAATCCAAATAGCGGCGTGGAAATCTACCCCATACCTAAAATCTAGACAGGAGAACATCAACCTCCCCTTAAAAATAAGAGAAATGACCAGTAATAAAAGAAGAATACGCCGACAATGGCAATTAAGTCGGAACCACAATGACAAGAGAGCACTCAATAACGCACAAAAGAGGATAAAGAAGATGATAGCCCAATACGAGGATGATACCCTACAAGACCATCTCCTAACACTATCACCGACAAAAAATGACCAACACTCACTGTGGAAGTTTACCAAAACATTTCGAAGGCCTCAGCAGATAAATCAGCCCATAAAATTAGAAAACGGTAAATGGGCCAGAAGCTCTGATGAAAAAGCCAAAGTATTCAGTGAGTTTCTCACAAAAGCTTTTAAACCAAACGATTCAAATACCCATTGTGAAGAAACTACATTGGATGACATACTAATGCAAGACCATCAGATGTGCCTTCCCATCAAAATTGTTACACCAAAGGAAATCACTAAAGAAATAAAGAATCTAAAGGACAAGAAAGCACCTGGTTTTGACTTAATTACAGCTGAAATTCTAAAGAACTTACCCAGAAAAGCAGTGGTATTCCTAACAGTACTATTCAATAGCATATTTAGACTTCAATATTATCCAAGATTATGGAAAGTCTCAACAATTATAATGATAGCGAAACCAGGTAAACCCCCAAAAGAAGTTTCATCATATCGACCTATAAGTCTGCTTCCAGTGCTGTCAAAGGTCTTCGAAAAAGTACTAACTAAGCGACTAAATCCTATTCTAGAACAAAAAATTATACCTGATCACCAATTTGGTTTCCGTTCTCAGCACTCCACCATAGAGCAAGTGCACAGAGTTACCCACAAGATTAGACAAGCATTGGAAAACAAAGAATATTGCTCAGCTGTATTCTTGGATATACAGCAAGCTTTTGATAAAGTCTGGCATAAGGGTTTAATTTGTAAACTAAAGATCAACCTCCCCCATACGTTTTACACACTTCTAAAATCATACCTGGAAAATAGAGTTTTTCTGGTGAAACATGGGAGTGACATATCTGCCATATGCGTCATCGAAGCAGGCGTGCCGCAGGGATCCGTATTAGGACCTATATTGTATACCATATATACGTCAGACATCCCTAAAAACGAAGAAACGCTCACGGCCACATATGCAGATGACACTGCAATTTTAGCTAGTCACACAAATGCCATAAAAGCTTCCGAAATGTTACAAAAACACTTAAATGACGTACATGAATGGCTCAATAAGTGGAGAATTAAAGCAAGCTCTGCAAAGTCCAACCACATCACTTTTGCACTCAGAAGAGGTGACTGCTCTCCTGTGAAGTTGGGAAGTGAAATCCTACCACATAAGGCATGCATTAAGTATCTTGGGATGCACCTGGACAGAAGACTGACATGGAAAGATCACGTAAAGGCAAAACGGATAGAAGCAAACTTGAAATTCAGAGAAATGTACTGGCTAATGGGCAGAAAGTCAAAACTATCCCTAGAAAATAAGCTCCTGATTTACAGTTGCGTTCTGAAACCAATATGGACCTATGGTATTGAATTATGGTGAACTGCTAGTCATTCCAATGTCGAAATTTTGCAGAGGTTTCAAAACAATGTACTAAGAACAATCGCAAACACACCATGGTTTATAAAAAACACAGAAGTACACGAATACTTAGAGATGGATACTGTGAAAGAAACAATAAGGAAAAGAAGCTCGAAATACAAAATCAGACTAAATAGCCACGTGAACGTGTTGGCGCATTCACTCATTGACACAACACATAATACTGTCCGCCTCAGGAGGGCACACGTTATGGAGCTCGACGAGAGACAATGAATCGACCTAATTTGAAGAGTTCATATAGAGTGGCACATCACTGGATGTACTGCTCTCAACGCCTAACTGATTGCCAACAACCCTTCTGATTATAGCCGATAATGATGGCTGATTGCAGAAAGAATAAAAAAAAAAAAAAAAAAAATTTAAATAGGTATGCCGATAGCATGAGAACATTTGCGATTCAGAAGAAAAGCACATAATATTTAAAATTGTTATTGTATTCTAACATCGACAGCAATGTGGAACCAAAACCGCTGCTGAAAAGTGTACCTAATCCTAAATTCGCTGGGGGCAGGGTATGAAACCAAAACTCTTAATTTGAGATGAGTAGTTTCAATCTAATTTATGCTGGATGTTAAAGGTTTTCACACGTGGCACAATTATCAGACTATCCCACAGCTTTCTGACATAAGGTGAAATGGATAATAATGCCTCAGAAAAGCCAAAGATTTCATACAGTCAAAAGATCATAAAAGCACAAAATGACGAATTTAATATTTTAATGACCGCACTCACTTTCAATAATGTGGCGCACCTTACGCGTTGTCAACATAAGTAAACAAGTCACTCGTATATTATAATCTCGCAATAATTGTACTAAAACTAATGAAGAGTAATTAGAGATAAGATTTTTCGCGGAAATTCCTCAGTTATACCGACTGAGCGGAGGTTCTACCTAAGGTCTAAAACGGTAACTTGAAACCTCTAAAATTTTATTTCAAATATAAATAGAAAAGCCAAAAGACGTTGGGCCAAATAACTTATATTCGAACCATAAATTAAAAGTTTAGTGTAAATGTCAACGTCACCACAATGAAATAATACCTCTAAATTTAATATACATCAAAATTGTTTGTTGATTACGTTCATAACACATGTTTTAAACGGGTGGGATAATACTCTAACAAAACTAACAAATGTCAGATCAGACTAATGTCAGTTCAGTGCAAAAGAGGTTAACGTTACTCTGTTTTTTATTTTATTTATTTAGTGTTAAAATGCCTTACTGGTATTATGATAAAAAAGATCTGCTGAACACACCTTCGTTTCGCGATGGAATTTCCAACGAGACTGAAAACAGATATAGGAAAGAGGGCGCGAGATTCATCATCGATACTGGCTCTAAAATGGACTTAGGTTATAATACTGTTGCGACTGGTGTTGTTTATTTCCATCGTTTCTACATGTTTCACTCGTTCAGAACGTTTCCTCGGTATATAACAGCATGTTGTTGTCTTTTCCTTGCGGGGAAAGTTGAAGAGACCCCGAAGAAGTGTAAAGATATAATCAAAGTTGCAAAATCGCTGTTAACTGAGCAAAAATTTGCAACTTTTGGGGAAGATCCAAAGGAAGAAGTTATGACATTAGAGAGGATCCTCTTGCAGACCATCAAATTTGATCTACAGGTGGAGCATCCTTACGGTTACCTTTTAAAATATGCAAAGTGCTTGAAAGGTGACAAAGCAAAGTTACAAAAGATGGTGCAGATGGCTTGGACTTTTGTTAATGATAGGTAAGCTGACTTTTGTTTATTATTTTAATAATTAGATAAGCAGTAAAATAAATGTTTCAAGACTGAGGGCTCAATCTTTCCTAACTACCTGACAGTAGATGCATGCTGATAAACATTAAATAAGCTCTCTGGTTCAACTATTTGTGTTTGGGGATAAAATAGAGACACTAGTAGATCTGTAGTAAGCTAATTGATTTTAAATAATGTAATAGATAAAAATATTCTACATGTCACAGATAAGTATTAATGCACACAACATAATATTTGAAATGTAGTTGACATTGACCTGTAAATTGAAAGCTTTGTGTGCACCCAAGCAACAATTTTGACTAATAATTTTGGTGTTTAATAATGTAATGAGAAGAACAGTATGCTGCGGTGAAAGTGGATGTAAAAGTAATGACAATATATCATATAAAATTATCTAAATGAAGTTTAAACAAGTAATAATTAGTCTTTAAAAACTTATTTCAAAATATTTAGTCTTATTATATTGTTGTCATGGTAACATACATAGAGTATGAAGACCTAATTCTAAAATCTTATATTTTTAAGTGTAATATAGCAATTCCATCAACTTTACATTAACCTTTGTCCTACCCAAGGAAGCCAACTTCCTTGTTGTCCTTAGCCTGGCTTCTTCATCTTTCTTTATGTGGCCTCTTTGATAGCATTATAATGCCACTTGTTGCTAAATAAAATTGAAACAACTGTAAATAATTAGCATCCAATATTATAATAAAAGCCTTTTATTTTCTGATAATAATTGTTATAAAGTCTCATTTAGATTAAATCTCTAAGATTATCAGTGTGCCTCTGGGCAAAGGTCTCCTCCAGGTCATTCCAATGTATTTGGTCGAGAGCTGCTCTTCTCCAAAATGGACCTACAGTTTTCTTTCCTTTAATCTCCCACCTTCTGGATTGTCTCCCACTTATTCATTTTCCATCCCTAGGGTGCCAATTTGTTACAATTCTGCTCCATTTTTCTTTTTTACTGCATAACATATGTTCATTTTTGCTGATTTTTTTTCACCAAAATGTCATATATCTTATATTTGTACTACTAATATTGTCCCTTCTCATATATAACACACTTCTTCCCATTGCTATACATGATAACAGGAACATATTGAATTTTACTTAAAAAAAAACATCCAATATACAAAACATTAAAATCTACATATACCTTGTCTCTGAATCTACAAAGTTTACTTTTTTCACGTGCTAAGCTGATCAGTAATATGTTAATAGTTATTTTCAGCCTGTGGAGGCCTATCATCCTCTGATTCTTGTTAGGGGAAGATCAACGCTGAGCAATAGATGGCTGGTATTTTTATATGTTTTCAGTCTGTGTACAACACTATGCCTGCAGTGGGAGCCAGAAGTGATTGCAGTGGCCTTAATGTTCCTAGCTGGTAAATTAAGCAAATTTGAAGTAGTTGACTGGAATGGACGCATACCAAAACACAGTGCATGGTGGGATATGTTTGTTGAGGATATCACCATGGCATTGCTGGAAGATATTTGTCATCAGGTAATAATAGTGAAGCTGCTTTATTATACTCATGCCATAAGCACATTACTAAGAATGTAATCCTGTTAAACCAAAAAGAAACCTCTTGTATTAGGATGGTAGGAAACTAATGAGATTTCATGTGGTATTCTTTCTATTATTTTACTTGTTAGAAAGTAAAATTCCTAGCTACCAAACTGCAACATGGTCATATGGGATTTCATTGTGTGATAGATAACTATCATCTTATCATAGGATAAACAAACACATTTATTTTTAAACAAGCATTATGCTTATTCCCACCAATATTTACAGAACTAAATTCAATCTTATACTCTCATTACATCTCATTTTTGAGGACCTCCTGGCAATGGATAATGCACATCGTTACACTCGCAACGGTCACAGGTTCGATTCCCATCCAGTGTCTGGGTGTTTATGAATAGTATGTATTTATTTACAAAAGAAAAGTATACATGTAGTATATTAGTTGTGTAGTACTCATATCACTAGTACTATGTAACTTAGTTTGGGACTAGATGGCGTGTGAAATGTTCCAATATGATGATTATATGGGTGTAAGCAAGGCTTCACAGCTTACTGAATACCAAGATTGTTAGGGAACTACAAAGAAAACCTAGGATATTTTGATGACTCCAAACGAATTTGTGATGTATCCTTTCACAATAAATTTCTTATGAGCAGATTGTTTGATATGTATAATTTTAACCAATTTACTGGTGGTCTGTGGACAAAGGAGTAGGAATACACTAGTGCAACAAAAAAAATTATATTTAAATTAACAAAAATCATAGAAATAATAAGCATTTATGCTTTAACAATTTCAATTAAGAAATTCAAAGCGTTTTTATGTTGAAAAAATGACAACCAAGTCAGAATTGTTATTGCCAATTCTAATGTGTAGCACTTGAGTTCTGTTATTGCAAGTTTGTCTAGATTGAGCAAGTGAGAAATAAAGGAGCTTTAATTGTTATAATAAACTCTTCATCAAGAGACACATGAATGTAAAATTTTCAATACAAAAGAATTTAATGCACAACAGTTTCCTCATCATATTCAAAATTATTTTTATAATACTGTCACATAAAAAATCCCAAATAAAATAATTTTGTTTCAGGTGTTAGATCTATACTCTCCGCAGCAGCAGTCGTCTGGCGCCGATTCACCCCCTTTGAACACGCCAAAGCCAAAAAACGAGAAAAAGCCCCCCTCCATTACACCGCCAGCTTCCATATCGCCTGTCACCCCCTCTCTTACTCCTAATAAGCCTGTCGTTACCCCTATTAAGAACGGTGCAGACGTGACGGTGAAACCCGATGCACCCAAAATAGATCCTATCAGATATCCTAGTTACCCAGGATATCCTGCGGGGATTCCCCCATACCCTCCTCCGGTGTACTCTGCGCCTCCTCCCAACATTCCTCCCCCTCCGAGGCTCCCCCTAACTGGTCCTCCGCCGATGGTCTACTCGGAGCCCCCTCCTACCCGTTACCCGCCTGTAAATGTGCCTCCCCCTAATTACTTTCCTCCCATGCCCGGCCGGGGGCCTCCGCCTGGGCCGCCACCCAGACCTTACTATCCGCCACCATAATAATATAAATTGTATATTTTTTTACGAAAATATAATTAATATAGACAATTATTTCTATTTTTATTTCAAAGCAAAAATTTCATGGATAACCAGCTCCATGTTGTGTTCCAGGATAAAATGGTAAATTTTGGGGGAGCCCGAGCCCAGGCAATGAGACGTTTGGAAACATATATAATGTAATTAAAACAAATAATTTGTTAAAAAATTTAATGTCGGTACAACATGAATATAAAATTACGACTCGTTTCACACAAACAATTGGCTTAAAAGGCCATTTCATTAATAAAATATATATACACATTTTACATAATAAATGAATACTGAGCGTTGGTTAATAATAAAATCAATTAAGTTAATGTACAACTTGGATTTGATTTTAGTCTTCTAAATCACATGTTTTCATTTTACATTATACTTTACACAGATTGTTGAGAAATGAAAACATATATTTCGCACATAGAAACAATCATAATTTCACTTAAATAATATGGAGCTGCATCAGACTAGACAAGTACCATTAGTATATCCAAAGAGATGAACACAGCGACTGCACCTCTCTCAAATACACTTTAAAATTAATTCATTAATAATACCTATGATAGTTCGTCTGGCACCCAAACTTGTGCAATTATAAATGCAAATAAAACTAAGACAATATATTATACAGCATGTCCCAAAACTCAGCAATAAGCTAAGTACAGGTGTAAGTATATATATATATATATATATATATATATATATATATATATATATATATATATATATATATATATATATATATATATATATATATACTCAACGATAAGCTGAGTAATATAGATATCAGCCCCGAATATAAGAGACCATAAAAATATAAATAAAAAATTGATTTCATAGTTACTGCAACAATTTTTTTTGTTACCTAATCCTGAATATCCCTGCTAGTAATCGCAGGTGCAATGAAAGAATTAAAAAATACTTGGTTTAGAGATAGAAAAAATTATGATTCTTTGAGTACATAAAGGATCTGCAAGAAATAATTGTTGCAAAAACTATGAGATCAAATTTTTTTATGATTTCTCATAATTGGGTTTACACCTGTACTTAGCTTATTGCTGAGTTTTGGGACATGCTGTATAATATATTGTATATATATATATATATATATATATATATATATATATATATATATATATATATATATATATAATAATTAAGTATATATATATATATAATAATGCTGTATAATATATTGTATATATATATATATATATATATATATATATACATATATTGTTATCAAATAATGTTTTCCTGGGGAATAAAAATAAACATCGTATATTTCGTATGATAAATCCAGACGAACAATGTTCATTTGAAATAACATACATTGTTAATACAATTAATACATTTCATTATAAACTTGTATACAGTATAAAAATTATTAAAAATCCATTAAAAACTAACAAAGGCACACGCAGTGATAAGTTCAGATCGAGTAATCTCCATTAAGGCACATGATTATCACTTATAATAAAAACGATTACACTTAAAGTACGTGCTGCCAAGTTTCGTATGAAAACATTAATTATCTTGGCAACTATACGCAAATAAAATATAAATCAGATAGATTACGAAAATTAATAAAAAAAGTGTGTGTTTGTGCAATTCACACACGACAGAAGTGAAACTTTAGAAAAGTAGCCCAAGAGACTTGTATTTTATCTCATTCTCTCGCAGGCTAAATCCTATTTATGTATATGTTTCTCTTTTTGGTGTCGTTTCATCGAATTTTCAAATTACAACTGTGCTAAAGAATAATAATAATATACTTTATTACACTCATTAAGATCAACTTCAACAAGAAAATACAGATAAATAAAGTACAATCGGCGGTCTTATCGCTGTGAGCGATTTCTTCCAGACAACCTCTTGTGAGGATTTATTAATAAATAAAAGTGGACAGGTTTTGAGTGCACACAACGTGTTACATTGCATAACAGAAGTAAAATAAAACAATACTTATATTAAGATACATAAAAACATACACACATTTATACATACATACATACATTATATATGGGTGCCTTTGACAAAACCTTTGAAAAAATGTAATTTCCCTATCTGACTTTTATTCCAATAAATCTAAACTAAAGTAGGTCAAGATTTTTCATTATTTTATTAATTTTACTTACTTTTGTTGACTTTGGTAAAAGTGGCGTCACTATCTGTCTCGCCCGCTCATGGCAAACATGTTCACTATCCATCTCTCTCATCATTTTGCTTTAAAATTAAGAACCTACCAAGAGCTTGTGCGAATAAAAAACATTTGAACTGAGTAAAATGGGTTAGCAAAAATCGGGTTACTTGAGGTTTTTATTTTTTTACTCGTTTTTTTTAGTATGAAACTAACACGTATTGTACCATTTTACAATCCTGATTAAATGCGCGAACTTTTAATGGCACTTGCCAAGGCACTTTAGTACATTTTCTTTAAAGGAGGGCCTTTCAAAGTCAACAAATTTTGAACTTTTTAAATTCATAGTTTAACAAATAGTCTTAATTCTAGAAAACTTGGGGCAATTGTGTCATTATTTTTGACTGTGGTTCTAGAAATGTTATTTAGGGTTACGGTTCCAAAGTTTAAATGAACAAAAATAATAAAAATTAACCAAAATAACCGAAAAATGGTTACAGTTTGACCAAATTTCTAGGTTTTTCTTAAATGCCCATAATTTTCAAACTGCATGGGATAGATTTTTTTTCTGATTTTCCTCATGATGGTTACAATCAATCTTGTCACCCCGTTTCGGCTTGACGTTGAGTTCTCAGACACCCTGTATATGATTTAGAAAATTTTGCATTTATTTTCAAAGAAGTTTCTTTTCAAAAACTAAATGAAAATATATTAAACTTTATTTGAACAAGGGTGTTGGATACAAAAAAGCCATTTGGTGGACGTATTTTTTAAGCTGAAAGTGAGGTTGTTTTTTCTTTTGTCCAATTTTATTGTTGTATTTTTTGCCGTGACCTCACTGTGGGCTAATTTTTTTCCTTTATATAAGAAAAACTTAATAATTATTAATATTCGTAATCTATAGCAGAAAACGTTGAGTTTCTAAAAATAGTATTCCATAATACTTTAATAATTCGTAATTATTTTGAACACTGTCACTTGAAAGCCCACTGCTATTTGACTCTAAAATCAACAAAATTAGTTAAAATATCCGCTTGATATTCCTTCAAAATTAATATCAAATTAATAAATTAATACTTAACATGCTTTGAGAATAAAAATATACAATTAATTAAAAAATAAACTAGACGAAGGTGGTTCATTGCGCCTCAGTCGTTTTTAAAATCTCATGTAACTCGAAAAATTAAAACATTTCCGAATTAATTAATAAATATACTGTGGTGATTGACACGCCATCCGTGTAGTGCTAAAGTAAGCACCAGAGCGCTTATGGGTATTAGACAATTGACAGCAGACCCGGACGGGGATTGAACCCCTCAGGTGTTCTTATTTGCGAAAGCCGTTGCAACACGGAGGACGTCTATATATCGCACTAATATAACTGAATGTATTGCCATTGTTGACAAATGAATAGTCGGTTGGTAAAATTATGGTTTCCACAGGATGTTTTTCCTAGATGAGCCTGGATTGCTGCAAATACTGGAGAAGCAGTTGATGCAAAAACTTATACTGGTGAACATTTTGTATGAGATTCGCCCGCTGCTGGTGCAGCATGCTGATCGTACGCGGGATGTCCAGTTCCTAAAAACAATCAATACTTCTTTTCACATTCAATCCTGGACTTTGGTCCAATAGAAAAGGTACATAAAAGTTTCATTGTACTTTTTTCCTGAGGAAAAATTCCGTTTACCGAATGCTCCCAAGGGTTTGTATGAGACTACGAGATAAACATGGCCCGTTCGGTGGGCGGTGTAACTCAGGCCGGAGCTTCCCCGCCTTTTCCACGGTTGGCACAGGAGGCTAAGGGTTACGTCCCCCGGTGCTCTCCTACGTCAATCCAGGATTGAGGGAGGCACTCATGCCCTCGCAGAAGTTTCATTTTAATGCCTTTACTTTTATTTTTCGTCGACGAAAAAGACGGAGGAGGTTCTCAAGTCGACGCGTATATTCTTTTTCTTTTTTTTATGTATGACCACGCATAACTTTTGACAGAAGCGATTTATTTAAGCATGTAGTAATTAATAGATTATAGACACAAAAAATTATAAAATAAAAACTTTTTAACAAACTAATGTAAGTATACTTAAATATCCGTAAGTATACTTATTTATCCGTGCAGGGGCGGAGAAAGAATACTAACCTCTGCGGCCGGGGTCGGTCTGTCGTAAAAGCCGACAAAACAACCCATCCTAGCTACGTGGTAGGGCTTCAAGCCCGTCTGGATGGCGACCACCTTCGCTCTTAAATAATAAACTTGTGTTGTGTTCCGGCATTAGTGACCCAAGTTCCTGTACCCTTATGGGACAGCAGCGTGTTCACGATGCCACTGGCGTTGCAAACACCCATAGGTGACGGTAACTGCTAAATTCTAAGCGGGCCGTCAGCCTGTCTGCTGTTCTACAGCAATAAAAAAAAAAAATAATTTGGAGTCGGTGCCAAACAAGCAAATTAATTAATTACGCAAAGCGTGATGCACGGCGGCGGCGGCGGCGGCGCAGCGTGACACGCCCCTTCGCCGAAAAATGCCGAGCGTCTAAGAAGTTAATGTTAGCGAGACGCGCAACCCGAACGGGCACACACGTGAGGACACTGGCGCAGACTCAAAATTGCTTAGGTATACTTACATTAGTTTAAGAACTTAGTTATTAAGGTTAATAAAAAAAGGTTTATTATTTTTTGCTTTTCAGTTTTTTCGGCGGTTTAATTTTTTAATTATATAACAATAACGTTATATTGCAATTACATATTAATAAAGAAATGAAATATTTACTAAACATTGTATGTGGCTACAAGAAAGGTGCAGAAAAGGGTTGTTTTCCCGACCCTGGTGTGAAATAAGTGCACGTACCTGGTTGTTATCTAGAATATCATGGAGGAGGTGCGCAGCCAGAGCGGTTCCACTCCTGCCCCCTCCTTGGGCGCACCAAAACGCGATGGGAGTGCTGCTGCCCCCCACCTTACTCCGGTCGCTACTCGCCTCCGCTTCACACGCTAACCGGAGACCGTTTAGTTCCGATAAAAAACCTAAGACCATGTTTATTTATTAAATTATTGATGTGGGTCTACATTCTACATCTAAAATTTTCAAAAGAAGTGTAAACTATCTTTCATTAATTTATTATTTGTAAAGTATATTAACAATTCACACAGCGCCATCTAGTTCCAAAGTAATCAACAAAGCGATATTTTATGAATACTAGACAACTGATATAATATAATTACTTATATACTTATAAGTAAATATATATCTTTATGAATAAAATGATAAAGGTCTGCAGTTGTGCACGCATCACTGCAAAACTACACTGGATAGATTTCAATTAAATTTTTAAATTTTATTTTTAGGATACTTGGCCCTTATCTAAAAAAACTATTGCGATATCTCCATTTAATATAAAGTTTTAAGAAACAACGATTCTTATAAGAAATACGTGTTCAGTGATCGCGTGTTTTCTTGTCGCGGAGAAGTGGGGCAAGCGATATAGCGCGCATGCGTACGAAAACTTCTCATATTTTTCGATTTACTTTTTTCTGTTATTCGACCAACAAAGCAGGCGGGACCCACTAGTTATACATAAAACACTCGGCACTTATGACAGGAATCAGGTATGTGCGAAATTCTTTACGCACCAGATACCGTTATGTCGTTACTGTTATTACAACAGTGATTTAATTAACTAGTCGGTAAATTAACGAAGCTCAGGAAAAAACTGTATTTCACCTTGAAATTGCGTATTAAAGTGAAACAATTACTCGTAAAAGGATAGGAGACGAATTAAGCTTAAAAAAATCACTTCACCTAAAAATTCGTCGACGTTCGTAGGCACAGTGAGGTGTGGCGGCCATTTTTGATAGTGCACGTGCCATAGAGTCCGCGGGGGCCTCCCCGGGGAGCGCACCACCACGGCCACTGAGCCGCCCCAGGGGGCGCGGCTGGAGGACATCGACGTCACTTGGAACTGCGTATTAATGTCAGTGATAAATTATTATAATGTAGTATTTTTCTTTCACTAACGCCAGAACATAACGCAAGGTTATTTTGGCGGCATACTTAAGACCAAAAGTGGTCGCCATCCTGACGGACTTGAGGCCCTACCAAGCTAGCTAGGGTGGGTTTTTTGTCGCCTTTTACGACAGCCCGGCCGCAGTTTCTGGATCGAATCAGATCCTTATTTTGTGTTTCAGTCGAAATTATACAAGAAAAAATATAAAGTTAAAGTTAACCCTTTTTACTAAATATTTTATGTATTAACAAAAAAAGGAAAAGCTACTGACAAACAGGCGCGGGGAGTAAGGGGGAGTGGTATATTCTAATTGTTCTCTCTCAAAACGCACAACACCTGTCTCCATGTAACTAACTGGTTAAGAGTTAAGGAACATGCACATACCTTGCCATATTCCGCTGTAGTGTTATCAGGGGGTAAATAATGTGGTCTACTGTCTCCCCCCACCAAGGCCAACAACCTGGCTCCAACCTGCCACACGCACTCCCACACTGAAGCACAGGGCGCTCCACAGGAACACCAAGAGGGTCCCCCTAATGGTCCCTTACCGTTGGCAATCTTAGCGATTACGTAGAACCGCTGTGTGCTGCATACTGTCATCTACAACATTATTATAGCACTGTTCAAACACACAGACCAACGATAATTAGATAGTAGATAAGTAGATTAGTAAGTAAGTAAGATATACTACTAACAATCTAGTATCCGGCTCGAAGGACCATGTGATCGATTGGAAAGGTTTTGAAGAATTTACACAATTGACAATAATTGAAGGGCATACTTATCTGGTCTTTGAAATATAATGTAAAAAAAATAACGATATACAAAAAGCTACGGTGGTAGGGCCTCAAGCCCGCCGGGCTAAGTATGCCGCCATAATAACCTTGTGTTGTGTTCCGGCATTAGTGACCCAAGTTCCTGTACCCTTATATGGAACAGTAGCGTGTTCAAGATGCCACTGGCGTTGCAAACAGCCTTGGGCGACGGTAACTGCTTAATTCTAAGCGGGCCGTCAGCTTGTCTGCTGTCCTACAGCAATAAAAAATAAAACACATTTTTACCAGAGAAAGACCTCCTAGCGCTTTACTAAAACTGTCAAAAATACACAAAGCTCAGTGTAGCTTACTTGGTTTTGAATAGGTGTTTGATATTAAAATAATTAATATAAAAAACTCACAGTGATATGCGACGCGTTGATGTATCCGTGGGGGTTGTTCGGTGTGGGATGGAGACGGACCCTGTTATCTTCGTAGGGTAAATAGTCCGTACTGTGTCCGTTCAAAGACGCGTACTGAGGCAACAAGGCGGTGCGGTATTCGCCCCCGTTCTCCCTCCCCTTGGGTATTTGTTCGAACGCGAACGACAATTGCTCATCCGTCATCTTTCGTTCTAAAATTTGGCACTGAAAATAATATGTTACTAAATAAGTTATTCAATGATACCAAGAACTCACTTTTGACTTATTAAATAAACGCATTTTCCAAGGTTTCCCATATCTCCTATTTACGGTTTTGATTCCCGTCCTGTGAAAAAGAAAAGTACGCAAGTAGAATATTAGCTGTGTAGTAGTACCCACAACACAAATGTCACTTACTTTGGCACTAGATAGCGCTATTTGAATTAATATTGTTTGCTAAAATGCAGTCTGCATTCCTTTCCCATTGTTTTGACTTGGCACATGGAATGGATGCTGCGTGTAGCAAAATGAGTTTGTTGCCTTGGTAAGTGGGGTAGCCGTATATTTAATTCTCGACAAAATTAAACAATCTAAAGAAGACAAAATGTTGGGTAACAGTCAAAATGTTCTAAAGGTGGGTACTGACCGGGATTGTGGGTACATTACGCCCCGTAACACAGGTCAGTACCCACCTTTACGGCGTGTGCTATTTGCTCGTCCGTGCTCCAGATTCGCAAGCCACTCTCAATCAAGATGTTGGACGACAAAGTTATGTTGGGATCTTTAATTTTACTCAATTATTGTTTAGTCCACATTAAGAAGAAAAAAAAGAAACGTTATTGAAAATCAAATTTGTTAAAAAACAAAAACATATCTGGTGGTTTGTAGCTAGTAACAATGCTAAAAATCCAAATGATTAGTGAACAATATAAAAACTTTGTTGTGCACTCATGACGATTTGCTGCGACGTAATGGCCAGTACCCACCATAAAAGATCCCTTATGACATTATAAATAAAAGATCAATAAAAAAGTTTCATTAATGATTTTAAATAATCATCTATCAAGTTATTTTGTTTGTCATTGTTTTGGTTGGAAAATAATCAATACACTACATGGGTGCATTTGTTGATAAATATCGTATGTTTTAAACTAATTGTTGTTGTTTAATTAACATGAATTTAATAACAAAAAACAAATATGAATTTTTATAATATTATTTAGGGTTCCGTACTCACAGGTTACCTATGAAAATCTAGTACTTTATTTCTTTTTTTTTTATTGGTGTAGGACAGCAGACAGGCTGACGGCCCGCTTTGAATTTAGTAGTTACCGTCGCCTATGGGTGTTTGCAACGCCAGTGGCATCGCGAACACGCTGCTGTCCCATAAGGGTACAGGAACTTGGGTCACTAATGCCGGAACACAACACAAGTTTATTATTGAAGACCGAAGGTAGTCGCCATCCTGACGGGCTTGAGGCTCTACCACGTAACTATGGTGGGTTATTTTGTCGGCTTTTACGACAGGCCGACCCCGGCCGCAGAGGTTAGTATTCTTTCTCCGCCCCTGCACGAATAAAAATTTGTGGTTATCGTCCGTAATGGACAAATACTTAAAAAGTTATGCATAGATTTCGCATTACTGCAGCTGCTATAAATCTAATAAATAAAAATGGACACGACGCTAGTAATAAAAATCAAATGGAATTTGTCCATATGTTCAGTTCCATTAAAAATAAAAAAACTTACCATAGTTTCTTTGGTAATACTGGGTGGTAGGGGTTGGAATTTCGGCAGACCAGTGGACCAGCGATGTTTGTTCGCCGGCTGGACCACATTTTTCTGTCTATCCCTCCCCAAAGTGGCACTTTTCACTTCTGTTTTCGCCGCTCTCCCCATGAACACTCCCCACCGCCTCCGCTTCTTCTCCTTCCCACTACTCGATTTACTCGTCTCAGACTCCACGGTTGTACTGTAACTCGAATTCTGCACCGAATTCGATAAAGCACTATTTGATATCTGAGACACGTTCGTCCTAATATCGGGTACCGATATTGATGTTACGTTGTCGTTTGTCGAGACCTTATGTGTTGATAGACTCTGGTAAGGCGTCTCATCGTAATCCTTCTCGTCATGTTGCAGCGATAATCTATCGACGGATATTGTGACGTTTTCGAATTCCTTATCTTTCCTGATTATCGATCTATTCGATATATTCAACTCCTTCGGCACGCTGGTTTCCCTGGCACCCTTGATTATCTGAGCATTCACGTAATGACTATCTGGAGTGTCCACTTTGGCATAATTCGCCACACTCGATTGGACATTCGGATAATTGTTGATATTTGGATGACTACTATTCCTCTCGTTGAGCCTATTAATCTCATCAGTGGTGGTAAGACTTTGAGCACGATCCCTCATCGTCTTCCCATCATTCTGCCATGGCAATGGAACATTTTCGTAAATGGGCTCTTGAGTGCTAGCACCGTGTTGCGGCAGCACTAGGTGTCTCTGGTACGGAAGTCTGTGCATGGGCATCGAATACATTATATTCCCTCTTTCGTCGTAAACCTTTTGGATGTTATCCGATATGTGGTGAGGGTCTATCAATATGTGCGGTTTGGGATCTAGAACTGATGGCAGATTGTTGTATGTGCCGTGGGTGCCAGGCATGACCCTCGCGTAATTCACATGGCCCGTGTGCACGTGGCCGAGCAATTGACGATTGATGGCCGATCTCGTAGAGACCAGGTCAGGACTAGAACCAGACACGTGGGAATTGATATAGCCTCGGTGGTAATTTAAAGCTTGGCTGGCTACGGCGAGATCGGGGGTAGAGTTTGAGGCTAAGCCATTGGAAGGATATGGTGGGGGTGGTTTGTAGACATTAATGTAATGCAACTGGGGGTTTAATTCTGTTTGGACGTTGGTGTTGACTGCGAAGGGGTAATTTGGGCCGAGGAACCTGCTGTAAGGATAATCATCGGTAGCGGCAACTCCTTGGTTAACCGGAACTGTGTGTCTGGTGATATCTGGATAATGTATTCTGTGAATATCGGGATGGGAACCATAAATAAGGGGTTTGCTGTTCACCAGCTGCGAGTGGTGATGATTTTGATAGCGCAGTTGAGCTTCGGCTCTTTGCTGTTGATATTTTTGTTGTATCGCAGTTTCGTAGTCCGGCGCTGGCCTGTATTGCGGTAAAAGCGCTCTGGAAAGTAACGATTTTACTCTATATTATCAATTTCAAATCATTTAATAAGAACAAAGGTTTTAAAAAACGACAAAGACATCAATAATAACAGACAGTCATAGAGTACCTATTTCTTTGTAACGGAGGTGGTTGCGGCTGCTGATGCCTATCGGCTAGCTCTAGGCAGGACGTGGAGTGTGCTCTGTGAGCAGCGCTCAATGGCTCCAACCTCGTGACACTCCCCACGTCCCGAACGTCCAACTCTTCACGGCTCTCAGAAAGGCCGTGCTCCTACGAGATAATAATTTGCTTAAAATTTCTCGCTCACTACCAAATTACATTGTGAGTCGTGACTGTCTATATATAGACAAAAACAGTGATTTTGTCGTAAGTTTGAATCCTGGTCAGTAGGCAACAACCTTATTTGAAGGAATAAACAGATTTTTTGATACAATTACGGATTTCTTAATACGTTTTAAGTTGCAATTTTTATATAGAATAAGGATATAAATAATTCTACTATCAGTCTCATACGTAGGTAGGGATTGTTTGATAATTCCCGTAAAACGTAAAACATTAAAATTATTAGTTTTAAATGTTCAATATTCAGTTTATGATCAATATGTATAAATTTCTTCATTACAAAAAGTTACATGAAAACATCACAATTACGGCAAACGCAAACTATGTTTCTATTTAATTACAAACTAACCGACAAAAGGCACGAATGCAAAACACTGATCCACCATAACAATCGCACTTTCACACGTGTCGTGTTGTTGTACCATTATTAAATGTAATTATCGAGAAGATGTACACCGCTAGAGCAGAGGTATGTGCCTGGATCGAGATCGCGGTATGGAGCCGACCGGTGTTTAATCAATAAGGCTACGTGCACATTGCATTAGTATAGATCATTTAAGCGATGTCATCATCGCCACATACGCAACGTAAACGACGGCGACAGTAAAGAACAGTTATTATTCATTTTAAAAATTGAACCTCATTATTTTACAGTAAAGGCATAAATTGCAAAGAATGTTCTCATATAAACCTTCATATTACATAAGCATTATATGCATACTTAAGTTTCGTTTTTTTTTAATCTCTATTCTAACATAACTTTTAATAAATCAAAATTTAAAATACACTTTCAGCCGGAAACGTTCCCAAAACGCCTGGCTGCATTGCTGCGTTGGATGACAACATTTATACTTTGCCATACTACATACATACATACATTTTTACTAAATACAAGCCAGCTTTTTGGACCCGGTCAAACAATTATAACTTAGTTCACATTTCGATTCGGTTACTTAATTAACAATATTCGAAACGTCTGTGGTGTAGTGGCTAATCATCTATTTCGAGATCAAGAGATCGAATCCTGCTTGGCCAGATGTACGATAGATGTTATAAAAAATATATATATATTTTGTACAGAGCAATTAATTGTAAAATCAAGTTTTAAAAGGAATACATCTGTTAGCTCCAAGCATTAAGTCTTCATTAAACTTAAAAGTCATTGTTAATTCCAAAGATATTTATTATTTTTAACCGACGAAAAAGACGGAGGAGGTTCTCAAGTCGACGCGTATATATTTTTTTCTTTTTTTATGTACGACCCCGCATAACTTTTTACAGAGTAGTCCAATTTAAAAAAATTATTTTTTTATTGGTAAATTATTTTTTTTATACCCTGAAAGTGGTCCCATATAAATTTGGGAAAAAATTACAACCCTACGGGTACGAAAACAGAGAATGATTGATTGTTCACTCACTGATTATATCTATGACCACGCATAACTTTTAACAGAATTGATTGATTTAAGCATGTAGTAATTAGTAGATTATAACCACAAAAAAGTATAAAAAAAAAACTGCCGAAAAAACTGAAAAGCAAAAAATATTAAACTTTCTTTTTATTAACCTTAATAACTAAGTTCTTAAACTAATGTAAATATACCTAAGTAATTTTGAGTCGGCGCCAAACAAGCAAATTAATTAATTACGTAAAGAGTGATGCGCGGCGGCGGCGCAGCGTGACACACCCCTACGCCGGAAAATGCCGAGCGTTTACGAAGTTAATGTCAGCGAGACAGCAACCCAAACGGGCACACACGTGTCACGTGAGGGCACTGGCGCCGACTTAAAATTGCTTAGGCATACGTACATTAGTTTAAGAACTTAGTTATTATAGTTAATAAAAAGAAGGTTTATTTTTTGCTTTTCAGTTTTTTAAACAAGTGTATACACTGCCTTAGGATAATCAGTGCATTGCACAGATTCCTGAATTCCGCTTTCATCAGCGCGTATCAATAATTTAGGAAAAGTTGGCGATTAAAATGTAATCAATTATTCAGGGTTAATTTGTATGCATTAGATAAATATAGGGTAAAAGTCATATAGTCCATATCATCATATACGCCATATAGTCCCAAAGCCTGCAGAACACTCGTATTATGGGTACTAAACAACAACTTGTATCCGTTTTATAATACAACAGTTATAGCTTAAAGCATTTATATAAAAATAAAAAACGTGAATTTCCAAAAAAAAATCGATAATAGTGTCAACTAAGGCACATGATAGATTTGTTTGTTTGTTATAGCAGTCCATATCATCCTATTGCTGGGGTCAGACTTCTTTCATGCTGTACCTAATGGATTTGTTACTCCCCTAATAAAGTGCTCTCGGTCTGTAAGCTGTCTCACAATGTTTTGCAGCAGTCTGACAGTAAATTTTAATTGGGTTATAACAAGTTTTTGATCCGTACAGGGGCAGAGAAAAAATACCGACCCCGGCCGCAGAATATCGTAAAAGGCGACAACGCAACCCACCGTAGCTACGTGGTAGGGCCCCAAGCTCGTCTGGAAGGCGACCTTTGGTCTTAAGTATACCGCCATAATAACTTTGTGTTGTGTTCCAGCATTAGTGACATCTAGACGAGCTTGGCCCTACCACGTAGCTAGAGTTGTCTTCATAACGGCGAGAAACTATTTTACCGGTGCATAGACTACGGTAACCAATCTATCGGAAAACTATATACTACACTTTTGTAATAAAAGGCCTTTAAAGGAAGCTTCAGATACCGAGACATGTACCGCGACTCCGATTCTGTTGTTCGGACCGCTGTTGGTGAAACAAAATCCTTCCCCATCACTGTCGGAGTGCACCAAGGATCCGTCCTTAGTCCGTTTCTGTTCAGCGTGGTATTAGACATATTGTCGGACAGCATCAGAGACTCACATGAGCAGCCCCCGTGGCTGCTTATGTATGCTGATGATATCGCGCTGGCAGATTCGGACAGGGGTAGGCTGGTGCAACGCGTGAAGGCGTGGAAGGAGTCGCTTGAGAACGGTGGTCTGAAGCTCAATGTGGCGAAGACCGAGTACTTGGCCTGTAACTCCACAGATCCCACACCCGTACGCATAGGCGGCGACACGGTCGAGCGCACGGACCAAGTGAAATACTTGGGATCTGTGTTTCATGCGTCTGGTGACATCGATTGCGACGTCAAGGCACGCATTGCTGCCGCGTGGGCCAAATGGCGTGAGGTAACTGGTGTCATTTGTGACCCCAAGATGCCGGTAAAGTTGAAGGGACAGGTCTATAAGACCATCATTAGGCCTGTCCTTTTATACGGCTGTGAAACGTGGCCGGTGTTGGAGCGACACAAGCAGGAACTGTGTGTCACGGAGATGAATATGCTGCGGTGGATGTGTGGAGTGACGCGGAAGGACCGCGTTAGGAACTCCCGCATTCGCGGTAGTCTTCATGTCCGTGACATTGCAGATAAATTGCAGGAGTGTCGACTCCGTTGGTACGGCCATGTTTTGCGGCAACCGGATGCTTACGTGGGAAACAAATGTCTGGCCATGCCGCCTCCGCCAGGCCCCGGCAGGAGGGGTAGACCCAAAAAGTGCTGGCTTGACGTCGTAAGAGGTGATATGCGTGCCAATGGGCTCACTACCAGGGATGCTGAAGATCGCGCGAAGTGGAGTAGAAAAAGTCGGAAAGCGGCCCCCGGGCACCGAAACGAAAGTTTGGATTGCAACCGGGACATAACGCTGGGATGATGATGATGATGATGAAAGGAAGCTTCAGATACGCGGCAACTAAGTGTTGGAATAATATCCCACCGCTAGTACGCAATTTGCAAAATGTCAACATTTAGAAAATTAAAGTTTAGTAATTATGTTGTTTAAGTGTGGTCTTAAACTTTTGGCCGGTATGGCAGTGTATGTACCATCACCAAGTGAAACAGGCAAACTTGTTTCACAACAATAGTGTTATTTGAAAACATAAACATTAACTTTCATTTATAATAATAGTAAGAAGTTTTATTTCAAATTTAGTGATAGTGGCGTGTCTAACTTAATTCTTTCTTATTTTTGCTGTCATTTTTTCTTTTTAGTCCATTTTTACACTCTTAGCTTTATTTTGTTCTTTCTTCTGTTATGTATTATTTAGTTAAAGTTAGTATATTTATGTCATACAGTACACATATGAACAAAATGGTAGAAATAAATTACAGACATAAACACGTCGGTGACCTCACTCTGTAACACAATCGGAAGACCAGCACTGATTGTCTACAACGAGATAATTTTTTTTTTTTTATCGCGTAGAACAGCAGACAGGCTAACGGCCCGCTTAGAATTTAGCAGTTACCATCGCCTATGGATGTTTGCAATACCAGTGGCATCGCGAACACGCTGCTGTCCCATAAGGGTACAGGAACTTGGGTCACTAATGCCGGAACACAACACAACGTTATTATGGCGGCATACTTAAGACCAAAGGTGGTCGCCATCCAGACGGGCTTGAGGCCCTACCACGTAGCTAGGGTGGGTTGTTTAGTCGCCTTTTACGACAGGCCGACCCCAGCCGCAGAGGTTAGTATTCTTTCTCCGCCTCTGCACGGATAAAATAATTGATGAGATGGGCCCCATTTAGGTCTATATTCCTTCATAATGTAACTAAATTATTATTCTTCTTATGTATTTTGAGATAGCTCTAAAGAAATGCTTCTTTTTAGCATAATAATGGCATTGTTCTAAAAAGCGTGGGGTACTCGATATCAATCGATATATATATCGTACAAAGCACCCAGTGCACGCTTTTAGAACAGTGACATTAATGTTCTCGTCAGTAATTTAATTATTATGTTAAAAATAATTAAAGGGTGGTAAAAAAAATACAGAAGTAATAAGAGTGTGGTACCTGGAAGTTTGGCACTGGTTCGTGGTGCGGGGGCGGGGCCTCGCTGAGGCGCATCCTGTGGCGCATGTAGAAGGTGTGCTGCTGCACGCACATGCGCCACACGTACTTGCCTGCCTCAGGGCTGGGAAGCGCGAACGACGCGGACTCCGCCGGCCGCTGGCACTCGATGCTGAACGTGCGCTTGTGGTTTATCACGTTCGTTATGTCCATCCACCTTCCGACAACCGACGGTAACGACAATTAACACACACGCCATTCGAAACGATTCGAATCCGAATATCACTACATATACAATTCCTTCATAATACTAATGACAAGTAGAACTAGAATTTATGATGTCCTTAAAATATTAAATGGTTGTATGACAGAGTAACAGTAAAACCATTTATTCTCTTCATATATTTAATGCTTAATTATAATATAGTTAAGGTTTAAGATACCTGGATCTCATTTGGCGCAACAGACGCACTCTGCTAGACAACGCAAGCAAGGCTTTGGTTCACAATCGACAAACTGTACATTGGTATTAAATTGGTACAATCATAAATAGAAATATACAGAGACAATTCAAACAACGCCATCTAGTCACAAACTAAATTGCATAGCATTTGTGTTATGGGTACTAGACAATTGACATACTAAATTTAGAAATAAATTTTTAAAATTTATAATATTATAATAACTTTTAAATAAATACATATTATACATATCCACCCAGACGCTGGACGGGAATTGAACCTGTGACCTCCGCAAGCGTACAGACGTGCGTTAATCGTTACGCCATAGAGGTGGTCATAATATGATGAATCTAATCCAAATATCACACGCACAAACTCACCGATAAAAATGCGGCGTGTCGCTGTTGTCTGCGAGCACCCTGATGCCGGTGAGCGATATGGCGATGGTGACCTCGCTCTGGTTGAGCTGGTCCCGCGCACTGTACATCTCCTGTCCATACCCCCGTAGTTGCTGACACGTTGTAATAAACCCTTCTTCCGCTTGAGCCTAAAACGAATTATACAATTATACGATTTCAGTAGTACATTTAACAATGTGGACTACGATTTATTACTTGGTATTCTATGCACTCTTAACATTTCTCCAACAGTAATTGACTGGTTTGACAGTTACCTGTATGGCCGCCGGCAGAGAATACGCACTGACGATAATTATTCGTCATGGCTCAGTGTAACTGCCGGTATTCCCACAGGGCGGTGTTTTATCTCCATTATTATTTTCTTTTTTCCTAAACAATATCACTGACTATTTGTCTTTATCTTATCACCTATATATTAACTAAGTTTTCGTACGCATGCGCGTTATATTACCTCACTTCTCCCCGGCAAGAAAATACACACCATTGAACACGTAGTGTTTATATAAATCGTTGTTTTTTAAAACTTTAATTATTTTATGTTACATGAAGATATCGATTTTTTTTTAGATAAGGACCAAGTAAACTTAGAAAAATTTATTGAAATCTATCCAGTTGTTTTGCCGTGATGCGCGCACCCCCTAGTAGACCCCTATCATTTTATTTATACAGATTAACGATATACTAAATACAAACTTAGGGCGCCTAGGAAATGCGTCTAAAACACCTTATCTAATCTATTACTAAGGTGCCATTTTGTATGGCAGTCAGTGTCATTTGTTTAAGCAATTTGTCATTAACAACAGTATTATTCCCTGTTGTATAAGTAGTTTAAGTGAACCCAGGCATGTAAGCGAAGCTTGGGTTACAATCAGAGTTTAACACTAAGATCATGATGTTGCATCGGTATTCTAAATGTGTGCCCTTCCGAGATGTCTGTTTTCTGTTGACATGAACTTGGTTGGCATAAAAATTGATTAATTCAGTCATCTGTGATCTGAACCTCAATCCCCAAAATGGTAAACTGAATTTCTTCTAGTAGAAGAGTACCTTTCACTGTTGTGAAACATAAAAATATGTTAGGCCTACGACGGGGAAGCCAAAACAAAGAGGAAATCATTTTAAAATGTAAAGGCGAAATTGGCAATCCAGAGGGCATCAACTTGTGTACTTCAACCAAGGTTAAGAAAAGAAATTTTCAGAGAATGGTCTCCATGGAAATCAGGTGCACAATTTTCTCTCTCAATATTCAACAGTGAACCCTTGGCTATCAATGTAACCAATGGGTCATAAGGTACCTTGGGTACCTTATGACCCTTTCAGGATCATAAGGTACCCAAGACTAAATATAAATATGCAAATGCTTTACTTTTAGAGGAAGAGAATTTTACAGTAATTTTATTATGACATCAAGCAAAAAAATATTGACTATATTGAATGAACAATTATGAATTTTAAAGAAGGGAAAAATATGTACATTGAGGGTGAAAGTGCATTACAAAAACCAAACAATAGAATGTGAGCAGTTAAGCATTGAATATTTTATATGGGCAGCTTAAACAGTTTCTAACTGTAAAGACACACATGGTCATCTGAGTGTGTTGATAGCATGATTGAATTTGGATGCATATCATGTATTCAGCAGGTCGTCAATAAGCCTGTTGTTAAAAATTTTAGCACATAAACTGGTTTTATTTCAATTCAATCATCAAAGGATGGATTTTTGTAATTGATAAAATTATTTAAAATTGTGCATTCTGCATTTCTATATAGATTAAAACATTAGATATTTAATAAATATTACCTTTTACATTGATATTACCACAAACATGTTATTTTATTAACTTAAAATAAACTAAATCCAAATCAATAAAATAAAATTTATTTCAGTAGCAACTTCTTTTTTTTTATTGCCGGGGGACAGCAGACAGGCTGACGGCCCCCTTAGAATTTAGGAATTTAGCAGTTACCGTCGCCTATGGGTACTTGCAATGCCAGTGGTATCGTAAAGACTGCTGTCCCATAAAGGTACAGGAACTTGGGTCACTAATGCCGGAACACAAGGTTATTATGGCGGCATGCTTAAGATCAAAAAGGTGGTCGCCATCCAGACGGGTTGTTAGCATGTAGCTAGGGTAGGTTTTTTTGTCGCCTTTTACGACAGGCCGACCCCAGCCGCAGAGGTCGGTATTCTTTCTCCGCCCCTGCATAGATTCTTGAGAGAACCTTAATATATAATAGTTTCAATGAATAAATTCTCTTTTTGATATATTTGTAAATATATCATTAATAAAAGACGTTATGTTAAACTTAGCTAACTTAATTTTCTAAAGTAGCACTATTAAGTGACTAGGGTCTACTTTATCTCACTAATGGGCTAGGGCCTTCCCATAGAGAGAGCATGCAACAAATCTCCACAAGGTGATTGTGGTAAGTAGGTTTCCTAAAGATATTTTCATTTGCGAATATTATGTAAGAAATCATCATAGTCCTAGAATAGTGACGTATCTGACATATTATATTGAATTTTACAGGGCAGCCATTTGAAAAATACACAAACGTGATTTTACTATCCGCTCAAATCAAATCTCTGTTTTTACCGACAGATTCACTTGAAATCCAAAATACATATAATCTTTTCTTTAGTGTAGCAATAATATTTCGACTATGTAGTATCCAAGTATGGTAAAAAATTATATTCATATTTTTTTCGAAACAGACATTATTCTATGATCATAACGAAATACTGTATGGACCTCTTTTGAGATATTTTGGGAGAAACTCAAATGATACTGCTAAGGCCCATGAACAAGTAACTTCAATATATTTCAATAATTCATTAATGTTACATTTATTGATAACAGAGTTGAATGTCTTATTGTATTCTAATCAAGTCAATGAATTTATGCATGTCTGGATAAATTATCATGTGATAATTTATGTACTTACAAATGTTTCCATTCTTTATATAATTAGTATTACTAAATTTGAGGATACTTTTTGTATATGTGCTTGAATAACAGGCTGGATTTTTTTAATCCATATAAAAATGTGTGTTCTTCTTTTAGGCTGTGAGTACAATGTTTGAAAAGACTTTGCCAATCAATGAGTATAATAATGCCAGATGTGAAAAAAATAAATTTGATAAAAAAAAGTCCTCTAGGAGTCCCCTATACCTTTGAGGTTTAATATAATTTTTTTTTGTGTCAGAATATTTGCTAAAATTTGCCAACAACCAGTTTTGTTTCACTCAATTATTATTTTATGCAAGTTAACCATTTCTTTTCAATACTTTGTAATATTTTTATTGTTTAATAGTTTATAAATTAATATATAAATATTGATCTAAATTTCTGTTAACTATGACCAATTTGTGCCTATTTATATTTTACAAAGCTATTGTGAGTAAGAGAGTAGCAGTATTTAATTCATCTTCTGATCCACTTTAAAAAGTGGAGCAAGGGAAAACTTGAGCAGCTAATAATAAATCTGCCATGGAGGGCAGGTTCAAAAATATTGGTACAACTGAAATAAAAAGATGAGCAACCGGTTTTGTTTGAACCAGATTCATAAAAGTAGGTAATCATTTCCATGACATACAGTTATAGTCGATAATTGGACTAAAGGTCCCTAAACCATGAATTAATATAATTTATATCAGAAATAGAAGAATAAATATATTTAATATATATACATTAATATAAAAATATTTAACCCAAGCTCAGGAAAATTTGTGATTATAAAATTTGAATTAGAAAGTCATACAGCAGACAACCTTGTAAAAACCAAATTTATTTCACTTATATATTTCTCAGGTGTGGTTATGGACCCTGTGACCAGCTGCAATGACCAAGCTGACACACATATGGCAAAATTAAAAGGTCTCCAATGTGACGAAAATGAGACTAGTCCAAACATTGGTCTTTTCAATTTTTCTCTACGGGGCACAATAATGGACAATTAGGGCTTCCTAGTGCAAGAAAATAGATGCACTCGAAATGTTGTGTTGGAGACGAATAAAATGATTTGGTGACCTATCTGTGAAAATAGACTGTTTCATGTCTACACAGGTGTGATAGGCATACTGTCCAGGTTACTTATTGGAGGAAGCCTTGGGATGTTACGGACTTTGAATTTATTATTTTATATGCTTAATTCATATGATATTTGTCTACATACATACAGTCAGACTAATGCAGCTTAAATGTGAGGCTCCTTTGTTTGTTTAATCAATATTTATTTTCAGATATGAATTTTTTATCACTTATATCAGCTGAGGTTTACAATGTTTACACTTAAACACTCCTTCAAAAGCAATTTTAGTACCTATTCTATGCAAGCACTGCATATTTGGAATTCTTTCACAAATTAGCTCATTCCATATTTTTTGCATCTGGTTTAATTTTAATACAATTATATTTTTTAGTACTGACTAAGATTGTGTCTAATTTTTAACAAGTAACTTATTAGAATAAATTATATTTAGCCCTGAAATTAATAAAACATTTAACACTTAAATAAACAAGACTTGATTGGTTTGATGGTCAGGTGATATCTCACAGAATACTAAATAGGCATGCAGAAGGCTATTTACCTGAGACATGTTTTGCAATGCCATATGATGTTGGATAACAGCCTCCGTAAGCCATTCCAGCCTTCCAGTTTCTGCCAATGTACTGCCATCAATAATCTGGCCCCCATCTAGCATTTGCTTTGGAAAAGTTAAGAGATTTTTCAAATACTCCACAGTATGTCTTTCTCTATCATGGTTGCCGTATTCCGCCTGTCTACTGTATGAAGCGAGTACCACAGCCTGTTGTAAATCGCAAATGATCCGCCCCTCAATCAAGTCATTCTTCAATTGTAAAAAGTAATGGTATCTTGTTACTTCATCTGTTATTAGACTTGTTCCATTGATAATGTAGTACATAACACGTAAATAGAGTTGGTGGGAGGACGCGTGCTTCTCCAACTGCCGCTTCAAGGGACGCTCCAATTGAACCCATCGCGGCTGCTGACTACGGTTGATATACCGCAATCCAAAGAACTCTGGCTGGTTAATGGCCTGCCTCTGGCACACATTGTCCAGACACTCTTGTCCTGTGCTGTCTACCGAAAGCGTACAGTCAGCAATGCCTCCATCGAGTAACTCGACACTAATCACAAATAAACTCTTTGATGCGACATTGTACTGCCGCGTTTTTTTTAGTTTTAATTTAAAAGGCATCTTCCTCTATTACCTGGCACTTGTTTGCAAAATCATCACATAGGTTCAATCGTTACCTTTACATTTAAGGCTGTGGTATTTAGGAAACGATATATCCGTTACACTCCAGACATATTTAACACATTTCCAATAATTGACACACACTACAAGAAATATTTCATTCTAATATAGTATTTGTATTATCGTACACTGCATAAATACACAAAGTTATTTATAAAAAAAGATTTAAAAATCAGATAGATAATGAAATAAGCTCATGCTCACAACATTGCGACCAGTGTGACCATCTTAAAATTTATAATCCTGCCTTAGCTTGAATAGAATCCTGCCAAATCCTGCCAAAGTTTATAATGAAAATGCCAAAATAATGCCAGTATAATAATAATATTTTTTTTATTGATATTGTTAATATGAAATGTCGATCATACATCACAATTAAGATTATATTCATCGCTACATGTCTTTATTCATCCGTTTGACCATTTTTTGGTTGGTTGAAACGAAACACAATTCTTGAAAAATTTAGTAACCTACAACAACATTACTATATGAAAAAATACGTATAAAGTCTCGCAATAGAAAGAGTATTTTAGTCAAGTTGCTGCTATTACTTTATTTTAGCGACTATTAAACCTACATTAGATACACATAACGCAAAGAATAATTTTTTAATTTGATACGATAAAATTAATTAATTAAAAGATAATTCACTGGTGACTGCCTACCCCCTATAGTGATACTCTTCCATATTTTTCTTATGTTTTGTTATACAGGCATGTTTTTAGGGCAGTACGCGATGGCAATTTACAATTCCATGCTTTAAAAAATGCCCTGTCAGGATTGTCTTTAGCTTTAGTAAGCCACGATGACAGTAATGGGTCTTGCTCCCACTCTGTCCTGTACGCTCTTTCATACTTTCGCTTCATTTTACCAAAACACACTCAAATTATATATTTATACTCCTTAAAGTCGTGTACTCAGAACAAACGACAAAAGTTATTTGAATAATAATATGGTTGATTTGATTGAAGAAAAATAATTTACACTCTAATATCAGTTTTATAGTTATAAGACCGTATAGATGAATCGTTAGAGTTCACAATTAAGTGTCACACAAAAATTCTAAGAGAGGTTTAGGGGAATACCTGTAACTAAAGATGTAGTATTGCCATAACTAACATTTTTTCCCAATACTGCCAAATACTGCCGAATTTTCAAAAACTGCCACACATCCTGCCACAGCCTAAAATAAGGGCTCAATCCTGCCAAAATGGCAGGAAACTGCCACATATGGTCACACTGATTGCGACTTGCGACCATCGCAATAGTGACAGCGACAACTGTTTTTATTTTATCTGTAATTTTTTTTTCATAAAGCTAAAGCTAAGGCATTCCAACATTTCTAACCCGATTGAGGGGAGGGGATCGGGGTTGATCAGCCGTGGCAACATACTCGGAGACGTGCCTCCTGTGAAGTGCGCTTCTGGCTCGACCGCTGCATGGGGACAATTGAGAAATACCACGAATGGCAAGAGTTTTTTAATTGGGGTCTTCATCGGTGAAACCGATCCTATTCTAAGGCCTAGAATACACATGCTACGTAGTAGCACATAAGCAAGCTAGTTTTGAGCAGATGCTACTTAATTAGCATACAATTAGCACGTGTATACGAAAAGAGCATGCTTGTGAACAAGCACGTTACTAAATCGCAAGCCGTTCTATTTTTCGTGCTAGTTAGCACACGGTGTGAGGCGCGGGGGAGAAAGGAGCGGCTTCAAAGCAAGTTTGAACGTGTATTCATTGCGAGCATGCTACTTGATTATTTTATCACGATGGCTCAATGGGGCGATGACAAAACTTTAAATTTATATTTCATTACCTACCAAAATATGACTGTATATAGAATGTACGTCATCACAATACAAAAATAAATTTCGAGAGAAAATGCATACCAAAGTTTATATTTAAGAAAGTAATAATATAACTGAATTCAATTCATTCCGCAAAGAAACGTCCATTTTGAATGTTGAATATGAGCATGTGTATCTCACACGTACTAGTATGCTTCTGAGGTATGTGCTCTCATGAGCAAATGAAGACTTTTGAGAGCATGCTATAAATGAGCATGCTATCTAGTAGCAAACAAGCATGCTTTTCTAGTAGCATGTGTATTCCAGGCCTAATCTACTACAGTTTCGGAGTGTTTAAAGCTGGGGGAGAAAAAACGGCGAAAGACACTCCCCCGCAACACATCTATTCTACATGTATTCATGTAATGAGTGTTTGTAAACCTAATCCGTCCGGCTGGTTCTGTAAATATTTCTGAATATCACTGTCTTTTAAATATAATGTTATTTTTTCTCTCTTGTAAAAACTTGAAAAGGCGGGTTGTTTATAAATATTCAAGTGGCATATAATTTCAAACCTTTTTGATTTGGTATTTATGTAAATTTATTTGATATTGAAATTTAAAAAGTTTATTAATTAGTTTAAAATATTGAACAGGAACACCGTAAAAATGATATTTTAATAAATAAAATTTTAAAAAAACATGATAAGATTATAATGCTCGATAATAAGGTAATAAGATCTCGTTACCAGGCCATAAGAGCCTATTTAAAAAATTAAGATTATATTAGTAAACAATGTGAATGTGATAAATTAATTGTTAACCCAAAAATTCAAACAAAATAACAAAATGTTAAAAGGATTTGGGGGTGAGCTTATAAGAACTGATATAACTGCTGTAAAAATAATTAATGATTATATATTAGCAGGTAATCAATTTTATTACTAAACACTCATTATAATAGAAGTGCGAAAAGTTATTTTGATATGAGTTTGTAATTTGTATGGAAAAATCAGTCTAAAATTTTTAAGCTATCTTTAACGTGAATCCATTTAAACGTAGAAGAGTTTTTCCACGTTTAGATATCAAATATCTCACTGGAAAGATAAAATAAATTAACATGGAATAATTAAAAAAAAATACATTTCAGTTCTAACACTAAGGTTTTATTACTTTTTTTTTTATTAATTAACTCTCATCTTGTCGTTGTTATTTAAGGTACTAAGATTATATTTATATTAACTTTTTCAGGCATTGGCAGTAAAGTATATGTTTACAAACAAGCAGCACATGGTGTTTGTATCAAGGTAATCCATACCCTCAAAGGACAGAAAATTTATGGTTTTGTCCCTAATGAAAGTCATTGTGAAATAATTGTTTTTGGAGGGAAACAGTTTTCAATTATAAGTTTTAAAAAACATCAGGATGATTTTGTAACATTGTTTGAACCAGTAATTTGTGATGATTGGCTCCATGCAGCAATCTGGACTGATGATGGAATAGTTCTCTTGACTGCTCATAATGTGGTACAGGTGAGAGTCAATTTTATTAGATATAATTATTCACCGGTTGATACAAACCTTTGTGGATATTATTATAATGCACCCTAATATACATCTATTATAATATACATCTATTTCCTATACCTTGGGTTGCAACATTAACTGCTATGAAGCTTTTAATGGTTTAAATGTGTATGAGGCACATTTTATATATATTATTGCTGACAGGCTGAGGGCCCACTTAATAAGCAGTGACCGTCACTTATGTATGTTTGTGACTGTCCCTAACACAAGGTTACATGAACCTAGGTTACTAATATGGAACTTAACACAAGGTTATTGTAGCAGCATATCTAGAGACCAAGGGTGGTTGCCATCTAGACAGACTTGGGGTCCTAACACATAACTAAGGTTGTTTTGTTTCCTTTTATGACATGCTGACTCTGGCCATACAGGTTAGTACTGTTAAGGTATGATTCCAAACTACGCTGCACACAGCAGTGCTGTCGCGACACTACAGGTTCCCATACAAACTATCGCGCAGCAGTGCTGCCACTACATTGCTGCCATGTCATTGCTGCCTAGCTCGGAATGTACTCTCATAGAACTGACAGGCTGTTTAAATTACTCCCCGGATTATATATTATTTATGCACTGTATTTATGTATGTATATATTTGCTTTTATATATTATTTATGCACTGTATTTATGTATGTATGTATTTATCGTATGTATTTATGTATTCGTTTTGAATGAATATGCAACACTACCCCACTTTCAGCCCTTTCAAACTCTAATCCATCCTAAGGTTGCCTGGAAGAAATCGCTTCCATCGATAAGGCCGCCGTTTGTACAATCTTTTGTTTGTTTTGTCCTATATTGTATATTTTTTTTTGTGTGTTGTGCAATAAAGTATATTCATTCATTCATAAGCTTATAGAGATTGTATGGGGACCAGTAGTGTCACGGCAGCACTGCTGTGTGCAGCGTAGTTCGGAATCATACCTTTATCCTGCATGGAAAAAATATATCTATAATATTGTCAACTAAGGTACATTATAGATTAATTTGTTTGTTATAGCAGTCCATATCCTATTGCTGGGGTCAGGCTTCTTTCATGCTGTATGTTATTTCATTTAGTCTAATAGCTTTTCAATTACAGTTTATGGTTTAAAGGCTAACTTTTAAATCATAGACTTCCTATCAAATAACTCTTTCATAAATATTTCACTGACGGCTAATAAATAGTAATAAATATGTTTACAGAAATGGAACATAAAAACACAAAGTCTTCTCAAGAAATTTGTAAGTAAAGATAACTCAATATTGTATAGTGGCCTGCTACTTCCGTTAAAGAATGATGTATTGGTGATGGCTGGAACTGTATTTTCTGAAGTGATCATCCATTCCATACATGAAGATGAACCTTTACATAATTTAAAGGGACACAAGGTAAATAATTACATACAAATAATAGCTATATAAACAAGCACTAAAACACAAGAAGTATTCTTTAGTGAATTTTACTGGGACTTGAAATTTGTTTCTTTTCTTCTTAGATCTATCTCGGAAACAGTAGAAATTACAATGATGAAAGTTAGAATATAAAATAGTAAAAGTTTAAGATGCCTCTGTTATGTTAGGGTAGGGTAGAGTTATGTAACACTAAGATGATCTGGCTTTTAAAGCATATGATATATACTAACTATTCATGGATATGCAAATTTTTCTGCTCTAATTTGATCATAATGTGAAGTGACTCATTGAATAAATTTGTTTCAGGGAGTAATATTTTCAATATGCTACCATCCTCAGAAACAGCTTATAGCTACAACATCTGATGATAGAACAGTTCGTCTTTGGGGTTCCAAGGATCTGCAACAACTTGAATTTAATACTATAGAATATTGGAAAAATGTTACCATTGATTGTAAAATTATTCTGTATGGTCATACGGCTAGGGTGATGAGATCATGTATATCAGATCACAGTATTGTATCAGTAGGTGAAGATTCTGCAATATGTTATTGGGATTTTCAAGGAAATATTTTAAAAAAGTGTATAGTCCACCAAAATGGGGAAATATGGGCTGTAGATTGTAATAATGAATATGTGGTAACAGGTGGTGCAGACAGTGCTTTAGTTTCTCATCCTAGTGTAAGAAATAATGATTTCTATAATATCAAAACTATCCTTTTTGGTATGGGTACACCTAAAAAAGTAAAATTTACCAAAAGAAGAAATCTACTGGTATTGAATGAGACTGATTTGATTTATTATCATATATCAAATGAGACTTATACTAAATATGAACTAAATCATAAAACTACATTTAAGGTGTTAGATATATTTGATTCAAAACTGATAGCTGTTGCAGATATGAATGGAAAACTAGATTTATATGAAGAATTTACTGAAAGTACTGATAAGCTAATGAAAACCCTTGATACAAAATTAAACATTGGTAGAATACTATCAATGCACTTTGTTGCATATAATTTATTAATATTTTGCTCAGAAAATGGTGCTATTAATGTTATTACAATAGAAAATCAAACAACTGAAGTGTATGATATTTTTATTTTGCCGGCTTGCAAAGAAAGATGGCTAACTGCATCTGCTAAGAGCAACAATGATCTATTTATTTGTGGAGATAGATGTGGAAATGTACATATATATAAAAGAGGTCTGAAATACCCAGTCAAAAGCTTTAGTAAAGTTCATGGCCGATATGGACCAACTTCCATTAAAGTAAATTCTGATGAAATTGCCACTACTGGCCGTGATGGAACTATTAAATATTTTGCATTCAATGCATGTAACCTATCTGCAGATGAATTTAAGTACATGAAGTGTAAGGATTTAGAATTTGAATGGGTTGAATGTTTTATTGGATTTAATAATGAATTGATATGTGGATTTAAAGAGAGATTATTTGTTATCTGTGATTTACATAGTAATATTAATATTTTGGAGATTCCTTGTGGGGGTGGTCACAGATCATGGGATATTTCTTCATATAATGAGAATTGTGAAATAATTCAATTTGTCTATATTAAAAATTCCGATATAATCATAGCAACTATCCATAAAACTAGAATTAGATCATTACATATTATTGATGGCTGGCATTCTAAAGAATGCAATTGTTTGAAAATGATCAAATGTATCACCAAATCATATGAAGCTACATTATTTATATCTGGCTCTGAAGATACTACTTTAAGAATAACAGAATCGGATGCAAAGAATATTTTTAAAGAAAGGGCTGTGTTCAAAAATTTGTCAAGTGTGAAAACAGTTGAAGTTGCGGAACTTGATAATGATAATTTGTTAATTGTCAGTGCTGGAGGTAGGGCGCAAATTTGCGTGAAGACCATAGATGTTTCGAAATATCCCGATATATCAATTCGTGAACATATTAAATATATGATTAAAGGTACGGACAAGGAAAGGAAAGGAATCAACAGCTGGCGAGAATGTACGACTGATTTTGATCCAGAAATGAGAATTATGGATTTAGATTTAGTCAAAAATGGCGCCAACTTTCTTGTTGTCGCTGGCTGCTCAGATGCAGTAATACGTATTTTTATACTTGATTTCCACAAAAGTGATATGGAATTTAAGTTTTTCAGAGATATAAAATATCATAAAACTTGCATATTGAAAATTAAATGCCTAAAAATTGCCAATAAAGATGTTTTAGTTACTTGCACAACTACAGGCGATGTTGCTTTTTGGGATATCTCAAAACTAAAGGATATTACTGAGCCATTTTTAATAGTGAATACCAATCAATCTGGCATAAATAGTTTTGCTTACACTCATTGTAATGATAATCAGGTAATAATAGCTACAGGGGGAGACGATAATGCTATTCATGTAAAGTTGTTGAAAACCGAGAACCAAATGAACATATGTTCACTCAAAGTGGATAAGCAGTGGTCGTCTTCAAGTTATCACAGTTCCCAAATAACTGGCCTGTGTTTTGTTGATCGTTACATGCTGTCGGCATCGATTGACCAAAGGGTGACGTTATTCGAGTGGACTGTGACAGATCGTGAGTTGAGATGTGACTATTTGTGCCAACGTTGGACGGATATTGCTGATGTCCATGGCCTAGATTTGCTTCAATTTTCTGGGTAAGTTATGCTTATTACTTTAAGTTATTCAACAAGGGCAGAGTAATAATACTAACCTCTGCGGCTGAGTCGGCCTGTTTTAGAAAGCGACAAAATAACCCTAGCTGCCTGGTAGAGCCTCAAGACCGTTTTAATGCCAATCCTTGGTCTGTAAGTATGCCGCTATAAATAGCCTTGTGGTATGATCCGGCATTAGTGACCCAGGTTCCTGTACCTCTATGGGACATTAATGTGTTCGCGGCTCCTAACGTTGCAAACACTATAGGCGACGGTAACTGCTTATTAAAGTGGTCTGTGAGCCTGTCAGCCTCAGCAATAAAAACAAATTACCTTAAAGTATCAACACTTTTTCATATAGAAACTTGATTATCGATTAGCTCCGACTAGTTTGCACTCAGTGTACGGATTTCAATTGATTTTTAACTGAAAAAAAAAAATCAATGTTTGAACAGATGTGAATCGAGAACTTGCTTTAATTAAAAAGAGTAGTTTTCGGTATTTAATTTTTAGAAATATTAATTCTAGTTCATACATTAGTACATAACCTTTTTAATGGAAATGTTTAACACACTTTGTTTGGGTGTACGTAGTGGAGTAGTATGTGAAGCAAGTTACCAATAAACCACCCACTAAAACCACCTCAGCGTTCCCATACTGCCCAATGCCCGGGCAGTCCCGCCTCTACATTACCTATGTCACTATCCCTAGATATAGACCTAGGTGGAATAACAGCGCCGGCCTTTAAAAGCCAATATTTAAGTACTTAATACCTATTTTAATGTGTTAACATAGTTTATGGTATATGTTGCAAGTTCTAAATAAATAAAAAAAAAATTTCCTTACATTGCTCATTACTGCCAATATATGCTTACTTATAATCGTTATGTCCTGTAAGCGCTCGTTCCCGTTTGATCAGCTAGCCGTTAGATCATCAGTGCAATGTTATTATTGCATTGCTATGTGAATAATTTATGAACTGGATTTTAGTGCAATGTTTCGTTGGCGTTCTGCTAAGGTGCTATTATTATTTTCAGGGATTCCATAACGATCTGCGTATTCGGCAAAGGAATGGAGCTAATGTCGATACCAATAAAGCTGTTTAACGGCTGACCTGCTGAAAGTTGGCCTGTTATTTAACAGAAGTTCCGTGGCTTTAAAAATTGTCTTATGGGTATTAAAAACTTGTGAAAGAAATAAATAATATAAGAAAGAAAGAAATTATTTTATTTTAGGACAAACAAGGTTACAAAATATAACATCAAAGATAATACACTTATAATCAGATGAAAAAGTGACACAAGACATAAACTAATTACTAATATTATACAATACTGATGTAGTAAGTAACATCATAATATTTTTTATTAAAATATTAATTGGATATAAAGCAATTCAATGCGCTCAAAATCCAAACACATGCGATATCGTCTTCAGAACGAATATAGTAAGCTAAATAAGTAACCACCATCATTCTGTCGAACATAAACACGTCCCCTCTTTGCCAACAAATATCACCAGTTCAACGCCACGGGCAGATGGGCAACGAATAAAAATGAAGGTGGAATATATTTGACGTGTCGTGTCGTGACGCGTCAGAAGCATATAGTCTCCGCTAGGAGTAATAGTGTTCTGTGCATATGGTTTCATACATTTAGGACAGACGACAGAACGCGTCACGACATACAAATGTGTCCCTAACCAAATTAAATGTATGAAACCGATATGCTTCTGACGCGTAACGATACGACACGTCAGACAAATATAAATCCACCTTGAGCCTGCAGTGTCCCTTTGACCCAGCGTTGCCAACCCCAGCAAAGAGCAAAACTGTAAATATGCCTAAAAAAACTGTAGAAAACAGTAAATATCAAATTAAAAAACAGTAAATCTACATCTTTATACATAAATATATGTTTACATTTAGGCCGACTTGCACAACCAATCATTAAACCGATTTAGCGCTAAACTTATTTAAATCGTCATTCTGTCCCTGTCAAATGTTGTCAATATGACAGGGACAGAATGACGATTTAAATAAGTTTAGCGCTAAATCGGTTTAGTGATTGGTTGTGCAAGTCGGCCTAAAGTAGTTAATGTTTTGGTAATTAGAAAAAAAAATAACGCTGCTTCACACAATAAAAACTACTCACGACAATTAGTAAGCATTAAAGGTCCTTAACACGTGTCGCATTGTATCTTAGCAATTGAGGCTGGGGCATTTTTCCTTTCATGTGATCTAAAAGTTGTAAGTTCCTTGGGAACTAATGGGAATGTTTTTATAATTTATTTATATTAATAATGGGTATACAAGAGAATTTAGTGAATTTTATATTTTCTGGCTGAAACCGCTATGTTTCTCTTCACGAAGGGCCAAGAGAACCGCTCTTGATTCCCTTGAATCATTCGCATCATCTGTCATCTACCTGGAACAGAAGACCACCTTACGTGCTTCGGCAAAATGACGCACCGAAATAAGTCGGTTCAAAAGCAAACTCGCCACTCCTTTGAACAGCCATACACGTGTGAAGCGGTGGCAATTGTAACTTTATTTAAAATAAATGTTGAACTTGATGCCCTCAACCGTGTTTTATAGGGGCTTCTCTGCAAAATCAGGTCCAGCCACCAACAAACGAAAAAATTAAGAGCCTATGGGAAATATTTAATGGTTATCCAATAATTTGTTAAACAGAATCCCTGTTTAATCTATTACATAAGTTATTCTACTTCTCTGCCTGTCCGTCACGTGTAAAGTTCATACGTTAATTAATATAATTATTTGTTATCTGTGATATTGTTTTTAATTTGGTTATATCATATTTATATATCAGTGAAGAAAGATTTTAATCGAGTCAATAAGCATAATATCAATAAATAATATGAACATTTAAATCGTTATCCGAACACAAGTTAGCATTAGTATCGCAATATAGTCATTATATTGTACAATCTATTTTATTCAATCTGTGGTTTTCCCCGTTTTCGTCGTTTTGCGTCAATTTACTGACATCTCCATTTTTTTATTGCTAATGAACAACAGGCAAGGCAAGACAGGCTGACGGCCTATGTAATAGTAAGTTACCGTCGCTTATGAATGTTTGCGACGCTAGGGGCACCGCGAACACGCTGCCGTCCGCATAGGGTTACTGGAACCTGGATCAATGCGGGAACACAAGGTTATTATGGCGGCATATTTATAGATTAAGGGCGGTAGGAATCCGTATTCATACTCTATGCATGCAAGGAGAGAAAACATAACGACAATCTCTGTGAGTACTGGACATGGCTCACAGCTAAATAAAAATACTTGTTTAGACATTTTTTATTAGTATTATTTAGTAGTGTTTAAAAAATAATATATTTAAATTATAATACAAGTCCTTTTGTTCATCTCTTCAGGCGCAGCCGTCGCGGCTGCGTGCTTTAAAAGCACAAAGGCCGATTGATGTATTTGAAAGATTCCAAAAGTGTCATTCCGTTTACATACGAAACTTCTACTACTATGAATCCCGTAGGGCGATAGGACTATTGTGAAAAGGAGAAATTTGTCATATTTTTACGCTGGTCCTTTATGTTGAACACGAAACAAGAAAATAAGGAACAGGTTTTATTTATTACTCGTATGTAATAAATCTCAATCAGCTCTTCACATAAGTAGTTTCGATTTCCATTGAGGATGGTAATATTGTATAGGGTTTACAAAAAGAAGCTGTAAGCTCTGCTTAAAAAAAGAAAATGGTTATTTTATTTACGCACGATAACCAGGTGAGTAACTGCTGTGAACCCCACATAACCTAATTGATTTGCCCCCTATTCGGCATGGCATTGATAATTTGGTCTCTTCGGGATAAAAAAAGGTTGGTTTCACCGTTTTCAGCACAACCTGCCGATTAATAATAGGATAAATAGACCAAAGTTTCGTGTAAAGAAAGAAGTTTGGATATATCTACCATCGTCATACCTTTCAATTACGAAGCGTTATGTTTTGTATGCAGATCTGTATTGATTTGCTAGAATAAATAATTAGCGCCTTTTATGACCTCATAAGACTACTAAATCAAGACAGATATTTTTGATAAATACGTCATCAGATTCCAAATGACATTTTACATAATACATTACGTAATAATTCTATACATTTATGAAAAACATTTATCTTAATCTAGAACATTTTTATCTAACTCGAGGCAGCTGTTGAATCTGATGATTAGTTATCTTGTAAGTCCTTGACTGTGACAGGCGAGACCTGCATCACTGTTCTTGATCATGACTTCATGACCTATCCTATTTAAAAATAAAACTTTAAGGGACTTTATTAATTGGCTAAATATTAATAAACTTAGAATAAATATGGACAAGACGTGTTGTATGATTTTTAAAAATAAAAATTGTTAATGTATTGCCATTATCAAACTATAAAGGGACATATGTTCTGTCAGGTGGAAACCACCGACCAGATAGGTCGGGAAACATTCACAGTGACAGTATTGTTAGTAATTATACACTGACTTGTGTGGTTGAACTTCAAAAGAAACGAGCATCATACAGTAATTTTTACAGTAAATCTTCATTTTTAAACAATTTGACCAATTTGAGCACTGAAAAAGTTCAAAATAGAGCAACTACGTTAGTAACAATGTATTCCAGTGATTTAGAAAAGTGTTTTCTGGATGAATGTATCCACCTGCGTTCTTATTTAACAACGGTAGCTTGAGACGGAAAACTGCCTCGAACAACCAACGCAATTTTCAAGATTCTAAGAAATGAAGAACTTGAAACAATTTATCCAAACATTGACATAGCTTTACGAATGTGTGTATGGACGGCAGTCAGCAATTGCAGTGGTGAGCGGCGCTTTTCCTGTCTAAAGAGAGTGAAAAATTATCTTCGCTCAACTATGACAGATATTAGATTAAATTAGTTAGCAATACTTAATCTTAATCATAATCTTTAAACTATGACGATGTTATTGACAATTTCGCAAGACAAAAATGTAGGCGTCGATTTTTTTTAGTTTGTCACTTAATCTGTAACAGCAAGTAAATCAAAATTATCATACTCTATAGGCGAGCGAAAAAGCTGCCTAATTTTACATACATACCAATATAATCTTATTTCATTTTTTACTTTAAATAATTTCTGCAAATAATTCAATTATTTCAAAGTATATCCTAACTTTAAGTTAAGAGTGCCTTTAAGTTCACTTTAAGTGTACATTAAAATTCAGATCGTGGTGAAAATTTAACCCTGTATCAGTGTTTAAATAAATAATACGTAACTTGATTTTTTTTATTTACCAAGTATTAATAAATTCTTAAAATTAATAAAAGCGCCAGACAATTCACGGCGACGCGTTACGTTCGTTTCCCAAATTTGGCCGACCGAGAAAGAAATCCGGGATCTTCCGCGCTTACGGCAGATGCCTAGGCCACTATCTATACTCTCCAGGTCGAATTGAGTAACTATAATAGTACTGTATATTAAAGTTAGTTAAGTATATAAATAAAATATTAGATACACTGATTTAATTTATTTTTATCCTATTCAATAATTTAATTCATACGAGTACAACTGGCGTGTAAAGCTAGAAATTATTGTATAGGGAATTTCGTAATTTTGGGGTTTACATGTTAGTCGTACCATAACGCTTTAAGATATTGTAAGCCGAAATAGTAAGATCTGTCAGACAATATCAATTTCATGTATACTCATGCTCTTTTTTCCTTGGCTCCCATCTCACCGCGTTTTCCTCAGGTGCGGTACAGCGGTTTTGGTCAAACTATAGTACGAGTTATTTTTAATATACCTATATTGCCTACGGCGCTCTCAACGTTAAATCCGCCTCTGCTTGGCGCTGACAAAAAACAAGTGATTTATATCGACGAGACGTGGATACATACACGCCCATTACACAGTCAAAAAGTGTTGGCAGTCCGACCCGGATGTTGGAGTGAAAAAAAATTACAGCCCTGGTCGTCGCTGGATTATAGTTCATGGTGGGAGTGAGTTAGAATTTGTCAATAACGCTCTTTTAATGTTAACAAGCACATAACATTGAGTTCCCGGATTATTTCACAAAACTGGAATTACATATAATAATAAAACATCACCAAACGCCGAAGATAATTATACATTATTGATAAATTATTGGCTGATCATGGTCACGAAGTTGACTGCCACCGTACAACTGTGACCTCAGACCTCCACCCCATAGAATATATTTGGAACCTCGTAAAACAAAGAGTTTCTGACAAGAATGTTGAACAATTGGAGAGTAAGATCGAATCTTTAACTTTAGAATCTTTGCAATCAATCACTCCTGAAGATTGGAAAAAGGAGGTAGATCATGTGAAGAGACTGGAAGAATACTGGCGAAAAGATAGATTGGTCGAAGAGTTATTTATTATTAACATGGGAAATGATACTGATTCTGACGAGACATCAGACTCTGGTAGCAATTCTGAGTCTGGTGTAGATTATATGAGTGGAGTTGAAGAGTTAAGATTTTCAAAAATCTGATGAATGATGATGATTAAAAGTTAAACATTATTCAAACATTTAGTTTTAATTTAAAAAACACGTCAAATTTCCTTTATAAACTTTTATTAATAAATGAGAATATTACGTTTTGTTAACTGTACTTTTTCTTTGCTGGTGACGTCACAAGGGCGTTAATTTGACAAAGTGTCAGTGCCAGTGCATTACCAATTTGCGTGGCTTATATAGAGAGAGCGACTTGGAGAAGCGGCGTACGCGTTACCAGTGTATGTGGTTTTGTAAATAGATAGATAAATTATATGTGAGTGATTCCTATTGCCCGCTGACTCTTATTACCCGATCTTACCCTACTACCTCAATATGGTCAATGTATTATAATATAAGCATGAATAAGTTGAATTGAATTTTAAAACTGCTATAAATAATAAAATAGGTGGGGACTAGGCATGGTTGTCACACGGGTAGGTTGTCACAGGAATTATGACGGAAAAAGTGACGAACCTGCTGTGTGACTTCAAAGAAGCAGGTCGGCAACACCTAAGGGGGTGTTTTTCTTTTCTTCCTCACTTCATTCACCTCACTCCGCTGTGAGATGTAGTAATGAAGAGACGAACGTTATTTTTTTTCATACACCAAAAGTAATTTTTTTTGCATCAGTGTAGAACCTCGTAAGTATATTTAATTTTTGCATTTTCATATAATTTTTAATGTATATAACATGTGAAATAAGAATTGTCTGTTATGTTAATGTTTGTTTATAAACACAATATTCTTTTATCTTTATTTAAAGTGGTTATCTTTGTAAATGTATTTTGGGGCTGGTTGTCTCAGTTCGAAGGGGTCTTGTTGTCACATATGACAAACAATGCTTGTATTGGCTATTTTGTGGGTATTTCGGGCTGTTTGCCACATAATAGTTACCTTATTTGTGTTAGAGCTCGTCTTAAAAATGCCACGGCATTACAAGAGGTATTCTGATCAGGGCCTTGTCTCAATAACATTGATGTTGCATGCTGCGAGCGAAGTAAAAAAACTAGTACAAATCTATAAAAACGGTTTCGAAGAATTTTGGCATTATTTATTGCACTCTAAGTAGGTATTGAAAAAAATTATAGCTGAAGAGATAAGCAACGTGACCGTATCAACACCAAAGAAAGAACAAGAAAATGAGAAAATAAGGTATCAAAAATAGTGTTTAGTAAAAATAAAGATAATAAGAAAGCATCTATAGGAAAAAAATTAAGAAGAAAACAGTTGACAGCGACGAAAAAGAGGAAGAAGAGTTTTGTATAATCTGTATGTCTTCTGCTAGCAAGCTTAGATAAATATGGCTTCGTTTTGTTACAACAGTTGTTATGGACCTCCAAAAGACTATCACTAGAGATGATTTTTTGTTTTGGATATCGGTAAGGTGCTGAATTTAACCGACTTATATGAGGCATCCATTTATCAAGCTGCAATTTGCAATTGACGATCTGAAATTACTTTTCAACACTTAAGACGAAACGAATGAAACTGTTGTTAATTTAGTAGCGACACACCAAACACTAAATAACAAACTAAGCAAATAAAACCATGATTGTAGTGACGAAAATATTTTTATTTAATTTGAAAACTTAGTCAAACGAGTGTTATATTTTTATTTGAAATGGATAATACTGTAAAACTGTGGACCCCGGGCTTTACAACTTTTCATCTCCAATTAGCACGATCTTCATTCATCCCTATTAATGAGTCCATTAGTACACATATCACACAACGTCAAGCCAGTACTTTTAGGGTCCCCCCTCCTACCGGGGCTAAGCGGAGGCGACATCGCTAGACATATTTGTTCCCCACTCAAATCAAGCTTACTTGTTTGTCATGTTATTAATAACAAAATTTATTCGCGAACCAGCGAAGCAGACGAAGAGAACCGCATTAAATTTGGTTTACATTTAGGAGTCAAAACATTTAATATTCATAGTAATATTCTTTACGTATCACCTAAAAACTAAATAATTTAAATTAATAAGGGGGTCTTAAGATTTAATATTTCTAAAAACGGAGCCAAAGAGTTAAGAACGTAAATTATCACCAAGGTCCGTGCCGTCTTTAGAAACATGATTGAAGTAAAATTATTCAATGGTTTTTAATCCGTGCAGGGGCTATGAAAGAATATACTGACTTCTGCGGCCAAGGTCGCCCTGTCGTAAAAGGCTATTAAACATCCTAAGCAAGGTGGTGGGGCTCCGAACCCATCTGGATGGTAGCCAGCCCTGGTTTTTAAATATGCCACTATAATAACCAGGTTCCAGTACCACTACCTAAGCAGCGTGTTAGCGATGCCCCTGGCGTTGCAAACACCTATCGGTGTAACTGCTAGATTCTAAATGGGCCGTCATCAGCCTCTGCTGTCCTATTGCAATTAAAAAGAAAAACCTAAGTATCCGCACTATATTCACATATACAAAAGATCGCACCTAATATAACAAGAAAAAAACGCATAATTTTTGAAAACTTAAATAGGCAAGATTTCTGCAAATTCTGCAAGTATTCAAGATGTAATGAAATGTTAGCCGTACCTCATGTGCCGCCTGATTAGATTAGATACTGCCTTACTCGTATAAAACACAGGATTTATTATTAGATTTACAGTTACAATTGTGAAAGGTTTGCGTTTGTGTCGCTTTCTAAAACAAAGTAAGTAAGTTGTTATTTATAATATAATAGGTCTATATGATATTGCCGTTGTGCAGTACTGGCTATTTCAAATCAAAATATTTTTTGTTTGGCTAAGAATTCTAATTTTAAATTAATTTTATTTTAAAAACATGGAATTCTTTTTCCAAAAGTAGTCATTTGTTTATTGATTAGTGTTACATTTTCATCGCATTTCAATCTTTTTCGTCATCATGGATACGTTAAAAATTCGAGTAATAATGAGTACCGTCGTGGCAGCAACGCGGCACAAGCGGCACGCAACACGACCTGTTATTGGTTTGCTCGCTTCCGTTCTGGGAATTTCGACCTGAAAAAAGAACCTCGCGGTCGTCCGAAGACTTTGGTCGACAATGACGAATTAAAAGCGATTGTGGAAGCTGATGATACACAATCTACGGCTGAATTAGCAGCAGCTTTCGACGTTAGCGTCAAAACAATATTGGTCCATTTGCGTCAAATTGGCAAGATAAAAAAGATTGGCAAATGGGTGCCCCATGAACTCAATGATCGCCAGCGCGAAGTACACGTCGAGACGTGGCTTGCACTGCTCAACAGACACACAAATGAAGGAATTTTGAACCGCATTGTTACTTGCGATGAAAAATGGATTCTGTTTAATAACTGCAAGCGCTCAGCAAGTTGGTTGGATCCTGGTTCAGCACTTAAACAATGCCCTAAACGAAAACTTACCCCTAGAAAAGTGATGGTTACTGTTTGGTCGTCTAGCGCCGGTGTGATTCATCACAGCTTCTTATCAAACGGGGTGAGCATTACTGCAGATGTGTATTGTGAAGAACTGAACACAATGATGGAGAAGCTGGCACATCTCCAATCAGCATTGGTCAATCGCTCGTCTCCGCTGCTCCTGCACGACAACGCGCGACCTCATACTGCACAGCAGACGGTTTTCAAGTTGCAAGAACTGGGGTTGGAAGTTCTTTGTCATCCGCCCTACTCACCAGACCTTGCGCCTACAGACTACTACTTTTTCCAGAATTTGAATAACTTCTTGGTGGGAAAAAAATTCAATACCCAGAGGCAGTACAAAATACCTTTGAAGAATTTGTTGCCTCCTGTCCAACTGATTTCTTTAAGAAGGGCATCAATAAACTGCCACTGCGTTGGCATTGATTGCATGGGTGATTACTTCGATTAATACAAATAAAAAATACATGAAAAAAAATCGTTTAAACTTTTTCATACAAAACGGCAATTTCATAGGTAAAGACCTAATATTTAAAAAAATATAGTTTAGAAAACTAATAAACACGCTTTAATAATAAATCGAACTAAAAAGTGAAAAGTAAGTCTTAATATAGAAGTAAAATAATGAACGAAATATATTAATACTAGCTGACCCGGCAAACGTTGTTCTGCCATATAAATAATAAAATGTCAAAAAATTAAAAAAAAATTTTGGGGGTGGGTCACCCCTAACATTTAGGGGGATGAACAATAGATGTTGGCCGATTCTCATAGATACCGGATAAGCACAAAAAATTTCATCAAAATCGGTCAAGCCGTTTCGGAGGAGTATGGCAACGAAAACTGTGACACGAGAAATTTATATATTAGATTATTATTTAAAGAGAGTGGGGCAATTTGTGCAATATCTTTTGAACCATTTTTTTACACGCTTTATTATCTTGACCTGTATCTATGTAACGGAATTTTCGGACTCGATTTTTACCCACTTTGTATATCAAAAAAATTCAAAATTAAGCACACTTGTCAAGACCTGATGACAATACACAAATTTAATAATTTCGTCCCATTGTCCTTATCAGGATCATTAGCATTAACGCTTTCTTTTCCCTCTACCAAAAGGCCATCTGGCGTTTAAATAATAAAACTGCCGGAAGATGGCGTTAAATTAATAAAAACATTTACCGATTGGGAATTGACAACAAATAAATTATATTTTATAGTTAATTAAACTTAAGAATAAATTATAGTTTAAAAAAACTAAAAGAGACGCTTTTATAATTAATCAAACTCTAAAGTGAAAAATAATTCTTAACATTAGAATAAAATTACTGACAAGAAAATAATTAATGTCACTGTTCTAATAAGCGTCGTGCTTTGTACAATATTTTTGAACAGCATTTCGGAATGAAACTAGTAGAAATTAAACTTTAACTATTAAAATAGAACTATTGATATCGAGCACCCCACGCGTTTTAGAACAGTGACACTAATTTTTTAGTCAGTAATTTTATTCTTATGATAACATAAGAATAAAATTACTGACTAAAAAATACAGTAATACCCCGCTTAGCGCGACCCCGTTACGCGCGGTTTCACTATAACGCGAATTTCAAATTTCGCGCTCAAATGCCTCGCTTACGCGAAAGAGTGCATATAAACATAATGTAGTCTTATTACCATCGCCGCACTTTTAGCCAACTAATTCATGAAACTGACTGGGAAGGAAGACAGTCTATGCGAGAGTGGTGGAAGTCATACAACATTATGAAGTCTATTCACAACATAGAAGAGGCTTGGAAGGAAGTTAAAATGAGTTGTATGAATGGGGTGTGGTGTATGTAAAGTATGCGCACCACTGCTCTAGGGGAACGGGTAGTATATCCGCCACGCTTATCCACGGATTAGAGGGTTACGCATACCGGTGTTCTCGGTATTGCAGGCTTCCTCACGATGTTTTCCTTAGCCGTCGAAGCACGAAGCAGTTGTGAATATTATTTATCAGTATTTATACGTAACAAGACGTTGGGATTTGTTATAAATAGATACTAATTTTGAAGAAATGTCATGTAAATAAATTCTGTCCTGTTAAATTGTTTTCCAAAATATCTAAACGGAAACATATACATATAATAATAGGCTTTAGCCTTGACTATGCGACGAGACAACCACGCGAACAGTTTTCCTTTTGCAATAGTGTGCGAAACACATACGAGCAAAACTTTATTTGACACTCTTTTATTTTTGAAAATAGTTTAAAATAATCGTGCATGTTAAGTGAGTGATTTTTTACATTAGTTGATTAATTTACATAAATATTAATTATGAATTTGTAATAAATTATATCATTTATCTAACAATTTGTTCATTATTTTTATTAGAAAATTATGTTGAATAATTTTAAGTTTTAAACTAATATAAAATGTCGGTTCGAAGTTTTTGTACAAAGTGCGAAAAGTGAAACTCAATATTTTCAACTTAATTTAATAGCTGAATAGTTGTACAAAACAGCATACAATGGTTTTATTCTCCGTTACAGTATACAGGTGTACGCATCAGAATAAATTTCATTTCCTGAACTTGGTGGAATTGCAGAGGTTTTGTACAAAAACTATTTGACCATACCAGAACACACCATTTACATCATCCCTCCTCCTCCTCCGTGTCGTAACTATTGTAGCTATGCCTATACTGTCGTCGTACATGCCGTGTATGTTGGGCCTTAATCAAAACGTGAGCAGCCGTAAATGGTTAGACGTAGAGCCACGCTGCGTTCCTTGACCTCAGTATACTGAGTCGCCTCGACCTTGAGTATTTCGTATGTTTAATGTTAGTTTCGATGGCACACAACTTTATTCCTCCATTCGCCTTTTCTATCCGATTTTTTTAACACTCTCCTCTGTCTGATGTTCGAGCGACGTATATTTCTTCGATTATCTTGTAAATCTTTGCAAGAAAATAAAAGTAACATGGCATAACAACATCGCAAAAAAGTACCCAGCGTCCCTCCCGGCTCGTAAATAATATATTCGCTCGCTTAGGATACAACTTAGATAAAATACATGTAAATAAGAAAAAAAAATTAATAATTAATGGTTTAGTTAGTGTCTACAATATCTCTCTACGAGTAGATTCCTTTAGAAATCTCGTGGATCGAATCCCAATAACTATTTTCTAGATAAAGTTTTCAGATTATTATTTGAGAATCAAATAGGTTGTACATTTGTGGTCATAAATATTATTGTTTACAGATGGCGCCAAAGGTTGAGGCTGTTACGGAACCAGTGTGGTTGGGTGAAGGGCCCCACTGGGATCACCAGGAGCAGGCATTATATTTCGTCAGCATATTCGACCACACGGTGCACAAATATGTGCCTAGCACTGGGAAACACACTAGGGCCAAGCTGGGTTAGTTTCACTAAGTTAATTACAATATATGCAGTAAATTCTCAGATCCAAGAACGATGTCGAGCCTGTTAATTTAAATAGAAGACAACTTCAGAAAAGTACGTGAAAAGCTACGAAACCCCGAACAAAGAGAGAAAGAAACATACCTGTGTCGCTTTGTCGTTTCATCGAATTTTCAAATCACAATAATGCTTAAGAAGTTTCACTTCACAAACTTTGTATCCGTGCAGAGGCGGAGAAAGAATACTAACCTCTGCGGCCGGGGTCGGCCTGTCGTAAAAGGCGACAAAACAACCCACCCTAGCTACGTGGTAGGGCCCCAAGCCCGTCTGGATGGCGATCACATTTGGTCTTAAGTATGCCGCCATAATAACCTTGTGTTGTGTTCCGGCATTAGTGATCAAAGTTCCTGTACCCTTATACGACAGCAACGTGTTCATGATGCCACTGGCGTTGCAAACTCCCATGGGTGACCGTAACTACTAAATTCTAAGCGGACCGTAAGCCTGTCTGTTGTCCTACAGCAATAAAAAAACTCGAGTGATAATTGTTTGATGTTAATACCTACTCGTAGTAACATTGTCAGGAATGCTGATAATTATGTAAAGTACAGTTTAGGTTACCGAAGAAAACTTAGTACAATGCAATCGATATTTAATTTTAATGTAGAAATATAAGTAACAATTTTGAATATATATAAATATGTGGTTTTTTTTAGTTGTTGCCTTTGGTGTTAAATTTCAGATGGTATGCCAACATTTATAATACCGGTAGAAGGCAAGCGGAACCACTTCGTCGTGGGACTCAACCGCAAAGTTCTGGAAATTGAGTGGAATGGAGACGATAACACCGCCAAGGTCCTAAGAACCATAACCGAAGTCGATCAGGATAACCCGAATAACCGGTTCAATGACGCCAAGGCTGATCCACGTGGCAGACTCTTTGCTGGTACGAAAAAATATGTTAATTTAAGTATGTTTTAAAAACCTACACAAGTTGGAAACCTGTTTAATTGAAGTTCATTAATACGTTCATGTATGATCATCATCCTAGCGTTGAACCCCGATTGCATCTCAAAGTTCCGCTTCGTTGCCCGGGGGTCCGCTTACCAACTTTTTCTTCTCCACTTCGCATGGTCTTCAGCATCCTTGGTAGTGAGTCCATTGGTAAACATATCATCTTATACGACGTTAAGCCAAGACTTTTTGGCCCTGCCCCTCCTGCCGGGGCCCGGCGAAGGCGGCATGGCCAGACATGTTTCCCACGTAAGAAGCCGGTTACCGCAAAACGTAGTCACACAGCGAAGGTGACACTCCTGCAATTTATTCACAATGTCAATGACGGGCACGTATACCAAAACAAATTACTTGGGCATTATAATTTTTTTTGTTTTGTGTGAGTATTGTTCCCGCACGAGGTACCACTAAATGAATTTTAGCATAATGCTGTAATTTTTACACGATCTAAAAGTAAATCGATACGATGTTTATGACATGTATTACTGACGTAAATAATGTTTATGAATAAAATAGTGTTTAATCTAACATTTTCTAAAGTTTATCAAATTATTATATAATTTTTATTGACGACAGTACAGCGATACAAATCGTTACAAAACCAGAGATAAGATTGTAACAAAATATTTTGTTTGGAATCTAATCGCTTAAGGGTTCATTGTGATACATTAATTATTGCTATCAACGATTAAAAATCGTTTCAAGTTTCCGCTTTAAGTAACCCACGTCAATATTTTGAGAACAATTTAATATGTCATTGTCGTCCGATATAACGTAAAATTTCAATATTGTTATAATAATATGGATGCACTTTGAATCATATTTTTCACTAATACAATAATCCTCTGTTAAAACATGCGTTTTTTAATTCTCTAATCAAAGCACTGGCATGTTTTTAGAATTATAATTTAAAATATGCGTGACTTTTCTATTGTAACCTGTTTTTTTTTTTTCACTTGAATCACATACTGGGTTGTCTGGAAGAGATCGCTATTAGCGATAAGGCCGCCCATTGTGCAATATTTGTAACTATAGGATTTCAATATAAACTACTTTTATATAATGTTAGCAATAAAGTGTTATCTATCTATCCATCATTTTTATATCTAACTAATTTTTAATTATTTAAATTGTTTGTTTCGTAAAATGCAACTCTGTCTTGACTTGAGACTTTGGCTCAACATCCTCGAATTCACTCATTAGTTAGTTCGTTGCCGTGAGACAGCTATTCAATTATTGTCAATTTAATTAAAGGTTGCAGGTCAGGGCCTGGATGGGAAAAGCAAAGGAATGCTTACGTCCAGCTGTGGACATGAATGACTGACAACAAAAAAAAATCAAAGATCAAATATAGGAAAATATCAACAATTTGTTTAATTTTTCAGGAACCATGGGCTATGAATACGAACCTGGCAAGTTCCACCTCAAGAAGGGTTCGCTGTACCGGATCGACGCTGACGGCACTACTACCAGATTGGCCGACAACATCGACATCTCGAACGGCCTCTGCTGGGACTTGAAGGAGAAGGCGTTCTACTTCGCCGACTCGTTCGAATACACCATCAGGAGATACGATTACGACGTCGACACCGGGAATATTTGTAAGTAAACTTCACTAAAACATGGCATTATAAAGCATTCTTTCAACCGACAAAACTGTGTAAAAAGGATCGCAATCAAAAGTAAATTACAAAATAGTTTCCTTCTAGTGCTTCTAGTATTATTATGTCGAGTTATACGAGTAACTTTCAATGTAGGTAAGTAAAATCAGTTCGTATCTAAAATCATTGGCGGTGCATAATAATTTTTTTTTCACTATACAGGTGAGGCATCTTGTAAGTATACTTCTTTTTTGCAATGAGATCACCAGTTGCTTCCTTGCTAAATGTACAAAGAATCAAAAATATTAGTAATTAAAAATATATAAATGACTTCAGAAGGAAATGGTCTATTTCAATGGCCACAAACTAAACAATCAAATCAACAATCCTCTTAGAACTGTAAGTTGCAACAAACGTAAAAAAATGTTAAACAATCGAAGACGACACAAAGAATTTTTATTAGTTCCAGTTCTTCAAAGTCGTTTTCTGTACAAGGTCGCTCTTTAGAATATGCTGCCACCAGAAATTACGTCTAATACTATACACAGTCATATACATACACTAAGTCAATACACAGTTTCAATAACCTTTTGAAAGTGACTATCTATCGTTGTAAAAACTAAACTTATTTTTATTAATGATTCATTTAAGTATATTTGTGTGTATATTAGTTATGTATGTATTATCCGTTTTTCTTTTATTTATCTTTAATATTTATATATAATTTTTTTTATTAGATTTCTATGTATGTACACTACACGCCTTATCGTACTCATAATTTTGTCCATTCAAAGGTTGCCTGGAAGAGATTGTTTTTAGCAATAAGGTCGCCCATTGTACCATAGCATCATTTTAAATCAAATTGTGTGGTGTAATTATAATGGTGTACAATAAAAAATATTCTAATCTAATTGTTGAGCTGGAGTTCCAAGTTGCAGTTTAGGAAGTAAGCAATTTAAGTAATTTAAAAAAAAGAACTAAAAAGTAATTTATATGATCAAAATGACATGACAGAAGTAAAAAAACAAATTACATTAGAAAAATCACTAGCATATTTTGAATTATACTTCTTAAAAACTGCTAGTGATTTGATTAAATCTATACAAATAGATAAAATTGGTGTGTCTGTTTGTAATATTAATACCAAAACAAAATTTTTTACTATTTTTGTCTGTCTGTCTGTTTGTTTGTAGGTTCGAACGCACATATTCCGAAGGCGCATGGCGTAACAGTTGCATTCGATAACACTGACTGTTTGCATATTTCATTTATTTATGTTTTAGGATTTATATGGTTTGTAATCCAAAATAAACCGTAAGATATGTATATCTAAAAAAGCATTTTTGGATATATCTTATGGTTTATTTTGGCAGCAGCCCAAAGTCACTATCCCACGCGGACGGAGTCGCGGGCATAGCTATAAATAATAAAATCGCAGATAACACTAATCTAGTTGGTTGTTGAAAATACTTAACATTTCAAATGCAATTTGTTTACAGCGAACCCGAAGACGGTGTTCAGGTACAAGGACCACGGGTTGGAGGGTATCGTGGACGGCATGACCATCGACACGGACGGCAACTTGTGGGTCGCCAACTTCGACGGACGCCAGGTAAATACTAGGATACTAAACTGCCTAAATGGCTGAATGCTGGGCAAAGACCTCGCTCTAGAGCAAATCGATAATACAAGCCACAAAGGTTATCTTGGTGCGGAGATAACCTGAGTATGAACTTCACCAGCTGTACTTTACAATTATATTACATTAAGCATATATTTTTTATTGCCGTAGGACAGCAGACAGGCTGACGGCCCACTTAGAATTTAACAGTTACCGTCGCCTATGGGTTTTTTCAACGCCAGTAGCAGAACACGTGGCAACGATGTGTTCGCGAGAACACGCTGCTGTCCCATAAGGGTACAGGTTTATTCCCGGTTAAATTCTAAGCATCACTTCATCAAGCAATGGTGCATTACCCACAGTTTTTTTAAATTATTGTAACATTTAATTAGATATTTTTCGTTTAAAATTAAACTAAATTTTAACAACAAAATAGAAAACATTAAAATAGTTTTCTATCTATCCCTTCTTTTTAATTTCGATTTGATAAAAGCGTGTCTGACTAAATTCCTAAAATCCTGTTAAAATTTTAAATTTTTCTAGGTCTTAAAAATCGACCCCAGAACAAGCAAGTTACTTCAAAAGGTGCCCATTCCAGCTCTACAGACGACCTCAGCGACCTTCGGAGGACCAGACCTAGACATTTTATATGTGACCTCTGCAAGCATGAATCGTGGTGAAGAGCAGAAGCCACCCTGCGGGTCTACCTTCAAAGTTACAGGGTTAGGAGTCAAAGGACACCCCAATGTTAACGTTAAACTTAATTAATGTTTTTAATGTTAAGTTGTCACATATAATTTAATAAATTACATTCTATGTTTTTATAATTTACTAGCTGACCCGGCAAACGTTGTTCTGCCATATAAATAATAAAATGTCAAAAAATTAAAAAAAAATTGGGGGTGGGTCACCCTTATCATTTAGGGGTATGAAAAATAGATGTTGGCCGATTCTCAGACCTACTCAATATGCTCACAAAATTTCATGAGAATCGGTCAAGCCGTTTCGGAGGAGTATGGCAACGAAAACTGTGACACGAGAATTTTATATATTAGATTATTTTTATGACTAAAACATGTTGGGTTGTAACATCAGTTTTCGCTAACCGGACATTGCTGCCTAAACAAGCATTTCAACACCGTAAAAATCAGAGATAACAAAGCTTGTGGATTCTGTAATGAGGCAAATGAAACGCCTCTGCAGCTGTTGTGCCATTGCTGTCCCTTGATCCATAAACGTAACCTCATCCTGGGAAAGCACATGCTGGAACCGGATGAGATACGACCAGCTTCTGTCAAAAAACTGCTTCGTTATATCAACCAGGCAGGCTTTGCCAAAGAGCTATAGTAAATGTGTGGCGATCACAATAGCTCATCAAATTGGACGCAGTGGTACTAGGTTGAGTAAACTAGCGTAGCCACTTTTCGAAATAATAATAATAATATCAGAAACTGTACTCCCAAATAAAAAAAAAGTCATGAATAAAGAAGCATGGAGAAGTTCCCCATAAAAGTCCTAACCCCCCGAGGTCCAAATAATATATATGTATGTATTCTCCATAATTTTTCTAAGCTTACAAGAGCCGATGAAGTTACTCGGCTAGTTGATGTTGGAATTTAATAAAAAAGAGTTTCGAATTCCATTCGATTTTTTTTTCATTGCTGAGGAACAGCAAACAGGCTGACGGCCCACTTAACAGTAAGCGGTTACCGTCGGCTATGGATGTTTGCGACGCTAGGGGCACCGCGAACACGCTGCTGGTTCATGGGGGTACAATAACTTGGGTCTCTAATGCCGGAAAACAACACAAGATTATTATGGCAGCATACACATAGACCAAGGGTGGTTTATATCCAGACAGGCTTGGAGCCCTATCACGTAGCTAGGGTTGTTTTGTCGCCTGCCCCACCAGACCCTAATCATAGGGGTTAGTATTCTTACTCCACCCCTTTTTATTGTTTAGGGGAAAAACCCTTAACGAGTTTCTCCGGCCTGGCGGGACTGAGGGATATGTGGGACTCCGGGAAAGATGTTCGCACTAAAAAACCCACTAAAAACCCCGCTGTTCTCCTATTGCCTACACCCGGGCCCGCGGATATGTGGCCTGCCGATCTTGTGGCCCGGGCCGGCGCCGGCCCACCCTTTGTGTCGGGGTGGGCCTCTTCCACAGTTTTAGCGCCAGGGCGTCAGAGTTTCGTCCCCCCGGCACTCTCCTATATCGACTCGAGGAGTTGAGGAGGGCCGCGGCCTTCGGCCTCGCGGCAATAGTAGCATGATTGCTTCGCAAAAGAAAGTGACGGCCGTCCATCCAGGATCGCTCCCAACCATGGACAGAACCAGGGCCGGGAGCTACAGGTCCGCGCTGATTTGGGCGACAAGGGCGTACGGCAACGGTGTGGGGCACCGTGTCCTCCTCGTCACCCGCGCCACAATGGTGGCACCCCGACGTCGTCTTGCGCTCTATGCGACACAAGTCGAGAGTAGCGACGAGCGAGAGGACCTGCGTCAGGCGGAAGGTCAGGGCACCGTGGGGCCTTTCCAACCATTCAGCCAGGACGGGCCTCACCGCCTCTATGACGTTCCACTCCACCATGAGCACCCCGTCGCGTAGCTCCGCCCGTTTTACCCCAACTTCGCGAGGCGCGGGATGAGAGCTACGAGGTCCCATGGTGGGAATCCGGCCAGCAGGTAGGCCGCTTCAAAGGACTCGTGCGGTATCCTCTTATCGCCCTGACGATCAAGACGCGCTGCAGCCTGCGTAGCAGCGCCGTCGTTTTGGCCGTCAGGCGATCCGCCCTGATCGTGGCCCCGTAAAGGGCTATCGACCATCGACATCGAGTGACACCACCAACAGCACCCTGCCTCGAGCCACCGCGTCCTCCGCCTGGCCCTTCAGACGCGTGATCGGGTCTATAGTATAGCGCCCCTAGTGGAAACCGAACTGCTCGTCCACCAGGTTCAGCCCCTCCGTTTCTAGGTGGCGGACGCCACCGAATGCCGTCGAGGCCGGGGTGGTGTTCTTGGCCTTCAGCCGCAACATCGCAACCCCCAGCTCTGCCTGTTACTCCATCTCTGCACGGAGAAAAGAATGAATACATTTCTTTTGACAGATCTCAATACTTTAGTTTACAATCTTGGTTTTAATTTTAATTTATTTATTTTGAATTGCTTGTTAGCTTTTGTAAATAAAAAGAAAGAAACAAATTACATTAAAATATTCTCGTCCTTGTTACTCGTATATTCTAAAATTGTTCAAAGTAGAGAATTTTCATACTTTAAAGTATTTTTTATATCTCGTGTTTACATTATATTATGTTATAAGAGTGTACCTGATTCCATCGGGTCCTCATGAATTAACTTCAACTGTATTCTTAAGACTTTTATTTTGATAGAATTTAAAAAAGTGTTAATCGTATCAAATGTAACTCAAGTATGTTAATATCTTCAAATTACAACTTAAAACTAAGATTCGGATGTCCCTTTGCGCCCAGGCCAGTCACCATGAATGTGGCGCCACTCGGAGGTTTCTGTTCGCCACAGAAGTCCAAACTAGCTGTCGTAACGTACAGAACATCATAATTCGGACCCCCAAAGGTCGCCGAAGTTATTTGGTAGGCTGGGATCGGAATTTTCTGAAGAAGTTCTCCTTTTCTTGGATCGACTTTGATGATCGATGAGCCCATGAATAAGGCCACCCAGAGATTGCCGTCGGTGTCGATGGTGGTGCCATCAGGAATGCCTTTCAGGTCTTGCTCGCTTAGGTCGAATATATACTTCATGTTCGCTGAAAAGATATAGCTTTTGAATTGTGTATGGGCCCCATCTGTCAATATTCGCTATATCAACTTCATTTACATAGAGCAATCAAACATGTATTTATATATGGCTACATTGTTATAAATATAAAAATACCTAAAACACAAAAATTTCATATTCTACGCAGGCACTTTTTGGATTTCACGAGGTATAGGGCGAGAACCCCGGGCAACGGCCTCCTAACGCCACCGATACAGCGACGCCAAGAGCCGAGCTTCAAGATCCCACGGCATGGATTCGTCAAGGAGGGAGGCCGCCTCAAAGGACACCGTACGGTATCCTCTGATGGCTCTGACAACCAGTGTGCGCTGCGGTTTTCGCAGCAACGCAGCGCTTTTGGCCGTCAGGTGCTCGTCCAAACGGCGGCCCCGTAAAGGTGCATTGACCGTACGGTTCCTTCGTATAGTTTCCGGCACACTGAATTCGGTCCCCCGATGTTGGGGAGCAGTCGGGCGAGTGCCCCGGCCGCCCCCGTGAGTCGAGGGGCCAGCTGCTCATAGTGTGCCGAAAAGTCCCATCGGCGGTCAAGAACAAGGCCGAGATATATGAGCGTTGCCCCGACACCGATGCGGACGCCTCCCACCGTTATGTGCAGACCAGTAAGAGAAACCTGAGCTAAGGCCTAATACGGTATATTATAACTAAGACAGTTATTTTTTATTACTTAATAACATAATTCTTTTTTAGACACGTTTACTTACAAATCTCTCCAGTGTCAACGTCGTACTCGTACCTCCTGATCTTGCGTTTCTCCTTCAAATCCCACGCCAAGCCATTCGAAATGCTTATATTGCCAGCTAGAGGTTCAATTTTGTGGTTTTTCGCTAAATCCAATCTGAATAATGAACCGTTTGCAAGGACAGGAGAACCCGGGGCAGACTCATGGCCCATTGTACCTTTAAAATAAAAACATATTTTTTTCATATCAAAGACATGATTGCGATCTTAACAAATAAGTCTTCCGCGGAGAAAAAGAAGAACGAGAAGCAGATATAATAGTAATCATCCGAGTAATAAATTAGGCGTGCACTGTGGTCTCGGGTTCATTTGAGCGCGTTGTTTGCGCCACTGCCCATTCGTAGAATACTTTTCTCGCGACGAAATTAGTACCACAAGAAAAAATTTCATAGTATTATCAACTGCCCGACACCCCATTCTCGAAGAGGAAATCTCGGAGGGAGCGTTGACCATTGCTAAGTGCCCCAGCTGACACATGAGGTATTAAGCACGAAGATTGCCAAGTAGGTACTCCTAAGGGATCAAAAGTGCTCTTTAAAAATTCGAGAGGCAATTACAATTCGATTTTTCCTGAGAAATAAATAAATGGGTGGTCTCTGTATGGTTCCCTAAGTCCCATCCTTGAAAGGAATACGAGCGGAGTAAAAATACTGACACCTGCGGCCTGTCGTAAAAGGCGGCAAAATAATTCTAACTAGGCGGTAAGGCCCCAAGCCTGGCTGGACGGCAACCGCCATAATAACCTTATGTTGTTTTCCGGCATTAGTGACCCAGACTCCAGTACTCCTATGCGAACAGCAGCGTACTAAATATAAATGAACCGTCAGTCTGTTTGCTATTCGAGATAAAAAAAATCCAGTTATTAAATCAAATTTTAAATTACAAGGGCAGGAAGAGTCATAACCAATATGGCTTACAAATATTTGTTTACATTTTTTTAAACATTATTATTATTAAAGATCTTTCATTACTTTATAGCAGAGGTTCCCAGACTTTTTTACTCATTGACCACTTTCAAAATATAGCTAGTTCTGGTGGACCCCCTGCAGCTACATTTCTACTAAATTCTCAAGCTTGACAAAAAATGTGAAGATTAGATCTTACTATGGAAATTTGCGTTGCGGTTGAGTTCCGACCACGAATTAAAATTAATTAATAGTTTTCGGAAAAAAGTGAGAATTGATTGGTTAATTAATTGATTGTGCTGTGAATGGATGTCAAAAAAGTAAAGTTGGCCAATCAAAAAAGTGATTCCATCCAACTTTACTTTTTTGACATCTACTCACAGCACAAGGAACCACCAATTCTCACTTAATTCATTTAGAAAACTCCCCATTCTGAGTGGTAAAAAGAAAAAGAAAAATAGTATATCCTTTTGTCTTGTATTTATTCAAATACGTAATTATTACCCTATTAATTTGTTATTGTTATCATATTACATAGTAATATGAAAACAGTTGTAATATAATTAAAATGAAACATTAATAACGTACCGTAACTTCTACAATGACAATCACAAAAGTCATTATTTTACAGTAATAGTTAAATACTTACTTTTTCTAACATTCGTATTTAGATATATTGGTGAAGAATAAAACAAGTGCAATCATGCAAGATTGCATACACATCACAAGTCATATTTCGTCCCATTGCATGTCTCAACAAGCGTTGCGGACGGCGGCGGTAGCAGCGGCGGCGCTTTGCAAGTCGCGACACGTTGTACTGAATATGGAATATGCAAGCTTTTACAAGTAACAATCGCTGAGCTTCTTAAAATATTATCTGCCTACATTGATAGGTAAAGCCAAGCCAACATTTTAGTTCTTCATTATCGAAAGCAAATAAATTTTTCGTGTCCCGCCGCTTACGAATTGTGAACCGCCATTTTTACCCAGTTTTTCCCAAAGTGCTTCCGTGAGCCCCTGGAGTCCACCTAGATCGCTTTGGGAACTCTACTCTATAGGGTAATGTAGCTTCTGTTTATTTCTGACCGAAATTACGTAGCCTGAAGTACCTGACCCTGAATAGTTTCTTAGAAAACAGAACCTATAAAAATCTAAACCTACCCGCAAACAAACGTCCTCTGGGATCCACTTTGCCGTCATTGATCCTATTTCCTGGAAAGCTTTGGTCCACTTCCCCCAATTCCCTCACCACACTGACTTCGCTTCCTTCTTCGCCGTCCCATTTGATCACCAGGAACTTCCTTTCGACTCCCACCACGAACTGGTCGGTAGTTCCTTCTACTGGTACTATGAAACCCACACGACCGTCTGCAATTTAAAACAATATTATTTTTAAAGTATGTTTCATGTACATGGTTAAAAATTTGTCGACCTCCGCTGAGCAACGGTATTTGCACGTCACATTGCCTGCGAGGGTATCAAAAAGTATATCAATTAATAGTAAATCAATCTAAGTCCAATAGTAAAATAGTAATATCTATAACACAAACACACTACATACTTTGGGTCTAGGCGGAGCAGCGCGAACTATCACGATACACTTTTTACAATACATTTTTTTTTAATTGCTGTAGAACAACTGACAAGCTGACGGTCCACTTAGAATTTAGTAACAGTTACCGTCGTCTATGGGTGTCAGCAACGCCAGTGGCATCGCGAACACGCTGCTGTCCCATAGGGGTCACTAATGCCGGAACACAGCACAAGGTTATTATGGCAGCATCCTTAACCAAGGGTCGTTGCCATTCAGACGGGCTTGAGGCCCTACCACGTAGTTGTTTAGTCGCCTGTTACGACAGGCCGACTCTGGCCGCAGGGTAGTATTCTTACTCCGTCCCTTCACGGAGAAAAACCTTTCAGTAATGCTCCTCTGTAAAATTTTTTTAAGTAGAGATCAAGAATAAATATGAAACATTGTAGATATAGTAAATATGGTAAAAATAGTATAATTTAACTGAAGCGATTTGCAATTCACTTCAAAAAGTGTCGGAGTGGCCTTACTTTACTGTTTCTACTCTTTTATGACGGCCAGAAACACACCATTAACACATTAACTGCCAAACATTATGATTATGTGGTGAATTACCGTTGCAGGTTTAGATAGTACATAGATATGTACTATATATGTGTATAGACATATTTGTTTGTAAGATTAATAATTTTCAAGATATTATGTTTTTTTTCTTGTGGCCACCGAAAAAACATAATTTCATCTCCCACATTCTCTTTATAAATCCCTAGACTTAGAAAAAAATTGCCGCGAACTAAGTGTCGATCACCAGTGGCGTTTAATGTGTTAAAGTAAATATAATCCAGTCCATGGCATCCGCGTCCCACGGCTGGGCTTGGACCTCTCCCAACAGGGAACGGACTGTATGACCGCTACGCCTGTTAGAGGCGGATTAGCGGATAGGATGTATGTACAAGTAAAGAAAGAAAGATTTTTTATTTTGCTTGAATTTGCAATATACAACTTAAACTATAATATTTATGTTAACATATATAATAGAAAAGGTCCTGTGCTCAATAATCTCTGCAAGTCACGAAGTTTATCTTCACAGTCGTTAAAAACTAGGGAAGTGCCGCATGCCATCATGAGATTCGAACTCGAAACCTTTGCATTGGTTCCCGGCTGTGATCCATTGGGCTACCACGTACAACGTGAATCACAACAACAAAATCGCTGTTCTAATTATATAATCTGAGTTTACTAAATCTATAGATAAAATAATCAAGTCTTATCGCAAATTACATTAAAGCTAATTTGTTTAATTACATTGAAAACTTATTTCGAACCGTAATAATGAAAGGCAAAATTATTTACGGTTTATAATGTTTAATTATACGCATATCACGTTTAATTCCTAATTAAAAATTATGTACCTAGTCAGGTCATAAGTATTGTCACACAGTAAAACTTTTCTTTTAGAATGCTGACCACAAAAAAGTTTATTGAATTCGAATTTCGAATTGTTCATGAAAATAAAAATGTATACTTTTAGAATTTTACTCATTTTTAAATATGGAGTGGACGCTTAAAGAAGACCGTGTTACAGTTATTGCGTTGCATCGTTGCGGTTACGCGCCAATTCAAATTTTTAACATACTGAAAAATTTGAACATAACCAAAAGATTCGTTTATCGTACCATCAAACGATACAATGAAGACTCTAGTGTAGATGACAGGTCAAGAAGTGGTCGCCCTCGGTCTGTTAGGACTCCAGCAGTGATAAAAGCTGTGAAGGCACGAATTCAAAGAAATCCCAAACGTAAGCAGAAACTGTTGGCCCTTCAGCTGGGGTTAAGCAGAACCACGGTGAAAAGGGTGTTAAATGAAGACTTAGGGCTTCGGGCATATCGAAGAAAAACAGGACATCGTTTGAATGCTCGTCTAATGGACCTGAGACTGAAGAGATGCCGCGCTTTGTTGAAGCGGTACGCGGGAAAAAAATATCGGGAAATTCTTTTTTCAGATGAAAAAATGTTTACCGTAGAAGAGAGCTACAACAAACAAAATGATAAGGTGTACGCACACAGTAGTGAAGAAGCGAGCAACCGTATTCCGCGTGTCCAACGAGGTCATTTTCCATCCTCGCTCATGGTATGGTTGGGAGTTTCTTATTGGGGCTTAACAGAGGTACATTTTTGTGAGAAAGGTGTAAAAACGAATGCTGTTGTGTATCAAAATACAGTCCTGACGAACCTTGTGGAACCTGTTTCTCATACCATGTTCAATAACAGGCACTGGGTATTCCAACAAGATTCGGCGCCAGCTCATAGAGCGAAGAGCACACAAGACTGGCTGGCGGCGCGTGAAATCGACTTCATCCGGCACGAAGACTGGCCCTCCTCCAGTCCAGATTTGAATCCGTTAGATTACAAGATATGGCAACACTTGGAGGAAAAGGCGTACTCAAAGCCTCATCCCAATTTGGAGTCACTCAAGACATCCTTGATTAAGGCAGCCGCCGATATTGACATGGACCTCGTTCGTGCTGCGATAGACGACTGGCCGCGCAGATTGAAGGCTTGTATTCAAAATCACGGAGGTCATTTTGAATAAACTTTAATGTCATAAGAATCTATGTTTTGTTAAGTTCATTTTGGTATATGAATGGTTACATAATGAATAAACTTGTTACAATTATATTACATTAAACATGTGACAGAATTTATGACCTGACTAGGTATATAAATATATATCCAGCTAAATGTCGCGGCAGGACAGATTGCAGGATAGAATATATACCTAGTTGAAAAAATTAATTTACCTCTTTGCCGGCTTAAAAACCACTGTCCCGCCTCATAATAATGCCACCCCACTACTTCTTTTGTTTATTTACTACTGTCCAAAGAAGAGCAGGATTCCGGTATTTTTGTGGATTTATGTTCCAGCGCAAGAAAGACACGAAGGGATGCAAAATGCTCCTTAATTATGTATCTGACAGTATATTTTTATTTGTATTATGTTAGATAATAGATCCCACTATACAGAAACCTTGATATATGAAAGCCACCATACATACCAAGTGTAGTTTTGGTGTGCCTCTTGGTTGCTGGCACATACTTATGGATGGTCTTCTCCAAAATGCTCACGAAGAACAAGCACTGCTGCTTCTCATCCCAATGAGGACCTTCGCCGAGTCTAACGGGATCTACTACCTGCTCCACTTGCATCTGAAAATCCAATATAAATTATTTTTAGTATTTTGGATTCCAACAGGCTCTTGTGCAGGACTGTTGGGTGGTGAGGCTGTATGTGCTATATACGTATTATAATATAGCACGGAAACTTGCGTTTCGACAACACAAGTGACTTTTACCCGCCCTTGGCAAGCATTGTGAGTTTACTGTCCATGTCCTCTAAGGGAGGCCCGGACCCAAGAACAGTATGTTATTGGCTGTAAAATATAACTGCCAGACTGCTATCCTAAGGGACATCCATTAATTACGTGAGCTATTTTTGGATCAGTTTAGAATCCCCCTCTTAGGTGAGATTTAGTGAGATTTGCCTGGACCGGCCCTCCCCTTACGTGAGATTGGCGCTAAAAAATATTTGAAACTAAAATTTATTTTTACTATTCGAGAAAATAATAAACGGTTCAAGTATACTATAATTAATTAATTTAAATTAAATAAAATTAAAAAAACAAATAAAAACATATTTTTTGATATCTGTAATATTTTATATTTTTGAAGGTGACGTGAGATTTTCGATTTGGTGAGATTTCATTGGACCCCCCCCCCATTCTGAGCTCACGTAATTAATGGATGTCCCCATAGAATATGATAAAAAATATCCAAAGCTCAAATTTAGATTATTTATAAGTTTTACTTTCCATGTGAGTACTTTAATTTTAGATTCGGTCCCACGAAATCCCATCGGAAAACTGAATGCTATTTAGCCCGTCTAGTTGATCAATTTGACGATTTAAGAATCAAATACGGTGGTCTTATTGTTTTATTCCAGAACTTTACGGCATATATCAATGATATTTTAGATAAATCATTGGCATATATATTGTTATTGGAAATTTTGGACCGAAGTTTCTTTCTATTCTGTTTGAGAAGGGTAAATACCATAAACCCCACTCAAAACGTGAAACACCCACACTAAGCCACACTTAAAAAGTGTGAAATCTAAAGACTGTTATAATAATGGTTTTTAACTACAAAACTCTAAACTTTAATAATTTAAATGAAAGAACATTAAGTAACCCATTTTTAATTTTAAAATAATAAGTAAAACATACTTGAAATAATTACACGGAATTTACTAAATTATAAATACAAATAAGCTTCAATTTGACATATCAATAACAATGTGAAGCACTAGCTACAAAAGGCAAATTTTTCTAGGTATCTTAAAGTAACACAACATTGCTTCTAGTGTCTATCATAAATGGAGTAATTATTCAATACATTGTGTAAATAATATACTTATAAAGACATTACTTACGTTAATAAATATACGTACGTACCTTGTGAACAGCGAGTAACGAAATGAGCGCGTTGAGTTGAAGTTGATGTTGATAGATAACAAGCACGGTCATAAACTAGAGAGTAACAGAAAGTGAGTTTAATAGGAATCGCATAATATTAAGGTTATTCAACGATTATAAAACTATTTTAATACTTGGCAGAAGAACACGTGCAACGTTCAGGTTTTTTTATTGCTGTAGGACAGCAGACAGGCTGACGGCCCGCTTAGAATTTAGCAGTTACCGTCGCCTATGTGTGTTTGCAACGCCAGTGGCATCGCGAACACGCTGCTGTCCCATAAGGGTACAGGAACTTGGGTCACCAATGCCGGAACACAACACAACGTCATTATGGCGGCATACTTAGTACTAAAGGTGGTCGTCATCCAGGCGGGCTTGAGGCCCTACCACGTAGCTAGGGCGAATTGTTTTGTCGGCTTTTTACGACAGGCCGACCCCGGCCGCAGAGGTTAGTATTCTTTCTCCGCCCCTTCACGGATAAACAGGTGTTCCGAATTCCTTGAAATTACGAGAAAAACACCAGCTCAAACTATCGTACGCTACGGATGTCCTGGGACGTCTTACGCTGTCCTTTAAATATACAAAGCATATACTTGTGAAGTTTTATTTTGAAGATTTAAAAATAAAAGCAAATAAGATAATTGTATTTTCGTATTAATCTGTATTTTGGTATTGACTTATACATGTATAGTCATCTATCTACTAGTACATTTATTTTATCTTAATAAAATGTTGATATGATACTTAGTTAACGACGTTTTGAATAGGTGTGAGTGGTAAAAATAGTTGCACTAATTAGGTGCTTTTGCTTATTACTTCGCATTTCAGATATTTGTGTTCGTATTCATTTGTGGCAAACCAATATTTGTTTTGCATATTATTCATATAATGCAATTCTCTACGTGTTAAAATATTAGAATTGCACTCCTGCGTCGTCCTTCACGCATGATTAAAAGTTCTCGTAGTGTCATTACTTTTAAAGAGTATTCTTTAAAATTATTTTTTACAGAACAAATTAATATTTTTTATATCTACTACTATATAATGTACCTATTCATTTGGAAAACGATAAAATGTGACTTCGTTAAAAATTGTTTAATTTACATTCCTAACTTCTGTACTGTGGTATTGTCAAATCAAGCGCTTAAAAGCATTGTAGCCATTGTATTGCAACTAAAGAATTACTATTAACTTTATATTATCATTTTTCAATGCTAACCCTAAAGCTTTGACACCCAAAATTTAAACAGACGCAGTTTTTGGGCGCATTCACCATTTCCTTTGAACCCCGATTGTTAGTTGGACTACGCGAAAACAAATCGAGACATATTTGACACCTCTAGCATAACCGCACAAGCATAAGTTCTGTTATCTTTGTAGTCTTTTGTCATTCGCTTTAAATCCCATCAAGAAAATTGGCTATATTTTGTATATTTTTGTTACAGAAATGCGGGGAATAGTTGAACAATCCTTAAAAATGAACTAGGAGCGAAAATCTAGGCATTGGCAATTAGGAAAAGGCTGGGGATAATATTTTTTTGTTACAGAAATGCGGGGAATAGTTAAACAATCCTTAAAAATGAACTAGGAGCGAAAATCTAGGCATTGGCAATTAGGAAAAGGCTGGGGATAATATTTTTTTATATAAGGAGTTCAGCAAGCAGGTAAATGGGTTTGCAACACCAGAGGCATTGCTGACGCGGAAATCGTATATCGTCCTGTTATAGGAAAACCTTAACCTTATTAAAATCCGACTGTACGTTTTTTGTGCAGCATATGAGAGCCTTGAGAGCTGGTGGGTGGCCTTATTTTCTTCTATACCTTTCCTGTTAGGCTTTGCTCCCATTCCTTACTCATTTCTTTTTCCTGTCCTTTATGAGCCGTCTCTTGTACTTTCGCTATAAAATTTTAACATTTTTTAAATCAACGAATAAGTGCATTATGTCCTAAATTATTTAATGATAACTCGAAGCAGCTGATGATTGTTCCATTTAAACAAGTGCTTGTTTTATTAAGGTCACGCTCGCGACCCGGCTGCCCATTTCACATCCAGAACAAATACTACTCTAAGCAATAACTAAATGCATCTGTTAACTAAATATAGTATAGTAAGAGTCATTCAGATAAATCGAACTGATGGATGACAAAGTTCTTAGTTTCTGACGTCAAGGCAAATACAATGGACTGATAAGAACTGTAATAACACTCATGCAATTTTTTTTTGGCAGGTGGAAATGCTTGCCGCACACCCCGCTGCGTGGAAATGGGCGGCGGGGTAGTGTGGGACTCCCCATGCAATACGCCCTTACGTCCCCTTCTTTAGGCTGGGGGACGCACGTTGCTGGTGTATCCACTAAAACCACCCTGGTATTCCTTCACACGCTTTATGTGTCGAGGCCGCGGCACGCGACGGTTTAGTCTTCCACACGCGGGAGTTCCGCGGAGGGGGCGCACGCGGGAGTTCCACGTATCTCAACACTCATGTAAAATGTGTGGTGAACGTAATATTATAAAGTTTATTCAGTATTTAATACCTAGTAATCAAATCCACCACCACTAGATGGCGTCTGTGGTAATATTAGCTCACGCTAACTTTTCCTTAGGACGATTACAAACTCACATGGGAATTTATTGCAAGATGTCGTGGGTCGTTGTGGTCGTGTGAGGTGTGCTCGTTCTGAATTAATATTTACAGGGGTCGTTGTTGTCGTTGAATAATAATAATAGCCGTAATCTATATCTGGCGGTCATTTTTGATAATTTTCGGCACTTGATTGTGGTGGCCGCGTTCAAGTCATAGAGTTTGTTTACGAGTCCTATTCCTACATATGTATTATTTATTTATTTACTTCAACAATGATCATACAGCACAAATTTCAAACTTACATACTAATGTATAATGAACAGGAAATTGGTCAAAAAAGATCATACTTTGTTGACTATATATAAAGAAGACATAATAAAAAAGTAGATAGCATGAAATATTAATTTTAAATTCTACATAGAAAATACAAGTTTAAAAAACTAACATTTACGGAGAAAAATAAATTACGTATTGCTACACAGAATTACTAATAAAGAGGGTATTTAAATATAATGTGAGTGCGGAATGTTTGTGTTTTGTGTAGTGTGAGTGAATGAATGAATGAAAAGTGAAAGAGTGAGGGTACAATGTTACGAATGATTTAAAGGCGTTAAAGATCAGTTTACATGGCGGCCAATTCTGATATTTTAAGAAAATAATTAAGTGTTAATTTGAAAATATATAGCTTTGCCCGCGATTATATTTATATACACTATCTTAAAAACTGTCTGCTGTCCTACAGCAATAAATATATGTGTAATTTTTGTATGCAAAATTTTGTAAACTTATATTTAGAATTTACAAATAAATAAGTCAGAAAATAAGTTATTATATCTTCGTGGCAGTCGTTTACAAACATTGTTCGCCCCGTAATTAGTACGAGAGAGTGGTACTTGGAAGAGTCGCGTGTGCCTAGTTCTTTTATTTGGTGCGATAGGCTGTAAGATTTGGTTATGAAGAGTCCATTTTCCCAGAGCACATATCGTGTAGCATATTCATATCAAGTAAGATTCTACGAAGTTTAAGTGAGATTAAACTGTGTTTTGAACACGGCGAGATGTAGTCATTAAGGCCAGAGTGCTTAAAGACGAGATATTTAATAAATTTATTTTGAATAGGTACGTTCAATCGTATGTTCTAAGGTGACATATTGTGCGTTCCTTCGGACTACAATACTCCAGGGCGCTTCGGACATCGCAGTGTAAAGCAATTGAATGCAAGAAATGTCATTAAAAGACTTTGTAATCCTTTTTATGAAGCATAGATTCTTGTAAGCCTTATCCATAATATATTCATTATCCTGACAAAAAGTGAATTTTGCATCCATTATGACTTCCAGATCCTTAATACTTTCAGATTTCTTAATAAAGGTGTTATTGATACTGTAATTGAAGCAGATTGGTTGCTTCATAAGGGTGAAACTTACATGCGTTCATTTTTCGACGATAATATCGATTTTTAGCATAGTAATACGACAAGCGATCAAATCTTCCTGTAACTGTATGCAATCATCTTTGGATTTGATAGTATGTATATTAGACTTTTTGTCGTCAGCATAAGTAGAAATTTTGCGCTTTCAAGGGAACTAACTTCCAATGTCATATAAATAAATATGGGTAACGTCTATTTGTGTTAATGGTTACCTTTTGAACAAAACAGTTTATAATTCTATAAATTTCTTCATAAAGAAAATGTACAGAATCGTCTACACTTTCTGACTCCAAGGGAGACCAGTCTATTTTCTGAAGTGCGTCATTAATAATGTGAAAGTTGACTTTTTTGAATAAAAATCGGCTATGAGTTACTTTTTCAAATGGAACAATTAATAAGTCAGTAACATCAATGTCCAGCGTGTTATGATGGCAGTCTTCAGTCACTAGTGGAATAGATGATTTTTGAATATGGATGAAGAAATTGCTGAAAAATAAATCCTGTGTATTAAATTAGTAAAGCTATTGCATTGTCTTAAGCCTAAATAAGTCATTGTGTTGTTCAATTTTACTCCGGTTACCTGCAAGTTCTGTGAGCCCTTTTTAATATTTATGCAAGTCTGTGATAGTCAGCCACAAGCATTCAACGCCGTTGGCATCGCGCTGCCATTCGAGCCGCGCACGCGCCTTTATTAGTTGAGACGTTGAGAGCATAAAATCATAATACCTTCGCCGTTTGCGATCCTTTCGAAAAACATTAATAGAACTCGATAATTCACTGTTATGAATTCCTTCGTTTAGCCACGTCTCTGTTAATACTATATCGTGATTAATTAGCGCTATGTTGTGATTGAATTCTAGGGTCTTAGTTCTAAGGCCGCGGACATTTTGATAAAGAATACTAAGGTTTTCCTGGACCATTGTGATAATGTTTGCGTAACTTGTATAATATTATCGTATAACGAAAAGGCAACAACACCGTTACATAGTAGTAAACATAACTGAAATATAAAATAGAAGACAAATAACTCCACACTAGGAAAATTGTTGTGTATTTATAGCAATTCGTTTTTGCTTTGTTGAAAAAATATTTCGAATCATATTGTTGAAATCAGTATCAATTTTTTTCCTGTTTACGTTAACAAATAGTATAATGTGGCGCGCAAGCTTTTAGCGTTTCAACTCAGTTATCATTATTTTGGCGTTCGATCCCGTTTTGCAACCTAGATTTCGCTTCGGTGTGCGCTCTGAGTTTCTTCTCCACTTCGTCATCCGTGGTAGTGAGTCCATTGACACCCTTTACCACGTCAATCCTCCTTGTTTCGACCCAGTAGCGGATCTAGTAATCGGAGTCTAACGTGCAGATTGATCTAACATTTATTTTTATTATCAACAGAATAAGAAATAAAAGGCACATTGAAAAATCAGTATACTTTTAATTAATGGAATTTGGAAAAAAATAACAAAGGCGGACATTTTGCTTAATTTGAGCACTGTACAGCCTAACGCAGAACATACAATTCGAAATATCAAAAACCGTATACTGACGACACAGTTTTATTGGTAAAATATACATAAGTTGGACAATTCCACATTTACGGCATATTATTGTAACCTATTAGGATCAGTACATACAATTATTTATTTAGGCCGTATACAGAAAGAAAGCTGGAAGCCTACCAGCGCTTGTCGGCGCCGGTCTATTCTTGTAACAGTTACATATAGCAAGTAGATTGAAGCAGAGCGAGCAAAATGTCGGACTCATCGGACGACGATTTGGATTTGTTAGAAAATGTGTATTTAAAAATGCGAAAACATTATTTTAATAGAGAAAGGAAAGTTTCGGAGAATACCATCATTGATTTGTAAAACACACGCGTGTCGAAACTTGTCGGCGACGTTCGGCACTTATTCATATAAATGCCTGCGCCGGTTACCTGCGTGGACCGGTACCTATAAGCGCTGGTAGGCTTCCAGCTTTCTTTCTGTATACGGCCTTACCTTTTGATGAAATATTCAGAAAATTTATTTTCTCGTAATGTTACTCAAGGAATAATTATAAGATTAAGAAAGTGAACTCAAAGCTACAAGCATCGTACCTACTTCTATGATGCGATAATTATAAAAAAAAATAATGGATGATTAATAGTTTCTTGATCAATATTTGAATAATTCTAAATGCTCATTTTACCAATTAGAAGATATTTAATGTACAATGAAAATGATAAATTACAGGATATATAAATAATTAATGAACTTGAAAATTACGCGTGTCTTGAAAAATACGTCACTATTCATGACAGCTAAATGGCATAATGTAACTGCAAATAATAAAATACTAATTCAATTACATGAAAATAAATTCTCCGCTTTTCTTAATGTGTTGAAATCACTGACTATAATATGGAACTGCCACCGTGTGCCAATTCTACGACAAAACAAAAATAGCTATTCCGTTGACATAAGTTAAAATAATCGTAATACGCATAATAAACATTCAAACACTAATTTACTTAATTAAACATCAATAACGACTAACATAAATGTTTTAACCTCTAATATTAACCTAAGACCGATACACCAATATGACATTTAGACAACACACATAGGGCACACTTAATACGGCTAAGGGCTAAGGGCACCCCGTCAAATAACATCGCACTAGGATTTAACCACGTTAACTCGTAACATTTCACTTTCGCCTGCACAGTGAAACTGGGTAACGGCAGATGGCCGTTTTTAAGGATGGAGGGCTGATGTCTAACTTTTGCCAGGGCTGGTAAAACAGTATTTTTGTCAGATTCATGATAAATGTGCCATTAGAAGCACCTCACCCTGTCAAAGGATCATGGCCAAAGACCGAGCGAAATCTAGAAGTGTCTAGAAGAAGTCAAAGTGGAGTCAGGGTGCTAATCTGGAATTTTTAGATGTAACCGGGAATAAGCACTGAGATTATTAATAAACCAGGATTTAAAAATAAAATTTGACGTATTATAAATGACTAGTTGACTAATGAAAAAATATTTCATCAGGCGCTATTAACTTTTAATAAAATTAATAAGTTTAATAGTTTTGTTATTAAGTTTTTACTGATTTACAAAAGATTTTTAGCGAAATTAACGAGTTATTTGACAGAATACCCAGTGGAATTTATATTTTTTTTTTCTCTTACATATTAGACAATTCACTGTACAAACAATCATCCAATCACGCGTTTACGTGTCTTATACACTAAGGCCGACTTGCACAACCAATCACTAAGCCGATTTAGCGCTAAACTTATTTAAATCGTCATTCTGTCCCTGTCACATTGACAACATTTGACAGGGACAGAATGACGATTTAAATAAGTTTAGCGCTAAATTGGTTTAGTGATTGCTTGTGCAAGTCGGCCTAAGAACTTATCATAATATACTTTTTATGTTCAAAATACGTGTTCAGGAATTGTGTCGGCAGAAATTAGGCTTGGGCGGATTTTCTACAAATCCCTTGTTCCTAAACTTTTGTTAGTTGAAAAATATCGCTTGAGTCATTTTAAATACACTTTTTATTTATACCACAGAGTTCGGCAATGAGTATTGGGTAAATTAATCATTCTAATAATAAAGGTGCGACATGTCTCTATACTTTATAAATTAATTAAAGTTTAGGAAAAAAAGATTATATTAATGGTAGTTGCGCCTTTTTTATTAAGAAAAAATATTTACAAATTACGATCTTCTATTGTAATAAGCTATCCCAGTTTATAAAAGTTGTTAACATCAGGGTTTAGATTGACTATTCGTTCAACGTTTTTACACATCCAACTACCCGCGTGTAGTGTTGAAATAATAATACGGAAACCGGGTCATCTGTCCAAATATTATCGCAATCGATACACGAGTCTTACATTAATCCTCATACTAACTTACCTCCTTCTGAAACTACACCCGACTCACAGCCAATTTTTTCCTATAAACATTCCAAAAATATGTTTAATTTTGTAAAAATATGTAAAAAAATGTTGTATTTTTTTTACACGGTGATTACAAGAAAATTTCATAGAAGTCCGCCTATTTTAACCGAAACAATTTTTTCTTGTATACATATATTTAAGTAATATATAAGCTACACAATTTACAAGGTACCCCAAGTTAAATGCGGAGACTAGGTGTTTGTTAATGATAATGAAATGTGTTCATGTATTTGGCTCAAATTTAATAAATACTCTACCCCAGAATATACCTGCAGTTAAAACTAATGCAATTCCTTTTATTTTTGCTAAATAAAAAACAAAATTACTTTTATAATTAGTTTATTATTAGAAAATCAGGCTATAAGGTCTGTCTGTGAGATTCGCTTCTTACCGTAGACAACATACCCGCCACATTTGACCAAAACCGGTTAGCGGGTGACGGATCATATCCGGCACCGTCAGTCAGTATGTGACAATTATACGATAACATGCCATAGAAATCAGACGTTTTAAATTTATTACTGAATATTTAATAATAGACATGTAAACTATAAAAAAAATTAAGGAACTTTTGACGTGTTCTGGGGCGTTTATAATAGATGTCATGATAAAAATGTACGTAATAGTGTTGCCAGTACGTCTTATGTACTCGAGCACAACCGTGAATAAAAACATACTTAGAGAAAAAAATAAAACTACCCAAGCACCGAATTCACATAAATGAAATGAGATCAACGTAGGATACTTTCCGTATAGTAGCGTTAGTACAATTTACTTTAATTAATTAAATTTGGAGATTCGATAATTAATTATTTTGAGATCTTTTTATATGTCTGTGCCATGTATCGAGAGGTCGTCGTAAGCGCAAGAATGATTCGCTCCAAAATGTATATTTTCCCCAAAAAAATAGCCTTATTAAATGATAAAACTAAATTGGGATTTTTTCAGTTAAATATATATACGAACGTCTAAAACAAAAAGAATTATCAGATTACTACAAGTCGGCGGCCTCTATAGGTTTATTTCCAATAAAGCAAACATCTGGAAGATATGGCAATAATTCAAAAATAATCATCGAATAAAATCTAAACAACCTAGACGAAGATCACGTCAATGAGACGCGGTTATAACAAACTTAAAACTAATTAGACTGAAAAATTAACCACTATTTAAAGATCAAGTCACAACATTTCGGAGAACCTTTTAATTAACCGGATAATTTTTAATCGTGTCCAAAAAAGCTATTTTATACATTCATATTCAATTTTGAAAGTTGTAAGAAAAATTGTAATATTGTTGAGGATTTTCTGTGATCTACATTGTTGGAAATTTTTAAAGAACTTTTAGTAATATTATGTGAATCAGAATAATCTATTATGGGACCTGAAGGTCCAGGATCATATATAATTCAGACCAGTTGTGAATAATGGATAAGTTTACAAAAGGTGAAACTTAATTTAAAAAACAAAACTACAATTTGAGACATAAAAATTACATTGACTTATTTTTACAAGTGTCATCTTACCATTTAAAGGAATGATATATTAGTCGTACACTTTGGTTAGTAACATTTTTTTAGATTATACATATTTAAAATTTTGATACTTAAAGTCAAACAAATTTTGAATAAAATTTTGTGCATGTTTTTAATATTGTTGACAATGTCGAAAAATGTGTCAAATGTCAATGAAAATTGAAAAAATGTCACTGATCAAAGTATGGACTCTCACAGTTACGTAATATCTACAAAAGCTGTATGTATAACGCCGACTCCGTACGAAATATATTTATAACCCTGTCAACCTTCGACAAATTTTGCACCAACAATGAACACGTGGGGGTGAACAATCCAATAAGACTAAAAAGCTCCCTTGAACAATGGACACTAAAAATATATGCCATTTTGAATTTTGTGCGACACAAGATGGCCGACCAACTGTTGTTTGTTAAAAATATGTCAAAATAATACTCGAAACGATACTACTATTCACATAATACAATAAATTGACAACAAATCACAAATATTATGTACAAATTTTGATGAGCTTTCCTCAGTTCTGGGGTTATAATAAAAAAAAAAGTTACTTTCAAGTGTCCACAATTCAAGGATATATGCCAGTAAAAAATCAGTCATCCGATCACAGGAGGTGCTTAACGTATGGGGTTAATAAAACATAAGAGTATGGTTGGACACGTCTCATTTTGGAACAAATTTTCATAAACAAATATTTCATAAGAGTATTCTGGAGATTAGTTTATATAAATTTATTCCAAACTTTCTTTTCCATCAAATTCCGCAGCCCTCTACATACTTATAATCTCCATTAAGTACAAATGACATACAAAACACCACAACATTAATTAGTTGCAATAATTATATTTTATACATTATATTTCATCGTTGTTAAACCAATATCTGCTATGTGCAAAAAGTTAAACTTAAAATATATGAAGTAAAAACATTCTCATGTAAAATTTTGTAAAAAATAATATATATATATATGGCCCCCCTCAACTCCTAGAGTTAACACAGGAGAGCGCCGGGGGGGACGAAACCCTGACCCCCACTTTAGAAGGGGCCCGCCTTGAGACAAAGGGCGGGCCGGCGTCGGCCCGGGCCACGACATCGGCAGGCCTTATATCCGTGGGCCGGGCGTAGGTGATAGGTGAACAGCGGGGTTTTTAGTGGGTAGTCGGATGGCCGAACACCTTTCTCGGAGTCCCACATATCTCTCGGTTCCCCGGCCCGGAGGAACCCGTCAAGAGAGGGTTTTTCTCCAAGACCAAAAAAAAGGTGTAGTATAATGTTCCAATTGGAATTCACTGGAATACATGTCGATTTTGATATTTAAATTGGCGTTGTTTATTCTAAAAAAAAATTGTTTTAAGGTATATTAAAAAAATCATTGTGAAAATGTGACATTTTCTTGTGAAATTACATTCATTGTATACAAGATGAAGGATAATGTGTTACCAACATACCAGGATGTCATGAAGTTTTATGAGTGGAAGAGTGATACAGAAAACAAGTGAAAATTCGAAATGGCAGTAACAAAGAGCCCATATTTTCTAGAAAATTGCAGAAATAATAACCCAGAAAGTTGAAGGAGTATGACATAAAGCATCAATTCCTGTAGTACACTAGATCATTTGAAATAGGGACAAAAATATTATTATATCATTGAAAAGTTTGTCATATGAGATAAAACAGAGTTCTTGCAGTAAAGTGAATTTTTATTCGATATTTGTTCTTGCAATAATAAGTCAGTGAGTGCCATTGTCACAGAGGAGTCAAAGTTCTTAAAGAAGAACATGACTTTATTTGCTCAAAGGAGTCAGTTGTATTAGAATACCTCAGCATCAATTATTGGAAGATGAGAAGATGACTGCAAATAAATCACCTGAAAAAATGTCACATACCCCCCGTTGGTTAACTAAGGCTAACAGGATTTTGTGTCTAATAATTTAACTATCCCTACCTGATCTGATCTAAAAATTAGAAAAATCGATTTTCATTTTTTTCATATTTTCAAAGCTTAACCCTTTAAGATAATGTCTCTAGGAGGAATTTAGAAAATCTCTTCTCTTTTTTTCAGTTTACTAGGAAGGTTGCAATCGTGGGTATGGTCGCGTGCCAATTTTTTGAGATCCTCGACTTCATCAGCTGCTAACTTTTTGAAATTTTATTTTTTTACTTTTTTCAATTTTTATTTTTTATTTTTTTTTATCTTTTTTTATTGTATTCTAATAAATAATAATAAATATCCTATAGAAAAATTAATGCTAAAAATATTGATTGCTTTTTCTCTATTTGGACTGTTTTACCGAATATCATAACTCAATTATGTAGATTTTTATGTTGTAAGTCCCAATGTTCCCATTTGAGAATAAATATAAAAACGAAATACTTGCAGTTTTATTTGGTTGAGTATTTTTTATATTATTTTTTGTGTTCCGTTTTGTATACATTCTGTAAAAAATATGTCTAACAATACAGAAAAAAGTTGGTACTGAATGGGTTAATACAGGTATTTTTTTCGATATGTAACTTTAATGTTTGGTTGTTTTTGGTTTTAACGTTAAAATGTATCTTTAACTAAATATTTGTTCAGTTACAAAAGTCCTGAAGCGAATTTAAAAAAAAGAATTATGAAATTTAGTAAGACGTGTTTAACTAAATCTACTTGTTAAGTACACTTCAACATAATATTACTATTGCACATACAGTGCACATAGCAGATATTGGTTTGACAACGACGGTTTGCAATAAACAACAAAAACTATATTTTTAATACAATTAGAATTTATAATACGACGGAGATTTTCGTTTGTTGTTTTGTTTATAATATTATGGAAATGGATTTATCATTTTACGTAATACTAAATGTATTAAAAAAATATAGCAAGCTGTGTGTGGATAATCGGCATTAAATGCTCCTGGTGGTCCCCGAATTTTTTGAGCATCATCCTTTAAGGATCAAACTACATATTTAGTTATAGTAAAAATGAATAATTGACCATGGTTTAAAAAAAGATGGTGCCCACACACAGCTTTGTGAACTTTACATTAATTCGACCATTTACGCTCGATTCATAAATAGTTTTAACCATATTTATTTAACAAGCAATATTATGTTCTAATTAATATATGAATACTATTTCACTGCTGTTGTGTATTTAAGGTAAAAAAATTAATGACAACCGTGGTACATCTTAACAAAGGCTAGAACTTTTTTTTTATTGCTGACGGCCCACTTAATGTATGTTTGCGACGCAAGCCGCGAACACGCTGCTATTCCCTAGAGGTACAGGAACCTGGGTCACTAATGATAGAACACAACAGACTATTGTGGCTGCATACTTGTAGTACAAGGGTGGATTCCATCCAGACTGGCTTGGGGCCCTGCCACGTAATAAGCTAGGATTATTTTGTCGCCTTTTACGACAGGCAGACCCCGGCCGCAGGGGGTCAGTATTCTTTCTCCGCCCATGCACGGACAGTTACAAAGATAGTTTAGTTATTATAAAAAGACATACATGTAGTATTCATTATTAAAATTGAAATTGATCGAATCAATGTAATATTCTGATTGAATCGCGTATACCGTTATTTGCTGAGCACTTTCGTTGTAATAGACCCTGGTTACCAATCATTGTAATTCAAATTATGAATTGTATCGGTTGATGATTAATCCTGACAAAATACTGCGACAATTATAAAGTGAAATTTTACCTAGACAAAGTGAATATTTTCACAGATATTTGACAAATATTGAAGTTACAATATTTGATTGACTTACTTTATTGTCCCTAAGAATTTATAACAGAAGTTGTATTCATTAGGCATTATTTAGTACAGCAACCCGCTACAATATGTAGTGGTAGCACTCTTTGCACACTATGCATAAGTTATTATAACATATTGTTCAAAACTATATTATATTTAAAATGATCAAAAAGCCGATTGTGGTGGATGCCTCTATCGATAGAAGAATGTTGAACTGAGAGAACCAAACTATATTATAAAATTATATATTGTTTATAACGAAGCAATAAGAATATGTATTATTAGTGATAAATTTAGAAAAAAAATTTACCTATCAATTAAATTCCAAATGCTAAATTTGTGAAACAAATGCTTGCTAAGTTAGAGACAGCATTTCAATTGCTTAGTACTATCAGCGAGTCAAGATTACTTCTGCTAAAAGGAACAGCCCTTCACGAGATTTGTGATCACTCAAAGAACATTCTCATGACAGAGGTCACCGTAGCAATGAAGCAAACAATTTTTCCATGAAATATTTAATGAAAAACTGGCAATTTTAACCGGACAAGTCATACTTGAAGTACAATGATTTTAGTGGGTCCATAATGGTTTACTTGTGCTCAATGTGTTGGTTTGTTGGGTGATGTGGCTGATGGTGAGGTGGGTAGGGGGCGGGCGGGGCGTACAACGGTTGCACGCCTGCCCCGTAGTCCACGGCTACATTTTCCTCGTAGCTCATGTAACCCATACCGCCCATCATTGCTAAAAAATATTAAAATTTAACTATTTTTTATTTCAAGATTAAGAAAAATATTTTCTGTAATATTTGTGTAAGATGACACTAGGTCAAGCCTGATCAATAAATTGGAGCGGCTTCGACGCTGACATGAAATGATCAGTCTTGCTTTCTTGTTTCATAACATGCGGAGTAATTGTGTGTCTATTTCTTCTCCCTTTACATTTTACGCCAACTGCCTCCTCTGAACATACCATATTCATTTCACGTCTAGGGCGGATTCAACCTTCATTAATCGTTACTGCTAATTGCACAATTTAATTAATACTCTATACGCGTGTAGGTACACCTCCATAACATTTTAGTACATTTTAGTATTTAAGAAATATTAATTTCATTAGTTAAAATTTCATATTCCAAATCTATATTAATTATAAAATAATTTCATTCAAATTATTTTGTCATGTACATTTTTGAAAAATAAATAGAAATTATTGCAATGGTTTCTTTAAGAATTATGGTAAATGTTACCAATGAGTTAATGAATTTTAGTTACTGACCTGGATCTGTCTCATAGGGGTAATACTGCACAGGGTACATGGGAGGCGGGTACGACATGTAGGGCAGAGTGATTAGGGGCTGTTGTTCCATGACGCACTCGCCCTCACCTCCTCCGCCGCTAACGCCACCAGGGTAGTGGTGTACAGGGTTCATGCGGCTATCGGTGTGAGAATTACGCCTGAAATAAATATATATATTTAGAATAAGACCCCATCACATAGGTCTAAACCCTCTTAGTGCCGGGAGCCGATATCGGCCCGCGGTGCACTGGCGAAAAATGCCACAGCCGATCAATCAGCTTGCACTTTGTTGCTTTACTATTCGCATTACGAATAAACTAATAAACCTATAAATAGCAACATACGACTTCTAAAGTACTTTAGCTATGTGCAATTACATTTTGAAATATGAGAACTCATTTTTTTTTTATAACTTATACCTTCGTTATTTATATAATTTTCAATGAATATAGAAAAAATATATATATTCTGTTCTATTTTGTCCTTAACCGTTTGACAGCTATGTCACTTCAGTACGAGTCGATCTCTGCGCGTGAGCAAATATTTTGCCGCTCTTGCGTTTTCGTAACGAAAGTGTGTCTTTTAAAGAGGGTATGGGCAACCTTTGACATGTTGAGGGCCAAACTTTAACGTGCATATACGTTCGCGGGCCGCGTTTAAAAGTACTTAGTGCATTTTAAATTAGGTAGTGATAATATTTTTTGCGATAGATATTAGATATGAAATAATAGGGCAATGTTAGTATTATAATACAATTTATTAAAATAACAAAATGAAATATAAAATAAATGGTACATTATAATTAAATCGTTAAATTTGCAATTGTTATAAACTACGAAAGTTAAATACACCGAAATCAATGAGACACTTGAGCTTGAATTTGGGAAACTAATCCATCGATATTTGGATTAATTCCACTGATACAAAGACGTAAAGAATTTTCCAAATTATCGTCAGTCTTGTACGATGTGTTGATTTATTAACTTTCATCAATGAAAACTGTTCGCATTTATAAGTACTGCCAAACGCACAAATCAATCTTCTTGCGAATTTTCTAAGCTGCGGAAAATTATCTTTTTCTAGGTATTTTTTGTAGAAATCGTACAACTCTACGTCTTCAAATTTGGATTTTAGGAGTGAGTTTTCTTGAATCTCGATCAACTCCATTTGTAAGTGTATTGGAGCATTTTGTACATTACATTTTGTAGGAGTAGCAAATAAACTGAAACAGTCTTCCATGTTTTTGAAGTCGCAAAATCTGTTCGAAAATTCTTCCGACAGTAACTTGAGTTCTTCAGCATATTGAGCACTAGCTGACCCGGCAAACGTTGTTCTGCCATATAAATAATAAAATGTCAAAAAATTAAAAAAAAATTTTTGGGGGTGGGTCACCCCTAACATTTAGGGGGATGAAAAATAGATGTTGGCCGATTCTCATAGATACCGGATAAGCACAAAAAATCACTAACTCAATTTAGGTATCTGCCTACTGCCTACCCCCTAAGAACGATGGCGTGATTATTTATAGCCTATGACCATTTCTAGGTTATCATCTATCACCATACCAAATTTCATCAAAATCCGTTCAGCCGTTTAGGCGTGAAAGAGGAACAGACAGACAGACACAGACAGACAGAGTTACTTTCGCATTTATAATATTAGTATGGATAAGCAATATTTTCATACGCAGAGAGCGTGAAAGAGCGTTGAAATGGTAACTGTTACCAGGCAGCATCTGTGAATCCCACAAGCGTAGTTACTAACTGTCCATGTTTTTGAAGTTTCAAATTTAAATCATTCAAATAGCCTGTAAGATCGACCAGAAATGCTAAGTCACATATCCATTTTGGGTCACTTAATTCAAATAGTGGTTTATCTTTTATTTTAATAGTCTGTTATCTCATTTCTAAGCTCGTAAAACCGTTTCAACATTTGTCCTTTGCTCAGCCATCTGACTTCACAATAATATGTTACGTCGTTATAATCAGCTGATATTTCATCAAAAAACGCCTTGAACTAACTGACGATGGTCATGCCCTCGGGATCGAATAAAGTTGATAGTTTTTACTACCACATTCATAACATTCTGGAGTCGAATGGACTTAGAACACAAGTTCTGTTGGTGGATAATGCAATGAAGGACTATCAAATCATCTTTTTACACATTTAATTCTGTTGCTTTTTCATTCAAAATTCCGATGAAACCTTTACGTAAGGCGACCATAGAAGGTGCACCATCAGTGCATACTCCAATTAATTTTGACCATGGCAAGCCAAAACTTGTGAATACCTTTTGAACTTCTATAAAAATATCCTCTCATGTAGTGGTTCCTTTTAGCGGCTGTAAAGCAAGCAATTCCTCAGTAACAGTGAACTCCTTATCAATACCTCGAATAAATTTAATATAGCCAGTTGAACTGTGTCAGACAAATCGGTGCTCTCCTCTAATGCTATGGAAACTAATTCAAAACCAGCCATACGGTTAGTCAATGTTATTTTTATATCATTAGCCATCATTTCTATTCGTCTTGACAAACTAATTTTTTCAAATTCATTTTTCTTTTCAGGACACAAAATACCGCAAACTTCTTCTTCGGCAAATGGTTTTAATGCCTTTGCCAATTTTGAGCTAACTATAAAACTAGCTTTCAGAACATTATCAAGTTGTGTTCTTTGTTTAAGAAACATTTGTTGCTGTTTTTCCAAATTTGTGGTAAGCTTCTTGATTTTGTCTGTTCTTAATTGTCCTGCCAGTGAGTGCAGCGTAGCATGCTTAGTTGAGTAATGCCTCTTTATATTGAATTCTTTCATTACTGAAATGGATTCGTTACACAGCAAACAAATAGGCTTACCATTGTGCAAGATAAAAGGGAATTCTTCAGTCCATTTTTCTTAAAACTGGCGACCCTCTATATCTACTTTTCGTTTCTTTCCTCAGACGTCATTTTTGTTTACTTTTCGTTCAATAAACTTAATAACAAACTAAAGTTAGTAACCACTCAAGATGCACACAAAATCACAAAGCAAGTTGACGGCTCGAGCAGTTCGCTAGGATATCGCTTGTCCAAGTTATCACCTCGGTAGCTCAAATAGAACTGAACTAACGTTTTTTTTGTGTAAGTGTAAGGCTATCATCGTCTCAGAAGACTAACGACAGCGACAACGGACAGAAAAGGCATTCCAACCCCGTGGGAGCGGGGCCGATCAGCCGTGGCAGCGTGCTCGGGGCGCGTCTCCTGTGAGGCGCGCTCCCGGCTTGAACGCTGCATGGGGACTGAACATTTTTTTTTTCTTAATGCTAAAGCTGTTGTCTCAGACGACTTGACAGCGAATCCAGACGTTAAGGCGTTCCAACCCCGTGGGAGCGGGGTCGATCAGTTGTGGCAGCGTACTCGGTCACGCGCCTCCTGTGAGGTACGTTTCCGGCTCGAACGCTGCATGGGGACAATTAAGAATAGCCACGAATGGCAAGATTACTATTTATTTGGGGACTTCACCGGTGAAGCCGATTCTATTCTAATATACTACCGTTTCGGAGTGCTTATAGCTGAGGGAAAAGAAACGGCGAAAGAAACTCCCCGCAATACATCTATTCCACGTGTATTCATGTAATGTGTGATTGTGACTCTATAGGCTATGGGGGGCGGAAGGCATCCCTAAACCTATTCCGTCGGGCTGGATTGAACTAACGTTCGTGCCATCCACCCGCTTATATAGACAAAATGAAGGAATAATCTGGAATAAACTAGTTTAAAATAATTGAGAAGCAATAAATCTTTTGATGTGTCACCCGTGAGGCGGCAAACCTCTAAGAATTTAATCGAGCAAGCCGAGTGGCGGCGATTATCAAAGAGTGAGGTGGTAAACATCAAATCTCACTGTCACTCCCGTGAGTATTAGTACCTAGTGTAATATTTTTTTAATTGGGTTTTTTCAAAATGTCTCGCGGGCCGGATCATATCTTACAGCGGGCCGGTTGTTGCCCATATATGTTTTAAAGCATAAATAGCGTTTTCATTTAGTTTTCATTCCAAAAAAATTATTTGAATTTTTTTATGCATTGAAAATACCTAATCATGTTGAGTGATGGTAATATCTGGATGGACTTGCTACTACCTGGACGCAATTCAAAACAGTATGCGGTCTGCAATAATAGGAAGACCAGAAATAAAGCGTTCCAACCTTATCTGCACTCGATGCAAGAAGGGGCTACATGGCATTTGTGCAGGAAAACACAGATGTTAAACTTTGTTTTATATCATTTTACTTTAACGTTTTTTTTTTTACCATTGATATCTTTATTAATTGCCTTTTTTTCGTTTTCGTTAATTCTCTATATGTAAAAAGTTATTTGTGAAACTGAAATACTACTCACCGATTGTTCGGCCCTTTCCCCATGTTGTAGCCTTTGTTTAGATTGGGGTTGTGGCTGCCATCCTGATGCATACCTCCCCTCTTGAACCTGATGTTGTCAAATTATTTAAATAAATTACACTGACCATTTGTAATAAATTAAAATGCAGTGTTTATTTATATCGGCTACAATCCATGTAATTGTTTCAGAACAATTACATCCTACTCAGATAGGCTCCAAATTCTGATTGCATCCTCGTGGTGGTAGATGCGATTGTTTGTACTATAGCTGATATTTTATATAGTTTAATGCTCTATCCTATATTATGGGATCCCATGCACACGTTCTCCGTGACAGCTGGATCAAACAAAACATTTGTTTCATGTAGGTACTTAATTCTGGGTGTATGTGTATGTCTGTAAATTTTGTGTTTATGGAAAAGCGCTGCAATTAAGACTTTTAGCTCTCTAGACCTTATGCAGGGGACTGTTTGAATAAACCGCCAATGAGGGATAATATGCTTAAATCTCTTATTGCAATTTTTATGACCAAATATCACTTGTTTAATAACTGTTTGTAATGTCGTAGGACTAAATTAAGTTTTTCTCCATGCAGAAACAGAGTATACTGATTCCTGTGGCTGGGGTTGGCCTGCGACAAAAACAACCCCTAGCTAGATGGTAGTGCTCCAACCTCGTCCGGTCGTCCAGATGGCACCCTTGGTGTATAATAAATAAGTTAGAAATGTTACCTAGGTCCAACGAGCGGTCTAGGGCCATTACCCTTGCCCTGGTTAAGGGGCTGCTTGTCGTTGAGGGGCGGTTTATGCTTGTGGTTCTCACTCGAGCTCTGGTTCATGCCACCACGATCATGGATGGACATCTGCTGCATTTCCTGATATCAAAACAAATACTCTAAATCCTCTGGAGTATTAATATAGTGCTGGAATCGAGACAAGGGTGGGACATCCTATGCTGGCTGGGGCTGAATGATGAAGGCAAGGAACCAGTTTGGGATATCAACTATACTAAACAGACGACAGTTGGCTAACGAGGTTTAATGATTATCTCATAAATTGTGGGGTCGCAACAACATTTTTTTGGTGGGAGCCTGTTTCCGAGCCTTCACCAAACTAAATTAGCCATCAAAATTAATAGAACCACTCCTTCTTAATGGCGCACTGGTACAAATATTTTGTTCCTAAGTTAATTCCATTTCCATAGGAATATGGCAATACGATTTACCTAGACACAATAGGCCATCTCACCTACCAAATAAGACTAAAAGAGCATGCGAAAGATCTCTCTCTGCATAAATTATGTGTCTGATTCATCTTGAGTGGAAACATCATGTCCTAGGAACTTTAAAATTCTTAAAAAATATATGGCTTCTCCAGCAACTTCATGGCTGACACTTATCTAAGCTAGGAGACAAGTTACTTTGCTAATTTGATTAAATCGCCAAATTATAAATAATAAAATTGACTCCCATGACAAATTATACCAATTCTGTTACTTTAACTGTTCATATGTACCTGACTTAAATCCCTTGGAGAGTAGTGTCTTGGCGGAGGGTGCGGGGGCGGAGGCCCGTACGCCGCCCAAAGACATTCCACGCCCAAATTAAAATAGTAACGGAGTGTAGGAATATCTGTAGGAACAATTAAATTATTTTAATAACCAGATAATTCCTTCTCAAGGAAATATATAAATATGTGATAATTCACACATTGCTCGAACTCGTGAACGTTGCGCCACGGAAATAATATTTTTTATAAGACTAGCTGCCTCGACAGGCATCATTCTGTCAAATGTACGAGGGCGGTCCGATAAGTACTTAGCCTACAAAAGAAAAACGAAAAGTATAAATAAAACACTTGACCCAAGGATGTTTCAACTTCTTTAAACCGTCTGAAAAATACGTTTTCTGGGAGGTCTGCAAAGTAGGCCTCCGTTGCGGCAATATCTTATCTTGTATCGGGGCCGAGAAATATCTCGGATGCTTCGACCCAATAGGATATTTTGTGTTCCCCTAGATAGCAATCATCACTCCTCTCCAATCTGAAGATTTCTCATGCTTTGTACGTGGATCCCAAAAATTTTTTGGAGTGTTCCAGACCGATTCTAGTCAGCCAGTGTTGTTGTTGACTGCAGTCTGCAAAATCCCTGAATGTGGCTTTCACAAGGCTAGTCGGAATGCCTACACATGGTTCTGGACCCATAAAATCATTAGTTGAGCCCTCTCTTGCCAGTTCATCTGCCAGTTCATCTGCCATTTCATTGCCATGAATTCCTTCGTGTCCCGGGACCCACATTAATCTTACCCTGTTATGCCTTCCAAGCCTATTTAGAGTTTGGATGGCATCCAGGACAAGTCCGGAGTCAACTTTGAAGGAGGAGATGGCCTTTATTGCAGCTTGACTGTCACTGAGAATATACATATAGATTTGCCTTTGGTGCCTCTATCTATGTTCTCCTGAGCACAGGTTATTATGGCATATGTTTCAGCCTGGAATACACTTGCCATTTTCTCCAAGCTTTTACTACATTTGTAGTCTTTCGCGTATACTCCCGCCCCTGTACCTGATTCCATTTTGGATCCATCAGTGTACCATACCAGACTATTATGTTCCGGTGGATCTGGTCCCTTTGTCCATTCCATTCTTGTTGTAATTTGGACCCTGAAAAGCCTTTCAAATATAAACCTGGTTTGCATTTTATCAGATATCATATGTGTTATCCGATCCAGGTTCTCATTTCCATCAAATTTTGTATGATTGGTTTTTGGCTTGGTGGCGTCCCATAGGCCAGCTACAGCAAGGCGATATAGTGCCCTCCTTGCCTCGAGTTCAACCATAATGTGCAGAGGAGGAATGTTAAGATATCTCTCCATAGCTGCCGTAGGTGTTGTTCTAAAAGCACCAGTGATTCCAAAACACACCGTTCTTTGTAGCCTATTAAGTGTCTCTTTGCACGTAGTAAGTTTTATTCTGGGCGACCATACTACGCTGCCATACGTGATGATGGGTATTATCATTATCTGATAAAGCCATCGTATCACTTTGAGTTTTAGCCCCCAGGTTTTGCCATAAGTGGAGCGACACATGCCAAATACTCTCAGAGCCTTCGCCATTGTCTTTTCCACACGAGTCTTCCACCTGAGTTCCTTTATCGAGGGTTATGCCTAGATATTTGACCTCGGTGGAACACGGGAGTTTGGTTCCATTAAGGGTGGGGTACCCTAGACTTGCTAGTGTCCTTCTCCTTGTAAATGGTACTATAACTGCTTTATTTGGATTAATGGAGAGGTGGTTCTCCATGCACCATTTCTCTGTTATCTTCAGAGCCTTTTGTAATAATCCAGAGACTATGTTCGGAAATTGACCATTATAGCTATGTCGTCAGCATATCCTACCATGTAAAAAGGTCCGGTGTTGAGTTTGGTTAGTAGTGAGTCTACACCATAATAATGGCGACAATACTCCGCCTTGAGAAAGAAAGAAGAAAGAAAGAAAATACATTTATTTAGGACAAACACAAGCACTTACAAAAATAACATAAAATAGACTAATAGCGAAAATTGCCCTAAAAAGGCCCCAAATTCAGTATGTGCTGGTAGAAGCTACCAGCGCTGTTCTTCCGTTTGGGCCTGGTTACCTCAGGGAGTGCAGAACCCTACTTATTACCTAAGCATAGTTTTATGACGCATACTAATTTCTTGCAAAACTGAATTCATTCGTATTCTGTACATTTCAATATTTATTCCTTACTCACAATTGCTATTCACATAAGTAACATAAAGCACAAAATTGAGAACAAAAATTAATACAGATACACATACATAAGAGAACAGAAATAAAGGTTAAATGCAAAAACAGTTTCATATATGATTTATAAAAATAAGCAATAATAAAATATATTAATCGACAATGCAATGAGATAGAAAAGAAAAAAAACGATAAAAATAATAATAATAAATAACTAAAATTATTAATTTATGACGACGACTGTTTGGATATCAAATGGCACTTGTTTCAAGACTTAAAGAGTTCGAGCCCTTGAGGGCAGCCGCGTGTTGTTTTTGCGCTAAGTTTATCTCCCATTAGTTCCGATCTGACTAGTCTGCTCCGTAGCATATAGTCAATCCAATTGCATATAGTGTCACTGACACCATGTTCCTTTGCAGAATTGCCAGTAGACTCGAATGTTGTTTTGTCAAAGGCTCCCTCTATATCGGCGGCGATAACCATTCGACTCAAATTTCTGCCCGGCGAGTGTTTGTTTTTTTAAGTTTGGACCCAAAAAAGAAGTCGCACGGGTTCAAATCTGGAGAATACGGTGGATGGGGCAGCAGTTCGTGTGCTCGCAGTGTGAGCCGTTGCGTTGTCATGGTGGAGAACTTTTTTCTTCGCCAAATGGGACTGTTTTTTCTGCAATTCGGTGTTGAATTGGCCCAATAATTCAGGATTATAGAGCCCTGTGGCCGTTTTGCCCTTTAGGTAGTCGATGTAGATCACACCTTGAATATCCCAGAAAACGGTGGCCATCACCTCTGACAGTAGCTATCTAAGAGAATGTACTACATGATAGTAAATTTCTATTGCGACAGTGGCGCTATCGGGCGGTGAGGCTAAGTACTCATCGGACCACCCTCGTAATTGGCCATACACAGTCCATGAATATCTTGTACCATAAAACATTAAAGTATCATCACATTATTACTGAAATGTATAAAAAAAAACTTATTTGTGTAAGTAATCATCATTGATAATGAGACATTTAATCAATAATCAAAATAAACACTCTAAAATTAGCTTTATTTATTTTTTCTGGTGGACTGAGCATGACCAATTTTTGACAGAATTAAGTCTGTCTGGGCAGCTATGCTACTTAACTTTATTTTCGGTAGGCGGTAGATTAATATTTATACAGCTTAATAAACTTGAAGGCATGCCAGAGAAAATCTTAACGCGCAGGGACTGTTTTGTTTTGATTGACGTCAAATGTTTGACATCTGGGACAGAAGTTTTAATAATTGACTCTGTGCTTTCTATGGGAAAAGAAGGTGTTTTTTCTAAGTGAGCCGTCAGCCCATCCTACAGTAATAAAAAAGGTTTTTTTTTGTTCATTTACTTTTTTCCTGGCAATTTTTGCGTTTTTTCTCCCCATAACAACCATTTTTGTGCCTTAACGAAAATATTAAAACAAAAATTAGCCGATTTGGTCGAGCCGCTCTCCAGTTTTGCGCTTAGAAACACATTCGGCAATTCATTTTTATTTATATAGATGGTATAATTCCGCGAATAGTTAAATTTATGCTGTAGTGTAACATTAATGTATGTTAATTATATCAAAAATTTTACAAAAAGGTTTTACCAAGGCATTAGCCTTTCGATATTATGACAAAAATAAAAATTACCCATCCGATTTGACGTACATTGTCATCTACAAGTCAAAATTATTTTATTGCTTTAATTATTTAAATAAGTATATTTCTATATTTATTATAAGTATTAAAATGTACGAACTACTTAAGCGTTTAATTGAGCTGCCAACCTATACTGGTGACCCCGATGTGATTTGAACACGCAACCTTAGTGTAACATTCATCATCCCAGCGTTATATCCCGGTTGCAACCCAAACTTTCGTTTCGGTGCCCGGGGTCCGCTTTCCTACTTTTTCTACTCCACTTCGCACGGTCTTCAGCATCCCTGGTAGTGAGCCCATTGACACGCATATCACCCCTTATGACGTCAAGCCAGCACTATTTGGGTCTAGCCCTCCTGCCGGGACCCGGCGGAGGCGGCATGGCCAGACATTTGTTTCCCACGTAAGCATCCGGTTGCCGTAAAACGTGGCCGTACCAACGGAGCCGACACTCCTGCAGTTTATCCGCAATGTCACGGACAGAAGACTGCCGCATGAGTTCCTAACGCGGTCCTTCCGCGTTCCTCCACACATCCACCGCAGCATATTCATCTCCGTGACACGCAGCTCTTGCTTGTGTCGCTCTAACACCGGCCACGTTTCACAGCCGTATAAAAGGACAGGCCTAATGATGGTCTTATAGACCTGTCCCTTCAACTTTACCGGCATCTTGGGGTCACAAATTACACTAGTTACCCCACACCATTTGGCCCACGCGGCAGCAATGCGTGCCTTGACGTCGCAATCGATGTCGCCAGACGCGTGAAATACAGATCCCAAGTATTTTAGTTAGTCCGTGCGCTCGACCGTGTCGCCGCCTATACATACGGGTGTGGGATCTGTGGAGTAACAGGCCAAGTACTCGGTCTTCGACACATTGAGCTTCAGACCACCGTTCTCAAGCGACTCCTTCCACGCCTTTACGCGTTGCACCAGCCTACTCCTGTCCGAATCTGAAAGCGCGATATCATCAGCATACATGAGCAACCACGGGGGCTGCTCATGTGAGTTTCTGATGCTGTCTGACAATGCGTCTAATACCACGTTGAACAGAAACGGACTAAGGACGGATCCTTGGTGCACTCCGACAGTGATGGAGAAGGATTTTGTGTCGCCAACAGCGGTCCGAACCACAGAATCGGAATCGCGGTACATGTCTCGAATGATGTCAATATAGGCCTCTGGAACCCTTTTGGATCGCAATGCCCACCAGATTACCGCGCGAGGAATACAGTCGAAGGCTTTCTGCAAGTCAAGAAACAAGCAGTGCAGAGGCGTATTCTTTGTCCTGTATTTTCCCGCGACAATCCTTAGGGCAAAAACAGGGTCCATGGTCCCATGACCAGGGCGAAACCCATACTGACACTCCGTGCACTCCTGCCGAAACCGAGTCGATATAACCTTAGTGTAACATTAATGTATGTTAGTTACATCTAATATTTTACAGAGCAATTTCCAAACTCACCGTTCATTGGTAGATCGGCCCCGTTAGCCTGCACGCTCTTGTAGACGTGGGGGTTGACGCCGTGGGGCGGGGGCGGCACTGGCGCCATCGGAGCGATTGGAGGCAGACAGTGCGGCATCGGCTGCGGGGGACCCACGCCAACACCTAGTCGAATAGTAAAAAAATTTTTTTTTACTCACATTTCATAATTATCTATAGGAAAACTTTAGAGATTAGTAAATAGAATCAAAAAATAATAAATTTATTGCCACTAATGTAATGCGACACTGTTCAGCTTGATTATTTTGTCAAGGTTAGATGTTGCGGTAAGAATGTGGTCATCAGAGGGCACGTCCCCACATCCATTTCATGCCTGCTATTGTGAACATTAGACAAAGAAAAAATAAATGACGGAAAAGCAAACAACACAACTATGAATATAGCTAGGCTGTAGCAAATAATTATTTTTAAATCTGCGTTATTTCCAGGTCAGTGAGGTCCAGGCAAACAAAAAAAAATTGTCTTCTCTATTTTCTTTTACTGTGTTCGTAGAAAAAGTTAACAAAAAAATAAATTCACTCTGATGAGAAATAAAATTTTAACATATGCGTATTCGTATTCTGAGGGAGCTAAAAGTACTCATAAACAAGCGTAAAAGTATATACTTCGAAACTGGTACTGGCAAAAGGAGAGTAACTACTATACCGGCACGCTATGATGGCCGTTTTGACGTTTGTCCACTCACGAACTATCGTATTAATTAGTAATTACATTTGAAAGAGTAGATTGTTGTTCTTTATTGTCAATAGCGACGTGCAGTTATTGACAATAAAGGACAGCAATTTACTCCTTCAAATGTAATTACTAATTAATAGGAAACTTCATGGGGTGGACAAACGTCAAAACGGCCATCATAGCGTGCCGGTAAAATAGTCACATCACTAGAATTGTGCACCTTCTATTAACAGATGTAAAGCTGCGAATATACGTGTGTATAAATATGGGCCTAAAAGGGATAGAGACATCCGCAGGGGAGCGAAAATTAATAATTATTCTTTACAACAAATGTAAGTCACTCGCAGACATTGGAAAAACATTGGGTCGACCTCGATCAACCATCCAAAATGTGATAGACTGGTTTCATCATCATTTCAGCCGGAAGACGCCCACTGCTGGACAAAAGCCTCCCCCAAAGATCTCCAGGATGATCGGTCCTGCGCTGCCCTCATCCAATCTATTCCGGCGATCTTGACCAGATCATCAGTCCATCTTGTGGGGGGCCTACCAACATTGCGTCTTCCAGTACGCGATCGCCATTCGAGGACTTTTCTGCCCCAACGGCCATCAGTCCTTCAAGCTATGTGCCCAGCCCACTGCCACTTCAGTTTTGCAATCATCCGGCTAGACTGATTTAGTATTACCAAAAAGGTGAAAACCGACCTAGGAGCGGTCGTCCAGAGTTTAAATGATGCAAATCGATGTTACATCGTAACAAAAATCCCAGAAAGAGTGCCTTAAAATTAGCGCTGAGCTGGAAAATTAAAGTACTAACGTTTGTCCCAACATATCCGTGTAGGGGCGGAGAAAGAATACTAACCTCTGCGGCCGGGGTCAGCCTGTCGTAAAAGGCGACAAAACAATCAACCCTAGCTACGTGGTAGGGCCTCAAGCTTATCTGGATGGCGACCACCTTTAGTCTTACGTATGCCGCCATAATAACCTTGTGTTGTGTTCCGGCATTAGTGGCCCAAGTTCCTGTACCCTTATGGGACAGCAGCGTGTTCACGAGGCCACTGGCGTTGCAAACACCCATAGACGACGGTAACTGCTAAATTCTAAGCGGGCCGTCAGCCTGTCTGCTGTCCTACAGCAATAAAAAAAAACAACACCCACATGTTTGCTCCGGGAAAATGGAAATAGCCGAACATAACGTAAGAAATGGTGCTGTGTGAATTGCTCCAGTATAGGTATATTAATATAAGGGCTGCTTCACACGTACCACGACCACAACCACACCTCAACCACACCACGTGGCCGGGTGTGCTGGGTTAGGTTAGCAGGACCCACGAGGACACGGTGGATCACACTCTCGCCATGTGCCCTGCGTGGCGCGAGAGCACCGCGCCCTCGTCGCCCAAATCGGCGCGGACCTGTCGCTCCCGGCCCTGGTTCTGTCCATGGTCAGGGCGATCCTGGGCGGCCGTCCCTCCTTTTGCGAGGCAGTCATGTCTGCAAAGGAAGCGGCGGAGCGGGAGCGGAAGCTCGAGTCGACCACCATACTCTCCTCCCGCCAACGCAGGCCACGTCGTCGGCACCGGAGGGCAACCAACGACGCCGCCGTAGCAAGCGGCCGCGGGCGGATCCTTGGGGGAGGATATGCCACCCGCACAATTGCCGCGAGGGAGTGAGCCGCATGTTGTTCCGCGGCCCCCCTCAACTCCTTAAAGAGTTAAAAGAGGAGAGCGCAGGGGGGACAAAATCCTGAGCCCCCCCCCCCCCCCCTGGCGCCAACACAACACACGAGGCTCGCCTCGATAAAATGGGCAAGCCGGCGCCGGCCCGGGCTACGAGATCGGCAGGCCACATATCTGTAGGCCCGGGCGTAGGCGATAGGAGAACAGAGAGGAGTTCTTAGTGGGTAGTCGGATGGCCAAACATTTTTCCCGGAGTCCCACATATCGCAAAAAACGGATAAATTTTGCCCTAGAACATAGATAGCTATGACGAACTGAGCCATGTGGCCCCGGCCAGTGAAAAGAATAGGGTCACCCCAGGTCATTCCAAAGGAGTCGTAAAAGGACACTGATGACTGAAGGAGACTACACAGACTACACCTATCGGTTTTCCTCTATGGGTTGGGATGTCGGACAACAGTCGCTCCCGCTAAAGACAAAACTAGCCTAAAAAAATTATGGTACGTACGAGGATAGGTTCAGTCACGGATAGGGCGTCGCCGATTTTGGCTCCCAACGACTTTTCCCTGTTCTCAGACCTCAAGAGAATGCTCGCTGGACAGAAATTTTGCGCTGATGAAGAGGTAATCGTCGAAACTGAAGCCTATTTTGAGGCTAAAGATAAATCGTACTATAAAAATGGTATCGAAAAATTATATGACATAATTGTATCAAAAAAATATTCTGTTAGTCTTAGTTAGATACAAGATTCTCATAACTATGGTACAAAAACGAATTCCAACATTGGCCAAAACTAAGATGTCTTAAATGAAAAAAAATTATGTTTTGATGGATGTCTAGCAACGCTACGTAAGTAATTGAATAAATTGGGCGTAAAAGCGATAACAACAACTACAAGTGGCGTAAAAGCGATAACAACAGGAAAGTTTTAGTTGAAGGGCATGACATCCAGATGTGGAGATTAATAAATACTAAAAAAAAATAACCTAATACCGATCTCAAGGTCGGCCTATTGTCTGTACTGGCGAAAGTTATGTACTGAGACAACACATGTCCGAAATAACACCTGGGCCCAAAAATACAAACCATCTCCATTTTAAAACGTTGATCAAAATATGACCAACACACTGAATATATGAAATATTTTGATTGACACTGCTTTTGAATTTATACTCGTATAAATAAAAATGAATAGCAAAATATGTTGCTAAGCGCAAAACTCGAAGTCGGCTGGACCAATTCATGTATTTTTTTTAATTTATTCCTTGAACTCTGAGGAAGGTTTTTACGGAGAAAAATTGGAAAAATTGCACGGAATATGTAACCTAAAAATCAGTTTTCTTTTTCTGTAATTGTGAACGCAACTTCAAATTGCTATTAGTAACTCCATAATTACGATGCTTTCTTTTCATTTTTGAGTTGACGCATGTAATTTTACCATGTTACTGCAGTTTGCTTTAAAAATTTCGCTTTCTCAGTTTGTGCGTGTAATTTTACCGTGATATGTTATACAGTTTGAATATATTTATCTCTGGTTGATCGGATTACTTACTTCAAGCCATGCCACCTGTAAGACGCGGGTGGAGCAATTTGGGTTGAAGAACTCAAAATGCTATAAACCAAGTCCAAAATGCTATAAACCAAGTTAGAACTGAAAAGGAAGGCTAAGTAAAAGATGACAGTGACGACGAAACTGAATCTGAAGAAGAGTCTAGTTACGATTCTACTTGAAATATCTACTGATTTAAATAAAACATAAATTTAATTTAAAATCAGTGTCAAAATATTGTTTAAAATAAATGTTTCTTGAATATAAATTTGTATTTTATTGTACCATGTCTTATCTATATATAGGTAAAATCTAATAACTTTATTATTTTGTTCATTAGTGATGAGCTTGCTAACACTACCTGTAGTTACGCACACAAGAGCGCATGTCTACATGCATTACAACTATAAGTATGGCTCACCCGCTTTCTTGAGATAAAACAAATACTCGATCACAATTTTTGTAACGAATGGAAATATGAAACAAATAAAACACGTACAGCGGCTCTCATCAAAGGATGGAACGTCTAATATGTGGCAGCATTTAAAAATATACTTTACGATTTGAATAATAAGGTTGCTTTAATTCTGTTTGTTTATATTCTCGAAAACACCGACCGTGGCGAATGCGGCTTTTGTCAAATGCCGAACCAACAGCGACAAGACAGCGGCGATATCATTTAACAATATACACTCACAGGCACAATTAACCGCCCACCTTGTATTTCTTTCAGTTTACAGTAGTCGGCAAATTTTGACCACATTTGATGGAAGTTATGTTAGAAGCAGCCATTAAGGATAAATAAAATCACAAGTTTATATGCCCAAAGACATGGAAAATTTGACATTTCGGATGCGTTCCAACCAGAAAAGCCGTAGCGGACATTTGAACGATTAGAGCAAGATCCCAGGGCCACCAGACGTCACGTATTTTCTGACGGACAAAATGTGGACGATTGAATAGTGTTAGTATGTACTACGATCACATGCCTACCCTGCTAGCTTGGTCAAACGGCCAATTTCCAGGTATCAGGTGATCAAGGTACATAAAAACATTACTTATACTTCACGTAAATTCTCATGGCGGATTTTCACGTATGTTTTAGACAATATCGTTAAAAGTAAATCGTCAATACTCCCAGACACTTTCTGTCGGCCATATTGCTTTGCAGACGCTTTAAAGCTCCCAAAATAATTAGTTGACTTCACGTAAATTTTGATGCTCCATTTTTATATATGTTCACTCGACAACTATTTTAAAACCTTATTTTAACGATATTGTCTAAAACATACGTGAAAATCAGCCATGAGAATTTACGTGAAGTAAGTAATGTTTTTATGTACCTGGAAATTGGCCGTTTGACTAAGCTAGCAGGTAGACATGTGGTCATAGTACAGAGTCTGTACTGTAGTATTAGTCTATACTACAGATTAATACTACTCAATCGTCCACATTTTGTCCGTCAGAAAATACGTGATGTCTGGTGGCCCTGGGATCTTGGACCAGATGTTACATTCCACACATAATAGCATCAAATAGCTCTTTCAAAGGAATAAAAAATTTCGATTATATCTCACACACACTTTGTTTTATTTAAAGATAGGAAGCGCTTAATGAAAGACCCTATCAAATGAAATTTCTAGTCCGTTCCGGGGAAGAAAGCTGACTGTAAGAATACTTTTTGCTCCCTCAGAATATGCATGTTATAATTTTATTTTCATCAAAGTGAATTTACTCTGTTATTAACTTTTTTCTACAAACACAGTAAAAGTAAATATTAGAGAATGGCATAAATTTTTTTTGCTTGTCTGAAACTTGTCACTATTTCTGTGAATAGCAGATTTTTCGTAAAAATGCTAAGTTTTTATCCGTGGAGTGGCGGAGAAAGAATACAAACGGACAAACCTCTGCGGCCGGGGTCGACCTGTCGTAAAAGGCGACAAAACAACCCACCCTAGCTACGTGGTAGGGCCTCAAGCCCATCTGGATGGCGACCACTCTTGGTCTTAAGTATGCCGCCATAATAACCTTGTGTTGTGTTCCGGGATTAGTGACCAAAGTTGCAAACATCCATAGGCGATGGTAACTGATAAATTCTAAGCGGGCCATCAGCCTGTCTGTTGTCCTACAACATTAAAAAAAAAGTTTACGAATACTTTACTCGCACAATGTATGTAGCACAAATTTAACAAATTCCAAATAAGAAATTCATATTTACCTCCCAATCCCATCATCCCAGGCATAGGCGCGTTAGGCGGTGGTGAGTGAGGTGTGCACCACACCACGGACTTGACACCGCAGACGTAGGGCGCACATCCACCGGGCATCATCGGCATGGGGCCTCCGGCCGCGTTCCCGCCGGGCCCGCCCATGTTGCCGCCTCCGGAGGCTGTCATACCTCCTGTAAGCGAACTCAATCTTCATATTGTGATCGAGATGTAACAGAAAAAATCTACGATAGCAATAACGCTGTTGCGCTGAATTTAAATTAAGTATTAGGACCTTCAATAAGTGCAAAAGTTTTATTTAAAATATTATAATTTTGAATGAAGGGACATTATTTATTGTACAACATACAAAATAAATACAACATTGGACAAAAACAAACAACAGAGATTGTACAATTGACAGTCTTTGATTCAAATATTGCCCACTACTAGAGACCACCTTCTCCTTCACCTTCTCTTTCAGACAATATTCCTATTCTCTCCTACTATTCCTATAATTGACTATAGACGTGTCCTCGCTGTCCCTGCTGCTTACTGATAACTAGTCTAACAATGAATAGTGGACCCACCCGAGTAAGTAGCAAGCGTGCTGGTGGTGGATGGCGGCGAAGCGCGGACCGAAGCGGGCGAAGAAACCCCGTGCCCACCCATCTCGTTGTTGCTACCAGCAGTCTGGAAAATATATATATACTTGCATTGCAACCCGTAAACTTAAAGAATGGGATTGAAAATGGCGTCGATTCTGTTCTCTCTCCATCTCACTAGCACACTGTTGCTATCTATACTCATACTTGCCGGTAAGGACAACACAAAAACCGTTTTTTTGTATTCGTAACAGTCCACTTATATTAGCCGCCATTTCTAATCTCATTTTTTATCTGTATGGCTAGTAAGTAGTAAAATATATCACTATAAATTAGCAGACATAATATTTTTTATTGCTGTAGGACAGCAGACAGGCTAACTGTCCACGTAGATTACCGTCGCCTATGGGTGTTCGCAACACCAGTGGCATCGCGAACATGCTGCTGTCTCATAAGGGTACAGGAACTTGAGTCATTAATCCCGCAACACAACACAAGGTTATTATGGCGTCATACTTAGGACCAAACGTGGTCTTCATCCAGACGGGCTTGGGAACCTACCACGTAGCTAGGGTGAGTTATTTTGTCGCCTGTTACGATAGGCCGACCCCAGCCGCAGAGGTCAGTATTCTTTCTCCGCCCATGCACGGATATTTAACGCCAGATCTCTACGCTTCAAAGAACAATCACTGTGTGAGGAGCCCTAATGTTGCAATCCAATTGCTTTACGGAAGAACAGCGCTCGTTTTAAATCAGCAGATAGTTGAGTTAGGCACTATTTATTTACAAAATAGCTATAACTTAGCAATTCCATTTAAATTAGTAATCTAAGTGTTGTTCTAAATAAATGATTTCTTTCTTTCTTTCATACGAAATTTTACCCCTCAATTAGCCTATCAAAGCAAGAGTACAACGTGGCAAGCTTTATGTAAAATGCGCCATGTTTGGGCAACATGCACTCTCTAGGACAGCGGCCTGGCCGACGATTCGTTTCAGTCAGAAGCTATCGAAGACCAATAAATTTGTAATTAAGGATGACGTTATCTTACTTCTAGGTTACATCCAAACAACATTTAAATACAATGTCAGTATATGTAATTTGAATGAATACAATCAATCTCGTGCTGGTCAGTATCTCTCAATATCATCAGAATCTACATCCATATAGCAACTTGCTTCGTGTAACTGCACAATTACCACCATTCAAAGCCTAAACGGAGTTAGTTCACTTTATTTAATCGCAATAGATTAACAAATCAAACACCATGTCAGTCACGAGTCTCACCGAAGCTTACTTCGTGGATTTTTTTCCCAAGTAATTGGAAGATTTTGAAGGGATACTAGGAAATTAAATTAAGTTGTTTTCAGTGGTCGCAAAAAAAAAACACCACAATATCTTGAAAATTAACGACAAATTTGGCACAGACATTTGCGCCCAGGCCGTGTTAAAATATTTATAGATAATACAAACGTTCCATTGCTGTAATATACTCGTAGAAATCATACCTGGTTGTGGTGAGTGTCGTTATTAGTCGTGTTCTGCTGTTGTGCCGGTGGGGCGGCCATGTCCGCGGGCGCGTCTCCCGACGTCGAGCGACAGTCCACCATTAGGGGTAGGGCACACACTTCAACCTGCCAACACAAACAACATTAACATGATATTCCTCCCCAGTTGATGGAATAGAAAACCGTCAGTTAAACAAGTCATAGAAACGATTAAAAATTTCGAACCTCACTATTGACTTCTGTCAGCAATATTTATACTACATTACAAATTAGATGTTATCTGATCAAAGTATCTTATAAGTCCGATTGTACTTATACTAACAATAATCCAAGCACAAGGGAACTTAAAGCGCAAATAACCAATTACATTAATAACAGATGGACGGTTAAACTTCAACACAATGTAACACGGAATGTAAGCAACGTTCCCAGCACTTCTTTACCAGTACCAGGCCAGTAAGCGTCCACTGTCAGACTAGCCGTCTACATGTCTGCTCTGATTTAACTGGAAGTGGACAGGTAGTCTATTGAGTATCATAGAACAAAGGGATTGGCGTGCCTTTTTGCGTTGGTGCCCCGTTCAGTGAGCGTGCTTTTGTTGACCCAAGCCAGAGATACAATAGAATAAATGCTAGGTAATTGCAATCTTAACAGGAGGGACATGCCATTTTACAACTACTTAAAGATCGAACAATGCATTTCCAGCTATGAACAAGCAAAACATGTCCATTTGTCGCCTATTATTACTCTCTAGTTGACAGTGGTAGAGGGGACCGAGCGGCTGTCAATCAAAATTACTACCTGCTATTGTTTCTCGCACTAACTAATATAATAGTTTATTATTATACATATACATTTTAACAAATGTTTTTTGGTTTTTGGTTATATGGCTACTAATTCAAAATGGGTCCAACTTATACCTGTATACCGTAACTTACAATTATTACTAACACAGATGATGTTTAAGATAGCAAAATCTCTACATAATGAAAACAAATAAATCACCTAAAACTAACAACGTCTCACACGCACTACTACACACACACTTGAAATTATTTTGAAGTTTTTAAAACACAAGTCGTTATGATGGAACAAAATTCAAACAAAGAATGAACGTTAAAAACGATTGCAAGGGACTCTATGGAGTGTCGATTATTCTAAGAAGTAATTTGAGACTTTGTTTAGCGGACTCGTGATTAGCTAAGTAGCCACAGAACAATCAAATAAGAAGTATTACATTACTTGGCTCTGTTGCTATCTGCGATTCGTATTTAGCCGCTCAGCAGATAAATAGACATCCTATACACAAATCTCGGTAAAAAATATGCTGGATTTCACGTGATTATTAACCGAATCTAAGGTACCTGGTAGCTCAGTGGTATTACACTCCGAGGCCAATATAGAGATCCGGGTTCGAATTCCACGCTGGCGTGCAGCGCTTAGGCACTAATGTTCATATTATAACATAGCTGCCATGTGCCGACGATGAAGGAAAACACCTTGAAGAAACCTGAATACCGAGATCAGTGGAATGTGTAACCCACAAATGTACCGTGGGCAAGCGTGGTGAATACACTTTCCATTCCCTACGGGGAAGGGGAAGGCCCGAGCCCCGCAGTGGGGGGACGCTATGGACTGTTATTATAATATGACCGAATCTAATTTCTACACCTATACATTATGTAAGAATAAATTAGATTATTTCGTGATACCTACCATTTAGGGGCTCCAAATAATTGTGGCGCACGCGCACCTATTCAAGTCGAAGTCCCTATTTCGAGTTCTTAGCCTATATTTTAGTCCCTACTAGGTAAACCGACTACATGTAAAGTACCTACACATGAGCTGCAAAATTGCGAGGAAGCGGTTCTTGTCTAGCTACCATGGCTATCTTCTAAACTGCAAAATGTCTGTTTCATTTTTTTTTACATTTTATTATATTAGGTCTTACGAGAGTAAACGCAATATGAAGATAATGCTTACTTATTTTGTTGTACTGTGTAGTAACTATTTATTACACTAGAACTTATATAATATTTCGTTACTCCACTCCAGCTATTATTTAAAGATTTAAACATGGTATAAGTGGCCATCCATATCAGGGAACGGGGAACAGCGACAATTAAACGTTGGTTAAGTCTTTATTTGTTGAAAGTGGTTGAACTCTCTCTGAAATATCGCCAGGATTGCCCCAGAGTATGTCATAGGACACGGTGCTGTGAAATTATCTATAATAAACTAGACGGGCAGTATCAACGTCAGTCATAAGTCACTTCTTTTTCCACGGTATAAGCCCTACAGGACAGCAGCGTGTTCGCGGTTCCTCTAGCGTCGAAAACATACAAAGGCGACGGTAACTGCTTAGTTACCATTAAGTAGGCCGTCCGCCTCTGCTGTACCTCAACAATAAAAAAAGCCGATGAGTTCAGTCTATTCGCAAATAGATTAATACGAGGACCCTACTGTGTTTTGTAATCTACACAGATACTGAGGAAAACAGCCTATTGTATCTAATGGTTCATTACTTAATAGTATACTTTATAATAATACATTATTTAATTTTAATACAATGTTATCACCATTGTAAAGTGTATTTCTTACTAAATTATAATCAAACCTATACCCATTGCATACGGTTTCATTTTCGCCAATTAAGGGAAAAGACGCCGCACTCGTCAACGATTTTATGTGTATAATATATTAAAATAAACTCCTACATCATGTCACGTCAGCAATAAATACGAGTTTCAATCCGCAAAAGAGAAAAATAACGAACACAATTTTATCTATACATGTGTTTTCGAATAATGTCTACCTATTTGGAATTGCTAAGTCCGAGGATGAATTTAAAATCTGCGTTTTTTTGTCGAAACTTTGAGGGCGCTATTACATATGTAGTTCTAAAATATCGATTACTCGAAAACAATATTAGTTATTAAATTACTACTAAGAAATATATACAATAATATTAATTATAAATAATGGATACTATAGATAATGATACTCTAATGATCTTAACTTATGGTATGCTTTCTTAAGCACAAGCATTTCTCGTTGCGAATTCCACACGAGTTTGTCGTGAAAATACCAGCGAGTTCTAATGGAACAGTGATGCCGAGAAGTTCGCAATGAATCTATAACTACTGCGTTTGCGTATGTGCTATTGACGACACTAATATAAGCAACAAAAACAAAACTAACAGGCACTGGTTCAAAATTGGCGAAGTCCAAATGGTGGTAGGTGGGGTAATCCAAACTCTCTTTTGGGTAATCCAAGTCCGTCTCTTCGGTCATTTCACTCCAAGTTAACTTTTTTGGAGTCTTCTCTAAATCTTTCACCCCCTCTATATCGGATTTAGACTTTCCTTTATTCTGTTTGCGGGCTATGGTGCCTGTTCATGCGCGTAAGGGAGTTACTAACAATTAATATCAAGCAAAAACACACAGTAGCAACATAAAAAATTATTCAACACAATTGATATAAAAATTAAGCTTTGAATAAATAGTGAATGTTTGATATATGTTTTATAAAAAAAAAAAAAGAGAAAGTAATATAATACTATTTTAGTCGAATTAATAAGAAACTTAAGCTCAAAGGCCAAGCCTTGACCAACAAAGTACGAGAAAAGGTGAAATAATGTTGATTAAATTTGTTTATCACAGGATCGAGCTTAATCCAACCTTGAAAACGAGTTCAAAAGATTATAATCTAATTGTCGATTACGATTCCCCAAGGACATGAGGGTGAGCTCCCTCATGTCCCTGCTTTTATATCTGTCCGATACCTACATACGATAGTATTTTCAATGTCAACATTATGTAAAATTCAACGCACAGTCATAGAGATTATGTGAATAAATGATTTATTCCTTAGAATAAATCATTTATTCACATAATCTTTAAGACTGTGTGTTGAATTGTCAACAAAATGTTACTTATAATATTGTTGATAAATCGAATTCTGATTCCATGAGAACGTTTTCGGTAATATGACCATATTGCGCTTATATATAACACAAGTACAATCGTACCTATTTGCTGCAGCATTTGGCTTAGCGTGAACAAATGAGAGTTAGCACGTGAATATCTGTAGGGTGGGGCCCATGGCTTAATTTCCTCCGCGGGCAGAGGTTCGAGTTGATCGTAATTAATGACTCGCTTTTCCCCCAATTCCTCGATGAACACCAAACACGGGCCGTTAGAGATCTCCTGGATATGGCAATGGTAAGGTGCCTCTTGGTCGGGGTGCAGTTTGCACAGACATTTCACCCCCACTTGAAGAGTTTTTCCATCCGAATATATTGCACCGTAACGTATTTCTGGAAACCATCCCCTTTTTTAGCAGAAGACAATCGAATTCTTTGAACCACTAAATATAAAACGTAGGGTTCATTAAACTATTCTAATGATTTTTAAACTAAATTAATTTTTTATTACGTTTTAAATTTAAAAGCCCCATGCAAGGTTGGCGCTGATAGTTTAAAAAAAATGCGAATCAATACATATGAGTACTCGTAAAGGTCAGACAGCATCACTACACCCGCACCCCAACCCTTCATTTTACATCATAGTGCAAAATATAATTGAGTCTCGCACGCGAATCGAGACAAAATCGATAATGAGCACTATGCTGGGGGCAAATTATGTACATCAAATAGAGGTGTCTGTCGTACATATAAAATTCTACCAAGCTGAAGACTCTATTTCACTACTTTCAAGTTAATATAATTTATAATAAATATATCTGAAGGTATTTTGAGGTTGCGAATTCAGTTGGAACTAATGAGATGAGCTTTAAGCTTCAATGGAAGCTTTACTAGTAATGTCAATTATCTCTCTCTAATCTCTACATATAACCGAGAATATGTTATATATGGATATCGAAGGTATACCTCGTCTCAATTCACTCCAAACATCAAACTCAATGTTCCGATATATATCGGGATCGAGAGCTTTCGCCACCTTGTACGGAAACGGCGTTATTCCATTATCCCATAGATCTTTCGCACTGTTTACATTGAGACAATTCATACAAACATTCTCCAGCTGTATGAGACTGCGATTGAATACAAAGATGCTCAGAGACTCTTTAAGTAGACTAGTTCTCTCGGAATCCCTTTGATGTTTGCACTTCAAGGCCACTGCATTATCCTTATCATTTTGTGATGTTTCCAAGAATATCTTTGTTCGCTCCTTGTGCTTTTTACGTCGCTCCACATTCTCAGACATGAAATATTCCATGCTGTTTATATTGTCGTATAGCATTTTCTCGACAGCGTACGTAAGGTCTTTCAATTGATACACACCGTCATAGAGAATTTCGTAAACTATAGCTAGGAAAATAATAACAGAGTATTTAAAAGGAATATTCATTGAAATTTACAAATATACTGGCTATGGAGATATCTACCCTCCTCCTATATGAAAAGCAGTGGAAAAACCAACCGCTTTTAAATTTAATGTTAAAAGTTAAAAATTGAATGTTGTTAAGGTAATGACATTCCTTCCTTTAATGTTTTATGTGACCTAGCAGGGGTAAACAGGCCATTTGTAGCCTTTTACGACGCCCTATAAACGATCTATTCTAGAGTACTTATCTGCACATTGAAACATATATCTACTGGGAATATAGACTGATTGTAAACAATATACATTTTTTTTTATTGCTGTAGGACAGCAGACAGGCTGACGGTCCACTTAGAATTTAACAGTTACCATCGCCTATGGGTGTTTACAACGCCAGTGGTATCGCGAAGACGCTGCTGTCCCAGAAGGGATCGGAACTTAGGTCACTAATCACTAATGCTGGAACACAACACAAAGTGGTCGCCATCCAGACAGGCTTGAGGCCATACCATGTAGCTAGGGTGGGTTCAGTATTCCTTCTCTGCCCCTACATGGATAAAAATATATACATTAAGAAAGGTTTATTTATTGTATTGATATATGAAACTAATTAAAAAAAATCAGTAACAGAAAGCATCATCTACTAATGATGGTATAATAATTAATAGAATGAAGCCAAGGCGCATTGATTTATTCAGTATTTAAAGGTTTTAAAATTAATAAAGCAAATTATGAGAATTGTAGCAGCATTGCTACTACATTTAGCCTATTATCTACAAAATATATGTAAAATTAAAACTTACATTGACAAAAGGAGGATATATTTATAAAATCTTTAGTGTATACCACATCAAAATGTTTAATATCAGGACAATAAAATAAGTAAATTGTCTTTCCGTAACCATTACAAATTTTTGTTTGGGGCCCTTGGTTGGCTTCGTAAACAACAAAATCACGTCTGAAAGTTATCCAATATGTTAACAATACAAGAGGATGAATCTAGCAAATTTATGAAGCAGATCTTTTAGCATTGAGCTCTATGTTGATGATATCTACAAACTGTATATATTTAATAAAATGAAGGACAACAATATAAACCTTGAAAAAAATATCAGTAATCAAAGATCTACACTAAAAGACTGAATATTTTATTGAATTATCATTTTAAGTTAACACCAGAATCAAGAAAAAACCACTGAACAGATTCAGGTATTTTGCACACTACTTAAGAACCTGGTCATGTTCTCCATCACTTCTTCCCGCCCTCAACCCATACTATATGGTATCGACACAACATGCTCTCTCTTATATTATCATCATCATCATCATCTCAACATTCACACCTTTATTCAGCATATCATATTAGACCAACCATAGTTTCTTTGGTCTCCATGCACTCTCATTTCTAGCATTTTCCTTGTAGCATGAAATTCTTCTCTTAGCATTATATAGCCTATTACTTTTCAGCTTCTCAATCACTGGCGCTCCTTTCAGGTTCTTCCTCACATCCTGTATACAATATATCAAGACTACTCCTGAAGCAATAATGCAACATGAAACTAATTAACCTTCAAGTACACAATAGTTCTAAGATTGTTTTCATATCTCCTTTTACTAGGCATGCCTTTTAAGTTTTGTCGTTTTCATATTTCCCGGCAATTTTGAATTTGGAACTGTTCTATATTCGAATGTGTTTAAATTTTGAATCTCAAAACAGTTGAAAGTATTAGGATTCATGCTATTGTTTAGTCACAGCATCTATTGGAATCTGTCAGGTCACGTACGAAAATGAATCTTTCTAAGGAAAATGTTTGTGCAATAATTTTCTAACAACTTTAGAAGAGGCCTGACACGGCTTCAGTTTTTTGAAGAGCTAACATCTGTGTTCAGTGATGAAACCCATGTCTGCAGACTGTCGAACGGTGGTATTTAGAATTCCAGCGTGGACATACTAGTGTTAGTGACAAGTCTCGCGAAGGACACCCAAAATCCGCCTTCACTGAAAATAACATCATTACTGTGAGACAACTAATTCTCGAAGATCGTCATGAGACGTATCGAGAGATAGAGGCTCTATTAGGCATCTCAGGGACAACCATTCAGAAGATCTTGCATGAAGCGCTTCATGTGAGAAAGCTAGTTTGCCGTTGGATACCGCATCTGCTTTCCGAAGATCACAAGGCGGCCCGCGTCGTCGTCGTACGCGAAGATCGTAGAATGGTTAACGCAGAATGGTATACGACAGTTTGTTTACCACAAGTCATCGCCGAACTTCGAAAATCTAACTCAAAGCGACGCATCATCCTGCACTACGACAACGCAAGCTCACACAGCGCTTGTCAAATAATTGAGTATTTGATTCAGGAAAAAGTAGAAATTCTTGACCATCCTCCATACAGTTCTGAACTAAGCCCTAACGATTTCTTTACATTTCGTACAATTAAGAAAAGTCTTTGTGGTCAAAGGTTCCAGTCCGGTGAAGAAGCGGTCGATGCTTTCAAGTCAGTCATTTTGAACACCACCACTTTAGAGTGGAATAAATGTTATAGTAACTGATTTGAGCAAATGGAAAAGTGTATTAAGTTACATAGTGAATACTTTGAAAAACAATAAAAAGTACTATAAAGTTCGTTTTTTTTTTCTTCAAAGGACAAAACTTAAAAGGCATGCCTCCTATTATTATTAGTTTCACCTTTCCTAGATTTCTATTCAATATAATATCCTTATATGTATGGCCTATTTTACTTTCTTTTGTTTTGACTGTTCCTTTTTCTGGTAGAAGGCTTAATACACTTGGCTAAATTCAGTCGCTACTGAATTCAGTGAAGTGTAAGTTAGCATACTAAATTCAGAAGCAAGGATGGTTTCTGAATGACTAAATCATTTAGAAGCCTAATTAGAAACGCATTTAGGAAGGTGTAATCGCATTTAGTTACTTACTGATTTCAGTCCTCCCATAGCTCTCGTGCGTGAGGATGTTTTAGTTTGTTTTTTACTCCGAATAAAAAATTCTGAGTGTGATGCACAGTTACGAAATGTCAAAGGAAAAAGAAGTTATGCTTAATATTTTAGAGCTGTATAAAGACATGCCCTATCTTTGGGACAAGAATGACAAAAATTTTATGAATAAAAATATTCGCAATAAAGGTTTCCAAGTATTACTGAATTTATACAAAAAAGTTAATGTTATGGCTAGGACTAACACATTAAATGTTTCAGGGATAATTTTTGTTAGCAGGGGCTGGGATATTAAAGAACTAAATTTTAAATCTTGATATGAATTTCCTGTTGCAAGAGACCTTAATGTTACAACCAATCTTTCTTTTGGACTTATATTATCTCGTAGGTTAGTATCCTGCTTTTGAATAAATGGTGTTACAAGGTTTAATATTAGGTCAAACGATCTCGAATCCATTCCTAGATAATTTCTGAAGTCTGTTGGTTCTAAATCACTCATAATGTTCATATTTGCTAACTTTCCGCACAGCAATAAATATTTCTTCACCCATATTTTTCTTTTTTTTATTTCAATTGAGCCGACAGCGAGGGCTACGCCAAGACCAATTTTTTGTTGTCTAGACAATACTGGGGCCATCCTCGTACACACACGACACGTCCAACTTCGTCGCGCTTAAACTGGCAATTGAATTCAGTAACTGAATTTAGAACAGTGTGATCAGAAGCTTCTAACTCGCTTCTAAATTTACTTCTGAATTCAGTCGACTAAATTTAGCCAAGTGTAATATAAGCCTTTAATCCTTTAGGGACTTAACTATATTGTCTACAATGAGCCATTGTTAACTCTATTCTATTACTTCAAAACAAATAAAAGATTCTCTCTAACTAAAATTTTTGAAATATATGAAATAATGGGGCAAAGCTAGATGAATATCACTCGCTAGCAAGGTATAAGTTCAACAGAGATTTAGGCAAATGTATGCTTATAAAATTTGATACCCAGTACAATATGTTTAGAATTACAGATCCTAGGCATAGCATAATATACATTTAGACACCAGTATAGTATGTAGATAATCAAGTTCTTGATAGGGCAAATGAAAGACATTACTATATTTTCATCAGTCAATGCAATGCTTGATTAAAAATATATTAAATAAAATATTATTTCTATGAAGGTAGTTCTTTTTATTGCAGAGAGCAATAGACAGGCATACGGCCCACCTGATAGTAGGTGGTAACCGTCACCTATAGATGTTTGAACACCTAAGGCATGTCAACAGGCTGCCAGCCTCAATGAACTGAAACCGGGTTTACAGGCAGGAACACAAGGTCATTATGACAATATGTTTTTAAAAGTTTAAGCTAATCATAAAAATATAATTTGGGTTTTAGAATATGATGTCTGATGAACTAACCAGTGTTTTTTAATATCAATAAAACATTGAAATAAAAAGTAAAGTTCTATAAAAGGACAGTGCATAATATTGATTTTCTGTTTTAATTCAAAAATATTTATTTAAAAAATCTCGTTTTAATTGCTCTATTGAAATACCGCCAAATCTTCAAGTAACCTCTTCAAATACAAAGCTTTAACTAAATCAGTCCAGTGGTCAGTAACACAAACATAATATATGAAATAAACATAAAGGTTCTAGATGATTGAAAATATATGTGAATTAAGTAGTTTAAAAAGCCTTTACTGCAATGATAAGCTTGAGTCAAGATGTATCTTACCTATAAAGGTGGCTCATGGCCAATATTTCAATAAAACCCCCCGATTCAGAAGGACTAGACATATCTTTAAGATATTCCTCAATTGCATTAGATAATGACTACAAAGCAAATATTTTCAGTTAAAAACGAATTTATTTATGTATATCATATCACAAATTATTAAAAGTTCATACCCCTTCAAAAAGATGTCTATTTAACGCCATAAATTTTACACAATCCAAACGGACCTTAGGGAAATACCGCTGGGTATTGTAAACATTCTCAGAGACAGCTCTGAACAAGCAACTAGAGTCCCTAGCGGTATGTTTCCTATAAAAGCCCATATCATCGAACCATTGGTCTTGCTCAGACGAGCGCTTATGGAACTTCCATGGGCCGCGACAACGGATCGGTCCAGCAGACATTATAGACGACTACAATCTGGAGGTAAACAAAAACAAATGACGCTATCCTAAAATTCTTACCAAGAATCGCTAATACAACGCACTGCATGAAATAAGTTAAACAGAAAAAAACCCTTGGCACTATGTAGAAAATATGATATTGTATATGTTTGCAAAATGCAAATGGTTGTTTTCTGTCTACAATATAAAACACGTGCAATTCTTGAGCTAGTCAATATTAACGTAAAATTCTAACTAAAATACTCACCAATGTGATAGATCTCGACCATCAGCATCTGTATTGCACCGAATTTAGTTATGCGATTATGTTTTGGAAGAAAATTTTAATGAAAATTGCACGTGCCAAAAGCAAACCGTCAAGCGCCGGCGGGAAGCAAATCAAAATTTACGAGATGGCATTTTCGCAAAAATGTTGTTCCCCTGTTTATTCCTTCGCCAATCTTGCATCTTAGTTTAACATGGGAAAATTGTATATTGTTGTCACTGTTGGATATAATGAGGCTAAATATAGGAACAACTAGAAAGATGTTACACAAACGCATCAGAAGCTTTACTAGTGATGTTATATCGATGTAGTACCGAATCGGTTAACATTTAAAATTTGATTGAGTGTCATATACGTACAGAACTAGACTATAACGTTTTCAGCGATTATTAAAACCCTCAAAATAAAATTTGAAAACAATGAATGATTTTGATATTAATCATTTAAAAACTAATATTGTGAAAAATCGGTAATCGATTTCAGAAAGATGAGGATAAACTAACGAGTCAGTAAAAATCACATCATAGTCATAACTTTTGTTTAAATTTCGAACATTAATATATTTCTTAGAAATTATTGATTAACATTACATTATATGCGCGCATTGTACTGCACAGTAATTGATTAATTCTTTATTATCGATTTCAATCAACTAAAATCACCGCATACTCAAACCAATTCGTAGACTAAATCGTAGAAAATCTATAAAAACAAGATTGCCCATCTCTTTTTAATAATTCAATAATTTTTAATCCTACTGGACTTCCATCTCTAATAAAATGACCAAATGACGTTTGAAAAACAACAACATGATCTCACCTAAAAATAACATAACGCTTCAAAAAGGTTTTTTTTTTGTCTACGCATTTTTCGTTTTTTCGGATACAAACAAAATCAGCACTACATCTAAATGTTTCATATCTTTCAAAATGCTCGAATAATATACGACATCCCACTCCATTTACTGTTTGATTATGTATTTAATCTTTAATTTTTTTTAAGTATTATAATCAATAACACCTGTTATCGATCAAATTACAATGCGATTGTATTGGGGAAAGTGTAACTACCTTAATGGAGGCTATAGCGGCCGGTAGATGGCCCAAGCGTGCCACGCGTAACAAGCCGCCTTCGCGGTCCGGTACTCTACTCGCCACCCGGGTCTTTCCCCCAGCCCAATGTTGCCAGATACACTGTAATTACAGTAGATTTACTGTAATTTTACTGCGTTTATTGTATACTGTACTAGCTTTTGCCCGCGACTTCGTCCGCCTGAATAGTTACTTTGGGATAACGCTAAATTTTACCCGCGACATCATTTACGTAAAAGGTGAAAATATTTTTGTTACAAAGTACTTATTATCCGATAAGATATTGCTTATCCACGATTAAAGAATTACCATAAAATACTACAATATCAAAAACCTAAGGAAAATTAAATACTATAAAATCGAATAAAGTAGGTGTCTATTAAGAAGAAAATCAACAAAATATAACTAAAACAAAACTTATTAATCTAAAAAGTATTATAAGCGCGATGATACTTTGGAGAAATAAATTTAAAAAATAATTCACTGTGCACAACAACTATTCCGTAAAGAGCCGACCACGCGTCTGAGTCCTCTGAGTCTGAGCCTCGGGGCCCAAGTCAACCTCACCTGCAAGTCGGCGCACCCTGCTAAATAACGGACGAGGCTCTGACGACGGCTTTCCTTTTGGGGTTGGACAAGGGCTACCGTGTCATGGGCGGGCACGGCTAACTCACGCAGCCAAAACATCTCGAAAGATCCGCTTCGCAACATGCAACATAAGTACGCTAACCGGACGTGCGAGGGATTTAGCCGATGTGCTCTCCAGGCAGAGGGTGGCCGTGGCGTTCCTGCAGGAGACTCGGTGGAAGGTCAGTAGATCCCGGTTCATTAGGAATGGCTACAAGCTGATCTACACAGGTGCACCTGGTGGGGAGAATGGGGAGCATAGTGCTCTCGGAGGAGTTCGAGAACGATATTTTGGAAGTGAAACGTCATAGCGACCGGCTTATGTTCGTTAGGGGGCTTATCGATGGGGTAGTTACCCACTTGATAAGTGCCTATACGCCACAGGCCGGTTGTGACAACGCCGATAAAATAGCGTTTTGGAATCTACTCGGAGAAGTGCTCCGTGGAATCCCGTTATCACAGGGGATCGTTTTGGGGGGTGATCTGAACGGTCATGTGGGTGATGAATTTGAGCGTGTCCACGGTGGATTTGGGTACGGTAGCCGCAACGCAAAAGGGGAGGACATCCTCAATACGTGTGCGGCTGCCGACCTTGCCATCGTGAACACGTATTTCAAAAAGAGACCCGAGCATCTCATCACCTACAAGAGCGGAAAGAATGCTACCCGAATCGACTTCCTACTCACTAGGAGACACCACATCAGCAAAGTGGCCAACTGCAAGGTCATACCCGGTGAGAGTCTCACTGCACAACATCGTCTTCTTGTCATGGACCTCTGCGCTAAGCCTAAAGATACGTATACCGAGCGCGTTCAGCGCCGAATCAGGTGGTGGATGCTTGATGAAGTTACGTCCCAGGAGTTCGCCTTAGCCGTCGGTGACAAGTGCGCCGGTGGTATGGGCGAACCAGTTCAGGCTTTCTGGGACAAGATTCAGGCGGCTATCCTTGGGTCGGCGAAGGAGGTGCTTGGGGTATCTAACGGTGGTCGCAAGTGTGACAAGGAAACATGGTGGTGGAACGACACAGTCCAGAGGGAGACTAGAGCGAACAAAGCCCTCTTTAAGAAGTGGCAAGCGTCCAGATCTCCTGAAGATTGCGACGCATACCGGGTGGCAAAGCGCGCCACTAAGAGAGCTGTTGCCAGAGCCAGACGAGACCACTTACAACCACTACGATAAGCTGGAATCGTCTGAGGGGCAGAAGCTCATCTATAAGTTGGCGCGCTCCAGGGTCAAAGCGGCATAGGACATTTCCAAGTGCCGCTGTGTAAAAGATCCTGTGGGCAACCTGCTATGCGAGGACCTCGCGGTGAAGGGGCGATGGCGCTCGTATTTCCACGAGCTGCTGAACACGCAGCACAAAGAGGTGCAGCCGCCAGGTCTTCCTCCGAATCAAGGACTATTCCCACTGATAACGCCTGCAGAGGTCCAGAATTGTCTTCGTCGCATGAAGAATCGGAAAGCTGTTTGTTCCGGTGGAGTCCCCATCGAAGCCTGGAAGGCGATGGGCTCTCGTGGTATGGGCGTCTTAACCGACCTTTTCAACCGGGCACTCCTCACCGGTACAATCCCGAGCCAATGGAGACTGAGTATCATTACTCCAGTCTTCAAAGGCAAGGGGTCGGTGCAGGAGTGCGGTAGTTACCGAGGAATCAAGGTTATGTCCCACACCATGAAGCTCTTCGAAAGGGTTATCGACTCTCGGATTCGACAGGAGTGCACTGTCTCCGAATGTCAATATGGGTTTCGCCCTAGTCGCGGGACAATGGACCCTATTTTTGCCCTAAGGACTGTCGCGGAGAAATACAGGGCGAAGAATACGCCTCTCTCATTGCCTGTTTCTTGACTTGCAGAAGGCCTTCGACTGTATTCCTCGTGCGATAATCTAGTGGGGATTGCGGTCCAAAGGGATTCCAGAGGCCTATATTGACATCGTGCAGGCTCTCATTCTCACTTTCTTTGGACACGTATCACGGCGCGGAGGCGAATCCATCGAATGCCCGGTAGTGCAGGGCAAGGTTGAGGGCACCCGACCACGCGGGAGATCACCGATGAGGTGAACGGACCAAGTGAAAGGCGCCGTCGACGTTCCTCTGCACGAATGCACAAGGAGAGCGGCAATTCGCGAAGAGTGGCGTCGTATTGTAAAACAGGCTACAAAAACCTCAACGTGACGGCCACGACCACTCTGGCAAGAGTGTAACGCCAGAGAAGATATTGACATCATTCAAGACATGTACCGTGACTCCGATTCCGTAGTTCGGACCGCTGTTGGCGACACAAAACCTTTGCCCATCACCGTCCGGGTGCACCAAGGGTCAGTCCTTAGTCCGCTTCTGTTTAGCGTGGTATTAGACGTATTGTCAGACAGCATCAGAAACTCACATGAGCAGCCGCTGTGGCTGCTCATGTATGGTGATGATATCGCGCTGGCAGATTCGGACAGGGGTAGACTGGTGGGACGCGTAAAGGCGTGGAAGGAGTCGCTTGAGAACGGTGACCTGAAGCTTAATGTGGCGAAGACCGAGTACTTGGCTTGTAACTCCACAGATTCCACACCCGTACGTATAGGCGGCAACACGGTCGAGCGAACGGACCTAGTCAAATATCTGGGATCTGTATTTCATGCGTCTGGTGACATCGATTGCGACGTCAAGGCACGCATTGCTGCCGCGTGGGCCAAATGGCGTGAAGTAACTGGTGTCATTTGTGACCTCAAAATGCCGGTGAAATTGAAGGGACAGGTCTATAAAACCATCATTAGGCCTGTCCTTTTATACGGCTGTGAAGTATGGCCGGTGTTAGAGCGACACTAGTAAGAACTGCGTGTCACGAAGATGAATATGCTGCGGTGGATGTGTGGAGTTACGCGGAAGGACCGCGTGAGGAACTCCCGCATTCGCGGCAGTCTTCATGTCCGTGACATTGCGGATAATTACAAGAGTGTCGGCTCCGTTGTTACGGCCACGTTTTACGGCAACCGGATGCTTACGTGGGAAGCAAATGTCTGGCCGTGCCGTCTCCGCCGGGCCCCGGCAGGAGGGGTAGACCCAAAAAGTGCTGGCTTGACGTCGTAAAGGGTCGCAATTTTATAATAAAAGCTTGTGTTGGGTACAGGTCGGAGCATTTTTTGATGCGCAAAGACAGAGCTAGAGCTGTGCGCTATTTCGGTACGGGTTTTTATTTCTTGTTCACTTTCCCAGGTTCGTCTAACCACGTACCGAGGTATTTGTACTTCTTCACTTGCTCAAGTGTGTGTCCCTCAACAGATATGCAAGTGTCCCCAAGCTATCTACCCACAACGACCATGATCTTCGTTTTGGCTACATTCCACCTAAGACCTTCTCTCCCACTACACTCGTTCACTCTGTCGACAATTGTTATTACATTAAATGTATATGATGGATGCCCAGTGTTAATATTTTTTAAATGCGTGGCACTAGCAGGGTTAGCGCCACTATCTTCGACAACATCATTGGTATTCATGGTGAGTGAAGCAAACCACAAACTTGGTTACTAGTAGGTAGTTTATTCATAATATCTACCAAAAAGCCTATTCTCTAAATCGCGCACATGTGACGATTCGTATCGGCAGTTAGCACTTTTGCATTGTGTACCGCCAGACCTCGTATTTATACGAAATTCTGAGGTAAACAATATTATATATGTGCTCGAGATTTTCCTCCACGACGTCCCTTGACTTCACAGCCGGCAATCTCAAAGATGTACTCCGATACCGGGGTCCTTTGACTTCGCGCCGACATATATTATTACATTGTAAGAGCTTAGCGCTACATAATATAGTATATTATCTATTGCGCATTCTGTCAGATGACGTAAAAGTGTGAGTAGCCATGTATATTGGCGGGTGGTACGAAATGCAAGGCCATCTATTCCAGCGACGCGACCATTGAATGTATGGTCAGAAGCTAAACGGCATAATAAGATTAGGGAAAACTAGCTGTGCCCGTGACTCCGTCCGCGTGGAATAGTGCCTTTGGGCAGCATTTTTTGGATATATCTTATGGTTTAGTTTGGATTACAAACCTTATAAACCCTAAAATATAAATAAATGAAATATACAAACTGCGTTCGAACCTAGAAGTCCAGTCTAAGCAGAACCCTATTTTATATGATTGATGATATAAATCTGAGATCAACTTAAATTGGATAATAATTTCCAATACTTACATTTTTAACAAAATCTATTTTTTTTTTTCTAAAATAAAAGTAGCCTAAGTTACTCCTTGTTACATCAGCTATCTACCAGTGAGTCCCGTCAAAATCGGTCCAGCCGTTTCAGAGATTAGCCGGAACAAACAGACAAACAAAAATTGTAAAAAATGTTGGTTTTGGTATATGTACCGTGTATACATCCATATACACTTAGTAAAAAGCGGTTATTTTAATATTACAAACAGACCCTCCAATTTTATTTATTTGTATAGATTATACAGCCGATTAAGTATAAAAGCAGAGGCTATTTTATCAATTTCGGCGACGAAACCAATCCTCTTTCAACGGCAAATCTTACGTAGACTTGTAGTGCTGAGCATGAGGCTGGTCCTTGTCGACTGCCAATTCGTTGACCTCAGATTCACAAGGGCTTAGTGCGTGGGAACGCGGGGGTATCTGGTTCGTTTCAATTTGTAGGATTTACTCAACATATCGCGCTCATGGTAAAGTATAGGTGTTGTGATGTGCTTACGGCGTACGGCATTAAGTTGCAGAGAGGTAAGACAAAAAAAACACAAATACATTTTCAATCTATATTTATAAAAAAGCACCGTTTGTAAAACATACAAAATTCCGGTAAAAATGGTTTATTGGCATCGATAGCATGTTATAAAAATGGAAACGCTGATTACGTGAATATGACTATGTATAAAAAGTTATTGTTTTCCTCACATATCTAAAAGTATTGCTTTATTAAAAATTAAATAATATATACCATACATATTATGGTTGAGCAATTAATTATTATTACAGTACTACTTGTTTTCGATGATATTTACGTATTTTTATGGATAAATAATTATAAAGGTAGATGATAAAGATGTTAATTTTGAACCAATATGCTTGGTAACTACCACACTCCTTAGTTTATTGACCAGATGCATCCCATGACACATATTATCATCAGAACTAAACGATATTCGACTAACTTGAGAACACAAGCACGAAAGATGTTACGAACGGAGTGCAGTGTGCTCCCGACTTAAATAAAATCAGTACTGGTTAATACTTAATTATTCGTTCAATATAAATTAAATTAATAAAATGCTCATAAAAAATACACTTATTAATATACATAGATCATTAAAGAGTGACATAGAAAATTTGACACCTATAAACTAATGATAAGGACCGGTTTACAATGACCATTCTAGTTGAAAATCGCTTCACACTGAACTGCTATTCCATAAAAAATTAAGTTTATATTTTCGCGACTTTTACACAATAATTAAAACATGTCATAAATTTTATTCAACGTACTTCTTCGATTGATCTGACATCCCACAATGGTTCTATGGAATGAAACAGCAAATATAGAAGTTGTTTTCTCAAAAATATTGATATTATGAACGTCAGTTATACGCAATAAAATCTTTGAACATGTTTGAATTAATACGACACGTGCAACGGACAATGCAAACGGGCCTGTTACGAGCTTACGAGTTAAAATACGGCGATACTAGCGAGATATAATGCAGGTGGTTACGGGAGGCGTTCAGGCCGTCTTCTCCTGCTCGATGATGTCCTTGGTCGGGAGGGGGTTCTTCTCGCAGGTCTCGGTGTGCTTCAGCTTGGTCGGGTCGAAGTTCTCGATGCCATTCAGGAATTTGTTCTTTTCCTTTTCGGCTTCGATGGCTATATCAATAAATGTATAATTTTGAGTACCAATATAATATTATTTCTTTAGGAAAATGCGAGTGTTTTAGTTTCTTGTGATTTTTGGTCTGTTATGTATCATGTATCATTCTCCTAATGAGTTATTGTGCAACATTTTTAAAAAATGTAGAAAAATACAAGAAGTAAACAAACTAATTCAGGATAATGCATGTACACGATGAGACTAGAGTATATATTTGTTGGTATTGTTTAGTACCTTATCTTTTTTTATTGCTGTGGGACAGCAGACAGATTGATGGCCCGCTTAGAATTTACCAGTTACCGTCGCCTATGGGTGTTTGCAACGCCTGTGGCATCGCGAACACGCTGCTGTCCCATAAGGGTACAGGAACTTGGGTCACTATAGCCGGAACACAACACAAGGTTATTATGGCGGTATACTTAAGACCAAAGATGGTCGCCATCCAGACGGGCCCATTGGGACCCTACCACGTAGCTAGGGTGGGCTGTTTTATCGCCTTTTACGACAGGCCGACCCCGGCCGCAGCGGTTATTAACCTTTCTCCGCCTCTGCACGGATACGGGACAGGATCTACGACAAATTCAATTGCTAGAATTTATATTTTTGAATTAGGCTAATATAACGGAAGCAGAACATATTCAATTGAATGATCTGGAATCCTAATAATTCCAGTTACGCTAAAAAACGATAAAAATAAAAACATTTAAAATTATATACATCAACAAAAAAGAATAATAATAAAATAGGTAAGCAGAAATAAAGCGGCAAAACAACCTTCAATGGGGGGCAATGGGTTCTTTTCTTCAGTGGTGGCGTGCTTCATTTGTGTCTTGTCGAAGTGCTCCACGCCTTCCAGCAGGTTTTGATGCGCCTTCTCCGCAGCCACGACTGGTTAAAGCAATGCACATGCGTGGCAAATATAAAATAAATACATAGGCTCACTTAGGAAGGTCCCAAAACAAATTTCATTTTAAATAATAAATTGCATCAGTACTGAGTTTGGTCTAAATTTAAACACTAAAGTTTCTCTTTGTCTATGAACTATACCTAAATATACATACAACCCTTTCCGAATGCAACTTATCGATATGGATTTAAATTGATACTTTGTTTATTGTTTGGGAACTCCCTACTTGTATATACAATAATAACAGCATCATTAGGCGATAACATAAAGAAAGGCCAAAATTAACATATTTATTATTTACATGCTAATGGCACTGTGATAATGCTAGAAAAGAAAGCGTGCCACGACACGACGTCTACTTGATAACGTAATGGGGTCTTTTGTCATTAAAATTGCGTCAAAAAAACATTAGAGGGATAGTTATCATAGGCGCCAGTTTTTTTAACCAATATAAAATAATAAGATAGCTTAGGGTACGCAATACCAAGTTGTCAATATCGGCGGTCATGTTAGTGCATTAAGGCATAAAAAGTGTGAAAAGGCAAAACTCTACAGAACTATACTTTCGTAATAAAGTTCGAGTTCTGTATTTTAGAAATAGTATATAAATAAAAAACCATACCATCTTTGTCAGGAAGGGGGTTCTTTTCTTGTGTCTCAGTGTGCTTCAGTCTGCTGGCATCGAATTTTTCAATACCATCGAATAGGGATTTTTGAGTCTTTTCAGCGGCAACATCTGCAAACCATAGACAACAAAAATTGTAAAATTCGAATGGAACACATGTAGGGCGCGAATTACATAAAACCAACAACATGCCAATGCAGTTTATTGGAAATCTATTACATTAGTATAAGGTTAATTCATAATTAAACGTCAAAGACAAAGCGATGAAAATATGATTTTAAGTGGCAAATTTAAAATTAATTTAAAGTTTTTATTTCTGTAGTAGTTGTTAAACTAGATATGAGTCTAGTAGTGTAGATTTTGAAATGAATGAATTATGAATCGTTAATAAAATGGGTACATTCATAAATAAAACAACACACATGATCGACACCTAATACGTTGTTATTTGCTGTTATTCCACGCTTGTACCTAACGCATTTGGCAGAATGTTTTTTTCAATAGTTTCCGTTTTCCTCAACGAGGACGGCTGAAAGGTTTCCACGCCTTGTAGCAGGGCGTTGTGTTGTTTCTCTTTCGCTACGTCTGTTATAATGTAATGTTTCATGTAATTATGCTGCGGGAAAATGTATACCACTTGAAATATTCAGAATTTATTGTCAGTATTCTTCAGTAACCTTAATTAAGTATACTAATACACGTGGGCACGGCAGACGGTGGGCAGGAAATTCACACTATGCAATGCAGATTGTATTATTTTTATGAAAATACAAAAGTAATACCAACATGACGAATCAAATAGTGAATGTGTTTGTACACTATAAATGGCGGTAAAGGAATAAAATCAAAAGGAAACTAGAGGGCCTAGCAAAGTGATTATGACCAAACGTCCGAAATGTCTTTTGCTTCTAACTGAATAGACACTGGTTTTCATATTGAATCTTTCTATTTGGTTTCTAAAATTAACCATTATTTTGTAAGGACTAAAAGAAAAATTAGACAAACACCGACCTTCAGCTGATGGAAGCACAATTTTTTCATTGGTGTCTACATCTTTGAGGCAGCTCTGGTTGAAGCCTTCGAGCTGGCTCTTGAGGTCAGTAGCGACCTTAGGGAGGTCCTTGAGGGAGGGCGCGTCACTTACGGAGCAGGCCATTGTTTATATATCTGTAAAGAACAAACACATGAAATTAATTATAAGGCGGTATTTACAAAGTTGTGGAATTTTAAATCTACCCTCAACTATTTAAAAATATCATTTTGTTGTTTTAAAATTTTTATTCGCATAAACAAATTGCGCATTCGAATCCAATCTAACGATAATTACATGCTGACAATTTTTCCAAAAACACAACAGAAACAGTATTTATTTTTAACGGTGTGCTTCATTTTTAGCTTGTAAGTAGTATAGTTAACTAATGAAAGATTGTTTGTTAATATTTTGAGTCCTAAATAGTTTTTAAATGTTTGCTACTAAAATTAGTCTAGGCATGCATGCAAACTTGGTGCATAGCAGTTCTAAATGTAAATTCAAAAACTATATTAAGAATACACGTGGGTTGGCTTGCGTAGGAACACTACTGGACAATTTAAAATGAATCATGGATTTAGTTCAAAACGAATAATGTGGACATGTTCCAAGTCTGTACATCAACAATAACCTACAGTCAAAATGTATTAAAATGTTGTTCATATTGTGAGCTGGAATTTCAAGCTATATTTCCCTCCCGATTGAAGGATGCCGTAACTATCATCGGATACGTGTAAGAATGTTTCCAGTCTTTCGACATTGTCGCATAACGAGCATCAACAAAGACACGCAAGAATCGTGTTTATTTTAATATTAAGGTAAGTATTTTGATATTTTCAACAAACAACCACGTCAAAATTTATGTAATATTAAATGTACAGATGAGTTTTTACATTAACTAAATTATATCACTCAAAAACAATAAGAAATGGTCCTTAAATACTGGACAAAGCAGTTCATCCTCCGAGTTACGTGGCAATTATTGCATTTTAAGGAACTGGCAGTGCGATTTGTAGAAAATACTACTCGTCTATTCATGTGCAATGTATATAACAAATGTATATAGCAGTTGAAACAGCAGTTGTTATATTAATCTACAATGTTCTCTACGAACTGAGTTTGCAAAACTAATTTCGCCGAAGGGGATCACTAATTAAATCCAAATGGGATGGTCCCCTCGCAATCGTTCAATTTGTATCGAATCGATAATACTATAATAGTGATGTCTCGGCGCAATGGAGCGTACCAGTCAAAATAACAGTATACATCCGTATGAAGCTCCTAACTGTAATTACACGCCCACAAAACTTTTGTTTAAGCTATTTGTATTTAAAGACAGAAGAAATTAGTTTCATGTATTCCAGAAACATTTTTCTTCACCTGTCTTTTCTAATTGCATATATGCTCTTGCACACTTTAAGATTGGCAAATTAGTGATTAAGACATTGAAGCCACTATAAAAAAGCAAATATTATGTTCTTACTTTTTAAGTCACTAATTAAGTTTTAATGGAGACCAAATGAAGTCGAGAGAATAGAGAATAAATATCAGTCAAACACACACGGACGCGGGCGGAATACTAAATCCGTGGGGTCATTGTTGTGGACGACCCGTCTTGTATACTAAAACCACATCCTGTGCAAAGGGAAGAAACAACCTTTTGTTTCGTGAAGGATGTTTTACGAATGGGGATGTCTTATTTGTTGAGCGAAATCAATAATTTGAATACTTTAGTCTTTGATTATATGACGTGTATATAATCAAAGACTTTAGTGGAAATAGTTTTCACTATACACACACACACTTGAACAAAAAACTAATTTTTAATTTCTAGCTTAGTTATAAATGTAGTCTCAGAGCAAAGCCAAGCCATATATACACAAACTACTTTATTTCATTGATAATGAAATTTGATAAAACGTATTTTGTTAAACATAATATTCCAGAATTGTCATTTAAGAAGCGCACTCTAGTCTGATATTGGTGATTGACAAGAAAACAACAATTATTGCTAAATGAGAACACTTCATCATGTGTCATGTAAATGTTTTAATAGTATTAATTTAAATCAAATAGCTGTCAATTGAAATATTGTATACATGAAGTACGTCAATTACCTTCTTTATGTTTGCTTCGATCAATTTCGTCAAAACTATATTTGATTATAGTCATCAGTTACATTAATTTATTAAATCGTTTTTGGCGGGATTGGAAATAATCTAAACGACAAGTAACGGTTTCACAGGCTTCTTAAACAAGAACAGATCACCACATCTACTTACGAATCTTAAAAATATATTGTGCTTTATACATCAACACAGGGAAAAACTCTTGCTGCAAATAAACGTGTCTTCAAAATATGTTCCAAATGAAAGTAGAAATCAATTAATTTAATTACAAATAGCTATTGGTCTAGCCCAAATTTTTTAAGTGTACATATAATAATAATATATCTGTGTAATATATCTGAGTGCTATGAGATAATGTTAGTTACATTTGGTGCCAAATTCAAAATGGCCACCAATATGGTGGTAATCATACAGCGTGAATATGTTGCACAGCTTGAATAGACAATAACCCAGTAATATATAAAATATGGCTATACTATAGTACGCAATATAGGATATTCAATAACAAATATTAATCAAATAGAATTCTGGAAATAACTTTTTTTAAATAAAAACCATATACCCAAACATCTAAATGTCAATAAACTGAATTAAACCTCATCGGTATAGGCAAACCGGTTTGTTTATACCAATAAATTTATTCTTTTAATGAGAATGTTTACAATTCATACGTCATTTCGTAAAACATACTCGTGTGTTATGAAAAATATAATTAAAAGACGAAATTCTTAACATAAATACAATGAGAATTGTGCTTTGAATAGTTATTATTTAAAGTTGCAACATTAACAGTTGTCTATTTGTCAACAAATCATAATAAATTATTTCACATCTTTACAGTAATTGTGTCTATTTTTATGCGATTCAATGAAATTCTTTATCACGACGTGGTCTAGAAATATCACAAACGAATCTACAAATAGGACCCAGGTTAATTCTTGCATCTCTCATCTTTTTCTTGCATAATATGCATATATACATGATTGACTCATCGATTCATCTGCATATAACCAGCTAATTCGATTCGAACGGAAGTGACGGGTATGGGAGAATGTCCATACGTAGAATTAGGACGCAAGAAGCTGTTATTATCTTTATATTATTTAGTTAGCTCAGCAAATGTTGTTCTACCATATAAATTGAAAAAATCCTATATCCTACAAGGTCCAATCTATCTCTATATCGAAATTCATCAGAATTGGTTCAACGATTTAGGCGTGAAAACGTAACAGACTTTATAAATTACTAACACTAAAAATGTGAAAGCGTTACTTTCACAATGAAAATTATTTATGCGGCGTTAATTTTTATGTTAGTATGGATAAAATGACTTATTTTTAATAATTATTTTAGAATATTCTCGTATACTAATTTCCCAGTAAAATGTTGAGTTTACAATTGCTAAATAATTATTTTTGTTTTCCAACTCTTCTAGGTTACAAATCATTACCTAAACAAATGTTATGAAATAAATGGATCTTGAACACGTTTAAATCTTATAATGAAATAAAACTGAAACAAATTATTCCTATTTGTAAATAAGTTGGTAGAAAATAATTATTCATCATAAAAACACTCGGGTAAATTCTTTGGAATTAATCATACTAAATTGATTAAAGCCCTCGAGACAGTGAATGTGCTTTCATCCGCAATTCCTGGTACGCGCATAATGAGGAAGCTGTCTTCATAACTTGATTACTGATGGCAATTTAGTAAATACAATGTGAATATAGACATCAGCTTAACGCCTTAAATATTTGTATTAATGGTGATATGAAAAGTTAAAATTAAGAATAATTTTGAAAACTAGTTCCTACAAATATTTGTTGCTGATATACATATAATACCAAGCCATAAAAAAGAAATGTTATAGATAAATTGTGTGAGAAACTGGAATTTAAAATTCGAATGTCCTTAATTGTTGTTGTTTTAATTTGGCAATCTGGCAGGCAAAGGACTTGGTCCATACAGCCTAAAAATGTCCTTAGTTTCATATCAGTTACGTACGTATATTGGTAACGATAAAATAATCGAGACTTATAATTCGCTTTTATGTGTATACGAACAACTCATTACATCGCATAACCACAGCTTCGTGCTCCGTTTAACAAGGCATGCTAGTTTTAATTAAATTATATAGAAACAGTAACAAAAAAAAATGCAGCAAATTATTAATTAAGTCAGCCATGTTTTCATTAGAATTTCAAATGTCCATATAAAAGCTTTCGTAGTTTTATTTCATCTCAACGTTTTTAATATTAGTTTTTATTCGAAAAAAAATTACTTTATTAAAAATACCTCAAATAATTAATATAACGTCATATAGCAGCAGATCAGAAAATATTCATATTAAACGATCATTATTTATACTGCTACAGTTTGCGTCATTTATGAATCATATTCATGTGAGACAAGAAAGCTTTTTACTTTTACAATGAAACATAAAAGGATATCCATTCATGTATCACACAATGCATATTTAAACGAAGTCTCCATTTCATGATATTATATCTGTGGGTAACATAATGGCACGGGAATGAACCAGAGCATACAAAGATTAGATCGTAGTCTACACATCATAGAAACGTATATTTTTTACAGACCATATTTTGGATTGTGGTTGAATTTAAAATAAACGTCCTATTGTTGATGAAACAGGAGTTAATGGTGACACGTAAAGGCGCCTTTCCAAACCCTTATATGGGTAGAACCAGTATTTACGTAAATGATCGTAACTCTTAAGCTGCCATGACCGTAAAAAATGTGACGCCAGTACATGTGGCCATATGGCCGCTGTTTTATGTCAGTCAATCCAACTTAATCTGTACTCTGTACATTTAGCAACTGTTATAAATTAGACTAATTTGCGCCTAAATCATGTCAACATTTTGATCTTATCGTATCATTAGAATAAATATATGTAAAAAATTGCAATATATTAAAAATCGATACATCTTTTTGGCTTTTATATGTAGTTTTTTTTTAAATTTCCGTTTCATAATCACGCCTAGAGTGACTCTTTCATTGAACGTCGAAAGGTTAAAAACGCTGTTAAACAAAGCAATAAAATTTGGCAGGCGACGGTCGAGAATCGATCGTGTCTGCGGCAGAAGGGGATCCGTGCGCTGAACTTGTGAGTCACGCATTGCAGCCATGGTTGCCGACCGCGCATTTTTAATTTAAGTAAAAATACTTAAGGCAAATCATATTATTCCACGGACGTAACTTAAATTTCCCGAGAACCGCTCAAATATTTGTTTTAAAGAAGTTATTATTGATCGTTCTTATCATTTCGGCGGTCAGAAGCCAGATCTAGCCGATGAACTCACCGTTATTCCTTAAGCATCTCGATTATGTCCAAAATAATTGAGCTTTAATGGATTTTTAAATAATTCGAGATAAGGCAAAAATATAACTATAACATAATATGTAAACCATAAGTATACCATAAAGGAGGTCAAATATATTAGTTGGGAAAAGTATCCACCTAAATTGTGAATTAAGGATTTACTAAGTCAAAATTTTAGTTGGCCTAATGAATGATTTACGATATCTTGATTCCGCCTAAGACAAAGATATACGGCTTATTTGGTCTACGGTCGACGAAAAGTAGCTACAAATAGCTGACATGAAATTTGCAAGTTTTAGCAACCCTGCTGGCTAGCCTGCGGACTGCCGTAGAAAGTTTTTCAAGTTATTAAAATTTCACCGTAAGCAAAAACACTCGGCACGTACCGTTTCTGATTTACAATTTATTTATGTATTTGATAAATGTATCTCCTATTTACACATTATATCATTTTGTGTCAACTTTGATGAATCATTTAACTGTACAAAGGTTATAACTGTGGCTTAAAACTTCATAATTAACAAACAGTAACTTACTAAGAAATGTTACTTTTGTTATATACCAAATATACCTACCATACATTTGAATGCTTAAATGTTTATTGCAAAACTACCCACTTAACAAAAAGATGCCCGAGTATCTCTAACTTACGTGGATAGTTTTACTTTTAAATATAACATAATTCAAAATTGTGAGATTTGTAATAGCAATATAGTAGTTACGACCACAATTATAATAATATGTACATACTACAAAAAGACTATATATTACTCAATATTTCAAACGAGACAAAAGAATTATAATTTCAAAAATATCCTTCGGTTTTACAAAATAAAGTTACATTATATTTTCTACGTGGTAGGGCCTCAAGCCCGTCTGGATGGCGACCACCTTTGGTCTTAAGTATGCCGCCATAATAACCTTGTGTTGTGTTCCGGCATTAGTGACCTAAGTTCCTGTACCTTTATGGGACAGCAGCGTGTTCGTGATGCCACTGGTGTTGCAAACATCCATAGGCGATGGTAACTGCTAAATTCTAAGCGGGCCGTCAGCCTGTCTGCTGTCCTACAGCAATAAAAAAAAACTATTCCATTGTCTATCAAAATATATAAAGACCAACATATAAAGGTAAAATATGCAACATTCCTGTAACCTAATACATTCTTACATAGAAAGAAACTTGCGATTAATAAATCCATAAAAGTCAAGTGTTTCCGGTTAACCAGGAAGACGGAAAGTGGCGAGAGACGTAAACCGAGAAGTGAATTACCGACTAACCCGGTTATTTACCAACGCAGTCTCCCATGAATATGCTTAAATACTTTGTTGAAAGTGGGTTCTCCTTTTCCATCCACAAATGCCGCAAATTTTAAATTTCACAATATTTGGAACGAAGTTCTTTTATGCGGCTTACAGAATGTTAGAGTGAACTGGCAGAAATTGTCACGTAACGAAAAAGCGTTAAACCCCCTCCAATGTATAACTTATAATTTGCTATTTCATATTTAATTTTGAATAAATTACTATTTTTCCCAAATATTCAATGGGATTTATTAATTTAAATCCTCACCTAAATTTTTACATCGAAAAAGTGATAGAAAAATAACAAAGTAAACGAATTAGAGAGAGAAAGAAATGAACAAGAGGACAGCACTTTTTTTATTTCTGAGGAACAGCAAGTAAGCTGATGGCCCACTTAATATTAATCAGTTACCGTCGGCTATTGATATTTGCGGCACTAGGGGTTCCTCGAACACGCTGCCGTCCGCATAGAGGGTACTGGAATCCGGTTCACTAATAGCGGAATATAACAATTATGGCGGCATACTTATAGACCAAAGGTGGTTGCCATCCAGGCGGGCTTGGGGCTCTACGACGTAGCTGGGTTTGTTTTGTCGCCTTTTACAAGCCGACCACGGCCGTAGGGGTTAGTATTCTTTTATCCCTTCAGGGGCGGAGAAAGAAAACTGACTTATATATACAGCCGGGGTCGGTCTGTCGTAAAAGGTGACCAAACAACCCAACCTACGTGGGGCAGCTACGTGTTAGAGCCCCAAGCCCGTCTGAGTGGCGACCACCCTTGGTCTACAAGTATGCCGCCATAATAACCTTGTGTTATGTACCGGCATTAGTGACCCAGGTTCTTGAACCCCTGGGACAGCAGCGTATTCGCGGTGCCCTAGTGTCGCAAACATCCATAGACGACGGTAACTGCTTCTTACTCTAGCCGTGCACGGAGACAATTCACTATGAAAAAGTTTCATAATAATCTTATCTTCTGCATGGATGTGTTATCCATAGCTTTTCCAAATGCAGTAATTTACGCCTTATTTTAACTTTTAAATATGTTTCATTTAGATATATTTGTCATATAAAAAACTTAAATTGATAATTTTATTTAAAAATATATATATTCTTCAGTGTTACAATACATAGCAACACGATTCTATCATAAACATGGCATGCCTTCGCTCCATCACGACTAATATTTCCATATGACAGCCAGTTTCCATGACCTTGCAATACTGTACTCTTGGCAGCTGCTTTACTCACCGGCCTTGGCTAGGACGGCCATAAAAGGCAGATCGTGTGCATTGTGCTTTCCTATAAGGCTGCGTAAGATGAGAATTGGGTCGCAGATCGATTTACATCTGCCTTAGCTTTAGATTATCTACTTTGCCACATACTATTCACATGTTTTTACTGTCTATCATCGATTTTTATTTTATTCAAATCATTTCTCTGTCCCTCTTTCAGTTGAACCTCAATAAGTCGAACACCTAGCTAAAAAATATTGTGTTCCTTCACTTCAACCCCTCGAAATCTGACCCTAAGTCGAAATAATTAATGAGTCCCTATAAGGAAATTCAGTACTTATTTTCCCTTTATAAATAAAAAAAAAACAAATTTGATCTCTCTATCTCTAACATACGAGTAGCACACACAGTGTTTGATTTTACAACCTTTACAACTCGTTTATTTAGTAAACGGCACCAAAGCGGATGTGGGTTGCAATCGGGAGTTAACGCTACGATGATGATGATGAGAACTCGATTATTTGAAAACCGACTTTAAGAATATACAGATAATGCACAGCATTGTTTCTTATAATTTCATGATTTTTATTTATTTCACCTCTCTAACTCAAAGTTACGAACGAAAAGAACGAAACATCACCAAAGCCACCAAAACCAGACTTGTCAGGGCTCTCATATTCCCCATATTTCTTTATGTTGCGGAGACATGGACCCTACGAGAAAGTGAGAAAATTTGGATTGATGCTTTTGAGATGTGGTGCTAGAATGCTCGGTATATCGTGGACGGAATTCCGAACCAACGAGTCTATTCTTCGAGAGCTGGGCATCAATCAGAGGCTATCAAACACAGTGCAGGCTCGCATCCTCACTCGAGGCGAATCCATTGAACCCGACCACGCAGGAGATCGCCGATGAGGTGGACGGACCAAATAAAAAGCGCCGTCGACGGTCCTCTGCACGAATGGAGAGCGGCAATTCGCGAAGAGTGGCGTCGTATTGTTAAACAGGCTACAAAAACTTCGACGTGACGGCCACGACCACTCTGGCAAGAGTGTAACGCCAAAGAAGAAGAACTCAAAGTTGGAATAAATCTTAATCTCTACAAGTCGAATGTTTCCTATAACTCTTGGGGGGAACTTCAACTTACGAGGTTTTAGTGTATAAATAAAATCAATTATTTTATTTTATTTATAAGTAATAGCAAATTTTGTATTCATTCTCCTAAATGCGTGTGTAGCAGCGCATTCTCCTCTAAACATAGAACTAATATTGTTGATTTACAGATCTGAACAGTTTTCGAATTTGTTTTGGTATCCCCCGTCTGGCTCATGTCAGTCGATAGTCAGTTGCCGCCAAATAGCATTGCGCCTAACATCATCGCTATTTCTGATAACAAACATACATGTTTATTCCAGGTTATAGACGGGTGTGGCGTTGAGATCTGAGGAAATTTAGATAATATCCAAGTAGCTCAGTGACGGTCAGCTTAATCCCCCCGTTGAACCGTTTTATCAGTGACAACTACAAAAGATGAAATATTAAGCCTGTCTAAGCCTAAAATGTCACCCTCACTAAAAAATTAATATTAATTTTATCGTTTTTATTTAACAACACTTGTATCTGCATGTATTCGTAAAGAACCTGTTCCATATGCTTACATTTCGTTTTATGGTCGTGTGATATGAACAGAATTCAAAACTTGTAGAACTAATAATACGATATTATCTAAATGAAACCGTTGTAATCTTCGCACTTCGGTAAAAATAAACGATAAGTTCTAACAAATTGATTACGTGACAGTTCCGTTTATTTTGATTATTCATGATGCCGAATTGGCTAATCGATGAACGCCCGATAAGGTTTGTTACAAAGAAATTATTAAGGCTGTCAATGACAGTAAAATATTTGTGATAAATAATCCAGCTTTTCAAAATGAATATTGTATAAAAAATATATTTTCGTTACTATCATTTTTGCACGAACGTAAATGTCCTGTCCTGTCCTCATAATTTTCCATTTGAACTTTATTTGGTACCTTTAAACATTTTATTAACCCAGCCGTATAATTTTCTATATTAGAGAACCCAGTCCCCCAATTCTAGACTCTAGTCTTAAGTAAACAACTATTTTTAAATATAAAACCAAATTAAGACAACCGCTAAAACATTGTTCAATTATTTTACAAATTTGAAAAAGGTTTGCAAATTGCCCTCCAGTGTTATTAAGCAACAGGTCATCGGCTTATGAATAAAACCATTATATATTCTTGAGAACCATTCTATATTATTACTCATCGACTCATCACATTGTACGCATCTATGTAGAAACTATTTGCGTTCTGGAAAATTCCTGACATCCTTCTTATATATTGAATTGGCAATGGCAGTCCTAGGTCAATCCGACTATTTTTGATTCAGAATTAAATGATATGACCGGTCGTGGAGGAAATATTGCAGTGTGAACATTAAGTTTCAAACTCGGTTCAATAAATAGATTTGGCCTTGCGAGAAGAATACAACTCATTCATTACTCCTGCTACCTCACAGGCAACAATGGTGCAATATTAAGATTTTTCTTTCGTGTTTGAAGAAGCAGATAATTGCCCCTGGAAATCATATACCTATTATTCGTGTGCCTTCATGATCATAAAACTATTTAGTCATATAAATCGACTAAAAGCGCTGTCGTAACAAAAAAAAATCCATTTTAAAGATTCTCATTTTTCGACCATGTCTGCCTACTGCATACGACACTCAGCTGGTTTACAACTGGTTCCAAATACAGGTTTGTATACCTGTTATCTGTTAACTCATGACACGGAATGTCTTGAAACATATGTATATGACGAAAGACTCCCCCTGAGTCATGAACAAAGAACGGCAAGTGGCGCGATGGCCGATACGGCAGCAGTTGTTTATAATACACGATTATTACGAATAAGACATTCAATTAATACAATAGTATTTACGATACGTAGCATTATATTTTATACCAAATAAAATTAACTATTTTATACTAAACTAGAAGCGTTGTTTTCTAACAGAATTAATCCTAGCTATTTGATTGTTAAAAATACGCGTCAACTTCGTTAATGCTTTAGAATTTGTACCTAGATCAGATTATTCAAAGGTAGTGATCAATCGTTTCCAAATATAGTAAATAGATCCTAATTAAGACAGATCTGCATGACATTCAAGTCTATAATAAGTAAGAAGATTAGTAGTAAAGCTTTTCTTTCGAAGATATTAGTAATCTTATTTGTCATACAAAGGTAGGTGAAAATAGACAATTGAAGAACCTGAAGCGATAATTTAAAAAAAAAACAGTCGCAAGTTCAAAGAATTAAGAAAAGTATGTAATGTCTATGATTACTTCAAACATTATCATTTGGTGGCGAGCGATGTTTAAATTTAGAAAAGGTCATTGCAAAGTTCAAATAAACGGATTTTGATTCTCTTTGAATATAGTTTTCAGATCTCTAGTTTAAATACAATAAGTCAGATTTAAATCTAGACGTTTGTACAATTCTTAGTTATAGATTGTTTTGTAAAAATTCAATTTAAACAACTTCTATTTTTTTTTCTGAAGTATTACTAAAATTTAATATATTTTTCTTGTGGTTTGAAAATTCACTATGAACGTCGAATTGAAATATGCTTTCTTAGAAAAACAAGTGAAGATTTCAGTCCTGGTGTATGTAGAGGTATTACAAAAAACATCTCCAGGAGACATTAAAAAACATCTCCAGATATACTTAATACTTGTGATATAACAATAATGATTAAATATTCCATGAAAAAAATATAATTTATATTAGGTATGCTATACTACAATGACTCCGAAACTACTTAAAGTAACAATGGCAGTCAAACTTGGTTTCTGTGCTTTAAATCTTTTTATAGCTACTTACAGGGAGAAATGAAACAATATTTCATCGAAAAGTTTATCGTACCCCAACTCCCATCTTCGTTAAAGAGGGTGCGTTGAATCCTTTCTTTAGTTACATTCAAATTCTAGGGAGGGCCGGGCCGGAGGGCACGGAGGGTATTGCTAAATTTAGATCAGCGTATATTTTTTTTATAAATATTATTATAATTCTACTCTCATTCACGTTAACTACTATCCGTACCAGTCTCTTATTAATAAGAAAGTAACTATCTATCTGTTACGTCACGCCTAAAGCGCTGAATTTCGGTAGAAGATAGATTATAGACTACTTTTAGTCTCTAAAATGAAACTTAAAGGGGTTGAACGTAATTAAGTCCTTTTTTTTATTTATATGACAGAACAACGCGCAACGTTTGCCGGGTCAGCTAGTAATACGAGGGCGGTCGGATAAGGACTTAGCGTCACCGTCCGATAGACCACTGTAGCAAGACTAATTTTTTATTGCGTATTACATTCTCGTAGATGGCTACTGTAAAAATTTCAGCCGAATCGAACGCGTAGTTTTGTTTTGACCGCGTGTTGAAGCGAGTGTGTCCGCGGATTTGAGAAAAATGGAAAAAAGCAATATCGGTCAGTGATTCGATTCTTGTTTTTGGAAGAGAAACCGCGCAGCAAAATCAAACAGCGCTTAGCTGCTGAGTACGGTGACTCTTCTCCTTCGATGACGACCGTCAAAAAGGAAAACCGCATGGGTCACATATCCTGCATGAGGTGGGCATGAAAAAAATTTCGGTGCGAAGGGTGCCGCGTTTGTTCACTCCGGACAACAAGCGCAACCGTGAGACCACTTCAGAGCAATGTTTGATGATGTTTAAGCGCAATCTGAAGGAATTTCTGCGTCGTTTCGTGACCGTCGATGTAACACGGATACACTGGTACACACCAGAGACCTAGGAACAGTCGGAACAGTGGGCTTCACCGGGCAAACGTGCTCCGTCCTATCAGCCGGAAAAGTGATGGCCACCGTTTTCTGGGATTCAAAAGGTGTGATTTACATCGACTTCCTAGAGAAGGGCAAAACGGTCACAGGGCTCCACTATGCTGAATTATCGGGCTGATTCGACGCCGAATTGCAGAAAAAACGGCCTCATTTGGCGAAGGAAAAAGTGCTCTTCCATCATGACTACGCACCGGCTCACACCTCCGCCATGGCCACGGCCAAATTTGTAGAATTAGCCTAATTCTACCAATATAGCGCACCATCTGGCAGATAGGGTACCATCCACCGTATTCTCCAGACATGTCCCCGTACGACTTCTTTTTGTTTCCAAATTTGAAATAGTCACTCGCCGGGCAGAAATTTGAGTCGAATGAGGAGGTTATCGCCGCCACAGTAGCCTGCCTACTTTGCAAACTTTCAGAAAATGTATTTTTCAGACGGGTTAAAAAAGTTGGAGCATCGCTGGGTCAAGTGAATCAAAATCCAAAGGATTATGTTGAGAAATAAATAGCCATTTTTTCCAAAATTTTTGTTTTTCCTTTGTAGGCTAAGTACTTATCGGATCACCCTCGTAAATTCAATCAAAGGCTTAATAGTTGTAGATATAATGTCACTGGAAACGGCAAGTTAAAGCCAGCGTAGTTATTATTATAAATTATTGTAAAACGAGGAAAAATAATCACAAATTGTACATAACACTATAACCTGATTTGCCTCTAATAATTCAAATGTCCGTTAGATAAATTAAAAGAAAAATAATGGATTAAAATCGGAAATTGACAAGTTTCTTGATTCAATAAATCGATTTAGTAAAATTAAAGATCAATTGTTTAAATTTAAATAAAGAAAATATACTTATATATTTATTTTATTTATTATTTAAATTTCAGAACGCAACGGTACATTGAAATATTAATTTTATATATAATTTTCTGTAATTGTTTCTTATAATTTTTCTCGGTACAGAGGCGGAGTAAGAATACTAAACCCTGCAGCCGGGGGTCGGCATGTCGTTGGCGACAAAATAAACCTAGCTACGTGATAGGGCCCCAAGTCCGCCTGGATGGCGACCTCTCGTGGTCTACAAGTATGCCGCCATAATAACTTTGTATTATGTTCCGGCATTAGTGACCCAGGTTCCTGTAACCATATGGGACAGTAGCGTGTTCGCGGTGCCCTAGCGTCGCAAACATCCATAGATTAACTGGGCCGCCAGCCTATCTACTATTCTTCAGCAATAAAAAAAATAGAACTTTGATAACAGTTTAAATGTTTAAATGGTTATGCAAACTGTTACTAGCTATCCCACACTTTAAGTTTAACATACCAAAAGTTGTGAATTTAACAATTAATTATATTAACAATTATAATTAAATGACTCACAATAATAAAATTAACTCACTATACAATAATAAAAATAAAAAAATAAACAAATTTGGTCTGTTAGCCATAGACGCGGTCAGTGACCCCGCGCCAGCGATAGAACGTAACATCAAAAGATACGTACATAGTCTAAAATTTTATGGAGCGTCAAGTTGGCCGCATTGGCGCTGCAATTAAGAGAATTTCAACTGAACATCTCACGGATGGCTGCAATCACATATGGATGAGTGCGAACACTTTTTCTATACGTTCTAAATCTTTTCAAATCCAATTAAAATATTTTAATTATAAAAAAATTACTTTATCGTTCTGTAACATTCTTTGAACATGGAAGAAATGTTATCAAATCAATATAATTTTTATAGTGAACAAAACATCAATCATTGAAAATTAGCTTTTGAGAGGCGTTAAAACCCAATTTTTTTGACCCTAATTCCATCTCATTTGCCAATGAGCACGAGATTCTCTCAAGAAAAGCAATTGTCACGTATAATGGAATCGACATGCCATATTCTCGGCCTGTGTACTCAAAACTGACCTCAATGTTATAAGTTCGAGCTTCGGAAGCATGGGGAACTAACATCTAAAATGATTAATAAAATATTTCAAATGGTGACAATTAAACATTTTTTGTAAGTTTTTGGGTGTGAAAATTTAAAAAAATTCATAGTTTACAATTCATTTCAATACGAATGCTTGCAATAGACTCCTGCAAATATGACGTAAGTCTACAAAGGTAGACAAACTCATAAATACAGCGGTTATAAGAATTACATATATCGAATATTTCATTTGAAATAAAAAAATAAACTATAAGAAAAGAGAAATTTCAACACCACTTAATGTCATGTCATAACCGTTTATTATTCGCACGAGGCAATTTTATATAAGCGATTTCTCTACACTACACGTAAAATACGAATAAACATAAAAACACATTACATTATTCAACCCCCCCGTATAACGAATGTATTACCTAACTTTTTATTATTCCCTACCCGAAAACGCGAGATACGCTCTCCCTACGCAATGTATTGATCTACAAACCAACACAGAGTACCTAGGGCTCCATAAAAGATACATAGTCTGGACTTAATGGTTGCCAGCAACGTATAAATAAATAATGACGTGATAACATCGAACTATATTCTAGATAAACACGTATGTTGTTTCTAGATACTGATCAAATTAAGTATTATTACCGAAAATTTAATAACATGTGCTGTGCCAGATTTGTCTTTAAATATACAAGCCCAATTATGTCTTTACTAAGTTAATCATGGATTTCTTAGTATCAGAATTTCTTGGAATCAGACCTAAATTAAACAATATTTTAATTAACATTTATCAATCACACGTTCCGTTTATACTTAAAAAGCTGTTTTAGTAGCAAATATTTAATAAAAATAATTGAGTAATTCTTAAACAATTTGTTGTTACCGTTATTTCTGCATTAAAGTATCGGTCAAAACGTTTGCCCCTAACAATACGAAGAGCCATATTTGAGACCATGACAATAAATGATACCGTCAGTGTCAATATGACATTGGTCACTTAGCAAAAATCAAGAACTATTATCATATTTGGGTATACTCTTTCAGCGTCAATAGAAAGCATTATTACAACATAGTAAGCTGAAACAACCTTGTAGATTAGCGTATAACAAAGAAAACTCATTCTTATCTTATTGTAAACCCTTCAAATTGGGTACTAACTCCATCTTGTAGCATTATCTTGTAGACAGCCCTGCAGTACGGCTTTAGGGGTGCGAGACTCCGTTCAGCCAATCGATTTGGTATACGGGAAGTCAGTCTCTTTCACGCTTACGTACTACGAATCGACTCTCTCGTTCTTACAGGAACTGTCTGAACAGATTTCATTATGTACATTCAACAATGATATACATAATAAGCACAGACTGCCAGCCAGACGTGGATAATTTTATTTCTTTTAAGAATATAAAAACAAGTTACTTATTTGATAAAAATATTGTGATTTAATATATTATATTCAACATATGAGAGATTAGAGATCAAAAAACGGAATTTCATTAACAAAATATTTAGAACCATTAAACTTTTCAATTGTTACATCTGATGTTAAACCAACAAGTAATGAATCATGTGTAATGTTACACGTAAAATAATAAAACTAACAGGAAAATAACAGTTCTTGGTATTTAATTTAATAGACCAACAATTATACAATGTATAGAAAATGAATGTTACTTATTTGTTAAATTTTCAAAATATTGAAACAAAAAAACGATAAATTCATTTAGGAGACAAATAATGGAAATATATGCTGATGAAGTTATACTACATGGTTATTAGCTAGCAAACTCAGAAGTTAACTTAATTAATGATGTGGTCGAAGGCGCCATCATGCGTGAAAGTGGCGAAAGTCGCCAACAGTTCATTGGAACTGGTTTTTCATTTCTTTTATAATTCGTACGCGGTTGAGCATGAGTTTATTTCTACACGGTATATCACAGAGTACATGTGATAGTTTCGTTTTAAATCATTCTACTCTACAAATATACTATATATTCTTCAAAATGGAGTTTGTTAATTCAAATATTTTAGGGCGCAGAACATGTGTTTCTTGATTTTAATATGAACGACCCCATCTTAAAACAACAAGTATGCGTTTAATATTCTAACCAGGCTGTTATTAGTGGCGACACATCTGTGAGTCACATATCTATTTATAACCACCCAACTGATACAGGCTAAGTTCGTTAGCACCACATCAATGGGCTGTTATTTCAAGGGCGCGTTGACGAAGGGCGGGAATTGAAGGGCTCGACGCTCGAATGCCATCGGAACTCGACGCGACGCCGGCGTCAACTGTCAGACTCATTATCTCGCATGGAAATTAAGCAATTTACTTTTCTACCACTTGAACGAGACATGCGAAGCGTTTTAAATTTAATGGCTTTGTTTATAAAATGTTTACGCTACGAACAGACACCTCTTTCATGTTCTAAGTGCAATCTAGTCTATCGGAGTCATAGACTCGCTAATATATTGTACATCGCATTCTTGTTAGTTCAGTCAATAAAACAATAACTTTGTCATTTGAGCTGAAAGGATAAAAAGAAAACGGAAAAGTGTGTGTGTGAGTACTAGATATTTAATATCCCAAAATTCAGGTCCCTGAAACATCAGGAAAGCTTGCAAAAAAAATAGCGAAAGCTGAAAAAAACACTTTTCGAAATAACTCACAAATGGTTCAAAATATTGAAAAACGTTTCAAGTAAAAGTTATAGATAATTAAATTTTCTACGAGTCTTTTTGGCATATTAAAAATTATACGCGCGATAGTTTCCGCAAAACACGCGTGAATGCAACAATATGTAAAAAAAATATTTTACCATTTATAAATAAGTTTTCCTTATTAAATAATAATGCAAAGAGCAAATAATGTAAATCATTACCATGTAAAAAAATTTTACGCCTTTTTAAAGGTTTTTATTACTATTTTTCAATAGTTAAAAGCACTGAAATTTTGAAATCAATGTTTCCGTATTAAGGTGAAGATTTAAATTTTTTTTAGTATATTGAATTGAATTCTGCATCAAAAAACCCTATAGATTATACCTGTAGTTTATCAACTTACCTTGAATAACAAGAAATTATAATTTTTGGGCACCTGAGAGAACCACCAAAGGACAGACAAAAATAATGAATTTCGGATAAACAGGCCGGCACGTTTCGAGAATAGGGACCCATTGATACAGCGAGCGTATGTGTTCTTTGGTCTAAGTCAGTGTTTTTCAATATGTGGGTCGCGAAGCCTTACACGGGAGGTAACCGGCAAAAGGAAAAAGTTCTCACCCGCGACGACAATGCAGTGTGGCAACGCCGCGAAGTTAGGTCCGCGCAAACTGGCGTCCAAATCAAAGCCGCACGCAGCCTTACCAACTTACCTCGTACTTACTTTCAAAGCTGTCGACAGAATGTAGGTCTTAATAATGAATATACGTACTAAAATAGAGAAAATCATAAACGTAGTCTTATAAATTATTTACAAACTTTTTGTCGCCAGAATTTTTCAACCCTAAAAGGGGTTACATATTCAAAAAGATTGAAAAACACTGGTCTAAGGCAGTAAATACCGTAAATTTCTTTAGTGTAACAAAAAATACAAAGCTGAGGATAAACAGAGCATTCAGGTTGTTTCCATTTGCGGCATTCTTAGCTCATTTTATGTGACAAAAGGGTGCTTTTTAGGTCATTTTTTTATTTATTTTGATAATATATGTTTCACCGTGAACAGATTTGAGTGGTTTTATTTAGACCATACGGAATGCCCTGGATTTGTTATTTCTACTCATATTAAATCAAAGAAGAAAATGTAATGAAATTTAATATATAACGTCTGTTATATTTATTAATATTGTTTGGTTACAGATTTCACTAATATGGATTTTGCTCTAACATGCTCAATTTGTTCAATACATTTGGAGATCGAACCACGCCCACGGTAGGTTCGATCTCCAAACTTTCTACAAACAAGGGCTAAGTACGTATTAAAAAAGCAAAGAGAAAAATTATGATAAATGGAAAACTTGGATACATTACGAAGAATGTATCTTCTCACTTCAATCGTATGTATCTCCCGAAAATTCTACATCACTTTCAGAGCTTGGGAGTGATTTTGAATTCAGGTTCATATGTGGGAAAAAATGGGACCCTCATTATAAACCTGGTAGTATTGTGCAAGAAGCACGTATTAACGACGGCACAATTGCAATTGCAAAAGAACGTGAAAAGGATATTCGACAATCAATTATTATGCGATTAGAAACTACTGAATCACTTGTAGACTCAAATGCACGATATCTTAAATAAATAAAACTTATTGCACCATATTATAAGAAAGATCAGCCTACGAAAGTAAAACAAATTGAGATTTTCCTTGATATAATTATATTGAGTCAAGTGGCGAATTCAAATTTCAATTATCAACTTTAAAACCAATGATGAAAATTCAAACAGAAGATAATGTAATGTTTAGCCATTTTTTCAATACTTATTCCTAATCGGTATTCAGTCTAGTTAAATATAGTCGTTGATTATGTAGATTCCGGATTAAACACTCAAGCTAATATATTTGATATTAAAATACAGAAAGATGAGACATTTCAGTTGCTCAAGTCACTTGACACAAATAAGTCAGCTGGCCCAGACACAATTAATTCTGTTTTTATTGTCAAGTGTGCAGTCTTTAGCTACACCTGTTTTCTTTCTCTTTAAGAAATCATTCAGCGACAGTATAGTTCCAAAAATTTGGATATCTGCTTATGTTACACCTATTCTTAAAAAAGACTACAGGTGAATAATAAACTACAGGTATAATATAATCTATACGGATTTTTGATGCAGAATGCTATGAAATTAAAAAAATTAAATCTTCACATTGATAGGGAAAAACTGATTTCAAAATCTTAAAATATTTAATTAAATAGTAATGAAGCTCTTTGCGTTATTATTTAATAAAAAAAAAATATAAATGATAAAATAAATTTTTATATAATTTTGCACTTATATGTGTTTTTTCCGAGAACTATCGCACTTATGCAAAAATGTTTAGATTTAGAGACTTGTTTGTAAGCAATTTAATTATATAAAACTTTTATTTCAAGCATTTTTAAATATGTTAAATCATATGCGAGTTTTTTCGAAAAAGGTGCTTTTTTCAGCTTTCGCATTTTTTTTGCAAGCTTTCCCCTGATGTTTCAGGATCCTGACTTTTTGGGATATTAGATATCTAGTACTCACACACATTTTCTCGTTTTTTTCATTCTCTCTGCTCCAATGGCAAAGTTATTGATTTATTGGCAGGACTATGTTCCGATTGAATATCAAAGTTTGTATTACATATGTGTATAATGTACAATTAAAATGTATGAAATGCGTTCCTTAATTATTAGGTATCGTATTAAAAACCCAGCTGTTTTTGACATAAAACTGGAAATGCATTATTATGTAAATATGTATATTAATTGGCATTACGTTGAGTAATGAGATAATTAGATGTAAAAGTAAGTCGTGCTCATGCAAAACTTGTTAGAGCAGCCAAATCTAAAGTTGAACGACACAGAATCGTTAGCGCAACCAAGCAATTGTATCTATTAACATAATATATCGCATGGTGTTGAACGAACCGTAAAGGAACAGTTAATCCTCTTTTTGTACAGTTTTTACACCAAAATGATTTTTTCTTACATTCTCGTTGATCCAATACAAATAATTAATTATATAAAATATAATTAATGATAACATACATATCAAAAACAAAAATTAAGAGAAAGTAGACAAATTAATCGCTTTCCATAAATAAAAGATATAGCGCGCCATGTATTACTGTAACATATCTAAAATGATTCATATCCTGGTTCTTGGCTCGTCTTTGTTTCGATGACTGTGTAAATAACTCCCCCAACTTTAGTCACCCTCGACATTGCATGGCCCTTGGTTTATTTGTCAACGACAAATAATACCAACGTACCACCAAATCAAACTAAATTTACGTTCTATTGCAGAATTTTTGTTAAATGGACGTATTATATTGTAATTATCGGATTATTTGTATGAACTAATTGTAAAATACAATTTAAGGATCGTGTATGTTTGAAAAATGATAAAATTTATGTATAGTTTGGCATGTGATCTCGTTTTTTTATTATTGATAAGACCTAAAATATTTCTACATAAAAAAGGGAAAATAGCGGTCAACCCCGCCGATATGGAATTAAAAACAGATATATGGAAAAATCATATGGTAGTGAGACTTCATTCAACCAGAATATGCTAGTTCTGTTGTTTTTAACTATTTTGTAAACAATCATTTAAGAATTAAATTAGTATGTTTATCATTTATTTTATAAATGTCATTCTCTATATGCTCGCATTATCTGTCTGATTCTGATAACGGGACCTAAAAGAAATAGAATGAACTATTTCAATTATACGATCTACTAGCTGACGCAGCAAACGTTATTCTATCATATAAATTTAAATAAGTACCCTATGTCCTTCTATAAGGTTCAATCTATATCTATACCGAAAATTCATCAAAATTCGTTCAGCGATTTAGGCGTGAAAACGTAACAGATAGTTACTTTCGCATTTATAATATTAATATGGATTTTTATATATTTAGCAACATGTCCAAATGAAGTTACTGTTTTATTAATTAATTAAATAAAAAAATCCGTTGACAAAAGAATTAATTATATTTATATTCTTGAAAAGGATGTATGTGCCTGGCGATAACAAGGTGAAGTCATTGTTTTGCATTGCTTGTATGCATTTGACGTACTTATAGAAGCGATACGGTGGAAACAGTTAAAACAGTTTATGAGTCTTGTCTGGATGGATTATTTGCCCAACAAATTACAAAAATGACAAAAATATTTTCTGCATTTGAAAATATTTTATTTAAAAATAATGAAGTTGGATTTATAAAAATCTTTAACATTCTAGAATAGTCCATTCAGGTACATTGGTACCAATGTACAAAGTCTAGTCAATAAATTTAGATCTTGAAACACATCGAAGATGGTTTCAACGAGGAACCATTATAATTGTTGAACCCCAAGCAGTAATATTCTTCTTCCTTATACAGTTAAAATCCGACAAATTTACAATATCTACGTCAATTTTGTTCTGCCCGACTATACCATTGCTGCCAACTTTAGATAGTCAAAGAATGACTTTTTATTTAAAAAGAGATCGATCAAATGCTACATAAAAGCCATACGACTAAATATATATTTACAAAGAATACAAACATATCTGATAAAAAAAAATTAACTTCATCGTTCACTGAAAAATATTGTATCACTTTTAATGCATCCTGTAGGCCAGCTCGAAATTGATTCGAGTATGATAATTTGAGGCCGAAAGAGGGTAGAAAAAGAGGCACTAACGTACCTACCTAATTCCACATGATTTCAAAGTTAATTTAAAAATAAAAAGGTACGATAAATTGTTACCGAAATTAAATTTTTAAATAAAACATACAAACGAATGAAGTCATACCGACCGACCAACGCCTATATACCGAATGTATGTTAATATTCCGTTATGTATTATTTTTATTTTGAAAACTTAATTAGTCATTTAAAATCCTAACTTTATAACAAGCTTTCTATTACTTTCAAACTTCCTGTTGCATACAATGCTATCCCTAATCGATTATACCCCGATCCTCTGAGCAAAATTCGATCGCCGGCTCCCGAAGGATTAAACTCCTTTAAAATGTTGCTAATGATGTGCTTATTGCGTTTATTATTTCTGCACAGTGACGAAAGAAGAATAATATAATTCTATAATAGAATAAATAAAAACTTACCAAGTGGAATTGATGAGAAGAAAGAAGGCAACTACCGTGCACTGTTCAGCAACGTCAGAATGCGACTGAGTAGAGAAACTGACGCCAAATGTCGGAATGCCGCGTACACAACGACACGAGCCGGCGAACACCCGAGTTCGTGAGTAGGGGGTGGAGGCTCGCAACACGATATTGCAGTCGCTCGACTCGACATTTTAAGTAATGAGTCACTCAATAAAGCATTTATTGGTTAAGTCGAAAATAATAAACTCAATGACATCATGTACCAAATGTAAAAATAAATGTATTAGTTTAGTTTTACTTTAGGACTTATTTTAAAATTATCAGGATAGTTAGATGTAATGTCTAGATGGTGAAGATGACTAGCTATTAAAAAAAATTAGTCTGACTCTAAAGGGTTATGAAATAAATGGTAAACAAATACTTATCAGCGAAACTGTGACATTCTGAAAAAACGATTGCTGATGTTCTCGAATAAAAATAATGATAAATGCGTATGGGACAGTAAACTTTATGAATCAAAACGAAAGTTACAGAAATATGCAATAATTTTTTTATAGCTGGAGTTGAGCAAACAGGCCCAACCAGAAGTAGGTGGTCACCGCCGCCTATCAACCTTTGCAACACCAGAGCAGTTACTAACGAGCTGCCGGCCTCTAAGAAAGATTACTATTACGGCTATTTGAAATATTAATAATTGTGTACTATTCATTTTGTGTTATTAGTATCAAATAATTTATTGACATTTCTTATTATCCCACGCTGTGAGCACTCTATAAGACGTTAAGAGAGCTCATTACAAACCACAAATATCATCGGTAAAATAAATAATATTAACTAGGAGACATACAAGCAGTATATAATATAATAAAACATTTATAAAATTCCAGGATAATCAATGCTACTCCTGCTCTCATACCATACTCGAAGCCATGAATCATCGGCAACGATGGGTGCGGGGAGGGACAGTGAGTGCTTATGGCCACAAAAGACTTAAAGAGTAACAGAAGTTTCATAAAAAAATAAAGAAATCTGAAGCACGCGTACTTGATATTTATGAAGTGACAAAGATGCTGGTATCCAGATTTTGGACTGGCTCTGATTCCTGTAATATTTGACAAAGCAGTTAGACTTGACTCAGTGATAGTCGACTACGGAGTTAGCGATTTAACACAGCTTTAAGTAATTAATATACTTAAATTATAGCATAAAATAAAATTAGAATTAAATTATTTTATTATATTTATACTGCAAATATTAGTTATATTTTTCATACCATGAAAAGGCATGTACCTTTTCAATAATTAGGTTGCCTACACGACGTAAGTTTCCCGGGCTTAACTTCTATTACACTCATCTTTTGCGGTACAGCGGCACGTCATCTTTTGCGGGTTGCTATTAAATATTTAAAAACAAATAAAAAGGACCGTATTGGGGGTATTTTAGGTACAATATTAATTATTTTCCCTAAAACTTATCTATGGGGCCTTTCCTACGTACAGTTTCTGTAACATGGTATTGTAGGTACGTACTTATTTCATAATAATGATAAATAGATTGGAAAACTAAAATGTTTTGTTTTTGAAGATCGTAATAAACATATTTATAGTTTGCCCAAATATACATAATATATCCTCAGATAATTTCTTCGAAAACTAAATAAATACGCCATATAATAATAAGCAAGCAGAACTTTATCTTGTTTTTCATTTAACGTGGCAAACAAGAAAAACGCGCAACAAACACTTAATAATTTGACATTTTATATATAAAATATCATTAATTCTTGCCGTTAGATATACTCCTGTTTTTTTATTCATAACTCATGATAAAATACAATCAAAACTTAAGTTTTATTTTATATACTAGCTGTGCCCGCGACTCCGTCCGCGTGGAATAGTGACTATGCAGCATTTTTTGGATATATGAGATCAATTTAAATTGGAAATTCAACCTACTAAGTCCAGCCTAAGCTGAATCCTATTTCATATGATCGATTATATAAATCTGAGGTCAACTTAAATTGGTATATAAAATTTCCGAAACTTTTCGAAACAAAAACTATTATTTTATTCCTAAAGTAAAAATAGCCTCAGTTACTCCTTGATACATCAGCTATCTGCCAGTGAAAGTCCCGTCAAAATCGATGCAGCCATTTCAGAGATTAGCCGGAACAAATAGACAGACAGACAAAAATTGTAAAAAATGTAGTTTTGGTATATGTATCGTGTATACCTCTTAATGCACTTAGTAAAAAGCGGTTATTTTAATATTATAAACAGACCCTCCAATTTTATTTATTTGTATAGATTAAACTCGAAGTGATTTTTGGTGTTCGCCAATGTTCATCGACGATCTGTGTGTCTTGGAAAGTACCCTGGTAGACAATAGACACACGTCCCTCGGAAGACCAAATCCTTTATCTTTGGCGGGTTTTAATGGCACAATAAAGATGAAATGCCATGGAAGAGCACTGACGCCAACACATCATAAGGGATGAATTTCATTTATGTTCTATCTAACTCAACATATTGCTTTCAGAATATATTCGCCGAAACATTGAATATCTCTCAAGACGAGTAGCATTGAGCTGTTTGGCATGAAATTTGTAATTAATTATAAATAATGGTCTAGAAATACCGTTATATTATAACTGTATTTACTTACAGCAGTCGAATAATACGTACTAACTTTACATCGAGTCTTTTTCAAAACTGCATTATATACTCGGTATCCATAAATAGTTTTATTTATTTAATTGCTTATGCATATTTTATTTGTTAAGTTTCAGAAATAGTAGTGTAAAGCACGATATAAGGATAGATGACGGGAATGTCCGACCCTAGCCAGTAGTAGTCCAGGACTTGATTTTTCTTTTGCAAATCTCTTCCATCCGGAGATAAAGCCATTATTAAGACATTCTATTTTTTATCACCCATAATCTTTATCGATAATAACAGCCCATAGCGTCCCACTACTGGGCGTGGACACCCCCCCCCCCCCCCCCCCCCCGTCCAGAGGAAACGGAGACTGCCCTACCTATCTGCCCAACGCAGATTACACATTGCCAATAATGTCGGTGTGCAAGTTTCCTCGACCACACATGCTGTGCATGTATTCAATTTTAAACCAATCAAAATATTTAAAACATATTATTCTCTGGTTGAATTTGTTCATAGGATGGGTTCCCTGTTTACTTTGCAGTTGGACTAATAAAACCTGAGCAATTCAAACACGATTGAACCAATCTATCAAATTATCCATACCTAACCCACCACCATTTCTACGTGGTAGGGCCCCAAACCCGTCTGGATGGCGACCACCTTTGGTCTTAAGTATGCCGGCATAATAACCTTGTCTTCCGGCATTAGTGACCCAAGTTCCTGTACCCTTATGGGACAGCAGCGTGTTCGCGATGCCACTGGCGTTGCAAACACCCATAGGCGAGGATAACTGCTAAATTCTAAGCGAGCCGTCAGCCTGTCTGTTGTCCTACAGCAATAAAAAAACCTAAATTGTGACTTCCATGTCTCTATTAATAGTTAAATATGAATAAACAAATCCACGCCGGCGCTTTTATCATCATTCATGTTTCTGCGCTTTCAGCTCTATCGGTTGGGCCTGAAAGTAAGGGTTTCAATGAAAGATTATCGACCTGTAGCGGTTTTCTTGCTTTATTCTTTTAGTGGTCAAGAGTACGTGCCGCCTGATGAGGCAGACTTGTGCGAGCCACCGGTGGAATGCGGCGGCACGAACGTCGATTAATTTTTATATTGGCTCACTGAAAACCCTATACTAATCAATTTTGATTTCAAAGGGATGGGTTCGACAACTCGTCTGTGATTCTCTCCGCATTTCAAGTCTCTAGTTAAGAAAAAATATAAGGTATACTACAGACGGGAGATATTCTACTTATAGTATAAACTATTCTACCGGCACGCTATGCTGGCCGTTTTGACGTTTGTCCACTCATGAAGTTTCGTATTAATTAGTAATTACATATGAAGGAGCAAATTGCTGTTCTTTATTGTCAATAGCGACGTGCAGTTACTGACAATAAAGAACGGCAATTTGCTCCTTCATATATAATTACTACTAATTAATACGAAACTTCATGGAGTGGACAAACGTCAAAACGGCCATCATCGCGTGCCGGTAGCATATGACACCGTAGAGATTGCTTACGGGTTTGGTTCATGGATAATATGTATGTATTTCTAAAACAAAAGTATATATCATGTGTCTATTAGCAGTAAGCGCTTTGGTGCTTACTTTGGGACCAGAAGGCGCTGTGTCAATCGTCATATGGCTTTATTAAAAGGTAATAAATAAAAACACATAATTCCTGAAAATAAAGAAAATTTTATTAGTTAATTACTTTTTTTTTTAATTATATAATCGATTTATCTTTTTCGATTGTTCTTTTTTCTTTTCTATATAATTTGGGTTTATACACAAACTCGGCCATTTTATATAATGAACATGGCTTTTAGCTACTTTATATTACAAATAAAAAATAAGCAAATTATCATACTTTCGGACACAGATCTTGTTTCTATATATTTCGCTTCATTTAAAACAACCTATATCTGGTACGGGGGTAGCCAGTATTTTTTATGTTGTTGAGGAACAACAAACAGGCTGACGGCCCGCTTAACAGTAACCAGTTACCGTCGTGTGTGGATATTTGCGACGCTAGGGGCATCGCGAATACGCTGCTGTCCCATAAGGGTCCTAAGTATGCCGTAGCTAGGCTGCGTTGTTTTGTTTTATTGAAGGCACGGACGTCTTTATCAATGTTTTTTAATAGTATACAAAATGTGTGTTCTTAACATTCTAGGAACACAGTTTCTTTCTACACCACGGCATATACCTCAGGCTGGTGTTTTAAATAGTGAGACTACACACGAGATAGAAAACATCGTGAGGTCCTTGGACAACCGTGCCGAGTATATTGACCATTCTATATATCCCGAGCTCAGTGAGTGTGGTTGTATTTACGAAAAAAAATTATATTTCATACGAAGTGCACTGATTTTTCTTACTAATATCGAAAACTGGGGATACTTTGTGACTGCTTATCTAACTTTGGAACAACCCCACTTTTTGACAATCAACATGACGTATCATAAAATCTTTTTATCTTGAACGCATCCAATGATCCTTTAAAAAAAAAAACAAATTTCATAGAACATTTTGTATTAAACAAATATCATCAAGTCAAAGAATTTTTTAATCTGTGGCATATTGAAGAAGCAAGAAAAAACGAAAATTGAGTTTAAGTGCAAAATTTCTAATGGTATGAAAAATATAACTGTTGAGGGTTGCAGGTAGGTATACAGGGTTATTGGTAATTTGACGTATTTCCGTTAGGTTATAGGGGGTGACTATTTGCGATAATTTTATATACGCATAATGCAAAATTTAATCAATTTTGAGTTGTTTTTTAGCTTTTTTCAAATTAAGTTAATGTAACATCAAAAATTTATTTCAAAAAAGTATCATTTTAAATCTAATTTTTTTCTTCTGATATATAAAAACGGTTAAACAGTGGTCATTTATTAATATTAAAACAACAATTATCGCACCAAATGTTAAAATGCGAGACGAAAAACGATATTATTTCAATATTTTTTCCACTAAAATGCCTTACAAACAAAAAAAAAAGTTATGAAACTTGGTTTGCAAAATATTTTAAAAGCATCACTGTTAGCTCTCCAACAATGCATAACAACTAGGAACTTATTTCAAATAAATTGAAAGAAAAATTATCACAAAGGAAGCAGGCGGAAATTCCTATTCAAAATAAACTCAAGGTCGTTCTTTAAAATCTCAATAATTTTTAAATTAAAAACATTACCCAATATAAATAATAGAAAAAATACAAATTTATAATAAAATTTAGAACCAGTATCAGTCTAGTAGTAATAACAATTAATATTATGTAACAATAAAGACATTTTGTAATTTAGCTTAATAAAAGTTATTGTTCGAAGTGACTTCCCCTATTGCATACGCAAAGTCGCATTCTTTTTCTGAGTTGTGAATTAACTACCGAAGTACATAGTCAAATTATTTCGTAATCTAACGGGAATACGTCGAATTACCAAGAACCATGTATTTACCATAGGAAACGTCCTATGGTAAATTTTATGCTCAAATTGATGAACTAATTGTTTTTTGATAACTGTGTAGTAAACACTATTTTAGCCGTCGGTTTAGCATTTGACCTTGCAAAAAAATTTCTAACTAACCCGACTGGGCTATTTACATCGTTGTTTATTATTGGAATATCACGGGGTAACTTTGCGACGGTAGTATACACTAACATGATCTACAATCAATTATGTGATCGTTAATCACGATGATAAATATTATCCCGGCACAATAACAAGCGTCGATGGAGATGTATTTCTAATCAGTACCATGGTCAAAGGAAACAAGTTTTGTAAGTGGTCGGAGAAAAGACGAAATTTGGTACGAACGACAAATGCTGAAAGTAAACATTAATGCACCCAAAAGGGTAACGAAAAGAAGGCACTACGATGTGCCGGAAATAATGTATATATGAATGTTAGTTTTTTTTTCTCATCAACATTTAGTTGAATTACTTCCAGTGTAACTGGCAACTTTTTGGTTATTTTTTAAGTTGATATGCATGCCTATTGGTGGTAAGATTGGGCCAGCGTTAGTTTTACAAAGAAATATTGAGCATTTTTTGGTGTGTCACAAAGTAACCCCATGCATGATGAAACTTTGGTACAGATTTTGGGAGGTTATAAATACTAAAAGATATTAATTAAAATTTAGGTAAATATTTTTCTTTGAGTGGATACGCCAAATAATCTAGATTCTATATCTTTATTTCGATGTAAGTTGAGAAATAAAAATTTATCTTCGAAAATCTCAAAACTTGTCACAAAATATTCCCAGTTTACGGTAAACAAGTCATGCATACGAGAATCGAACCCGCTCATTTATAATAAGACCAGTTTAAATAATAAACCCAACGTCTCTGTATCAGAAAATATGATGATTTTCAAAAGAGATCCGTATAACCGATATTTCGTTTCGTTAATAAGTAAAATAATTTTTTTTTCTCATTATAAACCTATAAAAATGAAAACAAACGATAGATTCCTTTACACGGTAGGAAACGTGGTGGGTTCATGAAGGAGCGACCAGAAATATTCTACCTAATTATTTTTTCAACACTTAATAATACATCATTAAAATTTAAGATAAATAAGTCTAACTTCTGTTCCTAATACAATAAATGTTATACCTTTCGGCAACTAGATATTAGTGACGCGGCAGCCATTTTTAATCCACATAATTGGCGCCAATTAACAAAAACAAGAAATTAATATAAAAATTAAAATAAATTATTATTTAAATAGTCCTAATTTTTTTTATTGCTAGTGACGGCCCACATATAGTAAGCAGTTACCGTCGCCAATAATTTTTGGGACGCTAGGGGCACCGTAAACAAGCTAATGTCCTATACGAGTTTTTCTATCAGTATATATTTAATGGCTTCATATGTTTGGATATTTTGCCATTTTCAAGTTATTTGCCGTTTTTATTTCGGGAAATAGTGTATAATTAAATACTTATTGCGTACAGATTCTTTCATCTATCCACAACTAAATATATATTATATAAACTCATGTTCTATATAGAAAAAATGTAATAGAATACTAAAAATTACAGCTAAATTAAAATATTTCTGGTCATTTAAGTGAATTCGTAACTTAAATAAAAGTGCGCTTTAACGTATTCTAAAGTTCACGTATCAATCACTTTTGGCAATCATTTATTAATTATAACATTTTATGACAAAAAACTACCTAAGATGCTTTTACTGATGGGCGACTCCATTACTATTATTTACCAGACCTTGTTGTCAAAACATATTGTATAACAAAGATCGTGGCATTTTGAATATTTCAGAAAATTTACTTCCCCAAAGTAATAAGATGTTTTATTGCTGTAGGACAGCAGATAGCCCACTTTGAACTTAGTATTTACCGTCGCCTATGGATGTTTGCAACGCCAGTGGCACCGCGAACACGCCGCTGTCCCATAAAGGTACAGGAACTTGGGTCCCTAATGCCGGAACACAACAAAGTTATTATGGCGGCACACCTAAGTTGATCGCCACCCAGACGGGCTTGGGGTCCTACTACGTAGCTAGGGTTGTTTTGTCGCATTTTACGACAGGCCGACCATTTATGCCCTACCAAATATTTATCGCCCATCAATCAATTTGAATAATTAATTACCTAAACTAGCAACACAAAATACCACCTATACCTATTTTATTATTGCATATGAACCTAACTAATATGTGCAAATATATATTATTCATCTCTTCGGTGGAAGCCGTTTACAAATAAATGCTATCACACATCCCATTCATCCCTTCCTTCATTCAAACAAAATATTTTTAATTTAGCACCGGCATTATTAATTTTAATCAATCGTTTTAAAATACGTGAAATTATTATCACTTAGCCTTTGGAATTTCCACAATTTAATATTTGCTTAAAATTAAGATTGCCAATATAAATATCAATTGCAAAACTATGTATTGCTACTTCTTTTTTCAAATTGAAAAAAAAAAAGTATGTCTAAATCAAAAACCGCAATGCGTGGTGGTTGCGACTTATGCGAGTCGGAATTTCTATGAAACGGCAGTAAACGTTGCCGAGGGGCTACATGACGACCGCCCTGAGAACGTTGCTGACTTTGCAGTTGCAGATGGGGCAGCGCTTCGCCTTGGCCCACACCTTGACCGCGCACTTGTAGCAGCAGCAAATGTGCGCGATGCGGCCGTGCACGAACACGCCCGACTTCGGCTCCGCTATACACACAACACACAGATCCGATTCCATTCTCTCTTTTATTGAGTTCGATATAACCTTTTTCGTGTATTTAACGTCCGAGTCAATAGTTATCGATGGATCGCTTGTTGTCTTTGTTAGGGGTTTTATTTCGGAAATATTAGACGTATCAGACTCGGAGCCGGACTCGGAAAGTTTTCTACACTTAGCCCTACGTTCGGCGGGTTCAGCGCGTCGTTTTACCGACCTAGGTGTGTTTGGGGGGCAAGGGGCTTGGGTCTCGGGTCTTGATGGAATAGGAGCATGGGTCCGAGGACCGGAGGGCCCCTCACCCCCCTCCTCTGGATCATCCTGGCTATTGTTGGTCTCCACGCCGGAATCCTGGGACAGGGTGCGTGGGACATCACTACCTTGTATGCGGGTTTCGCGTTTTTTGCGTTTCGGTCTCGGGGGAAAGAAGTTCTTTCGGACCTGAAATTTATTTTCACAAATATTTAAATACAGATCTCATCTTTTTTGTTTCATCATCATTTTGTATAGTAAAAATGTAAACAACAAAGGAAAAACATTTCCATTTCCAAATAGTGACCAATACGATCTTAAACACCGTTGTCATTCAGTAGCAAGACTATATAACATCTTACCACCACTAATCCACATAAATTTTACATTATTTGTAAATAATATTAGTCTCAACTATTCTCAATTTAATTTTATAGTTATATAGTATAAAAGGTATCGTAATGGAATGCCATAACCAGAACAATGGTTCTTTGAAGCAGCCCGTTCTCGTTGCTTACGCTTTATACCTCGAGTTACACTACTGAGTGCAGCACAATTCTGTCAGATTTCTTTAATCTGGGATAGAAAACCGAATAATGCTTTTGCTGTCTATGAAGTAACAGAAAGTTATTCATTAGTATCCTTTTACGATACCTCTGGATGAAGTAGCCGTGTTATATCTGACCGAAATCAAACGGGCGATTGGCAATCACTCTTAGGTTAATAATTATACAGGGTGACTTTGACAAACCCGTCGAAATTCACACAGAAGAATCTTTAGTAAAAGTTATGAGAAACATGTATTTTAGTTTTGTATCACATAGTACAAAAATGTTGAGTAATCAGCATCAAGTCATTCAAGAACTCGCAATTTACATAATACGGCGCTAGAGTGTCAATGACCTCTCCATCTGACCTAGTAAAAGGCCGAGACGGCGGCATTGAACCGGGCGAGCGAATACGCACTACTCATTTACGCGGGTGTGACAGAGACAGGTAATAACAAGTTAACATACGCTGTTTGCACCATATGATTATTATGTACGATTGAATTAATTATCCTATATGAAATATTTTATGGTGAAAATTTTACATACCATTTTATTTTTTTTGCAAAAATGGGTTCCTTAAATGATGTTTAGTGCGTAAAAAAAATTTGGACGGATTTGTCAAAGTCACCCTGTATATCTATAATCTAGTCTATCTCAAATTGTTTGATTGTAGTTGAGGGAAATGAAGACAAATGAATGCAAAAATACCTTAAAACACTTTTGGCAATATCTGTAAAGCGGATTGTTGTTCTTGGCCTTGCACTGCACGCAGTGCCAGTAGTCGTGGAGGTCGATCTCACTGTCCGACTCGTACGAGTCGGTCTGCTCGCTGTCGGCCAACTGCAGCTCGCCATCGTCGCCCATCGACACTTCGATCACCTTTGTCGCTATCACGTCGTTCTGTAGTATTAAAAAACACACACACATTTTAAACTCGTATGCCGTTAAAGTAACTTCGGAGTAATGTATTCAGAAGAAAAAAAAACAATATTCTAGTAGGCGGAGTAATAATACGGACCCCTGCGACCGGCGGCGGTCCCACACAAATAAGATAAATTAACCATACCTTTTTTTTATTGCTGTAGGATAGCAGACAGGCTGACGGACCGCTTAGAATTTAGTAGTTACCGTCGCCTATGGGTGTTTTCAACGCCAGTGGCATCGCGAACACGCTGCTGTCCCATAAGGGTACAGGAACTTGGGTCACTAATACCGGAACACAAGGTTATTATGGCGGCATACTTAAGACCTAAGGTGGTAGCCATCCAGACGGGCTTGAGGCCCTACCACATAGCTAGGATGGGTTGTTTTGTCGGCTTTTACAACAGGCCGACCCCGGCCGCAAAGGTTAGTATTCTTTCTCCGCCCCTCATCATTCATCATCATTTCAGCCGGAAGACGCCCACTGCTGGACAAAGGCCTCCCCCAAAGATCTCCACGATGATCGGTCCTGCGCTGCCCTCATCCAACCTATCCCGGCGATCTTGACCAGATCATCGGTCCATCTTGTGGGGGGCCTACCAACACTGCGTCTTCCGGTACGCGGTCGCCATTCGAGGACTTTTCTGCCCCAATGGCCATCAGTCCTTCGAGCTATGTGCCCAGCCCACTGCCACTTCAGTTTTGCAATCATCCGGGCTATGTCGGTTACTTTGGTTCTCCTGCGAATCTCCTCATTTCTGATTCGATCTCGCAGGGAAACTCCGAGCATAGCCCTCTCCATTGCCCTCTGAGCGACCATGAGTTTTCTCATAAGGCCCATAGTTAGCGACCACGTCTGCGTTCCGTATGTCATCACTGGCAACACACATTGGTTAAAAACCTTCGTCTTGAGACACTGCGGTATTTGGGACGAAAAGATTTTACGGAGCTTCCCGAACGCTGCCCATCCGAGTTGGATTCGACGAGTGACCTCTTTCGCGAAATTGGACCTGCCTAACTGGATCGTTTGACCCAAGTAGACGTATTCGTCAACAATTTCGAAAGTACAGTTCCCAACTGTTACGGGGGTAGGTGCGACATGGACATTAGACATGATCTTCGTCTTGTCCATGTTCATTTTGAGACCTACTCCTTGGGAAGCTGTATTGAGGCCATCAAGCATATGGCTTAAGTCTTCCATGGTTTCAGCCATGATTACGATATCATCTGCGAATCTAAGGTGAGTGATGTACTCACCGTTAATGTTGATGCCGAGTCCGTTCCAGTCCAGAAGCTTGAAGACATCTTCCAACGCAGCAGTGAACAGCATCGGCGATATGACATCGCCTTGTCTGACTCCCCGCTGCAGTCGGATAGGCTTCGAGTTCTGATCCTGGAGACGGACTGACATGGTGGCGTTTTCATACAAACACTTCAACGCTTTGATGTATCGATAATCAATGTGGCACCTCTGGAGAGACTGAAGCACCGCCCAGGTCTCGATCGAATCAAAGGCTTTCTCATAGTCCACGAACGCCAAGCATAGTGGCTGGTTATACTCCTCCGTCTTCTGTATAACCTGCCGCAGCGTATGTATGTGGTCTATGGTGCTAAAACCTTTTCGGAATCCGGCTTGTTCGGGAGGCTGGAAGTCGTCAAATCTGCGCGTGAGACGATTCGTGATGACCCTTGAAAACAGCTTGTAAACATGGCTCAGAAGTGATATCGGTCTAAAGTTCTTCAAAAGGGTTTTGTCGCCCTTTTTGAAGAACAGCACCACTATACTTCCGTGCCAGGCCTGCGGCGTTTTGCCATCGAGGATGACGGAATTAAATAGCTTCTGGAGGATTTTAAGCACAGGAGTACCACCAGCTCTCAGAAGCTCGGCTGTAATTCCATCATCACCCGGCGCCTTGTTGTTTTTAAGCTGTTTAAGGGCCACACTAATCTCGTACAGACTGACGTCTGGGATATCTACGGTGTAGTGTCGGGTTAATTTGGCTCTTGGGTCTTTAGCCTTGTTGATAACAGGTGCCCGTGTGGTCGTGTATAGCTGTCCGTAGAACTTCTCGACTTCCCTCAAAAGTTCGGGTTTAGACGAAACGACCCTGCCGTCGTCGGTCTTCAGCTTCGTCAGTTGGCTCTGCCCAATAGACAAGTCTCGTACGAATACTTTAGAGCCCTTGTTACGCTCTATAGCCGCCTTTACACAGTCTGTGTTATGGCAGCGGATATCGCGAGTCAAGGACTTGGAGATCTGTCTATTTAGCTGCCTATACTGGGAAGCATCGTCCGGGGACTGAAGGGTCATTTGACGTCTCACATCCATCAATTTGAGAGTGGAATCTGAGATTTTTCCGGTTCTTTTTGAACGGCTGGCCTTGAAGAATTTAGACCCGGCCGTTTGAACAGCTTCCACGAACCTGTTATTATACTCGTCCACGTCAACGCAGTCACCGAGGCATTCGAAGCGGTTTTGCAATTCGAGTTGAAAGTTTACCGGGTTTTGGATCTGTATGGGTGCAGGTCGGAGCGTAGACTTCACCAGTCGAGACCTCTCCAATTTTGGATTGATATTCAATGTGCCTCTTACTAAGCGGTGATCACTCCCAGTTTTCACCGAATTGATCACAGAGACATCATTGAATATCTGTCTTTTGGTCGACATAATGAAGTCAATTTCATTTTTGGTGGCACCATCGGGACTAATCCAAGTCCATTTGCGTTGTTCTGGCTTCATGAAGAAGGAGTTCATCATATACAGGTCCTCCTTCTCCATGAAGTCGGCCAGCATCTGGCCTCGGGTGTTCCGATTTCCGAACCCAAATTGCCCCACTCTCAACTCATCGCCGCTACGTTTCCCCAATTTTGCGTTGAAGTCTCCCATGACAACGTTAAAGTGGGTTTTAGAAGTGTGGATGGCTGTTGAGATGTCCTCATACATAGCTTCCACCTCCTCGTCAGGATGTGTCGAAGTCGGAGCGTAAACCTGAATGACCTTCAACGAATACCGTTTGGTAATTTTGAGTATTAGGTACGCTACCCTAGTCGAAACACTCCCCACCTCAGTAACGTTGTTCACATGAGACTTGTGAACGAGAAACCCGACACCACCTTGGGACAGTTGGTCGCCCTCCCGGAAGTAGAGCAAATTTCCGGAATTTAGGATTATTGAGTCCTCTCCCTGTCTTCGGACTTCAGATAACCCCACAACATCCCATCGCAGTCTGCTCAAAACTTCCTCCAGTTCCTCCAACTTCTCGTTGGTCCGCAGTGTCTTGACATTGTATGTTGCCAGGGCCAAAGGTCGTCGTTCTTGGTAGCGAATCCGAACCCGGGGATTCTTCGCACCCCCTGCCCCGTCGCTTATGTGGCTGCTACCTTGACCACCACGAACGAGGCCGCCGGGGACTAGGGGCCGGGGCCTGTGTGTATCTGTCATTTTAGGGGGGGGTTTTTGCCATAATCGCCACGCTTGGCAGGCGGTTTGGCGATCGCAGTATTCGCAGTTGGTGATGCTCTCACGGAAAGATGCTGCTGCCCATCCTCCGTTCTTTCTATCCCTTAGTCGTCTCTTACGACACCCACGGGAGGAGATGGGGTGGTGCTATTCTGGTGCGACACCACACACCACACGCCCCTGCACGGATAAAAATACCTAGGTTAAAGGGTTCCAAGCTCGGCTGGAGGACAACCACACCTGTTCTATAATATACCTCTCCGAACAACAGCTTGTTAACGGTGCTCCTGGCGTCGCAAACATGCGTAAGCAAACAGTAACTGCTTACTATAAGGTGGACCATCAGCCTTTCTGCTGCTAATCATTATTACTTTTGCATTAAAAAAATATGCAACAAACAAAGCTTTAGCAAATTAGTTGTTGTTGTTATTATAATGTTGACTCACATCGCTGTGCGCAGAGGTGTCGTCGTCCACTGGTCCGTCATCCTCGGGCTCCGTCACAGGCTCGTACTCGACCTTCGAGTCGGTCTCTGACCACTCCGTGTCGGTCGTGTCTGCCACGAAATCTACAACACACAGCCACTTCAACATCACGCCTCTGGAGTTCAAACCTGAACCTGTTTCACCGATGAACCTTGCCAGACCATGTCACTGCAGCCTGCCTAATCTTAAGATTCTTTTTTATTATCATTTTTATATTTCGGTTTTTAATTTTTTTATTTTATTTTTGAAATCGTCTCTTTTTTAATGGAAAGTGATTTTTTTCCATAATCAACAGTCTTCTTTTAATTTTTTTCATTATACCATATATATAGCCTTTTTCTGTGCATATTTTTTTTTAAATCATCATCCACAAAAACAAACTATTACGATCAGCATGCACGAAATGGGACTGAACTCTGTGAATTCAAATAATTGTGTCTAGTAAAACTTAATTGTAAAACTGTCATCAGAAAGAACTTCAAATATGTCAGCTTATCCATTGCTAATTAAACAACAAGATTGTCACCAGTGATGTGCAAACAGATGTATGTCAATGTCATTGTGTGATGTCACTATAAAACTTAAACCATTGTTCATAACAATTCACAAATAATAAGGAATCGCCTTTGATTGCAACAAAATAATGACTTTATAAGGATAAAACAACATATTGCAGGTTTATTGTGTACGCAATTTTTTTTTATTGCTGACGAACCACTTAACAGTGAGCAGTTATCGTCGCCTATTGATATTTGCCACGCTAGGACCGCCGCGAACACGCTGCCGTCCCATAGGGGTGGGTACAGGAACCTAGGTCACTAATACCAGAACACAACACCTTGTGTATTATTTATTGACCAAGGGTGGTTTTCATTCAAACGGGCTCGGGGCCCTACCACGTAGTTTTTTTGGTTGTTTTGTCGCCTTTTACGACAGACAGACCACGGCCGCAGAGATTGGTATTTTTCCTCCGCCCCTGCACGGAGAAACACACATTCAGAAATTGCACATAAATCTATTTTAGACGTTTACTAAAATCGGCATATTTTACACATAACGGTAAATAAAATAACTAATATAATATATGTAGAAGGCCATGCTGATTATAATAATGACTAAGTCGTCTGTAAAATTATCGGTATCATAACAACTATTAAATGAATTCACACAATCTAGTCACATTACAAAATTACAATACATATACAAACACAAATCTGCAAAAAAACAACACAACATTAATTTAAAAACACTAATTATAGAGTATCACTTACCAACTTCGGGGTTGCAACTTATAAAAAAAATACATATAAACCAACTGTGTCATACATGCACGCACATGTCAGCAACGTGTATCTAAACGATTACTCACAGTAAACATGTTCTAACCATTTCCGAAACTCTTGATTGGCAGTCTTATTGTTTATGACTTAAAGACCTTTGAATCTCAGATCACATGTCAAAGCAACAAATTTTTATCTTCTCAACATAATCACTCATCATACAAGGCTCATTAAATTATAATTCTTATAATTAAACGAGGTCAATATATTTTAATCATATATGATGGCAACTGTCAAAAATAAAGAAAATTTATAAATATCTGTATAAAACGTGAACATAAACATTTTAAAATCTGTATGCCTTAAAATCTGTAGTCAGTTATTAGGAAAAATTAATTTAAAAAAGTTGCAACCCCAATTTTATTTTTTTACACTAATTACAACTACTATTGCAACTATTATATTACAACTTTAATATACTTAAAATAGCTATTTATCTTTTTATAACAATTTAAAACATAAATGATAGAACAAATCGTAAAGTCTATACAAAATAGCTAAAGAGATCAACAATTTATTGATTACTAAAATCTAGAGCTAAATTAATTGATCATCATCGGTGGGGGCGCGCAGGTGCTCCCCAAGCACCCCGCTGCCGCCCTGGCCCGCCGGAACCAGCCATACATACATATCTGACAATATTACCACAATATTAGTAAAAATTACTTTAAATGTACCAACGTCAAATATTGCACAATACAAAACTACCTATATTATTATTAAATAAATATAATATTTACATTTAAATGTTTTTAAAAATCAAATTTCGATAACAGAAATGAAACATAATTACACAATTATGCGTTTACAAGACTTCGCGGCTATTCACCTACCTCCATATAAAAATTCAACAAGGTTTACACTTGTTTTGCTAAGAATGTTAGAAACTTAATACAACTTTCAACAAATAACATGCGATTAGTCACAACACGAAAGAAAATAAATAACATTTAAATATTACGCTAATTTGGTACATGCATCAAGCTTTAGCTTAAGCTTATGCTAATATTTCTAGGCTCGGCAGACTAAAGCACATAAGTCAAAAAACCCTACTTTACAGGAACTAAAAAAAAACTATTTATAAAATCATAGTTTTATAAACTTTAAAATATTTTATTAGCTATATTAGTGTATTACAATACCTTATTACTAAGATAAATTATTTTAGTAGGAATATAATAGTTTAATATTTAGGTGACTTAAGTTATTAGGAACATTCTAGTAGCGTGACTTATGTGAAAAAGTTCAACAATTAAATTATAAATAAAAGTAAATAAAAAAAGCAATAATAATTTTAAAAATAAGTCAACTTGTTTACTTGTTGGTAGCACTTAAAATTCTTTTTCTTCTTCTGGTTCAGAATGTCTGGATCAGTATTTCGTACAGTTTCCAAAGTGGGAAGACTTAAATAAAATTGATGGAAAATATCGTATCAAAGGCAGCAGCGAAATCAAATCATTTTTTTTCTATTGATATGAGTAAAGGCTGAATAGATATTATAGGAATATTATCAGGAACTTCGGATCCTCTTCTTTTATAGTTAAAGTTTAAAAAAGGTGAATCTGTATCTAACGTATCTTTATAAGAAAGGATTCTTGTTCATATCGTAGCCACCTGTTATCCAGCCATTTAAACTGTCGTCCATCAGAGTCTTTATTCCTTCAAACTAAAGCACTTTTCAGTAGGGATGAAAAGTCATAAAAATCTGTACTTTTTGATTTCTACAACCTGAAACTTTTTACTGCTAGATCAGATCAACTGGAACCAAATATGGGGGTGAAATAGCTGCAATTCAGTTTTCTACTTTTTTTTTCAATAATGCCATGATCTGTATCCAACTTCCAGGTGGCTGTGGCCAGGAATTATAAACTTATGGTCTATTATTTTGATTGATCGATGTTTTTGCAGTGCCCAGCGAAACATACAATTGACATGAGAATTTCTATTCTGGCCACCGCATGTATCTGAGTAAAAAATAACATGTTTTGTAGTATCTGATATTGAAGTTTCTAAATGCTTGTAAATACAAGAGGCAATTTGGTTAGCTCCACGAGCTGCAATCGCCTCGTGCCACACATAGCACACAGCTTCACCAGTTTTGTTGTCTTGGATAGTATAGTTGAACGTTCACAACTGTCGCTTATAAAAGGCCACAGAAGAACTTAGCGCTGGTGTGGTAAGTCAAATGAGTACACCTGCAACATGTTATAATTTTTACACATATAAGTCAGCTCGTTTCATTTCATAGGCTTGATCAGCTAGGAATTTGTGTGCCATGTTGATTCATGAGATTGTTTCTAACTGATTCCTCTAGACACAACTGTATCTTAAACATGTCACAGGTGTAACAAGTATCGACACGCGGTTTTTTAAATGAAATTCCCAATTTATGAAATTCCTGGCTATAGATTTTGATTAAAGGTGGTTTATTACGATCCTGACAAAATAACTCGTACATTTTCTACATTGTTAAGTGAGATGGCAAGTATTTCTTCGACATACTCTTTGTGGTATAGTGACTTTCATATGATGGAAATGACATGATGTGTGTCTTAATTTCGAGGTGTTTCTCGTTTGAAATCTTATGTTTAGGAATAGTTTTTCCACGGTTATCATCGGTTTGAATGCCACCTATAGATGATCTCTTTTTCATGGCAACTGTGTTTATAAAATTGTCACTCTCGTCTAATGTTTTCATTAAACACCCTCGACAAACAGGTTTACGTTTACCATACACAGTATTATTAGTGTGCATGGTAAACGTAATATTTATAAGTATTCATTCTAAACTTTTGCTTTTCTGAATCATCAGTGCGTATTCTTTGCGTATATTTTTCTTCAATTTCCATTAAAGAGGCCATGTATGCAGATCTTTTTGAGTAAGAACCCATTTGCCAATATTCCTTAAATACGGCATGCCTGTCATTTGATGATAAACACTCTTTACACTTCATTCTACATAAAGGTAACTCTTTCAGAGTACGCTCTGGTATACCCTTTCCTTTCAGAGTTTTGTACCCCTGCCCAAAGTTACGCTTTAATTTTTTCTCTCTCTTTAACACATAATTCCCTAAACAAATGTCACTTTTGATGTTCTTAATAACATAAGTCAAACCTCTTAGCTCAAAAAACTTCACACTTAAGAGTATTCCTTATAACATAAGTCAAGTTATGTTTTTTTGTGCGTCAACCTATATTAGAATTGGATATTGTTGATAAGGTCCGCCACTTGAATACGCCATGAAATACTTTAGATTGACTTATGTGCTTTAGTCAGACTACGTGTAGAATAAAATGAAAGCCAATGATGCAATAAAAAATAAAACGAAAATTTTGACTTATGTGCTTTAGGTCTGCCGACCCTAGATTTATATTCATGGACACATGTAATTATTTGCAAAATATTTTAATCTATCTATGTAAATAAAATGAGAGATCTGCAGTTGTGCGCGCATCATTGCAAAACTGCTGGATAGATTTCATTTCTTAGACATTTAACCCTTACCTAAAAAAATATATTGCGATATCAACATAATATATAAAGTTATTAAAGTTTTAAGAAACATGTGTTTTCTTGCCGCGGAGAAGTGGGGGCATGCGTAAACTTCTCATATTTTTATCGATTTACTTATTTCTGTTATTCGACTAGCGAAGCGGGCCTTTGGGAGAGGTAGCTCTTTAAGATAGATTTATAGATATAAAGTACACTTCTGGCATATATCATTACATACTCATGTATCTAAACATCGCTAACAATATATGACTTCTGGCTATTCTTATTTATTTACTTGTCAGTTTTGTTTCAATGGTATTCCCCTGGGTTGTTTACGGAAATGATTAACAATAGGGTTATTAGAAATTCCCCCTTGATCTCATCGTGAGATCTTGTTAGAACATGTTTGTATGTATCGGAATTCTGTATATTAATAATTAAGGACAAATGCTAATGGGATGCAAAAGCACTTTTTGGTAGTTCACTCTGTTAAAGGAGTATTTAAATTTATTATACAACTTAGAAATATATGTTAACATATACAAAAACATTGTTGCATCAATATTTTTGGGATATTTTTCTTATCGAACTGATATTTTAATAGGCGACACTAGGGGTACAATACAAGCCCCTTGCTTCACCTGCTATGAACCAATTGATGGGTTTGGTAAAGATCTAAGAATATAGCGCCGGCCGCCAGGGTCGATTTCAACTGAACTGCTCTAGAGTATATAAATAAAAAATAAAACAAACAAATAGCAATATTTACATAATTCAACAAGCAGTATATTAAGGACAAAATAGAGAATAAAATAGTGATTCAATTTTTTCTATATTCATTGAAAATTACATAAATAACAAATAAGAAATAAGGTTATCTATACATTTGTTTGGAGACAGAGATATTTCGTAATGCGAATAGTATAGCTCAACCAAGTGCAAGCCTATTTATCGGCTGTGGCACTAAAAAGGTTAAAATGATAATTAAACGTATTATATATTGGATATATAATATTTTATACATTATAATAAGAAATCCTTTACACGTTTATGTAATAAAATATTTTATAATAAGTGGAGGTAAACTAAAATGTATTTTTAATTATGTCCAAAACAAATTCATTTCCTTATTACATCACTAATATGATAATTGTGCCTCATATTGTTTTACTGATTCTGATCAAGTCATTATCTTTCAGTTCAGAGAGACAAGTCCAAACCTGCATGGCTGCACTCAAGAACATGTTGACTCATGCCAACAGTGAATGACATGTGCAAACACAGACAAGTGGGTAGCTAATAAAAACAGCTATTAATGGAATTTTATTATACTAGGGTTGCGAACCATCCTGTTTTCCCAGGACATGTCCTAGTTTTTGTGATGTCCTGGGATGTCCTGGATAGTTTTTAAATAGCATCCAGTTTTTTAATATTCAAATACTTATTATTAAATTATATTTGTAACTAACTTGTTATACTCTCCGTGCAGAGGTGGAGTAAGAATAACCTCTGTGGCTGGGGTCGACCTATCGTAAAAGGCTACATAACCACTCTGGCTACGTGGTAGGGTCATAAGCCCCTCAGAATGGCTACTATCCTTGGTTTATAAGTATGCCGCCATCATAATCTTGTGTATGTCTATGCGACGACAGCGTGTTCGCGGTGCCCCTAGCGTCGCAAACATACATAGACGACAGTAACTGCTTACTATTAAGTGGGCCGTCTGCTGTTCCGCAACAGTAAAAAAAACTAATTCTAACTAAACCTACTTATGTATTGTAACTCTATTACTGCGTCCTGTTTTTAAACTAAATTGTCCTGGTCTTTCCAACATCATATCCTAGTTTTCTAAATTTGGTGTTGGTAACCCTAGATTATACACAACTAGAAAATTTAACTTTAGACTGTTTACCTTGATTTTAATAGAAAACTTATTCCAATAGGTAGGTACAGTTTTGCATTGAATTGAACTATCACAGCATTATGATGTGATGACTCCTTATTGAAGGACCATAATAACAAATTGTAATAAATTACGGAAAAACTAAAAATAGTAATGAAAATAAACATATACTTATATATATATATTATTACAGACTAACTAATTATATTTTTTAATTCTACATGCAAACTAATAATATTGATATAGAAAACTGTATAAAAAACATGCAATATAATTTTTTTTAATTAAAGTTATTAGTGCATTATATATCTAGTTTAAAAAATCAAAAAATTCACAAAGTCAACCATTACAGATTAACTTTTTGATTACTTTAGTTTACATAACTATTATATAATATAAACTAAATTCTTTTATATAGAACAAAGGTGATTTTACCACATCCTAAAATGCTGGAGTAACATTTCAAAACTAGAAATATATTGCAGAATTATTTCTAAAGTATAAAAATCGTTGACTAACCACAAAAATAAAGACCAAAAAGTTTCTTTTACCTGTTTCTTTGCCTTGAATACTGTAGATAGTTTCCGTTGAAGAACGTCTGCTCCATGAATGTTCTGGGCAAAAATAACTGTGTGTTTATCTTAAGGTATTCACAGTGCCCTCAGCAGTGCAAACATCCATATGCTACAGGAGCTATTAAGTGCTATTAAGTGAGCCATTAGACTGCCTGCTGCTCCTCAGCAGTAAAAGAGGCCTTAGAAGATTGCATTACTATTTGAAATTAAAAAATTTATCAGGTGAACTTTTCACACACAGGCATTCAGAAGAAATATTGAGATGATATACATATATGCCCAAATGAGAATAAACTACACCATACCAATATTTTGGATTTCATGGGGATAAACTCAATGACATAACCATAGCAGAACAACCACTGGGCCAGCTGTGTTGTTGACTTGCATTGGAATTATAACATGGTTTACAATCATTATGAATGCTTTTATAAAATAGATAAGACTGATGATTATAATACTAAAATGCAACTGGGATATAAAACAGCAGAAAAAAACTATAAGCAAACATCTATGGTTATTATATTTATGGATTGCATAGCATTTGAGGTCATTTGACAGGTTTAATCAATTTAATTTGTGACATACAAGCAATCTTAAAAAATATATGACATATTCAACAATTTTCCATCCTAATTACAGCCCAATGAGGGTCATTCCATAAGGGTACAAGGGTATTGAAATGATTAACAGAAAACATATAACAATTATGTATTACCTATATATAATATTTTTTTCTAAATATTTGAACTTCAAATCACTCTGCTAGAAAGTTCATTCAATGTTATGCTAACTTAGTAAAGGATGCCTTTCAAGCATCAATATGCATGCATATGTAACTCTGACCATATTGTAAAACATGATTATCATTCTCTAAACAAAAACAAATTTTACTAATTACTTTTAACACTTTTAGTGCTGGAAAAAAATGATGCTTAGGCAAAGATAACGGTAATTTTACGATTTTCCTAGGATTTGGAAAAAGGCTCATAAAAACCAAACAAAACGCAATATTTACATAATTAAAAGGACAAAACAGAGAAAAAAAAACGGAATATATTTTTTCTATATTAATGAAAATTATATAAATAACAAAAGTATAAGTTATAAAAAAATGAGTTTTCATATTTTAAAATATAATTGCACCTAGCCAAAGTACTTTAGAAGTCATATGTTGCTAATTAGCGGCACTTGTTGTATTTCAACATCTTAAATGCTCTCGTAATTAAATGAGATTATTTGTATAGTATTATAAATTTGTTTGGAGACCGAGATATTTCGTAATGTGTATAGTAAAGCGCAGCAAAGTACTACAAGTCGATTAATCAGCTGGCACTTTTGGCCAGTGGATATATCTGCTCCCAGCACTAAAAGGGTTAAATTAGCTATCTCACTTCCCACCAACCAAAATTTGATAATTACTTATTATATTTATCTACATAGATAAAAAAAACAACGAAAAATATTAACGACCATTTTATAACCTCATCTAATTAATTTATGAATGGTAGCGACATAACGTACTATAAAGAAGTACTACACATTCCTGGCCAAGGCCACCACTTGGACAAAAAACAAAGTATATGTATAAATACGTATGGCGGAAAACAACAGTCACTCCACTTTATCATGAGATTCCAACCACAAACACATAATTATTACATATAATAAACTAACCTGAGTTATAAATAGTAGTTGCATCCATTACTTCAATATGTAAATTAGAAAATAATTTTGTTGCACAATATGGAACGAACAAGTTTTGATAGGTACGGTACTTAAGAAAATATAGCGCCCACAGACAGTTCAGCGAAAACGACAGAAGACGCAGCTCTCAGTGGCTCTCACCACAGTGTTGCCATTGCCATTAGTGCAATCTAATCAGTGTTGCCAGATGGCCATGTGAATTTTTCCCCAACTTTTTTCGAAATTCCCCGAAAATAAGCTTTTTGGAAAAAAAATCCCCAGAACAGTTTTTACTTATTTTAAAAAGAGAAATAAAAAAGCAAAGGTAGATAGATAGATAATTCTTTATTGTTTACCTCATTTTTAGAGTTAATTCAGATATAAAATAAAATAAATAAATAAATACATACATACATATAATCTCTGCCTACCCCTACGGGAAAGAGGTGTCATTATATGTATGTATGTAAAATAAAATGCCGCATAAACTCAAGTGACAGATGTACAAAACAGCCACTAAACCTGCTCTGCTATTTTTTCCTGCAGGAGGCGGCAGAGCAGAAAGCCAGACAGACAATGAAACGACTGATATGGCTCAACCAAACCCTAGTTAGTTTACTCGTCTTATTTAAACAGCACCAATACTCAATTAGTTAGTGCATTCCAGTGAATTAAGATTGTACCACCACCCATCGGCCAACATCAATACCCAGTCACACAATAATCAAATCACAAAAGAAAATAATGCAATGCAAACGTAGTTTTTAATTTGCCTCCACCAACTTCATCTTTACTTGTAACTTTTTGATAGGACATGGTATATCTTTATTTTATAAACATATGATGGACATCATCATGAACAGGACGATCTGTTTCATAAAAATAAAATGTTAATGTACTGAGTAAGTAGCTATATATAAATAATCGTAGTATGTCTAAACAGGGACACTATTATTTTTTGAAATATTCTAAAGTCCAATAATTATGATATTAATGATTACTTATGTTTTATTCCGAGTAAAGTTTCTATAATAATAACCTGGTACTCAACAGAACATATCTCATCATCATTATCTTCATCATCAGCCTATTGAAGTCCAATGCTGTACATAGGCCTCTGCCAAAGCATGCCACTGAGCCCGATCTTCGTCTCTTTCATCCACTTCCTGCCAGCTGCCTTTCGAAGAACATATGTACCTACTTATGGTAAAATACGATACTAATACCTACGATAATATTATGTAAACATTGTTTACTAACCTGAAAATAGCGCTTCGTCTTCACATTCTTTTCGGAATGTTCTGACTTCTGACATATGACTTGTTAGATTTTGACATTTTGCTTGCGTTTTAAACAATTCGTAAGAAGAAATCTTGGAAAATTAAATGAACAACACGACAACGACACGACATCAAAATCAACTAACAACAAGAAACAATATCAAACCATTACCAACCCAACACGAACGAAATAACGAAACTCATAGGCACTCTCGGCTCGGCTCTTGCTATCGCATCGGCAATCGTCAATCGGCAACATGAGTAAAAAGAAAAAGACAGAGGTGGCATATTAACGAACGAACGAATGAATTGAATGACTAATGAACGATTGAATTGAAGTTTACGTATAAATAAACATAGTATAATTAATTAAAAGATAAAAATATATCGTATCTCCAAAATTTCTCCCAATTTAATTTTTTCCCCCGTAGGTCCCCCCAAATAATGTACAATATTTTAATTAATAATTTAATAGAAACTAGTTACAATAAAATTTATAGTCATTAATTGAACCCGATTGAAACAAGTACAACTATCAAGTTCAAACATGGCTAGGCAATCAACTGAACCCAGAAGACTGAGGTTGGAAATTGATAGATAATACTCTGGAACCGATTAAAGCTTTACTCCCACCTGTTCCAGAAAAACTCCTCAAAACTATTTTTTGCAATTGTAAAAAAGGTTGTAGTGCCAAATGTGGCTGTAAAAAAGGCGGGTTGCTGTGTTTTCCAGCGTGTACCAATTGCCAAGGTCAGTCTTGCTCAAATGTCCAGTTGAGTACAATAGAGGAAGATTCCTGTGATTTTAATGAAGAGACCAATGACTCAGCCACATTTGAACAATTTATGAACATCCAGCAAGAGGAAGAAGAAGAAATCGAAGAAGACATGACTGTTGAAGTAGACTTTCAAGAGTATGAATCTGATTAAAATATCTAAAAAAATCAAAATAATATTTAACCCAATAATTAATAGCAATATCAATAATAAAGTAATATCTAGAACTTGACGGGTATTATTCCCTTAAATTATCCTAAAATTGTCATGATATGTTAGTGGAGTAGGCCTACAGGGGAAACCACGGTAAATAAAACGCGCCAAGTACACTACCTCACAGGTGGCGTAGAAATGTGTGCATATCATGTATAGTGTGACTCTTAGAATCGCGCATCTCACGAATGGTAACTCTTAGGAAAAATATCATTAAGATCATTTTTGTAGAGAATTTTAAGATCTACAACTTTGGTTTGAAGTTTTTTTTGATAAAACTTACCGTTTTCGAAAAAAATCCAAAAAAAACCTCAAATGTTGACCTTTGACCCCGAATAACTTTTGAAGCACACATAGGATCGATGAGGACTTTTAAAACTTTATTTGTAATGGTAAACCCTAGCTCTTCACCAAAATTTGGCTTTCAGGGAATTTTTGTTATTTGACCACTATTTTTATGTCTAAATTGACCGGACTATTCCGACATTTTCGTATCCACTTCGCACGATCTTTGGTATTCCTGGTAGTGAGTCTATTGGTTCATTTTTGTGTTTCACGACTAGACGTTTCTTTCCTTTGTAAGTAGCTCGTTACCGAAAATCGAGAGCCTGCTAGTTAGGGCAGCACTATTGCAGTTTATTTATCCATCTATCATGACACATCCATCGTAGTAATCATATTTGTAACACGCAGTTTTTGCTGGTGCCAGTCTAGCACCAGCCACGTTTCTCACCCGTACAAAAGTCTTGGCATGACGGTGCTTTCACAGACCTATCCTTACAACTTAACTGCCATCTTGAGGACACAAATGACACTAGTCATCTCAAGCATCACCAGTCATCTTTTTCCATGCAGGGGCGGAGAAAGAATATTAACCTCTGCGGCCGGGGTCGACCTATCGTAAAAAGCGACAAAAAACCGATCCTAGCCACGTAGTAGGGCCCCAAGCCCGTCTGGATGGCGACCACCTTTGGTCTTAAGTATGCCGCCATAGTAACTTTGTGTTGTGTTCCAACATTAGTGATCCAAGGTCCTGTACCTTTATGGGGCAGCAGCGTGTTCGCTATGCCATTGGCATTGCAAACACCCATATGCGACGGTAACTGCTAAATTCTAAGCGGGCTGTCAGCTTGTCTGCTTTCCGACAGCAATAAAAATAAAAAGCAATTTGACCTACGCGGCAATAATTTATGCTTTACTTTTACGTCGCATTCAATGTAATCAAGCATCATTGTTTTAAATAGAAATCAATACGAAAATGTATTATGTCATCTAAAAAGGTTTATTAAAATCAAATAAATTCCGAAAATAGCTATATAAATAGTATCTAAAGTACTTATACTTTAGATACTATTTATATATTTATCTGTCAGTAGACAGATGTAGCTAAAAATAGCTAAATTAGTTTTAGTAACTAAATGAGATTAGTTGGTGGCCAAAATTACTAGAAAATTGGCAACTACGAAGTATCTAAAATGGCAACACTGGACTCACGCAAACTTCTGTCAGGGATTCTTTGGCGGGAATTTGAAACGAAAGGGCGTAAAACTTGAATCTTTTTGAAAAGAATATTCATAATATTGTATATATTTGTGTTTAAGTGTTTTTATTTGTCTGTAAATAACTAATATTTAGTGGAGTGTTTAAAAATGGTGGGTAACGAGAGCGGGGGTGGCGATCCCCTCGCCCCCGCCACAAAACGGAGCAGGACAGTGGACAGTGGTGGAAGCGGTGAGGACAATCTTTACTTACCATATCACAAACCTGATTACAAGAGACTCTATCCGGAAAACTCGGTTTCCACGGAATTCAATGTATTCGTCGAATCTAGTAATACGAACGAAAGACTAGGCAACAAAAGCCCAATTTATTTGAACCACATATTTACAAATGGAATCAAAGGTTGGTAGTAAGATTGAGGTGGTATTTAAACAATTTAACACGGCCAACAACTTTATTAATAACACGGCTTTTTTGGAAAAAAATGGCATGCGAGCTTTCATCCCCGCAGCTCATATAGAAAAAACAGGAATTATTCGATTTGTTCCAGTAAACATTTCTAACAAGGATTTGTACTCCAAGCTATCGTCGATATATGAAATAATTTCAGTTAGACGTTTTTCGAAAAAAGTAGGACAAGAACGAGTGCCTTTACAAACTGTGAGCATTACGTTTCTGTCAAATTCATTGCCTGACAATGTTCAATATGACCTATTCTCGTACAGGGTATTCGATTATATTCCCCCTCTGCAGCAATGTTATAGATGTTTTAAGTTTAATCACTCGGCCAAGATCTGCAGCGACAAACAGCGCTGCAGTTGTTGTGCCGGTGATCATCACTACAAAGAATGCGAGAAACCAAACAAGCTTTGTTGTGTAAATTGCAGCGGGCCACATATGGCTATTTCAAGGACTTGTCCAATAAAAATGCAAAAAATGATGGAGAAAAAGAGTAAAATTACTTACTCTTCTATTGTAAATACCAAAAACGCTGTGGTCTTTCCCCCGTTAAAAACTACTCAGCAAACTGTACAAAATGTAAATTTGAATGTAAATAAGCCTTTAAATAACACTGTAAATAAGACACAGAACCAAATGAAAGTCACTTCTGATGCTGATGTTAAAACTCCGCTATTAGGTAATAATGATCTAACTATGGCTATTGTTCGTACATTGATCCAATTGGCTAATAATGTTGATGACACTCCCATTACTACCACAACAATTGAGATGCTTTTTAAAAATTTATCATAAATGGATTCCAGTTCTTCTCATAATTCACAGTTAAGAATCGCTCTTCATAATATTCAAAGTGTTAAAAACAAAAAAAAAATTATTATTAAATTTTTAAAAGAAAATAATATAGATATCTGCCTACTGAATGAAACATGGCATAAAGAAAATCAAACTTTTAACATTCCTGGTTACAATATATTTTATAAAATTGCGAAAAATGAACACGGATGTGTAGCCATTCTGATAAAATCGTTTTTTAAGTGTAAATTATTACAAACTGCTTTTTATGAGGACATTCAAGCAATTGCTTTATCGCTGTCTGTTGAAAGTGATAATATGTCAATTTTATGTGTCTTTTGTCCTCCTACTGGAGGCCTTATAGGTATTAATAATTTACGGAAGTTAATAAATGATCTACCTAAACCCATTTTTGTAGCTGGAGACTTTAATGCTCACCACATAGCTTTCGGCTGCGTTTCCACTAAGGGTCGTGGCCAATAATTGTTCGACATGATTGACGAGTGTAATTTATGTATATTAAATGATGGCAGCTTTACAACTCTTAATTATCCTAATCGCAATCCTTCTGCTATAGACGTAAGTTTAATCAGTCCTTGTATTGCCCCTCTTTGTGAGTAGTCAGTACATGATGACAAAATGGGAAGTTATCATTTCCCAACTATAACAGACATAACACTCTCAATAGACAGATATCAAACAAACCCCCCTGTTGACAAGTTTTTATATAACAAGGCAGACTGGGTTTAAAAAATTATCAATTGATATCTTTAACGATTTGACTGTAGACAATGAGAACCCTTTGGAATCATATAATCAGTTTTGTATTCGTCTCAACACACTTAAGCAAGAACGCATACCTAAATTTACTAAAACTTCAACTTTTCGAGGTAAACCTCCGGCTCCCTGGTGGAATGATAAATGTGAACAGAGTGTTGTCAACTCTTATAAGGCTTGTGCTGCAAAGTGCTACAGAGCTAGTCCTACCATGGAAAATTACATACAATACAAAAAAAATCGATGCTATTAAAAAAAGGACTATTGCTGAGGAAAAAAAGAATGGCTGGCAAAGACTGCGACAATTTTAATAGAACTACACCAATAAGCGTTATTTGGAATTACATTAAAATGTTTAAAGGTATGAATAAAAGTAAAAACAAATCATACAACGATGAGTTTATCGCATCCTTTTTAGATAAGTTGTCGGAGGACAGCACAGTTACTTTCGACAATCTAGATGTATACTTTAATCTTAATAATAATAATGAGAAATCCAAGTTTCTGTTAGAACCTTTCTCAAGAAATGAATTCTTACTAAGCCTTCAATCACGTAAAAATACAAGCCCTGGTTTAGACGATTTTCCCTACATACTAATTAAAAACTTGGATTCAACTGTACAAGATATTTTATTAGATATATACAATGCAGTATGATCAAAACAAATAATTCCTCAGCCGTGGAAAACCCAGTGTGTGATTCCAGTTCTCAAACCAGATAAGTCCCCAGACTGTGCTGATTCATATCGGCCTATTTCCTTGTCATCATGCATTGGTAAAGTTTTTGAAAATATGGTAAAATGTCGCCTCGACTGGTTTGTTGAATCAAATAGCATTATTCCGCATATGCAGTATGGATTCAGATGAGGTAGGAGCTGTGCAGTCAGTTTCTTTTCCCTTATATCAGATCTGAAATATGCAAAAAATAGTAATGTTAGTGTTGCATGTGTTTTTTTGGATGTCAAAGGAGCATTTGATAATGTTCATCCTGGAATATTAGTTAAGGTGTTAACTACCTTGGGAATACCGGGGTTAATTGCCAAGTGGGTACATGAATTTCTAATTAACCGAACATTATATGTGAAACATAATAATATAATACATGGCCCAAGATCTGTGTCTAAAGGCACTATGCAAGGTGCAATTCTTTCACCTTTGCTATATAATTTGTATACTAGTGAGATTTGTAAATATGTAAATACAGATTTTGTAAATATTTTACAATTTGCTGATGACCTTGTACTATATTATTATAGTGTCAATAATGATGTAGACATAGCCATCCATAAAATTAATTATGCTCTTGAGGAACTACATTTGTTTTATCATTACAGATTACACCTACAAATTAATCCAACTAAAAGCAGTACTATGATTTTTAGTAAAGACTCTCCTTCTAATAATATTATATTCAATAATGAAGTAATTTCTCAAGTTAACCATCATAAATTTTTAGGCATAGTTATTGAGAATAACTTAACTTTTGAAAAACATATTAAATATATATCTCAAAATTCCACAAAAGGGCTAAATATTATGAGTTGTCTAGCGGGAGTACCTTGGGGGGCAGACCCAAGGATACTTTCAACGTTGTATAAAGCAATAGTTAGAAGCCATTTTGACTATAGTTGGTTAGCTTACTTAGATAGTAATTATGTACATAGACTAGACATTATTCAGAATAAGGCTTTGAGGGTGATTTCAGGAGCTTTCTGCTCAACTCCCATTAGAGCAATGGAGGTTGAAACAACAATCATGCCTCTTGCATTGAGAAGATTATTACTGGCAGAAAGACATAGTGTTAAGCTATTAGCTTCAAATAATCAACATATAATTAAATAAATAATACCTTGTAAATTAGACTGCCATGATCCTATGATTACAGGTGTCGATCGTCTCAATGGACAGGCTCCCAAAGTCTCTCGCATCCTGCTGGAAATGAGGAAGAAATTCCCTTCATTGTATACAATATCACCTTGGCCATGTTATTCACATCCATTCAGTTCTCTATTCCCTCAAATGTCAGTAATTAAGGCTTCCATCACCTCTAATCAGGATATGTTAGAATTTTAAGTGAAAATGAAGATTACTATAAACTTTATACAGATGGCAAAGGGAGAAAATTATGTTCGTAGTGCTGTTTATAACCCTCAAAATAAATTTGTTCAAAGCTTTGTTCTGAATAGTAATTGTAGTATATTTACTGCAGAGGCATATGCAGTTTTAGAAGCACTTAATTGCATTTACTAATAGTTACATAAGTTCTTGATTCTTACTGACTCTTTAAGTCTAATTAAAGCTCTGGAAAGCTTCAAAGTTCATTTTAAAACATCATATATGATTTTTAAAATAAGAGAAATGATTAACAATTATAGGAGAAAATGATTGGACATTTCTTTTATGTGGATACCATCACATAAAGGAATAACAGGCAATGAAATAGCTGATAAGGCTGCATATGATGGAATCAATGCGTTAGATGTGTCATTAATTGTAAAAATATTCCGGTTATTCCGCTATTAAACAAGATATACAAAAATTGTGGCAAGAATTTTGGAAGAAGGATCAGGAAGTCAAGAGGAAATGGTATGGAAGCATTCAACAAGACTTACCAGTTAAACCATGGTATAATAAGCTCAAGTCTCCCAGCCGTGATTTTATCACCACAATCAATCGTCTTCGTTTTGGCCACACTAAGACACCAGCACATCTGACCAGACTTGGAATTGTACATAATCATAAATGCAACAATTGTGGCGATATAGACCATTTGATTTTTTCCTGTCCGGCATACTCCTTGGATAGGTTAATCCTGGCTGAAGTTGAAGTGTTATCATCAGCTAACGACCCCTCCCGCCGCCTCAGTGAATTGTTAAAAAATGTGGACTGTTTTATACCAATCTTTATTTAAATTAAAAATACTTTCAAAGAACTTTAATATTGACATTACAAAAATCAATGGTGTTTCCAATGAGCAAATAAAGACTTGGTTTGAAGGTCTAGTAACCAGGCCATAAAATTCCAAAAAAAAAAAGTCTGTCAGCTGACATCTGTAACTGTCAATTAGTAAATTAGAATTCTACGTCAGGGGCATAGAGTTAGTATTGACTCCATGGTCAGGAGACATTAACTGATGCGTAATGATTTTACAAATCGATAAGATAAACATCAATCAATAATGCTACTCGATAATATAAATTTGTGGTGTATGATCCCGGGTCTGCATAAGTTAAACGACGGGTTAACATTTTAAAATAATTTATTTAAAATACCGCGAGGAAACATTTACAAGAAATTTAGACATTTTTACAAATTACGATCACGATCGCGCGCGGTCAGATGGCGAATTGGCGACTAGACTGCAGAGTATTGCGGCTGGGGGACAGACCCAGGTGAGGAGTACCGCAAAGGCGGTTCGCCACGCCTGGCACGCTTCGGCCATCTACCGGCTGCTATAAATTTTAAATTAAGAACTTTTAGACTAAAGTCTGTATTAATAAGAAAATCATTTCAAACACTTAACACACAATATTATTAAATAAATTCAGTAAGCAATATTATATTGATATATGGTATTGATGACAGTCAGGTTAAAATACTTATACTGTTGAAGATATCTAAATTCTAGATGATAGAATATCTAAGAGAAAAGATGGGGGAATCCGCCCAATTGCTGTGGGTAGCACTTTTCGTAGAATAGTTGCCAAAATCTGCTGTAAAAATATATATCCTAAATTGAATGCAGAATTCAAACCAATTCAATTAGGTTTCAGTTGCAAAGGCAGTTGTGAAGCTGCTGTCCACAGCCTCAGAGGGTTCATACAAAACTGTGACGATGCTGTAGTTCTCAAAGTTGATATCAAGAATGCATTTAATTCGGTCGACCGCCGTGCCCTGCTTAATCAGTGCTTAGACATGGTACCTGACATTTATCCCTTTATATGGCAATGTTACAATACGCCTACTTAACTCGTTTATATGGGCCATTTGATCGACTCTTCTGTTGGCTGTCAGCAAGGAGATCCCCTTGGGCCGGCCATTTTTAGTTTAGCCATTCATCCAATAATTTCAACCCTTACTTCAAAATTAAATATTTGGTATCTTGACGATGGGACTATTGCAGGCCATCCTACCACTGTTTTGAATGACCTAAAGTGTCTAATAAGCGAATTGGAAAAAATTGGTTTAAACATAAAATTTTCCAAATGCGAGCTTTTTTTTGTGACAAATTTACGACTCAGTCTAAAGCCGCTGTAGTTAATAATTTTAATAGCTTGGCCCCTAGTATTAAAGTAATAGACAAATACACACTGCGTCTTTTAGGAGCACCTATTTTGGAGGAGTCAATTCCAGTTTTCCTAGACGAACAAATGAGGAAATTTCAAAATTCTTATGATCGTTTAGAAAAAATTAATATTCATATGGCCTATCAAATTATAAAATTTTGTTTATTTGTACCAAAATTTACATACTTTTTAAGGTGTTCACCAATTTGGAAATTTATCAATAGTTTGGCCTCTTTTGACGCAGCCATCCTTAAAATTTTGACCCATACTTTTAATTGTTCAGTCACAGATAGGGCGTGGTGCCAAGCATCACTCCCTATTCGCTTCGGGGGTATAGGTATCAGGAAAGTTTCAGATGTTGCTCTTCCAGCCTTTTTATCATCCGTAAATAGCACTAGTCCATTTATTCGCCAAATTCTCTTCCCTTCTCTTGGTCATTTTGATTTTCCGTATTATAATGAAGCTTTAGAGGCCTGGAGAGAAGCTAGTGCCAATGGGGCCGTTCCAGTCAACCTATGTTTGCAGCGTCTTTGGGATGAGCCGCTTTGCCGTGTTGTCTTTGATAAGCTCGTTAACTCTAGTTCCGACGCGGCTGAGAGGGCCCGTCTTCTTGCTGCTGCAACTTGGGAATCTGGACTCTGGCTCCAAGCACTTCCATCTCCAAATTTAGGCACGCTTCTGGACAATACCACCTTCTCCTTTGCCATCAGTCTGCGACTAGGTTTGCCAACAAACCATCCACACTGCTGCCCTTGTGGATCTATGGTAGATCGTCTGGGTCACCATGGGCTTTCTTGCCAGCGGAGCGCTGGTCGTCTTTCGCGCCACGCAGCACTGAATGATGTTATTCGTCGGGCTTTTGTCTCCATCAACGTTCCGGCTATTTTAGAGCCGAATGGTATTGCTCGTGATGATGGCAGGAGACCCGACGGTTTAACATTAGTTCCATGGAAAGGTGGGAGGTGCTTGGTGTGGGACGCAACATGTGTTGACACACTGGCGGCCTCCTATTTACATGGAACATCAGTGACGGCTGGTGCGGCCGCGTCCAAAGCGCAAACGCGTAAGCGGCAAAAATATGTATCTTTAAGCCGTGACTACATATTTTTGCCGCTGGCGTTTGAAACGTTAGGCCCATGGGGAGATGATATGAAAAAGCTTTTCAGTTGTATATCATCCCGCCTTGTAGAACGCACAGGTGACCAGAGGGCTGGAGCTTATTTTGGCCAGCGGTTAAGCCTGGCTTTACAGCGGGGCAATGTCGCCAGCATTTTAGGCACTCTCCCTAAGGGCAGCAGCCTTGATGAGAATCTATTTTATATTTAAACTGTTCTTCTTTACTTTTTATGCTAGCCTAGTTATTTTTAAATTTTTTAAATTTATTGTATTAGTATAAAGTATTTGTATTTCAATGTTGTGTAAATAAAAACTGAATATCTAAATGTATAGTGCCGAAATAAATGTTTTTTTATTTGATTTATACACTTCAAATGCAAACCATTTCTTATGAATTCTTTGACTTTCTCCACAAATTAATTTATGATGTGTTAAAGTATGAAATTGCCATTGTATAGTATACTTAATACATACATTGAATTGACATAAAACCTTCGTGGTGTGAAAATTTCGAGTGAAACTTTTTATACAGGATGTTGCGTACTTAGCACAATCAATTTACCGCGAATATTTCTTAGTATCGAGTTGATCGTATCTAAGCAAATGCATTGCCACCCCTATCCTACGACGACGCTGCCATCTCTCGATTCGATACTTTTCAAAACATACGCTGCGGACGCGTCGCATCAATTTCCGTTGTTCTTTTCAATATTTCCATAAATTAACTAGCATAATCGAAAGTAGTTCGTGCCAGTGCTTCCTACAGCCATAATAGAAGAGCTCCAGCAGCACGAAGACAAGAGTTAAGTGGTAGTGCATTTGTATTACCGTAATTCTACTCCCGATACCGAACACAGGGTGACATTAACAAAACCGTACAAATTCACACAGAAGAATCTTTAGTAAAAGTTATGAGAAACATGTATTTTAGTTTAATACTTAGTACAAAAATGTTGAGTAATCAGCAACACAAAGTTATCTCAAGAACTCGCAATTTATACACAACACTACACTCGACAAGTGTCAATGACCTTTCCATCGGTACCGCATAATTCGCTACATTTGATTGATAAATACAGTACCTAACATAATGTCGAAATACAAAAATTTCAGTTAAAGGGCTCGTTTGTAATAAGTAAAAAAATACGTAAATCTTTAGTGATATGTACAATAATTAATAAAAAATCAATTACAGGTTAACTTACCACTACTGCTTTACACGTATTTTAATAAATGATCTAAATGCAGTCCGTTTGTCTCTAAGCAAAGTCTAGCTCGTTTTTGTACATTTTCTTTTAACTTTGTAAGAGAGACGCACATCTTGAAACGCTCGCACTATTTTAGTTTTTAAGTTCGCGAGGCTTTGTACCTCTTCCACATACACGTGTCTTTTAATTTCACCCCACAAATAAAAGTCCTATGGTGTTTAATCCAGTGATCGAGGCGGCCATGGGACGGGACCACCACGACCGACCCAACGATTATCGTATTCCGTATTAAGCTAGTCACAAACAATGGCAGCGTATGGTGGTGGGGCACCGTCGTGTTGGAAATAAAAATCCGTATAATAAAGAAGGGGCATGTCGTCCATGAACTACTTCACAACGCCACTCAACATATCTAGGTATGTGCTACCGGTTAGCCTGTCTTCAATGAAGTACGGCCCCAATATCTTATCACCAACAACGCCAGCCCACACATTTGCGCTAAAGCGAACTTGATGGTGGTTTTGTCCAACGATGTGTGGGTTGTGATATGACCACCAATGTTCGTTATGTTGGGTGTACAAATCCACACGAGTAAACAAGGCCTCGTCTGTCCACAAAATATTGGCACCGGGGTGTGCAATAAGCCACTCGCAGAATTGTCGACGAGGTAAGGAGTCTGTGTCTTGTAGGGCTTGGACTTTTTGATAATGGCAAGGGTACAAGCCAGCGGTGTTTAATAGCTTTCATACTGCGTATTGGCTAACTTGGAAGCGTTACGCTGCGGCCCGTGTGCTTGCTCGGGGATCCCGTTCAAAGAAGTCGAAGATTTGTTCTCCGATCTCTATTGCTAATCTTGGCCTTGCAGTACCCCTTGCGTGTGACGGGATTCTAAACTGTCCGTAGTCTAACAGTCTCTGGTTCGCGGATAAAATCGTTTGGCGGTTAGGCACCGATGGATTTAAACCTTGTCTTCGGAGTCGTGGTATACTTTCCGACTCGTATAAGTGTTGTGCACCATTTAGGCTTTCACCACTTTGAATGTAGCAATGCACCATTTCGTAATACTCGCGATTAGAAAACATTGCACTGTCGACGTCACGAGAGAACGAACGGTAAACACAAAGAATGCACCGACGCGACAAGTCGCCGCCGACTTATATTAATTAATTATTTAATCCTTTTACCGGCCGGCAGCCGAATTTCGCACACCGCGGCAGGCCTCAAGGCCACATACCGCTACGCTGCAACCGACATAGGGCTGCCAAACTAAAAAAAATATATCAGGGTATTTATAAATGTAGTAAAAACATAACTGTACTAGCTTCAATGCTTTGTTACAGTAGAAACCGAATGTTGACGAAACTACACTGTACACTCATTTTAAAGCCTATAATAAAGATTCATCTTTTTATGGTGGGCTAAAAGTCCCACCTGAAACGTTTAATAATTATATTGAGGAGTTAGAAAAAGTATTTTTAAATAATTTTGACAACGTCTTAATGAATCGGCCTGGTAGCATAATTTTATTTTTTTATTTTTGGTCTCGGGGATAAACCTCTCTTGGCGGGTTCCCCCGCCCCGGGGGGACCGAGGGATATGTGAGACTCTGGGAAAGATGTTTGAACATCCGACGACCCACTAAAAAACTTGGGTCACTAATGCCGGAACGTGGTTGCCATTCAGACGGGCTTGAGACCGTACCACGTAGCTAGGGTGGGTTGTTTTGTCACCTTTTACGACAGGCCAACCCCGGCCACAGAGGTTAGGATTCTTTCCGCGCCCCTGCACGGATAAAACTTAAACATATTTGATTGAATAATAAAAAATATGGTTGAATCGCAACATTCGTTTTATTACAATAATCATCATAGGTACAACCCTAGTGCATTCTTACGAAGACGCGTTGGCGCGTGTCCCGCACAGCGGGCAACACAGTCTCGACTCTTTGTTCCCGTACTTAAGGTACATTTCTTCTCGTTTACAATACCGAGGACGGCGGTCATTGCATCTGTGCGAGCGAGAACACATTATTAAGCGGGAGTGACAGAGACAGGTAATAACAGGTCAACGTATGAAATTTGCAACTTATGACTATTTTGTACGATTGAATTAGTGACTGCGCTGCCAAATATTTTCCTTGGGATGAAATATTTTACGGTGAAAATTTGACATTAAATTTTTTTTACAAAAATAGGTTCTATAAATGATGTTAAAAGTGTAAAAAAAATTTGGACGGTTTTGTCAGTCACCTTGTATATGATACCTATGAGGTTCTTCTTTTAAAAATTGCAACATTTGATTTTCGACTTTCAATTGCTTTTTTTTATTCAGCTTAAACCTGAAAGACAGACTTCTTCGAAAATCTAAGTTTATTTTTGAATACGAGTTCCAACGCGTAACTAAACAATGCTGCGATTGGAGAGGATACTGCTAATAACTGCGAACGCACCGTGCATTTTTTGTTTAAACACATTCATAACGGAAATTTCGACTTTAAGAATGATCTACAGGGAAGAACGCTCACGCAGATGAATAACGTTAAATTGATGGAGATGGTGGAAACCGATCCGAGTCAAACTACTCAGGAATAAGCGGTATTTTTTTTTTCTCGGTGAAAAACCCTCTTGACGGGTTATCCCGGCCCAGGGGCACTGAGAGATATGTGGGACTCCGGGAAATATGTTCGGCCACCCACTAAAAACCCCGCTGTTCTCCTATCGCCTACGCCTGGGCTCACGGGTATGTGGCTTGCCGATCTCGTGGCCCGGGCCGGTGCCGGTCCACCCTTTGAATCGGGGCAAGCCTTTTCCATAGTTTTGACACCAGGGGGTCAGGGTTTCGTCCTCTTAGCAGTCTCCTATACTGACTCAAGGAGTTAAGGGGGCCACGGAACAGCACGCGGCCCTCACTTTTGAGGCAATAGTGCGGCAATAGGGGCCGCTTCCTATGGCAGCCGGAGATTATTAGATGCCCTCCGGTGCCCACGATGTAGCCTGCGTTGGCGGGAGGGGAGTGTAATGGTCCACTCATGCTCCGTCACTTGACATCGCCAACATCTTTCAACACTGCCGTGGAGCTGTGTATGGGAGGCACTTAAATGCCGTTGGATGCCTTCGTACTTCCACCGCATAGTCTGGGTGTATTTGGAAGACCTTGCCATGATGGCGTTAATATTAACAATGAGAGGAGTTGAAATGAAAGATTCTAAATTTTTTGAAAATATTATTAGCAATAAATATTTTGTAATTATAGAAAAAAATCACATTTTTAAGCTTGTAGCTAGGTAGTATGATATTATATCACAAATATAAATTAATTAATGACTCTTTGTCAGATCAAAAATAATTCAGCTCATTGTAAATAAAAAACGGATAATAAAATATAAGAACGAATACTTACTTTACTTACGAATACTTAAATGAATGAACATGAATAATTAAAATAGACAACCCGTATATTGTAATCGATTCTAAGCAATTGATTTAAATAAATACGTATATATGTGATATCATTAGTTACTTCCTTTTCCTAGTGGCATGGTGTCGGCGTAAGGTGAGTTTAGTGGTTTATATTACAATTTAGTTGTTTTCGCTTAAAATTTCTCAATATATTACGTTTATATCGCGTATGTTTCTTATTAATAGAGTTAGTTTTATATCGGTGTATAAAATAAAGGTATTTGGATACTCGTGAGGTGTACGTATAACACGTGGATGTATTTGATTTCTGGGTGTGTTGAAGATTTATGAAGGAATATCTGAATTAATCTGGCTCCTAGTTAGTTTCACTTCCGTGTTTAATGCCGCATTCTTACTATTAAAGTGCAACTACGCTATTGTAGTAAAGTGCAAGAGGTTATGTTTTAGTATCAAGTAAAAGCCAATACAATATTTTGTTGTAGTTGCCGTATAAGCAACCACAATGCCGCAGAACGAATATATTGAGCGCCACCAAAAGCTTTACGGCAGGCGGCTTGATTATGAGGAAAGAAAGAGGAAACGCGAGGCCCGAGAGCCGCATAAGCGAGCTGAGAAGGCGCGTAAACTGCGGGGTATCAAAGCTAAGATCTACAACAAGGAGAGACGAAATGAGAAAATACAGATGAAAAAGAAGATCAAAGCTCACGAGGAGAAAAATGTAAAACAAAATACAGAGAAAGTAGCCGAAGGGGCTCTACCGGTATATCTTCTGGACAGAGATGTCCAGTCGCGCGCCAAAGTGCTGTCTAATATGATAAAGCAGAAACGCAAAGAGAAGGCCGGCAAATGGGATGTTCCAATACCTAAAGTCAGGGCACAAGCTGACGCGGAGGTGTTTAAAGTTCTGAAATCTGGCAAATCTAAGCGAAAAGCATGGAAACGGATGGTGACAAAAGTTACTTTTGTTGGAGAGAATTTCACACGAAAACCACCTAAATTTGAGAGATTCATAAGGCCAATGGCTTTAAGGTTTAAAAAGGCACATGTGACCCATCCCGAGTTAAAGGCTACTTTCTGTCTGCCAATAATTGGTGTGAAAAAGAACCCCAGTTCACAGATGTACACAAGTTTGGGAGTCATCACCAAGGGAACAGTTATTGAGGTCAACATTTCCGAGTTGGGTCTGGTGACTCAAGCGGGAAAAGTAGTGTGGGGAAAATATGCACAGGTCACTAATAATCCAGAGAACGATGGATGCATCAATGCTGTACTTCTTGTATAACCTTTTTTGATTGAATAAACCTGCTGTGATGTTATACTTGCATTTCATTTCCTAGCCATAGAATATTTTTAAGTTTGGTCTTCAACAAATTGTTTGTCATGCCTGACTGCCATACACGACATGCATCACTTAGGGATAGGGGATTGGGGAGGCCTGGAATTGGGAATGCTAAACATTTATGAATAATAAATTTGCACATGTTCTATGGTAATGGTAGCGAACAACAAGATCAACAGTGATCCTTTTTTGTTTCCAATTGATTTTTGCGCTGTGCTCATACAGCTGTGGTTCCTGCTAGATATTTTTTTCATCATCATCTCAACGTTCATCCTGGTCGCAACCCAAACTTCCGTTTCGGGGTTCGCTTTCTGACTTTTTCTTCTCCACTTCGCACGGTCTTCAGCATCCCTGGTAGTGAGCCCATTGGCACGCATATCACCCTTTACGACGTCAAGCCAGCCCTTTTTGGGTCTGCTAGATATTTTTTTATGACTAAATTATACAATCAGCATCTGACTGAAATAAATTTATTCAGGCTTTATTTTGAAAGGGCTTTTAATGTATTAAGTTTTGTGTATGTTTTGATAGGTAAGTCAAGATGCAGATTTTCGTCAAGACCCTAACGGGCAAGACCATCACTCTCGAGGTCGAGCCCTCAGATACCATAGAGAATGTGAAAGCCAAGATCCAGGACAAGGAAGGAATCCCTCCTGATCAGCAAAGGTACTTTAAAAGGGCATGATTATATTCACCAACTAAAAGATATTTACAATGCTTTTTCTTTTTCACATAATTAGTAATAGTAGCTTATTGGAGTGATATATTTTATACCTGAAATAAATTGATAATATTATGAGAAGATAATTTAGATATCCTTAAATAGAAAGATTTATTACGAGCTGGCATGGCCAAGCACTGAAGCAGAAGTTTAGGTTGAAAAAAGATTATATTTTAATGACACAAAATTCTCTTCTTAATATAATTAAGGAATTTTTACTTAGTATAATTAAATAATTACCTTGCAAATAATATTAACAATTGTAATAAAATTAAATATATTTTAATTTTTAGATGTGAAAAATTAATTAGATATTTGTGAATGTTTTTTAATTGGTTATTGTTATTTATTATCAGTAGATGCTGAATAAAATTTTATTATTAACAGATATTTTTTAGTGTATTTACATGCATTTGTTACCTTACCAGATTGATCTTCGCTGGTAAGCAGTTAGAAGATGGACGCACCCTCTCGGACTACAACATCCAGAAAGAGTCCACACTCCATCTAGTACTGCGGCTCCGTGGTGGCGCCAAGAAGCGCAAGAAGAAGAACTACTCCACACCCAAGAAGATCAAGCACAAGAAGAAGAAGGTCAAACTAGCCGTGCTTAGGTTCTACAAGGTAAAGGGGTTATATTATATACTACTTTTTAATCTATTGGTGGAAAATTTACTTTTGTTCTTGGTTCCCTTTGGAAGCTGTAGATTTTCCTTATCAGATTCTCAAAATCTCTGCTGCATTGAATCTTGATTGAAAATCGTTTCTCATTTCATTTACTGTTAGCTAAATTACACTATGTGAGGTGTGTAGTTACAAAAGCTGCTACAATTATTTTTAACAAAATGACTATATATAGCTAGAAAACACTAAACTATTTACATAGCTATCAACTTTTTTAATGCACAAATAAATGCCTCTATATTCTATATATTCCAATATTATATTCAAGCTTTTACTTAACATTTTGAATCAAATCCCATCAAGTCATTAAACATGGGTTTAGTTGAGTTTTCAAAAAATATTGTTATCGCGGGTTTTGCAACTACACTTCTCATGTATGGATGACCAATTATGAGATCAACATTTGCAACATGTACAAAATGGGCTCTAACGAGAACCATGCACAACAGGAAAATAAAATCAAAATAGGGAAACATTTCAAAGGATAAACAAAAGCTGTGCCTCAAGGAGTTGCAAACTTTCTACGCAAGTCCTTTGGTGGGAATCTGACACTGACACGTCGCGACCCGCACGTGTCAATGGCCAGCCGAGAATTTACAAGTCACCGCATGCGGCTGATTTGCACTCGGATACAGTTGCGCGTGCGCATACCTTTATACGCTATGAGCAAATTGGCTTGTTTACAATTTATATTTGTTTTATTGGAATTGTAAGAATTATGAACACGTTAAATATTTGTCATTTTATTTAAAAACTAAATTTGAAAATATTAGCAACTTGAAATTACTCAGCACATACCAATCTATTATTTTTGCAGTGGTTTTACTTCTATTCAACTCAAGCTAGTTTTACCTGATAAATATATAAGTAGCTCCAATTTATTTAAAGTGGCACTATACCTCTAGATTTCTTTTGTTTTACTCTGCTCATCCACTTGAAACAGGTAATGTCACATTACGTGTATGTACAAGGTTATTACCCCACAACATATCTCATGATACACAAATACTGTGTCAGGTGGACGAGAACGGCAAGATCCACCGGCTGCGGCGCGAGTGCACGGGCGAGCAGTGCGGCGCGGGCGTGTTCATGGCCGTCATGGAGGACCGCCACTACTGCGGCAAGTGCCACAGCACCATGGTCTTCAAGGACGACGACAAATAGGTTAACATAGAATAAGTCCGCCTCGTGACTGCTGTGTATGATGGATTTGTAATAAATCTTGACACAGTGTCAGAGCTACCTGTGCTTTTTATTTTCTACGAGGCATTGGTAAAATTGGCCTCTGTAACATCTCTAATTAGTTCTTGTAGGAATGAAGACATCTTGAGCTCTGCTCGTCGACGTTTCATATCCCTATTTTCTACAGTAATATAGACATTGTTATTAAAAGCCAATTAATTTATCCTTTGATGTAAGTTTGTTTTAAGTTGTTACATAGGCTAGTTTTACACTGAATGCTTTTCACCCCCTTTCCCAATTCCACCCTTCATTTTCAATCAGCAAACCGGCTGTAGGTAAGTTGCTTATATATTTTTTTACAATGAATGTGATCAGGTAAGGATTTATTTTCAGCTCCAGTGGATTCGTCGCTCTTTACAATTCAATAAAGTTTTGTGATCAATTTTTGGTTTTATTTATTCGCCCTTTATTAAAAAAAACCATTTAAATATATGCCCAGGTAGGAAGAATATAAAAATGGATCTTTTGAAAAGACTTGCCCGCTTCTGCACTTGTGGAGGTTGATTAGTTAACGTCGCCAAATAGGTTACTGTCCACAGGGATACCGGAAACCTGGGTCACTAATGCCAAAATAACCTGCAAGGTTATTGCGGCATCTTATCTTATTTTTGGGGCCGAGAAATATCTCGGACACTTCGACCCAATGGGATCTTTTGTGTTCCCCTAGATAGCAATCACTCCTCTCCAATCTCATTGAAGATTTGCTTCATGAGCCTAACAATGAGATATGGAGATAGGAGCCTGTAGTCTTCCGGTGTTGGATATCCTACCTCCAAAAGATTCATTCGCCTCCTGGCCAATGCATCGCATGTACATAGTAGGTGTTCCATGCGTTCTGTATGTTCCCCACACAACCTGCACATGGGTGTCGCGGTTAGACCCATCTTCATGAGCATGTTGTTGGTTCCAAAGTGCCCAGTAAAGGCTCCAAGCAAGTAGCGTATTTGCCCCCTGCTCATGTTCCAGATGGATCCTCGTGCTTTGTACGTGGATCCCAAAAAATTTTTGGAGTGTTCCAGACCGATTCTAGTCAGCCAGTGTTGTTGTTGACTGCGGTCTGCAAAATCCCTGAATGTGGCTTTCACGAGGCTGGTCGGAATGCCTACACACGGTTCCGGACCCATAAAATCATTAGTTGAGCCCTCTCTTGCCATTTCATTGCCACGAATTCCTTCCTTATTGCGGCATACTTATAAAAGCCAATGATGGTTTGATCCTTCCAGACTGGCTTGGGTTCATACATACTACGAAGTAGCCAAGGCGCTTTTGTTGCTCTTTACGACTGGCGGGTTCTTTATTTGGAACAACATCGATATAGGTATTTATTAGGACAAGTTAAATGAAACTCCATAGAATTCTTACGATTTATTGAATAGTACTGAGAATAGAATTTTCTAACAGATTTTGGCACAATGTCATTTTGTATGCGTAACCGTTCTGCACAACTGTGGGGGTTGATATCAACATTAATTAATAACAACGTAATGACGTTCATAGTAAATGAGTGACGCATACAAAATCACAACGTATTAAAGTCCCTTTACACTGATGTCCGTACCGGCTAATTGGAATTTGTGCTCGGCGGCTATCGCGCTCACGCCTTTCGAGGGTAGACACACATTAGACTAATAGGAATCTAATTTCCCCACCACACATACTAGATATACATAAATACTCTCAGATCATTTAAATATATACCTATATATTGGAATGAATTTATCTAAAGGGACAAATATATTTTTGCATTAATATGCTGGGATGCTTAACTATTTATATTATTTTAAACTCTCGGTCTGATTTGAATTCGAAACCAGCAAATTCCGAGTAAAAGATACATAAATCCAAATAACTAAATACATACATAATTTGACGTAATAATCCCTTAAAATTTAGCGACATTGATGTCAAAATATCATAAATATAATAATTCAACGGAAAACCTTTTTTAAAAACAATTATTACAGCACCTGTTTTTTTTTATATAAAAAAGAGATCACAATACAACTAAATTTTAACATAAATAAAAACTAAATCTTTTTCGGGATTGTGCCGCGATGTGGATGGAACCTCTAGATCTAAAAGAGCATTACTCGAAAACTTTATTTCTTCAATCAATCCAAATGAAACTGCATAAAGTATTGAAATGGAAACGAACATCTTCGCGAACGTGGAATATTATCTTCCCAAATAAGTAAAAATGTTTTTCACTAATAAGTTTTGAATAAAGGCGTCCCTTTTTTGATAAAGACAATGTCAAATTCTCAAAATTATCGAAAGCCTCTTCACATTGCGATTAAGTAATCATTTATAGAAAAAAAAAACATTTAGCTTTTTTTAAATAATTACAGATTTTACTTTAGATCCATAGATATAGAATACTAATGTATTCTATATCTATGCTTTAGATCCAGTTGACAGGTGTACTATAAAAATCATTATTTTAAATACTTAGGAAAATATTTTTCTTTACATAAAACAACATTTAGTTATTTGCATATATTTTTTAAATATAACATTAATTCAATATTTAACACTTATTGCTGCCTAGAAATATAACTTTGTAAATATAATTAGATAATAAATAATTTGTGATGATTTTGTATAATTCAACATTGTTTAGTTTCAAATATGTACTTCCTTATAACGCTTTCGTACATTTCATGGCAAACAATAAAGTAGAATTACCTTAAAATATCTATTACATATGTATTTTTATTATTTATTTAGCTTCATCGAAATATAATCTAAACTCTGACATACACTTATTTCTAAAAGATTGCCAAGTCTTTAACATGTTTCATAAAATAGTAAAACCTTATTACATATAATAATATACTTGGTTTATTTTTTTAATAAAAATGCGCAATAAAAGGGATATATAGAAAGATCGTAAGAGTTTTAAAGTAAACTTTAGTTCATAGCATCTTGTCGGGATTACATGCTGAAAGCACTGCGAGATTGAGTTACATGCTTACTTCGATCACAAATAGTACTATTATTGATCGAAGCATGCTTATGATTAAACTACCGGCACGCTATGATGGCTGTTTTGACGTTTGTCCACTCATTAAGTATCATATTAATTAGTAATTCAAATGTAAATAACATTTGAAGGAACAAATAATAATTGCTGTTCTTCATTGTCAATAGTGACGTGCAGTCACAATAAAGAACAGCAATTTGTTCTTAATTGTGACTAACTTCATGAGTAGGGACAAATGTCAAAACGGCCATCATATCGTGCCGGTAGAGTAGAAAGCAAAATTTTTGGACGTTACATGCAATAGATGCATTGCGTTTGGACCCTTCCCTTCCCTTCCGTGGGAGGGGAATCTTAGCGAAGTTGTGATGTCTAGCATGTGGTAATAGCATTATCGTTATCAACACGGTCAATGGGCTATATAAGAGGCCCCAAATAAACACTGGCTTAGAACATATGCTGGCATTAATCCGCTTTTTTAAAGCTTCCCGAAATAAAACCGTTCAAAAACTTGGCAATTGTTAATTTTACGTTTGGCGGCTCACCTACACCTCTACTTATATTAAAAATGCAATAACTTAGCTAAGAACGAAAAGTGTTACAATCAATTTGGTATAGCTGTATCGAGCGAGATGTGTACGTAAATGTTTTAAGTTTCTCCACATCGTAAATGTCTGACAAAATTAAATAAAGGAAAAAGCAATAAAATACATTTTAAGTTTCCGGATACATGTTTAAAGTAAATTCCTGTATTATAAAGAAAATAAATATTATCGTTCAACACCCAAACAAAAAAACATACCATTTTCATCAACCAAACCAGATGGTGTTTGGTTTGAAATTATCACAGAAGTATACATTTAAGACGTGAATGCACAAAGGTGATATGTTCAATATTTAATTTTTCGCGTCGAATGTATAATAATAACATTAAAAAAAATTATATTCATGTTAAAAAACATATGTTTTCATATTTCTTAGAGCCGAGTTTTCAGTAATTTAAACTTACAAACCGTGATTAGCCCAGTGGGCACTACCGAATCCTCTAGGCGGCCGAGGGAATCTCTTTATTGATTTTACTACGGCAAAGACTTTTCCTGGCATGTGTATGAAAAAAAAAAACACCCAAAATTTTTTTCGACGGTTCTTGATATGGTAGAGGGGAACATATATCTATACTGTCGGACTCACGGTGTCCTTCATGGTGTTCAAAGTGTTAAACTATTTATTAAATTGGATCTATTACGATTGGATTATGTAGTTGAATCGAATATTTAAATAGTTTAAAATCACCTTTCATCCAAACACATCTTAATATTTGTAAATTTAAAAACAATCGCAACAATGATATGATCGTTACGAAATAACATGGATAGTGATGTAAAAGCAATTATACTAACACAATATTATATTATTTGCATAGGACAAACTTTTAAGCAAATTTTTTTTTCATCTCTGGCCACAATAAATAGTTCGAATTAGAAAAAAATGGTTTATTGTCACCTGTTTCTTACGTGCTGTGCGTATTACACATATGTATATTACATAAACAAAGTTACTTAAGCACAACAGCAATGTACACAGATAATAAAAGTGGATATATGATAATTCGAATTATCCATCGCGGCCTTGACGCACAAATTTTATAACTACAATTTATCACAGTTGGAAATCTGTGAGGTTTTTAAAAACGCGTGAAAAAAAAAAAACATTAAGATAATGTCAAACAATTATCTTTTAGAAATGTTGATTTGTTTAAAAAATGGTTTACACCATTCTTGTCTTGCAATAAAAATAAATTTTTTTTCCTTTTGTATAATCCCTAATATACTAATTGACGATAAAGGTTTTATTACATTACATGCAAAATAATTTAAACTTTAGACAAATTAATCATATTCTTCTTTAAACCTCCTTACAGATCAAAATTTGGACCTTATTCTTAAAATCGTTCAATACTAGTATGTATTGGTAAGTGAACATTCAAATTTAATATTAGTTTCAGAAAAAATAATAATTTACATTACGCGAAAAGAAATCATCCGACAAATTAATTTTTTAAGTACATTGAACAAAATCTCATTTAATAGTGGTGTAATTTAAGTGCATTTTTTTTAATTTCTATATAGGATAAGTTACAATTAATCTATAGGTAATTCAGAAGCATGTCTTCATCGGATAGTTCCTTTTTGCTAAAATACAAATAATCCAAAATCAAACCTAAAATAATGAACTACGGTGTTACCGGTGCAATGATTGAGCGAAATTCTGAACTAAGGTCAATAAATCTAGGGTTAAAACTGGACCTCAGGGTGCAATTCACAGCTCGTTGTGTTCGCCCGCTTCTTGTTGCACTTTATCTAATGACGGTTTGATTATCTCAAGTAATTTGGCCAACGCCTGTTCTGTCTGAAAAGATTGATACAAAAAATAATTTTACTCGAATTATAATAAAAAAATCTATCAAATTATGAAATTTTAGGTGTAAGACTACGTTACTCTGTCAATTTTTTTTTATAAATGTATATAGAGACAGCCTGATACCTCAAAAATATGAATATATCAAATTTATTAGGACCACAAATGGAAGCAATAATCTTGGAGATGTAAGAAACAATATAGGGAATAGAAACTAAGAAAAATAAGGCAAGTGACAGACACACACACACACACACAATTTGCATGATTTTTAGTGATTCTTTATTCAATAAAAGGTGGTGTCACAAAAGGCATTGTCGTCAACCAATCGTGTGTCCTAGACTCGCCCACCCAGCCCCGGCCAGTAAGTAACTTTGCGCGGATCGTCAGCCCATCGCTCTGGGGCGCTCAACACGTTTGCTCATCGCTCGTCAGTCCTGCTTGATTGCCAGACGTGATTGGCCCACTGCTACTTCTGCTGCGTCTTTTGCGAGCTATGTCGGTCACTGTAGTTCTACTACGGATGTCCTCGATTAGAATCTTGTCCATAAGAGAAACATCTAACATAGCCTGCCCATGACCACGACTTTTCTTCTTACTGTCCTTATGGATGTCAATTCTACCGATTTGTCAAGGCGATTTGTTGGTGCGATCAGTACGTGCCGCGTGCGTACCTGTGCGAGATGCGCGATGGTGGAGTGGAGGGCGTCCCTCCAGGCCCTCAGCTCGCCCCTCTGGCGCACCGAATGCTGCTCCACGAGGCGGGACCACGCCGACATTTGCGACGAACTCACCGAATTCATCCTGACACCACATGACACATTAATAACAATAAAACATACTGGCACAATATCACAGCGCCATCTAGCCCGAAACTAAGCAGTAGATCCCTCGTGATATGGGTACTAGACAACTACTAATGTACTTTTATAACTAAATTCAAGTTATATAACTATTTATAGAGTGCTCTAGCTTAGTGGTATGAATCTCACGATAGCGTCCATGAATTAGGCAATTTTTGCGTTTTTGCCCTAATGTATAAATTGCCACGTACTGATGGCAAATACGGTGAAGGTAAATCATCGTGTGAGGTCTTGGACAAACGTGGCGGGTATACTGCCGTTCTTTTAGAGGGAGATCATTATATTACCTCCTTTGCAAGTCATCGAGGTCGTAGCCCGGGTGAGGTCTCTCCGAATAGTACAGCCTCCAGTACAATAGAGCGTTTAAGAGCAGGAGCACGAGGAGGATGGCCACCAGCCACGGAGTGGTCCGGTCAGGGCGAACTTCCCTCGAGACTGATGCCCTGGCAACGGCCAGGGCTGCCACTGGCGAACCCACTACCGTTGTCACGCTGGTCTCCTGTGATGACGCTGGAATCACCAAAAAAAGAATTATTCAAGTGCCACAAGTTATAAGATGGAGATGTTGTTGACCATTGAAAATGTGTAATCTTACTGGTGACCCGTCGCCTGCGCGCCTTCCTGGTGGCAGGGACCGTCCTTTCAGACTCAGCGGCCAGCCTTGACTCCAAGAGGCGGCTGAACTCCTCCATACCTCCCATCGTACTTTTCTCCAGGAAAGCTGAAATGTTTAAATATTGTCTATGATTATATATGTATCTTTTGGCGTGTTGCATTTTTACGATACCACATCACGAACTTAGCTGATAACTGTTTCTAATTTCCATGAAAATTCGTAATATAAAGTAACTCAAATTTCATAAATGTACGAGACGTGTTTTATAACAGTGGAGATAACAAATGTATATTATTCATAAACATACACGTGTTTATATGATTATAAGTTACTAGCTGACCCGGCAAACGTTGTTCTGCCATATAAATAATAAAATGTCAAAAAATTTAAAAAAAAATTTGGGGGTGGGTCACCCCTAACATTTAGGGGGATGAAAAATAGATGTTGGCCGATTCTCAGACCTACTCAATATGCTCACAAAATTTCATGAGAATCGGTCAAGCCGTTTCAGAGGAGTATGGCAACGAAAACTGTGACACGAGAATTTTATATATTAGATAATATATGATGGTAAATGATAGGCCATTGTAAAAATTCGCGATAAAGGTGACTTTCTTAAAATAACTTTTTAAGTGCATTTATATTATTTTAATTTGTTTACATTAAAAATTATTTTTTTATTCATCTATCATTCAACTTTTACAAACAAAGACTTTTGACATACGGAATTAAATCTTTATGGTACTTATTTTCGTTCTGTTACGCCAGATCAGGGACGTCTTGAAAAAAGGCCAGGTCAAGAGTACCCTAAACCGAAGGGCATGTATGAAGGGAATAATGAAAGTGGACGAAGCGAAACAAGTATGTAAGGATCGTAGCAAGTGGAAGAAGTGGTCTCTGCCTACCCCTACGGGAAAGAGGCGTGATTATATGTATGTATGTTACGCCAAAGAAGTTAAACTTTTTAAGTTTAGTTAACTTATAAATGTTAATTATACATTTAATTTTAATATCATTTGAATTTATTTTTCTTTTAGTCAAAGTTGCTCTAAGGCCATGCTGGATAATTATAGAAAGGCCAATTAATTGATTGATGTCGGCTGTGAGAAGGACAGGGTCATCCCATCTCCTACCACCGACGCTCGTCTTAGCATCCCATACCTGGATTACTCATTCTACTTATTTTTTTTTATTGCGTAGGACAGCAGATAGGCTGACCAGCCCGCTTAGAATTTAGCAGTTATCGTCGCCTATAGGTGTTTGCAACGCCAGTGGCATCGCGAACATGCTGCTGTCCCATAAGGGTACCGGAACTTGGGTCACTAATGCCGGAACACAACACAAGATTATTATGGCGGCATACTTAACACCAAAGGTGGTCGCCATCCAGACGGGCTTTGAGGCCCTACCACTTAGCTAGGGTGGGTTGTTTTGTCGGCTTTTACGACAGGCCGACCCCGGCCATAGAGGTTAGTATTCTTTCTCCGCCCCTGCACGGATAATATATAAACTTAGCAGCTAAATGAAGGCTTTCCTTTCAATTTTAGTGCGTCAAACAACAATAAACAAATCCACGTGAAAAACCAAATTAATGCACTGTATTTAATTAATAAATTAATAAACATGGTAAATGACTGCTTTACCACAGCATGCAGGAAATTGTGCTATGTCTAGAAACACAAAACACAGACAAAAATAATGAAAAAAAAATACTGTAGAAAGAGAGAAGAGAGTTTCCCCACCTTTGACCATGGGCCACATGCTTTTCTTGTACTTTATATGTCCATAGAGGGATAATTCGGTGACATTATCGGTGATGCGTTGCAGACAGTAGTGCGCAACGACGCTGATGTAGTCCGCGTAGGGGATCCCCGAATTGTCGCTCGTTGATAATATTGAATAGAGCATGCCCGGTTTTGAGCATTTGTTCATTATCTGAAATGGGAATTAAAAAAATTACTTCACCATGATATTTAAGACTACCTTCGTGGCGTTACTATTAACACATGTTGGTACGCTTGCGGAGCATACGGGTTCGATTCCCGTTTCGCGTCTGGTTGTTTATATATCCATACTAATATTATAAATGCGAAAGTAACTCTGTCTGTCTGTCTGTTCCTCTTTCACGCCTAAACGGCTGAACGGATTTTGATGAAATTTGGTATGGTGATAGATGATAACCTAGAAATGGTCATAGGCTATAAATAATCACGCCATCGTTCTTAGGGGGTAGGCAGTAGGCAGATAACTAAATTGAGTTAGTGATTTTTTGTGCTTATCCGGTATCTATGAGAATCGGCCAACATCTATTTTTCATCCCCCTAAATGTTAGGGGTAGTCCACCCCTAAATTTTATTTTTTATTTTTTGACATTTTATTATTTTTATGGCAGAACAACGTTTGCCGGGTCAGCTAGTATATAATATTTATTTACAAAAAAAGAAACAGAATTAAAATATGTAGTATATCAATTGTCTTGTACTCATTATACGAGTGCTATACAATTTAGTTTGGGACTAATAAATGGCGCTGGTGAATTGTCACTATTTATTTATTTATTTATATGTAAAGAAAATACATTTCTTTAATCCTGAAAACCGATGGGTGAAGAAGCAGCGACAATGTACTTACATACCTAGATACGTACCAATAGATGGCGTTGTGCGCGTTACGTCACGGCGGTGAATAGAGCAGTTTGTATTGTAATTGTAATGTGAGGCTATGAAAAAGATTGTCGATTTAAATAATAAACTTTAAATGTCGTTTCTTTGGTTTTCAGGTAAGATTAGTTTAAGTAAAATCAGTGCATTTGTTGCATTGTGTACCTACATGTGTAAGTAATTAAAATAAACAACTTTGGTTTTCAGAGCAACGATATATTGTTTTGATTCAAATCGAACACTCCAAATAAATTGTCTTAATATGTATATATGCTCAACATCAGAATGAGGCTCAAATCAGTGGAGAGTGACACCAGGTGGCACTGCTAAGTAAACATATATTGTATGTTGACAATTCACATAGCGCCATCTAGTCCCTTGTGTTTTATGGGTATTGGCTGACAACTGATATACACTTCTAAACAAATGGGATACCCCCACCCCTCACTCCTGTTGAATCCCAGATATATTTGGATATTTTATGTTTACGTTATTTTCTATAAATTTTAAATAAATAACAATAACTCCTAACTTAACACAAAGGTTTACCATTAGTAAAAAAATATAAAGATTTTAAAATTTCCAACTAAAACATACTTGTTTTTTTTTTAAACATTCGTTTTAATTATCTAGTATATGCAACGTACGTACTTTAGGCAACGTCTTATTATCACATAAATGTTTAAATAAAAAGTGTAGATGAAAGAAATGACGTTACTTGTGTCTCGGTGACGTGCACCTCCTTGGGGCCGATGGGACCCGTCGACAGCGACAGCCTGTATCTGATTTGGCGGCACTTTTGTCCATTCTGAATCCTCCAAGGAGACTGGAAGTGGAAAAATACACAATTAAAACTTGAACTGCGGCTAATAAAGCATAACACTGCAATTCTGTCTGACCATAAGCCGAAATATATATTTATTTATCTGTCGATCTCTTACAATAATCGTTCTGCACCAGCGGGAGAGATATAGTTTTCAACAAGGTTTTAACTATCTACCCATTCACATTGATATAAATAAATTCCTAAAAGAATATTATTATACAAACAAATATTCACTGTTTTGAACAAGTTTTTTCCATTGTTAGCCTTACATATTATATACTTGTATTTCCGCTTCAGTAATTGAGGTCCAATTACAATTGACAAAGCGCCATTTAGTCGCCAAATTCAAACATTTTTATGTCATAAGTATATATTGAATTGGATTGATTGATTGTCGAGCATTTGCCCCCAGAGGGTGCTGGTATATTTCGGCCATATTGCCCGAAAACCCTCCGATAACTTGGAGATATTAATAGTTACGGAAAAAGTGGAGGGGAAAAGATCCCGAGGTCGCAGCCCTACAAGATGGTCCGATCAAGTGACCAAAAGGCTGGGCACACGGATCACAGACGCCCTAAACCACGCCAAAGACAGAAAGCAGTGGAAGCGGTGCTGTCGTGATCAGTCGGGAGCATCGTGACGCTCAGCAGTGAGCAAACGATTGGAGGAGGAGGATTACACTTGAAACAAGTCATTTACAACTACCTACATCTCGTTCAAAACGAAGATTTCCCCGGAGAGGAGCGAACAAGAAATTCCATGGAAGTAAAATAAGTAGAGATGCCTGTGTTATAAATTAGAAAATAGATATACGGCATGTCTCTTGTAAACTAAAAAAGCCAGAGGCACGCGATATGGAGTTCTAAAGAATACACTTGATCAATGGCAAAGTTTCTTTGAAATTTTATTTTCATGTTGAAGTGATTTATAGAAAATATTCTATTCTTTTTGAATTTGAAATCAGGATCTAAATTATAATTTATTTCCTCTGTTAAAACGTAAGTAAACATTTCAAGTTTTTCAACTTCATTTTTTCAACAACTTATTGCTAAGTTATTATTTATTAAATTTACCATAAAAAAAATTCAAATAAAATCTAAAATAATTGAAGAGATAAATCAATTAGAGTAAGCACATGTCGCTTCGTTCGAGATACCTTTCGCTTCTTTACACCGGATGGTGATGTAGAAACACATAAAAACGTTGGTTTCATTCCACTAATATTGATTATTTTGTCTTACTTATTTGTTGTCATTACCACAGTCATTTAATACCTAAATTTAAAATAAAAATTATTTCATTAATAAAAAAAAATATTTTCAGAAAAGTAGAAAGCATTATTTTGGTAATAAAATATAAGTTTAAAATTTTGTCGCATATTGTGCTAACGAAATACGAAAATAACGTCATCGTTTAGTTGCGAAAACAATCGCTTTATCAAACCGAATCAAAGTTAGAAATAAATAGAAGTACGTACGCACCAAGCCATACTTGTTTAATATTGTATCCCTCTAAATAGGAATTTAAAACGAACATTAGGTACCTCGACATAGTCGTTGGTGCCCCTCGCAGCCAGCAGCTCCAGCTGGAACCTCGAGTTGGTGAATATCATGGTGAAGAGGTCGTCTATACCGAAGGGGAACTGCTGCTTCATGATCAACTTGCCATCGTGGGGGTCGCTGCATTTCTCCACCACGCCACTACTGTCAAAAACGCAAATACATACAGTCAAAACCTGTTGTAACGACATCGAAGGGACCACTTAAATTAGGTCGTAAAAACGGATAGTCGTAACAACCAGCGATGTTTTCGAAGTACAAATTCAGCCGGGACCTTTCATGTTAGCCATTACAACCGGTATGTTGTTCTAAACGATGTCGCTATAAACGGTTTTAACTGTATACATATTTGTTTTAACTGTATATACTACAATTATATGTATATACGAAGTCCAAATATATCTTGGTGAAATATACTCTTTCTATATTATACACTTCTTTTTTGACTATTTGTTATATTATCTTAACTATCTAACACTTTCAAAAATTATAAAAAAACAAACTTTAAGCTACTTTCTGTGGCAGGATATAGAGAACATTTGTAATTAATGGCTGCCAGAAATATTTTCTTGTGATTACATAATAAAGTTATTTTTATTAATACCCATAGGAGGACAAACTGAATATGCATCGTCGCGTTGTCTTACGGTACTCTATTCATTTGAATATCAAGTTCCATAGACTACACTTCTACCTACACTCCTGTGCAAAAAAGGGCACTTAACACTTAAATTCCGGAATCGGTGTTTTAGCCAATGTAAACCGTAAAAAAAGAGCCGTGTTAAAATGGATATTTTATGGGTATAATGACATTAAAAGTATGAGTATTTTTATGGTATTTTAAAATTTAAAAGAAAATATTAAAAAATAATAACGAATATGAGCTCCCCTTGCTGCGATTGCGGCATGTTATCGTCTTGGCATGCTTTCTACCAGGCTTTTGATGGTGTCCTATGGAATGTGTGGGAACACTCAGTCGAGATTACACGTTTAAGCTCTCTGATGTTTTGTAGAGGTGGTTGGACAGATCCTCGACCTTTTTAGGCGTTACCAGACGTGCTCAATGGGGGTTAAGGTCGGGGCTCCGCTCTGGCCAATCCAAACGACGAATACCGACCATCATATAAATATCTACGTTCCCTGAACGGTGGGCCCAAGCAGAGCATTATCATCCATGTAAATGGCATACATACATATGTATGTAAGATAATAAAAATAAAAAGAAGGGAAAATATATAGACGGACAAGAAAAATAACTGAAATAAAAATTCTGTCGTGACACCAAAAGGAAATCCGTCTATCCGTGCAGGGGCGAAGAAAGAATACTAACCTCTGCGGCCGGGGTCAGCCTGTCGTAAAAGGCAAGCCCGTCTGGATGGCGACCACCTTTGGTCTTAAGTATGCCGCCATAATAACCTTGTGTTGTGTTCCGGCATTAGTGACCCAAGTTCCCGTACTCTTCTGCGACAGCAGCGTGTTCGCGATGCCACTGGCGTTGCAAACACCCACAGTCGACGGTAACTGCTAAATTCTAAGCGGGCCGTTAGCCTGTCTGCTGTCCTACAGAATTAAAAAAACGAAAGCAGCCCTAAAAAATTTGGTCGCCAAATGTTACATTTCTTTTTCCACCGTTTGGCATGTACTCCGAAAATGAACTTACTTGTGAGGCTTGTCCTGTTCACTGTCACTGGTGTCCGACATATCCGTGGGCAGGGTGTCCCCGGCCTCCTCCTTGTAATCCCCATTACCGTTCGTCACTAAAAACAAGGAACCATTTAGCAGAAAGCTATATAGCTATATTATGTTGATACAGTGGTGAATCAGGCGTCACAGGGCCAATGTGGCACTCGTCACTGGTTCGCAGTTTGTTTAAAAAAGTGTGTACTTATGTGCACAGAGTGCGCACGTGTGTACGCAAGTAAGAAGTTATGCTTCTTCGCCTTCTTCGGTGTAATAGAACAGAACAAAAATAGCTAAAGAATTCACCCGTATGCCACAACTGTTTACTGTTTGTAAAAATAATGATAAATTTATAAAACAAAGAAAACGTACTGAAATATATAAATTTGCACTTAAGAAGTTGTTTTACGATAAAATTCACTTTTGTCACGAATTTTTACAATGGCCCCATTTACATTGTGTTTTTAAATTGTTTTATACAAGTGTTTTTGTTTTGTTATTGTAATGTTACAGTATTGTTTAATGTAAATAGGATCAAATGCATGAAAATATTGGTTTATCTTTTTTTTATATGATGTTTAGCCAAAAAAACCTGTAAAAATTAATTTACCCTAACTTTGAACCAGATTTATAGTACTTAAAATTATTTATTCTCATTAAATAATTATAGTAGTAATCTATAAACATTAAAATTAAAAATTATGTGTGTTACAAAACGAAGTTCCGATTGCAAATTTTCGAAATAAAAGCATTTTAATGGCAATTTGTCAATATAGCGCTCACGTCCGTCGCATTAATGCTGCCAGATGTGGCATTGTAGCATTTTGGCTATGCCATGCTAGTCTAGCGGTTATAGAATTTAAAATCATGTGATCTAGCCGTACAGATAAAGAACGGGAGTAGAAATTAGACTTGGTAGCTCCTGAATGAGATATATAAATGAACTAGCTCTTTGATTTCAATCTAGCTCACATTAGCTCAGTTAATAGTTCAACGGCTCAATCAGCTCTTTTACTCGTGTCGTCTCGTCATGTGCAAGTAGTTAACGACCAAAAGTGCCCGATCTATGCCGATCACCGCCGAACAGAAAAAGTATTGAGCATGTTCCGTCCGATATGCATTGCGAGCACTAAACGTACTTACAAGACGTTATACATTTGATAAAAAAATTGTTTGAAAAATAAAAAGTTATATTTAAAAATTTCATATTCATCTTTGAATAACCTTATTCAATAATAATAATAATTATTATTATCACTGCAAGCCGTCAAACACGCATATTATTATTAATGCACACTCGACTACGACGACGACGTGTACACGCTAAATTAAATCTTAAACGGGATATAAATAAAGCAGAAGATACCTTGGCACAGTAACTCTTGTGGCGAATAACAATATTTTTGTTGTATGTATATGTAAACAACCACTTGTTTCAATCGTTTCGAAGCAGTGAGAGTAATTTTAAATGCGTGCATTTAAGATAGTATTATAATTATTCTATAACTTACATGCTTATTGGAATTTTTGTATAATGTTATCTGTATATAGTGATATAATATATAGGTATTATAGATAAGTTTTGTAAATAGACATTGACTTTTCCGTGTGTATATATAGGTGTGTGTTTAAATTAGACATAAAACATAATAATATGTAATAAACATTAATTACAATTAATTTGAGTAATTATTTTATAATATGGCTACTTTGCATAGAAAAAGAAGTGCACTGTGGAACCACTTTGAAGAGACGGAACCAAAATTGGCCAAATGTAATTATTGCCGTCAAATTATAAAAACTTCGTCAGGCAATATTGGAAATTTAGGAAGACACATGAGGTCGAAACATCCCACCGTCCCACTAACTGTCGAGTGGCAAACAAATCCTCCGCAAGCCCCCCAAATTGAATCGCAGGACCCGACGCAAGAAGTTCATGTGGTAGTACATGTTCATGCACATCAAGCTTATCGCTTAATGATCGCGTAGTTCAGACTTTGAGCTATTCAAAAGAGTTAGATCCGTGAACGAGTTAAAATTAAATAAGCTAACTCAATACTAACTAGCTCTCTTAATGAGATAAATGAACTCAGGATATATATGAACTAAATGAACTAAAAGAGATAAAGAGCTAAAAGAGAGATATAGCTCTTTCGATCAAAAGAGAGATCTCTCTTTTCTTTTCAGTAAGTTCTCTCTTTTCTTTCAGTTTCGTTTTTCGCATCTCAATTAGAAATGGCGGCTAATATAACGGGACTGTTACGAATACAAAAGACGGTCATAACGGTTTTTGTGTTGTCCAGTTGTCCGAACATGGTCCGTACCGGCAAGTGTGAGCAGTGTGACCATATGTGGCAGTTTCCTGCCATTTTGGTAGGATTGAGCCCTTATTTTAGGCTGTGGCAGGATGTGTGGCAGTTTTTGAAAATTCGGCAGTATTTGGCAGTATTGGGAAAAAATGTTAGTTATGGCAATACTACATCTTTAGTTACAGGTATTCCCCTAAACCTCTCTTAGAATTTTTGTGTGACACTTAATTGTGAACTCTAATGATTCATCTATACGGTCTTATAACTATAAAACTGATATGAGAGTGTAAATTCTTTTTGCAATGTTGTATGTACAATGTACATTTCAATCAAATCAACCATATTATTATTCATATAACTTTTGTCTTTTATTCTGAGTACACGACTTTAAGGAGTATAAATATATAATTTGAGTGTGTTTTGGTAAAATGAAGCGAAAGTATGAAACAGCGAACAGGGCAGAGTGGGAGCAAGACCCATTACTGTCATCGTGGCTTACTAAAGCTAAAGACAATCCTGACAGGGTATTTTGTAACGCATGCAATTGTAAATTGCCTTCGCGTACTGCCCTATAAACATGCCTGTATAACAAAACATAAGAAAAATATGGAAGAGTATCACTATAGGGGGTAGGCAGTCACCAGTGAATTATCTTTTAATTAATTAATTTTATCGTATCAAACTAAAAAATAATTCTTTGCGTTATGTGTCTCTGTGTTCATTATGTATCTAATGTAGGTTTAATAGTCGCTAAAATAAAGTAATAGCAGCAACTTCTGACTAAAATACTATAATACTATTGCGAGACTTTTTAAGTATTTTTTCATAGTTATGTTGTTGTAGGTTACAAAATTTTTCAAGAATTGTGTTTCGTTTCAACCAACCAAAAAATGGTCAAACGGATGACTAAAAACATGTAGTCTTTAGTCATCCGTTTCCGTGAATATAATCTTAATTGTGATGTATGATCGACATTTCATATTATCAATATCAATAAAAAAATATTATTATTATACTGGCATTATTTTGGCATTTTCATTATAAACTTTGGCAGGATTTGAGAGGATTCTATTCAAGCTAAGGCTCCTGCCTTATTATAATCCTTTATAAATTTTAAGATGGGCACACTGAGTGTGAGTATAGATAGCGACAGTGTGCGAGTGAATGGTGAACTGAAGCGACGCCATTTTCAATCTCATTCTTTAAGTGTACGGGTAGTACACACGTGTATATTTATGAATAGGTAAATATATTTTTTATATCCACTGATATAAAACACATGTTGTGGATTTATGAATATTTGAGAAACTACTTCGAATATAGTTAAGAGTTTTCATGGAAAGTTGAGTGACAGTTATCAGTTAATTTCATCATGTTGCTTTTGGGCTGTCGCGTCGGTGTGCGCGCGAATTCTAAAAATTTTACATTTATAATTTTTTCCCAATGCGCCAAAAAAGTATTAAATACTCCAAAGAAAAGGACGTCATTGAGTTGACGACAAGGTCAAAGGACTCGTCGTGAAGTTGGCCACAAGGCCAACTTCACGGCGAGTCTCATAGCTTCAAAGTGATGACTTAATAGATAAAATGGGCTATTTTAAATAATCGCAAAATAAACGACCTCGCAATATATTATAATTGCCACGTTTAAATCATGTGTAGGTAAGTATGTACGGAAGCTGTAATTTTTTGTTTTGTTCATTCAGTATCGAACATAAGTGAGCTTTGTTCACATTTTAAGTAAATGTTATCATATTCTCGGAATTCGATGATTTAAGGGGGGGGCGATACATGTAAAAAAATATTTTTATTTCATAAATAGTTAAAATAACATCTCGAAAATATACCTGTAAATTTTTAGAGTGAAATCAGTATTATTTATCGATTAAAAACTCATTTAAGTGCTCCACCTCAACTACTGAGCGCTCGACTCTCGCTACCTGCTTTTCAAATTTCTAACTGGGGTCTACTGTATGGTCAACCCGGGTCAGCAATGTTTAGAAAGTCTTTTTTATTTGTTCTTTAATTCTATGAACGTGTCTGGGAGTTTATTTCGTTTTATGCGGTTTCGTATAGAAAAATGGGAGTTTTTATTTTACACCGTTTTGTCGGGAATCTATCTTCCGTTGAGGCCATAGTAAATGTACCAAATGAGTACAAACTACAAACCAAAAGCAAATTATGTGATCAAAAATTCCTGGGTCCAATTCACACTCAAGACAAAAAACAATGCCTGGAATGATTTATAAGGGGTCTAGATGGTGTATGTGATCTTAAATCGATCGAACATTAGATTTAAGTGAGGAAATAATAAGTTATTCTGCAAACATACCAACTTCGACGCATTGGGCGATCTCACAGCCTTCTACCACGACGAAATCATCTGATATTTCGTAAGCATGAGCCATTAATCTATCACAATACATTTGAACTTTCGATGTCATATTATAATATTGTATATATGTAATTAATTCACTGTTTTAATTTCGATTGTTTTGATATTAGTTTAATTGAAACTACGTATAATGTATTTGATTACACAAAATTACACAGAAATATGCAAAATATTTTGGAATGAACACAATTTATGTTTTAAATTAATTTGATAATTATTTTAGTTCTTCCATTCCGGTTGCATCCGTAGCGTACGAGATCGAGGTGCGTTGGTCAATATCGTCGGCTTATTGCAAGAACTCATTAACTGCAAAACATCACTAAATACGTTTTTATCTATAATGGGCTCATTTTTACATATTGTACAAAATGCAAAAATACTAATTTCTAGCTGGCCAATTTTAGCCGTTACGTCTTTGGCTAATCAACATAACCACTAACTAATTCCAACTAAAATGCTGTTTTCCCAAAATAATGAAATGTCACATAATGACTTCTTGCAATACGCCGACGATATTGTCAAATAGCAAAATTTGAGTGCGTCTCTTTTCAATGGAATCCTTCCTTGGTTCCTATTTTCTTAATCAAAGTGGTCCAACCATCAGTTTAAGTAATATAAAAATCACAAGAGAGTGGGCCGTAACAAATTATATAAGTCAAACGGAATTATAAAACTCGACATTACACCGGCAACTGCCGGCAAGTGTATGCAACACGAACTAAGGAATATAAAAGCGGCACCTCATGTTTATAATGTGGCAAATAATAAGATGTTTGTTTGCGTTCATTCAATGCCCCCATTGAACACGCTACAGACCTTCCTATCCGATCATAATTATCGGATGAAATTGGACAATGTGTAGGGCAACAGGTCCTAACTTTATTATTATTATTACAAAATCGGAAGATCGGATGATCCGACCGTCCTTTTCCTAAAATAGTATCCTAAATCGGAAGGTGTGTAGGGCATTCGTCCGATTAAACGTCCTCAGTCACACGCGATCAGCGTCCCAGTTCAGACGTGTACTTACTTGAGCGCTTTAAAATGTCGAATGAAGAAAGCGATTTTTCATTGATTTTCTATTAAATAAATGGCCTACTTTGTTTACATTGACGGCTTCCATGGCGTAGCGGCTAACATATATCGCTACGCTTGCGGAGGCCACGGGCTCGATTCGCCTCCTGCGTCTGGGTGTTTATTTACAAAGGAATAGTATTTAAATATTTTTTATTGCTATAGGAATGCAGACAGGCTGATCTGCTTAGAATTTAGCAGTTACCGTCGCCTATTTGTACCGTCATGTCATTTGTTGTATGCCATGTGTTTGCTTAAGGGACACTTCGGCACCAGATTACTCGAACAGAGATTTGAGAAATAAGTTATAAGAAAGACTTTTAAAAATCTAAAAAAAGATTCGCAAAATTTCAATATTAGATGAGATGAAAAAAAGTTATAAAAAAATTTCTTCAGCCCATCAGCTTCTCTTTTTCCTCAGTTTTCGTGTATCCACGACGATACTTGATATTGCTACTCCTCTTGCTATATTCTGTAGTTTAGACAAAGTAGGAGCCATGTGAAATACGTATGAAGTGTGTCATACAGAAAACGATCTGATTTAGGAAGCTGGCTTAAAGGTCTAGTAACCAGGCCATAAAATTCCAAAAAAAAATAATAATTTAAGAAGCACAGATCGGAAAGTCTGTAGAGAATGTATCCGATTTAGGATATCCGATAAATCGGATAGGATAGGAAGGTCTGTAGCATGTTTTGGGGTTCTGTTTTAACTTTTACGATATGTATGCGACTTCCGGTTATTATAACTTGCTCTACTTCGCCGAAATGTGTCTTGTTGTTTTAAATTTTCGAATTAAATGATTAACTATAAAAGCGTGTTTTTATAGTTTTTATTAACTATAATCTATTTGTTATCAATTCCCAATCGCTAGAAGGAAAAGAAAGCGTTACTCGTGATAAGGACTATGGGCCAAAACTGTAATAAAAGCGTGGTGAAAAAAAACGAAATATTTTATAAATATACTTGTCTATACCTAAAAATCTAAGCAGCAGCCCTAATGGTCACTCGGAGACCCTTCTAGATGACACGACTTCGAATTGCACGATGGAAAGCATCGCTTAGACAATTTTCCTCGCGTAATGTACGTGCATCATAACGTAGTTATCGGCGGTAAAAAAAACATTGTGAGGAAACTTACGTATCTAGATTACTGGTTCATGTACTCCCCCAGTCCACCATAGACTAGCGAGGTGGGTACATTGCCCGTTTCCTTGCCTTGCCTAGGGGAGGATATATTATTATTCATCATCATCATCATCATCTCAGCGATGAATCCCGGTTGCAGCCCAAACTCTCGCTTCGGCGCCCGGGGTCCGCTTTCCGACTTTTTCTTCTCCACTTCGCACGGTCTTCAGCATCCCTGGTAGTGAGACCATTGGCACGCATATCACCCTTTACGACGTCAAGCCAGCACTTTTTGGGTCTACCCCTCCTGCCGGGGCCCGGCGGAAGCGGCATGGCCAGACATTTGTTTCCCACGTAAGCATCCGGTTGTCGTAAAACGTGGCCATACCATCGGAGCCGACACTCCTGCAATTTATCCGCAATGTCACGGACATGAAGGCTGCCGCGAATGCGGGAGTTCCTAACGCGGTCCTTCCGCGTCACTCCACACATCCACCGCAGCATATTCATCTCCGTGACACGCAGCTCTTGCTTGTGTCGCTCTAACACCGGCCACGCTTCACAGCCGTATAAAAGGACAGGCCTAATGATGGTCTTATAAACCTGTCCCTTCAACTTTACCGGCATCTTGGGGTCACAAATGACACCAGTTACCTCACGCCATTTGGCCCACGCGGCAGCAATGCGTGCCTTGACGTCGCAATCGATGTCACCGGATGCATGAAACACAGATCCCAGGTATTTCACAAAGTCCGTGCGCTCGACCTTGTTGCCGTCTATGCGTACGGGTGTGGGATCTGTGGAGTTACAGGCCAAGTACTCGGTCTTCGCCACATTGAGCTTCAGACCACCGTTCTCAAGCGACTCTTTCCACGCCTTCACACGTCGCACCAGCCTACCCCTGTCCGAATCTGCCAGCGCGATATCATCAGCATACATGAGCAACCACGGGGGCTGCTCATGTGAGTTTCTGATGCTGTCTGACAATACGTCTAATACCACGCTAAACAGAAACGGACTAAGGACGGATCCTTGGTGCACCCCGACGGTGATGGGGAAAGGTTTGGGAGGATATATTATTATTGTATGAATGTATACCGAGAGGTGGTGACGAATCTCTGCCCTGTGACGATGACCTGTTGTTCCGCTGCTCCTCCCTCGGCTCCCCACCCCCGCTGGCATCCATCGACGATGTGTCCACGAGGTCCTAAAAAAATTATTATATAAATTTGACTGCACAGCAATTAAGCTGTGGAAACTGATAAAGCGATATATTTTTTTAACCAGACCACATTTGTCTGAAGACTCTGATGTTCAAAGCCATTAAACAAAGCCGGTGTGTTCTCGATCAGAAATACATATAATAGGGCTACCCCATTTCATTCTCAGAGTCGTAAAATACAGCAAATGAATTTGCCTTTCGCTAGCAGGGTGGCCAAAATTCCTGTTGCCAGACGACAGTCGTCCTTGTAAAACCAAATTTACCCATATCTTTTACTCTTAGCTATTTGCTTACGGCAGGGCATCCACGTGGCGTACCTCTGCGATCAAAGCGATTGGATGCAAACAACTGTGCTTGCAAACTTCCCCCCCCCCACCTCCCAAATGTTTTATATGATTGTTATTGTGGTATTAGATTCATTTTTTATATGTCAAGCAGAATTTCACTGTAAAATCCTAATTTTTAAAGTACTATTTTGCGCAGTTTTAACCATCATTTGACAATAATGCGTGAAGGAACGTGTGAATTGCGTTGTCATCGGCCAATCGTGGACGTAGGCCTCCCCAAGTTTGCACCATCTGTCCCCTGAATTCTCATACAGCCTCGACCGACAACCTTATGCAGGCCATCGACCCATCGGGCCGGGGCGCGTCCTATGCCACGTTTGTCAAGACGCGGTCTCCACTCCTGGGCTCGTTTGCTCCAAATCCCATTGATCCTGCGACAAACGTGACCGGTCCATTGCCACTTAAGCTTGCATATTTGAATCGCATTACTTATCTCGAATCATGTCGATATAAATTTCAGGAAACTCTAGAGAGCAGTGCCCATCAAAACATCATGTCCAATACAATCGAACGCCTTCTGCTTGTGCAGAAAAAGGCAGTGCAGAGCTGTTTTATTCGTTCTGTATTTCTCTGTCTTTATGGCAAACACATGGTAAATGGCTCCGCAACTAGAACCAAACCCAAAGTCATTTAAAGACAGTACACTAAGTCCACCAAGAGTATTCCTTGTCAGTCAAATCCACGAGTCCAAAACCATCTTCAAGATATCCGTGGCGTAGTACATGATATTAAAACTGCCAAGTGACCGCAATAACTCGAACACCGATCTTTAGCCCTTGAAAACTGGAGTAATGATGCTCAGTTTCCATTGGTTCGAAAGCACACCGGCGATGAGTGTACCATTAAAAAGGTAGTATAAGCTGTCATCACTTCTCACGTCGATAGCATTGCTTTCTGCGCTTTAATGAGGACTCCATCGGTTCCGGCATCTTTTCGGTTGGGTTGACTTGGTATAAAGCGAAAAAATATCTGTTCTAAACTTTTTAGTGGCTAATCTAGAGGAAAATGAATGGGGCAGCTGCATCTCTTTATGCTTATTTAGCAACTCGTGGAAATACAAAAGTCATCACTCCTTCACCGTGGGATTGTCGTTCTTCCCAAGGGCACCTGTCAAGGAGGTCTCTTTCCATACAGACCAACCCTAGGCGACGAGTAGCTCTGCGTGAGCGGGAAGGGAGCCTGGTGCGCTCCCTCTCCACTGTCTTCTTCGCGAACATGACTGTCTCGCAGAATCCGGCGACGACGTCCCATCCGGCTTGACATCCAATCATCACTAGGATGATGGCCAGTCCGAAGCCCATGCGGGGCACACTTGGAGGGTGTGCAGCGCCGTGTACTCATCGCCAGCGTCACAGTGGTGGCACTCTGTCGTTTTACAGGTGCCACCCGAAGCAGCCGTGCCCCGAGAGTACCTTCGTCACGTGGAACGACAGAGTGCCGTGACGCCCGTCAAGCCAATCTTGCAGGGCCTGACAGCTCACTACAGGCTAAATATAAATTAAATAAGTTTCAACAATTAAATGAATTGTGAATGCGCATTATTATATCTTAATCGTTAATTTAAATAATGCACTAATTTGTTTCTCTTATCAAAAACACTATTCTGTGACCATTGTAACAGCGCCATCTAGTCTAAGATCACGAAAGAGATCTAGACACATCCTGTCTAAAGATTAAGTGATTACTTTATACACTTTTTTCGTTATTAAATGTACATTATCCATTAAAACTCACTCAGGACTAGATTGATTCGATTAGACGGACAGGCATTCCGACGTGAGAAACGCGTTGCGCCTCTTAAACCCGCTCCTCTCACTGGGATGATGATACATACTATTCATTTACTCCCGATGTCCCCGTCCACAGATGGGTCGATGCGATGACAGGTGATGACGATCATTCACAACCACTTACAAACAAGTGGATCGACTGTTATTATTTATCGTGCTCAATATTCTAACGATCCCGGATACGAAAACTTATTTGATAAAGACATCGCGACACGTAATCTTTGTCAGGTGTCTTTATTATTACACAAGAACTTAGATTATTTGAAGCATGCTTTAAAAGTCTTTCATCGTATATCTTACATAATTTTCCTTCAACCTTTTTCTGTTTATTAGCTGTATTAATTATGTAATAAAACTCCGTATAAATTACCAGAATTACATACAAAGAGCCGTGAATCGTCAGTTCTTTTTTATATTGTTTTGAAGTGCAAATAAACACGAGATTGTACGAGACGTGTCTACTTCACAAAGCTATTATAAGAGCGGAGGCTTAATGCCAGCTCCTTCGAGTTCGTAAGTCTAATGAAGGAAACTTAAATGTTCGTCGATATTAGGCAAAAAATTAAAATTTACGGTCAGTGTAACAATCAGTTCATAAAGAATGTGCGAAACGCGTATTTGGCAGAGATAAAACTCACATGCTTTTTGGATCTCTTGATCGCCCCAACCATGTCGACGGGCATCGCTCCGCGGGCGCGGGCGCGGGCACACTGCCGTTATCACGCCGCGGCCCTATCTCTTATCGGCCTATCTCGCCATCGCGACACAACCGATCGCTCTTTGTTTATGTTATTTAATTATTAGCGAATCCATTGTGTGTCGACAGTTTGATAATTAATTTCATTATCGAAGTCTTAACAGGACTTAAGTAATTGTGCAATACGGTAATTATTTTTGGACGTGAATCAATGCGTTGTTATTATAATTGTGAGACTAAGAGTAACCGAATAATAAACAAAATTGATATTGTTGCACTTCAAATTTCTTCTTCAGGTTTTTTTCTGTTTTCATCTTTGTTGTAACATATTTTTATTTTGTTCTTTGCATAAACTTGCCCCAGAGATACAGATAGATCTAATCCTGGAGCAAGTGGAATCAATAAATTTAATTTTATCTACTTTTAGTCATTTTATATAAGTTGGTAGTATTTAAGTTTCCCTTGTTTGGTGCAATAAAAAGCAATTAAAAAAAATCATCAAGTACAAGCACCGCTGATGATATTGAAATTTGAGTAATTTAAAAACTGAACCATTAATTCCACATGATTGCACACAGTCGTCGTAGACATACGACATCATGCTCGCCCATCCATTAAAGATTTGAACGATATGTATAAGAGGATGCTTTTATAATTTTAAATTATGCGTATCGGTTTTATGTCAGTAAAACATTTGAGAGTCCAAATAACAATTTTCGCAACGTGAAACTCACCTCAGAAGCACTCTCGATGGCGATAGCGATGGCGGGTGAGTCTTCGATGGCGTCCCTCGGATAGCCTTCCTCGTCGGAATTGAACCCTAACTCGTCTCCGTAGCAACTGTGCACCTGTCCACAAAAATCACTTAACTATTAACATCACTGAATCTTTCCTTATTTCTATTAATCTGTAATATATTTTATTATTTTATAAGAACACATTTTACATAATATTAATAATTACGTTTTAAATAATAAAATTCTTAAAAAAAATAATTAAAACATTTTCCGGCGAGCGCTATCGCGAGATCCTGTGCTCCGTATGTGAATATCTGAATATAAAACTAAACTGCCCGATAACCGACCTTCGAATAAATATTGTCGCACTATCAATATCAAATCGTACTAAAAATAAGGAAAATATATCTATTTATGCGTATGTCAGAAAATATAATTTAAAACTCAATATTTTATAAGGAAATGGACCCCCAAAGTTAGTATATGACGTTTATACATCAAAAAACACATTATCATCTAAATATTCGACTTCTAAATTTTAATATCGATTTTTGTGGAGAATTGGTGCGCGCAGCATGGAAGAAAGCATGCCGTGTCGAATTCAAATGACTTGATGATTATTGATTATTACAAATATGAGTGTCATAATGGTTAAACACTGCAGATTGTGACGACCATTAAGTGGGAAGTCCTATAAGTGGAAACTTTACTGATTTGTTATTTTTTATGTTTTCTTTATATTGTGATGTATTGTAATTGTTTGTTTCCCAAATAAATAAAAATAAAATAAAAAATAAAATAATAATTTGGCCATGCCGCCAACGCCGGACCCCGGCAGTAGAGGTAGACCAAAAAGTGCTGGCTTGACGTCGTAGAGGTTGTTATGCATGCCAATGAAGTAACCACCAGAGATGCCGAAGATCGTGCGAAGTGGAGAAGAAAAAGTCGGAAAGCGGACCCCGGGCGCCGAAGCGAGAGTTTGGGTTAGGTTAGTTGTGACCACCATTTCGGGTATTTAGTTGCTTACGAAGCTTTCACTTTGGTGTTCCAGATACATTTTTTTCCGTGGAGGGGCGAAGTAAGGATATTGACCCTGGATCCGGCGGCGATCTGTTGTAAAAGGCGAAAAAACAACCCTAGCTTAGTAGGGCCCAAAGCCCACCTGGATGGCAACGATCATTGGCGTATAACAATACCGTCATAATAACTTTGTGACATGTTACGGCATTAGTGACCTAGGTTCTAGTACATTATATGCGGAGATCAGCGTGTTCGCAGTGCCCGTGGCGTCGCAAACATCTATAGGCGTCGGTAACTGCTTATTATTCAATGAGCCGTTAGCCTGTATGCTGTTCCTATGCAATAAAAAAAATTGTTTAGTCACGGAGAAAATCTTTGCGTACCCTTTCTTTTTGATGCCCATGATATTTCCAATTTTGTCTTGCTTGTATATAAAAGGTGATATTATAATAATTCGACTAAAATTAATCATTATCGGATATTTCACGCACAACATCCCGTTGTTTCTGACAACATTAACATAGCCGGGAGGCCATTGGATATTATGTGCATAATTTGGAATTTAAAGGGGACACATTTTTCTTAGTGACACTATAAAAAATATTTTTACATCCATACGAATATTATAAATGTAAAAGTAACTCTGTCTGTCTGTATGTCAGTTACGTTTTTGCGTCTAAGCCGCTGAACCAATTTTGATGAATTTCGGTATAAAGATAGATGGGAACTTGGAGAAGAACATACTTTTTTTTTAAATTTATATGGAAGAACACAACGTTTGCCGGGTCAGTGCAGAATAAATAACAAACATTCTGAAGGCAGGAGCTATTATATATGTACATTAGTTCGATTTAAATTCATCGATACGACTGGTATAACTGACGAATATTCTACTTTTTAATTGTGACGATTACTAATTGAGATTATTAAATCATCTATCTACCTTCAATAGGTGAATTTATAAACAATATGGGTTTTCTTGACTGATAATTCGGTTAATTTATTCTGGTCAGAGAATGACATATTTATGAAAAAAGCTTTAAAATTCACGGTTTTGTCTAGTGCAGGGATAAGGCTTAGAAATATTAAATGATTAGGTATAATAATCTTAAGTGACATGAGACGAAATTGTGCTGTCAGGTCAATATATGCTTCGTAACGTACTTCGGTCAATTTGCTAATAATTTATTTGTGCACATAAAACAAATAATAAATATATAAAGACAATCCACACAACGTTACTTAGTCCCAAAGTAAGTAGCATAGCACTTGTGTTATGGGTACTAGACAACTGATATATTCTGTTATGAATCGTGTGTTATGAATTAAGTGTGTTATGAATCGAACTCGTAACCTCCAAAGGCGTTAAGCCCCAGAGGTGGTCGCCGATCGAAACCGCCTTATTTCATACAATACGTACTAACCCACTGCCAGATCGCCTGCTCGGTCATGGGCTGGTCCATGAGCGCGTTCTGCCAGATGCGGAACAGCATCAGGTACGCCTTGTCCCGGCCCGAGAACGACGCCAGGAAGTAGTTCGCCGACTCCGTGCACACCAGGATCGCGTTCGGGATCACCTGGACATTATACATTCACTAATCGTGTTCATAGTCACAGATTTCTTTTTCAATCCTGAAGAACAGCGGCCAGGCTGACGGCCCACTTGATAGCAAGCAGTTACCGTCGCCTGTAAATGTTTGCTAGGGGCATCGTGAACCCGCTGCTGACCCATATGGGTATGTACATGAACCTGGATAACTAATGCTAGAATACAACACAAGGTTATTATGGCGGCATATTTATACACCAGGGGTGGTAGCCATACACATGAGCTTGGGGCCCTGCCAAATAGTGTTGTTTTGTCGCCTTTAATGACAGGCAGACCCCGGCCGCAGGGGTCAGTATTCTTACTCCGACCCTGCACGGAGAAAATTAAACTAGTTACAAAGAATTTTGGCCATAAAGGTCTATGTGCTACCGTCGCCTGTGAACACAGCACTATTCATGCGCACGCGCAAGCAGTTTTAAGCATATTGTCATTTGATTAGAGTACTTTATAAGTCAGTGTGATTCTACAACGTATCCAACTATAGTACAGACGTGCTACTGTTGGGCTCGGGCCTCCCCCTAGGGGAACGGACAGACAATGTATCCGCCACGCTTGTCCAGAGGGGATACCGGTGACCTCGGTATACAGGTTTCCTCACAATGTTTTTCTTCACCTTGTGTAATGGGATGTTATCCCACTGTTATTGTATAGCTGTTTTAAGCTTGCCCAGCGTCTCCGGAGCAGGATCTCTCGCTCTGACTCGTCTCTTCAACTCAACCCATAGATGTTTAATGGGATTAATATCCGTCATAGCTTAGTTAACAATCACACTCAATTCAGCTCAGTTAAAAAAATGATAATTTATGCAAAAAAAAGTGATTAAGTGCAGAAATTCCCACGAAATACATATTAAAAACAATCTCTACATTCATTTATTTGATGAAATTTCAAAAATTCAAATTTGGAATTCTGGTACACTATTATGTAGACTAAAAAGCTATTTATTGGCGTATTTTTTAATGATATCAATTCTTTTTTCATTTAAATGTTGCCTGAATAATACCTGCAGTAGTATTTCGATTTTTTTTTATGAGAAGTATACGAGTATATAGGTATATATTGCAATAATCCATACAACTCCATCTAGCCCCAAAGTAAACAACAGAGAATTCGTGCTTTGGGTACTAGACAACTGATATATTATTTACATAGGTCTTTCGTAAATTAATATGTTAGAGATCGATACAAGAAACGACCCCGTGGCTCCACCGGTATGCCGTGCGAAAGCCGCCACGTACGTAATCTAACAATTCAGCAAAAGGAGATACGGGATACGTACGAGAGCGGTCTTCTCTTTAGTGATGGCGGTAACCTCCTTCCACTTGAGGGTCAAAGTGGTCTCCCAGCCGAAGATGCTCGCGTAAAAGCACAGGTGATTCTGCGAAGCGTACAGACGTCCGTGCGCCAATATGTCCTTCTGCAGTGCGCACGAGTAATCTGCCACAAACATATTTTTTTTATTGCTATTGATTGTTGTTACTTAGTAGTTAGCAGTTACCATCGCCTATGAGTGTTTAACACCAGGGGCACCGCTAACACCCTGCTATCCGCGTAGTGCTACTGAAACCTGATCACTAATGTCAGAACACAACACAAGGTTATTATTGCGGCATATTTCAAAATCAAAAGTAGTTGCCATCCAGAGGGGTTTGGAGCCCTACCACCTAGCTTGGGTGGTTAAGTCGCCTTTTATGTCAAGTCGACCCCGATCCCAGTATTCTTTCTCCGCCCTTGCATGCGTCATCCATCAGCGATAAATGTCGGTTGAATCGCACATCTAATCGAAACCCTGGTCCCAAGGTTCACTTAATAATAATTGCCATTTTTTATATTTAATTGCTTCTAGTCTTTAACACCTAGAAAATCCTCATAAGAACTAATGATCTTTCAACAGGACACGCTAAGTGCACATAATCCTCACATAGAATCTATGTCATACAGCCAAACCTCACCCTGTGTGGGATCAAAACACTTTATTACTCCATAAACTCTTCTAAATAAGATAATATAGAGGAGATTAATGCTTCTACTTCCCCTAACTTTCCGCTCTTTATCACTTACCTCGAACCAGGGATGTTATGGATATGATATTTCGGATCTGGATACGGATATGGATATAGGAATAAAATTATATCGGTTTCGGATATGCAATTATTTCGGATTATCCGTTAGTTTCGGATAGTTTCGGTTACAGATATTAGATTGAAGTAAAATATAAACACAAAATGGCACAAATGTATCGAAACATGTCGTTTTATTTAGACTCCGCCCTTATACGAAACTATCCGAAATTTGTGAAACGGATACGGTTACGGATATAATTTTATTTCGGATATCCGATAGTTTCGGTTACGGTTACGGAGCTCCATAACATCTCTGCCTCGAACCTATGGAGCGTTTACTTGAGAAAATAGTACATTTTGTCTCCGCCATCTTTACGAAAGGAGCACACTACCCTTTTTTTTAGGATGAAAAGGCCAGCATTTCAAAAAAGCTTACACTATTAAGTTTATATTAAGTGTTGTCACCGGAATAGTACATAAAACATACCCACAATAAGCCTCTCATCGTCCGGCAGGTCTTTGAACAGCCTCTTGAAGTCATCAGATTTGCTTTTGTACGTGGGGTAGAAAGCGTTGTACCAGCTTTTCTTCTTCGACCGACTACTTCCGTCTGCACTTCTGTTCGCTGAATTGTTTGCACCCTTGAAAGGTAATTAGAATGAATAACTTCCAATTTCATGGTAGCTGTTAACATTTTTTCATACTTCAAATCGTAGTTAATCTACTAATTCAGACGCAAAACGATAAATATTAGATAAATGTACAGCGATAAATATTTATTTAAATCAAATTTAAGTTTAATATAAAATATGGATTGGCAGTCCACTGACACTCGTGCACAGGTTTAAATATCTTGGTCATTGGGTAACCCTTCGGTTACCCAAGTTATCTTCATATGAAAGACAACGCTGACATTGAAAGGGAGCGCAGAGCCCTGGCGGTACGGTGTAATATGCTGATTCGAAGGTTCGCACGTTGTAGTGATGAAGTTAAGATCACATTGTTTAAGTCCTTCTGCCAGGTTTTCTACACGTGCAATCTTTGGACTGACTACACACAGGGAGCCGTCAGTGCTCTGCGAGTCCAATACAACAATGGGTTCAGGATGTTGATGGGGTTGCCTCGCTTCTGCAGCGCATCGGGAATGTTCGCCGGAAGCGCGTGTTGACGATTTCCACGCTATAATGAGAAAAAGAGCTGCCTCATTGCTGCACCGAGTGCGGGGCGGTACCAACATCATCCTGAGCACCATTGCACAACGATTCGACTCCCCTACACTGATATTATGTGTGCGAAACTGTTTGACGCACACAAAAATTGTGACTAAATTGTGACGATTTTACTAACATTAAATCTAGATACTTACTAACCCTATGACATGTATTGTTTGATTTAAATAAAATTATTATTATTATTAAATTCTTTTTCTTTTGCCGCTAAGATTTGAAAGTATGTATAATGAATCGCTGTTACAGCCTTTTTTGCAGGGTTATAAAAAAGTTTCTATCCAGTCAGTGCTCTTCTAGCGTCCTACCGGTCCTACTTATCGACATCACCACCTTAGTGGCAGACAGCAATTTTTCGTTCGTAGAGGATAGAACATCATGTTCTCACCTTAATATCAGATTTGTTGAGATTCGCTGACGTCACATTAACGACGGTGACCAATTCACTGCTTGAGATCGACACCGACGGAGAGTCCCCGCTCGCGTGGCTCCCTTGGTACCACGTTTCACTCTACAATCATTTTACTTTTATTAGTCATACTATTCTACTTTTTAGGGGATGTTTGAAAGTAGCGCCAGTGATTGAGAAGCGGAAAAGTAATAGGCTGGTATGGCCATATAATGCGAAGAGACGAACGTCATGTAACAAGGAAAATGCTAGAAATGAGAATGGATGGATACAAAAGGAGAGGTAAGCGAAAAAGATGATAAATAAAGGCGTGAATGTTGGGATGACGACTAATAGAGGAGAGTGGAAGGAGAGAACATGTGCCGACCCCACATAGCATTAAAGGCAGGAAAGAAGACTATTATTCTATTTAAAAAACCCTTCGCGCCGTATGTCGCCGTGAAAAAGATACTTTAGTGATAAAAGTGAACACAATGTTAGTAATCTCGTGAATCATTATGTTGTGTCAGGAGTGAGTTGACGTCGATTCTCCACTAATCAGCATTCAAACCTACTGCCCCTATTTAACGTACAGGTTTCTATCCGTGCAGGGGCGGAGAAAGAATACTAACCTCTGCAGCCGGGGTCAGCCTGTCGTAAAAGGCAAGCCCGATGGCGACCACCTTTGGTCTTAAGTATGCCGCCATAATAACCTTGTGTTGTGTTCCGGCATTAGTGACCCAAGTTCCTGTACCCTTATGGGACAGCAGCGTGTTCGCGATGCCACTAGCATTGCACCCACCCATAGGCGAGGGTAACTGCTAAATTCTAAGCGGGCCGTCAGCCTGTCTGCTGTCCTACAGCAATAAAAAACGGTATTGTATAAATTTCAATTCTAAAATGGTCTTTAAATTGATGGTCACTACAACAGGCACATCCTTAAGACCGTCAGATTATCCCTCTTGAAGTCTTAAAACACTCGAGGTATTGTTGACATATGGCTTAAAAATCCAATATCTTTGGAATACACTATTTTTTATTGCTGTAGGACAGCAGACAAACTGACGGCCCATTTAGAATTAAGCAGTTACCGTCGCCTATGAGTGTTTGCAACGCTAGTGGTATCGCGAACACGCTGCTGTCCCATAAGAGTATAGGAACTTGGTCACTAATACCATTACACAACACAAGGTTATTATGAAGGCATATTTAAGACCAAAGGTGGTCGCCATTCAAACGGGCTTGGGGCTCTACCACGTATCTAGGGTGGGTTGTTTTGTCACCTTTTACGACAGGCCGACCCCGGCCGCAGAGGTTAATATTCTTTCTCCGCCCCTGCACGGATAACACTTAGACTTATACCTAGTCAGGTCATAAATTCTGTCACATCTTTAATGTAAAATAATTGTAACAAGTTTATTCATTATGTAACCATTCATATACCAAAATGAACTTAACAAAACATAGATTCTTATGACATTAAAGTTTATTCAAAATGACCTCCGTGATTTTGAATACAGGCCTTCAATCTGCGCGGCCAGTCGTCTATCGCAGCACGAACGAGGTCCATGTCAATATCGGCGGCTGCCTTAATCAAGGATGTCTTGAGTGACTCCAAATTGGGATGAGGCTTTGAGCACGCCTTTTCCTCCAAGTGTTGCCATATCTTGTAATCTAACGGATTCAAATCTGGACTGGAGGAGGGCCAGTCTTCGTGCCGGATGAAGTCGATTTCACGCGCCGCCAGCCAGTCTTGTGTGCTCTTCGCTCTATGAGCTGGCGCCGAATCTTGTTGGAATACCCAGTGCCTATTATTGAACATGGTATGAGAAACAGGTTCCACAAGGTTCGTCAAGACTGTATTTTGATACACAACAGCATTCGTTTTTACACCTTTCTCACAAAAATGTACCTCTGTTAAGCCCCAATAAGAAACTCCCAACCATACCATGAGCGAGGATGGAAAATGACCTCGTTGGACACGCGGAATACGGTTGCTCGCTTCTTCACTACTGTGTGCGTACACCTTATCATTTTGTTTGTTGTAGCTCTCTTCTACGGTAAACATTTTTTCATCCGAAAAAAGAATTTCCCGATATTTTTTTCCCGCGTACCGCTTCAACAAAGCGCGGCATCTCTTCAGTCTCAGGTCCATTAGACGAGCATTCCAACGATGTCCTGTTTTTCTTCGATATGCCCGAAGCCCTAAGTCTTCATTTAACACCCTTTTCACCGTGGTTCTGCTTAACCCCATCTGAAGGCCAACAGTTTCTGCTTACGTTTGGGATTTCTTTGAATTCGTGCCTTCACAGCTTTTATCACTGCTGGAGTCCTAACAGACCGAGGGCGACCTTGATCAATGACCTGTCATCTACACTAGAGTCTTCATTGTATCGTTTGATGGTACGATAAACGAATCTTTTGGTTATATTCAAATTTTTCAGTATGTTAAAAATTTGAATTGGCGCGTAACCGCAACGATGCAACGCAATAACTGCAACACGGTCTTCTTTAAGCGTCCACTCCATATTTAAAAATGAGTAAAATTCTAAAAGTATACATTTTTATTTTCATGAACAATTCGAAATGCGAATTCAATAAACTTTTTTGTGGCCAGCATTCTAAAAGAAAAGTTTTTACTGTGTGACAATACTTATGACCTGACTAGGTATATAACTATACCATAATAGGGTACTATATAACTACTAATAACTATACAATATCAGTAATTTTTTTTTCTTAATTATAAAGACTTCTAGATTCTTCTAAGAACAGGCCATGACGTCCCACTGTAGGGATCGGGCCTCCCCTCAGAGGGGCGGGTTAGACATATCTATCTGTATATCCACGCGATGTTTTTCTTCACCGTGAGTACAAAGTAATTACGCTATTATATAATAATAAGCACTTTAGGCGAGAGAAATGGTTTAAGCGGTGTACGCCTTTTTTAAGACTCGAAGCCGGGACCTCTAGATTGGCCGAATGTAATATCACTGAGTACCAGTAACTAAGTTTAATCTTAACAGGATACTACTATCAAAACTATATTTTCGCAGATTTCAATGGCGTATTTTGATTTTTTCAATGATATTTCAACAAATTGCGGTCGCGAAGTTCATCAAAACAGTTGTTATTACTATTAGGTTATTAACGAATCAAGATCGAACATTTCGGATGCGCCCGCGCAACATCCGTTACGCGCGCGCTCTTGCAAGGTCACCCATCCGCGTTATTGTTATAAGCCAAGTAATTAGTACAGTTTTAGTTGATTAATCTATTCTTTCCAAAAATATTGTTCCCTGAACACACTAATGTGGCACCCTCAGACACCCAACTGGTCTGAAAAATAAAGAAATTATTTTCTTGGAAATACTTAACATCCAGTAATTGTGTTGGGTAGCCTGTAGTCTAAATATTCTCAGCCTTCTAGACTATCATTACATTTCAGGAAAATAATAATGATATCGACGCTTGAAAGAGAAACTTTACTAAGCGACATTGGGTGAACTATCCAGGAAAGTGATTCGAAGCTCAATATTAGAAAACTAAATTATAACTCATCTAATTGTTGGTATAATGATTATTGGTTTTCTGTTGGATCATTTCAATCCAAATATTTGGTGAGTTATAATATTTATTTATTTAAAATATTTGAACTTCAAATTACTTTCCTGGAAAGTTCAGTCAACGTACCATATACATACACATTAAGCGAACGCTCGGCCGAGCTACATGGTAGGTGGAGTGAGGGGTGTTAGGTATTTTTCGTTACGGAATTTCTTGATTCGGTCGCCGCGCTCAAAGCCCGCGATAAAAGCTATGCAATAGCTTAACAAATAAAATTAGTTAATTTTGTAATGACTGGGAAGGAATACTGTTTATCTATTCTGTTTTTTTTTTATTCTAATAACAACTGATTGATTTAATCTTGCCTTGCGATTCTTGATTGTTAATCATCAAGTGACTCCAAGGTTTATTACCTAGTATTTCCATTACGTGAAAAATTAATCCGATATCAGAAATCAAAACGATCCAGCGTTCACTTGTTTCTGTGCGTTTTTACATTTTTATTATGTTCAAATATGATGAAAAATAAGTACAAAAGAATACCAAAACAAGTAGTAGGCTTCATTCTACACATATAGATAGAAGGATATTCAAGTTTAATAACTTAATGTTTATAGTTGTATTGATGGCATGGTAACATTCAATACTTCAAATTGAAAATAATTGTACGTACAATCAATACTTTCCATTCGATAAAATTAATACCTTATGCATACAAGTTTTAAATGCCTCAGATTTCGTTTTTATATGCATCTTTTAATATAAATACACATGTATATTATACAGTGGAAAATAAGCACGTTTAGCTATATTAGTTTTAAACAGTGGCGATCACGTCCGACACCCCAGTCCCAAAAATAAAAATCAATGATACCTAGCAAGTACTTCCTGTGAACTAACAAAAGCACTGTCTGCTGTTAGCACTATCTATGAGAAAAGTGATGGAGTCATCATATTTATACATTATGAAGTTAGGGCTTCGTAGGGCTACATTCGTGTAAACACATCGCACCGTTTCCTTGTTTTAATTAAAAGATCTTCTTAAAAATACTAAGATTTTGAGATGACTTTATTACCTTTTCATTATCTGTGGCATCAGAGCCGTCAGCATTGCGCAGTGATGGCGACGGTGATCGCGAGACACTTCTGAAAAAATAAAAGGGCTACATCATCAAATAGAAACAATCAGTGAGTATATTGACATAAATGCCACAAATGTTTAAGCAAACAAATGTTCTAGGTCTTCAACATGTCTATTGGTAAGAGAATTGTTATTAGACAATGTTTCTAAAGAAATTTTGCCGGTATTTGTTAAAAAATGTATCTTCAAATCAATCGCCGATAGCATCACTATAACGGCGTCGAAGATCATTATGAGGTTGTCGATATATAACACGGACCCCTGGTGACCAATATAGCGGATTAATTATATTGTACACTAAAACCCTTCAATAATAATTAAATAAATTTCTTATCATTCAACATTATACTTTAGTGTATGTAGATAGATGTTATTAGTAGTTTGTGTATGCAGATGGAATGGTACCTCGTCTGATGGCAGTGATTAACATAAGAGACTGACTTTAGCAACAGCAGCGGTATAGTTATCAAGCTGCCGACTTATAATCATAGAAGATGTAGGAAGATAAGAAAATTATAGAGGTTGGAATAGCAAAGGGAAGTTACGACTTAGAGGAACTTTCTCATTATATATAATAAATACAATTAATACTCATCATATCACGCCGATCAAGTTGGTACGGTATATAAAAAAACTTAAGAGAACCGCATGTATAATGATATAATGTAGACAAGACACTAAAAGCGCTTTGAAATTTTAAGGACTAACATAATGCATTCAATCGCCTGACTTTTTTAATAATTTATTTTTACAACGTAAATAAATATCAGTAAATAAAACAGAATCACTTACACGACCATCTCAGATCTCCACGTATATCAAATAAAACACTAGTTATTTCTGGAGCATAACAACAACACAGGCGCGATCTCACGTGGAAGATTTGCAAACCCTCGCGCAAGGTTACACTTTAGCACGCTTCTTACACATAGTAAAAACAAACCCGCTGTTTAATATTTATTACAGGCAAACTAACTATTCGAGTGATCAAAACTAGAAGTCGGTCCAAAGTTAAAACTGAAAAGTTTATAACGAAACGATTTCGTTATGTCATTTTTAAACGTGAATTAGATAGACGTAAAGGTTGCACGCAGAGTATTAGAAATAAGATTCAATGACCTCTAGTTGATTTTTTTTTATAAAAATTACATAATCGTATAGTACAGATAAGTTTCAATTAGAAGTAATTACGATGATAAAATATTTAATAAGTAAATTGTTTTGAGCTGACAAGTTAGATGTAGTTAATTATTATGGTAATAAAGTTTTAAAAACACTAAGTAATATAACAAAACTGAAATCTGTTATATAAAAAGTTGTATATGATAAAAATTAAAATAAATTACGACGACGTTTGTAGGATTTAAGAAAAAGAGTTTAATAAGGCTTCTGTTAAAAAGCCCTTCGCAAATGAAACTATGAAATAGTTTACAGGAAATGCACATAAATCAATGAGCATAAGATCATGCAAATGTATAAGTAAGCTAAGAGTTGATAATAAGAGAAATAATGCTGCTGAAAATAAATAAAAGAACAAAGAGCATGGAATCGAGTCTATACCTTTCGTGAATTCAACATTAAACAACGCAAGGCTGCCTTATTGAACATTCACCTCGTTTGTAGAACACTATTTTGTTACGTATTTGGTTACACGATAGTTTTCTAGAGGTATGATGCATCGTTGAAGAAGTCGATGTCTTCATGATAAAGAAGTAATTAAACCAAGTTGCATGAAAAGTTTGCAATTTTAAGACTGGCAAACCCATGAGTACGGACGGAAAAACTTCACATTTTATGCACTTTTGCCTTTTATTGAATTTTTTTTTACCTCAGAGAGTAAGAAAAAACGGTAATATGTAAGGCTGGAATTTTATTTTTACTGAAGCGAATCAACCTGCCACCCTGGAAGAACAGAGAACCCCGAGAGAAAACGAACAGTGCCTTTCCTTGCTGTATGTACACTAGCAAAAGTCTATTAGTCCGTAAGACTTCCTAAAAAAGGTTTTGGGGTAGCCCACCAAATCATCAAAATCAAAATTTTGGCCAATACCACACAACCAAATATATAATTTATTCTTGACAAAACTTTTAGCTTTAGATTTTACATTTTAAGAAAAGGCTCTAGTTGGCAACTAAAACGATCATAAATTTAACAGAGGGGAGTGAGCCAGCTTTCTCTGTCTCAACAACGTTGTAAGAATTGTAACAATAATGTGTATTATATTATTTTACGTAATGTTGATTCAATACGAATATGACGGCATGCACTTTGGGCAATGCACTTCAGTCCTTAAATGTTATATTTGTTAGTAATAATTAAATACGGACTTTAAAGCAAATCGCTTATCTATAACATGATACTTATTCTTATGTTCTGATTTACCCATTTAATAAGAAAAAAACACCTAATCATGCCATCTAAGAGTTATTTACGTAAAAGCAGAGCTTGATCTGCTCTTAATCAATGAAAAACGCAACTTTCCTACGCCCAAACACAAAAAAACGACAACAATGATTGACCGTAAGATCAAAGCATTTCAAATCGCTGCGCACAATTCACGGTCGGTTGCGAAAATCACAAAAAACTACTCGTTAACCGGTTACGACATCGGTGGCGTGACGCGAAGTGGAGTGCCCGTGGCCACTACTCGCACTCAACTGAACGCTGTGCATTGGCATTGGGGGGTGTGTGGATATTTACTGAGACTCTACTAAGTAGATAATAATTATATCAAAACATTTCTAATATAACGTTTTCGGCATTAGGAAAGAACTGATATTCCAAAAGTCAAAGCTGACATAGATCTAACGAGGAACAATCAATCTGTAATGGTCCATCGAACGTAGCCACCTCTAAGTGCATGTTAAACACGTGAATTTCTTTTCTATCTTTACTGTCACTCATCTCGATGTTGCTATTTGGAAAATTTACGAGTAATAATAGTTAGACACTCACATCGTCACACAAAATTTAAATTAAATGTACACTTATTACTTAATGAAGAGTCATTAAGTAATAAGTGTACATTTAATTTAAATTTTGTGTGACGATGTTTATGTAGGTGAATTTTACGTTTGGCATTTAAGAATTATTTTAATGCTATGGAACAAAAGAAAGGCTGGATGTTTAAGATACTAGGGGCACCGCAGACACGTTGCTGTTCGCGTAGAAGAGCTAGAACCTGGGTCACTTATGCCGGAACACAGCACAAGATTTATTATGGTGGATAAATTAGAGACCAGATGTGGTTGCCATTCAGGTTGCCTTTTTGAGCATACTATCTAGATCGGGTTATATTGTCCCCTTTCACGACAGGCCGCCCTGGACCGCAGGGGCCTGTATTCTTACTCCGCTCCTGCACGGAGTTTATGTGTCAAGGATCATTTTGAAATTTCTATTATTATTAATAGATGAAAAATAAAAGAACCAAATTCTTACATTTTATAACTTTTATTGTTATTGCTGTAGGTCGGAAGACAGGTGATGGCCCGCTTAGAATTTAGCAATTACCGTCGCCTATGCATGTTTGCAACGCCAGTGGCATCGCGGACACGCTGCTGTCCCATAAGGGTACAGGAACTTGGGTCACTAATGCCGGAACACAACACAAGGTTATTATGGCGGCATACTTAAGACCAAAGGTGGTCGCTGTCCAGACGGGCCCCACTTTGAGGCCCTACCAGGTAGCTGGGGTGGGTTGTTTTGTCGCCTTTTACGACAGGCCGACCCCGGCCGTAGCTGAGGTTAGAAGAAATGAAGATTTCTATAGAAAGTGTCCATAATATTATACACAACCATTTGGGTATGAACAAAGTGTCAGCGCGCTGGGTGCCCAGAATGCTTTCTGACGCGCAGGAACACGAGACTGAGAATTTCACAAAGCTGTCTGGGTTTATTACAACAAGATTTTGACCGATTTTTGGCTCGACTTTGGACGAAACATGGCTTACCCATTATGACCCGGAAACGAAAAAACAGTCCATGACTCGGAGGAGACCGTCATCTCCAACTCCGGAGACATTTAAGACGATTCCAACCGCCGGTAAGATCACGGGCTTTATTTTCTGGGACAGGCGGGACAGCCAAGAGGTCGTAATGATCAAATACCTTAATCATGGAGCCACTATTACGGGGACTTTGTACGCAGGACAAATAACAAAGTTGAATAAGGAAATAAGCAAGCAACGCCGTGGAAAACTTGCTAAAATCGCCCTCGCGCACAAGTTCAGAGTTGCGATGGCTGCCATTCAAGAAGCTGGCTTCGAATTGATGGAACATCCACCATATTCACCGGAACTAGCTCCTAGTGATTTATACCTATTTCAGCGATTAAGGGAACATCTCAGGGTCCATAAATTTGAAGATTTTTTTAAAAGGGAATTTTAGCTTTAGAAAAAATATATTTAAAGTGTATAAACCTGAAAGATGACTACATCGAAAAATAAAATAATATTTATTTTAATAAAAAATAACTGCGTCATACTCATTATCACTTTTTATTGAAAACCCCTAGTATTTATGATAATTTTGCCATTTTAATAAAATTACGAACAATTTTGCGATGTGGAAAATGACTAATTTAGCATTTTTTGCGATAAAGAAGGCAAACACAACAAGTCTACAATATAATAATATTTTATATGGTTGGTCGTGAAGACTTATATACATATAGGTTATCGTACGATTACCAATCCGGGATTTACGACCTGAAAATAGTAACTAAGAATTAATAAAAAACCCTTGTGCATATTTACAAATTTACAAAATTAATTTAAAAAATGTATAATATGTATTTATTTATTTATTTTGCGTTTATGAAACAACAGTAAATGACATTTGACGCGGGAATGAGAATAAAGTTATCCTGAAAAGCCTTAATGCTGAATAGGATTCGATAATAGAAATACGTTCGATGGCACATGTACGATAACGGCCACGCACCGAGATTGCACCGTACAGGAATGAGAAGGATAGCTCGAGAGCAGTGGACTGTATGAGAGGAGGGAGAGAGGAGCGGTGGTTAGAGAGACGCGATACCTTGCAGTGGGCAAAGAAATTCGCACTGACCTTGATTCCACCCCTTCCCAGACCGATTCACGAAGATCTGTTGCACGGCACCAGCTAAATTCACGCACACTGAACACACAATTTTATATCACGGCCAATGAGAGTTTGGAGTTACTGAAAGGAGGTCGAATATCAGAGGGACGCGCATTTAACTCACGCGTTACTGCTTATATTATATTTTGTCCCACCCTCGCTTTTACCATTTACCTTACCGAGTGAGGGTAAGTAACAAAAATCAGGAGGCGGGATTTCAAATACCCTTTATGCGAACAGCACATGACAAAGTTTTTATTTAATTTTTGTGTACAGGGTTAGGAAGTCAATCAGTCAAAAAGTCAGAAAGTCAAAGGAAGAATTACAGAAGGGTACAAACAAACGTAACATCTCCTTGTTGGGTACAAGGATAGTTCCGATACTCATTTGATAACCGCCTGATTTATCTAACAATAAAACAACATCAATAATAATTACAGATCTCTCAACTAGTGTAGTATAATTGTTTGCTTTGTTCGATAAGACAAAGAATGAATTAAATCATGCGAACATATTGTAAATTAAGACTTGCAACCTTCTCTTTGCTCACAAATTGCTATTCAGTAAATATAGTTAAGAAATAATTTGTAAACTCTAGACTTTCTTCAAGATTAAAGATTGTGGCATTTACGACAAATGAATCTAAATGATTAATCACACACATACACACACATGCCAGCCCAAATTAAACAACTTGTAAATACAAGATGATAGGCGTTTGGTAGAAATATTTATTCGAACTCCTTTTTTTTTGAAAGGTGGAAATGCTTGCCGCTCCCCCTGCCGAGTGGGAACGGGCGGCGGGGTAGTGCGGGACTCCCCGTGCAATGCGCCCGTACGTCCTCTCTACGCCGGGGGACACACGTCGCTGGTATACCGACTGGCACCTTTTTATTTGTACATTGAATTTATTTTAGTTGGGTTTGTGGGTAAGTTAGCGTAAAAAATTATATTGCCCGCACATTGAAAATTTTTGCCGAATAATAACACGGATTGATGTATAGTATCAAAACTTTTGTACTTATTTTATAGATCAATTCGTGTTAGTATTCAGCAATAAACAGACAGCTGCTCATAATTGACTCTTGCCTTGCGACAAGTCTCTCATAGAGACGTTTTACATCGGACGGCTCTTGAATTTCGACGCATTTTCCAAATGGGTAAAGAAAAACACAGTCATAAGCCCCGGATACAGCAAGAACTAATTTATTGGCTGAGTACCAATAAATTTGCCCGGTAATTATAATGTCTTAAATAATATGAGATAAAATCCGTAAACTAAGAACTTAAAAAAATACATACTAAAATGCAAACATGTGTTTCCATCACAGCATGTGATAAACCAAATAAATAAAAGAATCTCGGCTTGATAAGGCTTTCAACGTCATCGAAACATTTCTTTACAGTAGTGAGCCGGTAAAACAGGCTAAGGTGTTTATTTATATGCAGATGCAGAAGATAAATTATCCAAGATCCATATTCACCGAGAAATAAACGACAATTCAGTTAAATTATTCTCGTTTAGTTCAATTTAAAACACCATTTGACCGTAACTTGTATTATCGTCAGTTGGACATATTTCCGTCGTCATCTATTTCATTAGAAAGAAAAAAACAACGAAATCCATTCATACTACTCGTAATATTATAAATGTGAAAGTAGTTCTGTCTGTCGGTTTGTTACGTTTTCATACCTAAACCGCTGAATCAATTTTGATGAATTACGGTATAGAAATAGATTGGACATTGGAGAAGAACATAAGCTACTTTTTGTCGAAAATGAATCTTGAAGGGGGCGAAATAGGGGTGAACGTAATTAAGTTATGATTTTTTTTATTTATACGAGAGAACAACGTTTGCAGGGTCAGCTAGATATTTATATATGTTTGTACATGTAGAAATTACATAATCTTAGTTTGACATACACAAGAATGAATGTTCTTAGCGAATTAACATTTTGGACATATTAACTACAACTAGCTACAAGTTACGCTTTGCTTTTTATAAGAAAAACCAACGTGATATCGTCAACACAATTTGATGATCTCTACATTTTTAAACATTTAATATTACGAGACGAAATAGGGTTAGAAGTAGGGTATATTTCATACAATTTCTAATTAAATATTGACATACTTATGTTGTAACGCTAAAATTTTATTCAATTAAATCCACTTTCACTCAAATGAACTCGATCGTTTAAGGAATGCCTATTCTGCGTGATTGCCCCTTGGTATTAGACAAAATACATCTTTACAAGAATACTTGGCCTGTAACTCCACAGATCCCACACCCGTACGCATAGGCGGCGACACGGTCGAGCGCATGGACCATGTAAAATACTTGGGATCTATATTTCACGCGTCTGGTGACAACGATTGCGACGTCAAAGCACGCATTGCTGCCGCGTGGAGACCCCAAGATGCCGGTAAAGTTGGAACAGGTTATAAGACCATCATTAGGCCTGTCCTTTTATACGGCTGTGAAGTATGGCCGGTGTTAGAGCGACACAAGCAAGAGTTGCGTGTCACGGAGATGAATATGCTGCGGTGGATGTGTGGAGTAACGCGGAAGGACCGCGTTAGCAACTCCCGCATTCGCGGCAATTTTCGTGTCCGTGACATTGCAGATAAATTGCAGGAGTGTCGGCTCCGTTGGTACGGCCATGTTTTACGGCAACCGGATGCTTACGTGAGAAACAAATGTCTCACCATGCCGCCTCCGCCGGGCCCCGGCAGGAGGGGTAGACCGAATAAGTGCTGGCTTGACGTCGTAAGGGATGATATGCGTGCCAATGGGCTCACTACCAGGCATGCTGAAGACCGTGCGAAGTGGAGTGGAAAAAGTCGGATAGCGGACCGCGGGCACCGAAACGGAAGTTTAGGTTGCAACCGGGATACTACGCTTAGATGATGATGATGGACATCTTTACAAGAATGTTGTAAGTTACAACATAGAATAATAGAATCAATTGTAACGTAAACAAAAGCCATTTACGTTGAATAGTTTACACATATTGAAGGTGTGCAAATATAACAATATACCTAGTCAGGTCATAAGTATTGTCACACAGTAAAAACTTTTCTTTTAGAATGCTGGCCACAAAAAAGTTTATTGAATTCGAATTGTTCATGAAAATAAAAATGTATACTTTTAGAATTTTACTCATTTTTAAATATGGAGTGGACGCTTAAAGAAGACCGTGTTGCAGTTATTGCGTTGCATCGTTGCGGTTACGCGCCAATTCAAATTTTTAACATACTGTAAAATTTGAATATAACCAAGATTCGTTTATCGTACCATCAAACGATACAATGAAGACTCTAGTGTAGATGACAGGTCAAGAAGTGGTCGCCCTCGGTCTGTTAGGACTCCAGCAGTGATAAAAGCTGTGAAGGCACGAATTCAAAGAAATCCCAAACGTAAGCAGAAACTGTTGGCCCTTCAGATGGGGTTAAGCAGAACCACGGTGAAAAGGGTGTTAAATGAAGACTTAGGGCTTCGGGCATATCGAAGAAAAACAGGAAATCGTTTGAATGCTCGTCTAATGGACCTGAGACTGAAGAGATGCCGCGCTTTGTTGAAGCGGTACGCGGGAAAAAAATATCGGGAAATTCTTTTTTCGGATGAAAAAATGTTTACCGTAGAAGAGAGCTACAACAAACAAAATGATAAGGTGTACGCACACAGTAGTGAAGAAGCGAGCAACCGTATTCCGCGTGTCCAACGAGGTCATTTTCCATCCTCGCTCATGGTATGGTTGGGAGTTTCTTATTGGGGCTTAACAGAGGTACATTTTTGTGAGAAAGGTGTAAAAACGAATGCTGTTGTGTATCAAAATACAGTCCTGACGAACCTTGTGGAACCTGTTTCTCATACCATGTTCAATAACAGGCACTGGGTATTCCAACAAGATTCGGCGCCAGCTCATAGAGCGAAGAGCACACAAGACTGGCTGGCGGCGCGTGAAATCGACTTCATCCGGCACGAAGACTGGCCCTCCTCCAGTCCAGATTTGAATCCGTTAGATTACAAGATATGGCAACACTTGGAGGAAAAGGCGTGCTCAAAGCCTCATCCCAATTTGGAGTCACTCAAGACATCCTTGATTAAGGCAGCCGCCGATATTGACATGGACCTCGTTCGTGCTGCGATAGACGACTGGCCGCGCAGATTGAAGGCTTGTATTCAAAATCACGGAGGTCATTTTGAATAAACTTTAATGTCATAAGAATCTATGTTTTGTTAAGTTCATTTTGGTATAAGAATGGTTACATAATGAATAAACTTGTTACAATTATTTTACATTAAACATGTGACAGAATTTATGACCTGACTAGGTACTCAATGTCTTTGGTTGAGCCATACACCCTTCAATCTCCCCTTTGGAAGAGCGGGGTCCGCGGATAGATAAAAAAATACTTTTCAGAGAAAATAGACTCATAAACGTAAATTAACAGAGAAAACACGCGCATAAGTTTTAAACCGTGGATGGTCCCTATCTGAAACATATAGTATGAAACATATGTATTTACCGAAAAATAAAAACCTTCGATTCCAACTGTGTGAACTGCACTTGAAACTTATCCATAAAATCTTTCATTTTCATATAGTATTGTTCAAGATACAAACAAAGACTACTGATTTAATTCGATTCATGTTAATTAATAAAAATTGAGTTACCAGTTTAAAAAATAGTTTGGGTATTTCGAGTAGGTTTTTGGCAAATTTCTTAGTTCATTCATTAGTTCATAGTGGTGATCATCAGTATTTAAACGGGAATTTTTTTTAATAAACTAATTATTAAATTATGGAAGACAAATATATCTTAATTTTCTACCTAGTTTCCTGCTTTAAAAATAATTTTTATCCCAGCATCGTAAAATGAAACTGGTTGGGTTAGCAGGACCAATTGCGCACAAACTCCTCCACACCTTCGTCATCTTCAAATCGTTGCCCTCCTAAAGCTTATACGATAAGTCCGACCTGTAGGGAAGGTGTTCAAGTTGAGTCTAGTGCATTTCTTCCAGTTTTGACATTGTTAGAGCTGCAGTATGGTGTCTGGCATTGTCATAGACAAGTATGACATCTTGTATCTGTTGTTCTCGTCTTTTGCAGCGATCACCTTAGTCAATAGTTCGCAGTAGTAAGCAGCATTGATTGTGCGTCGCTGGTGCAATAAAATCAATGAGCAAATTGCTTTGCCAGTCAAAAATACTGTTGAGAGAACCTTGCCAGCATTTTCCACTCGTTCTCGCCCTTCTTTGAACTCCTTATGCCAAGCTAACACATGGGTCCTTGACAATGTTTGATCCCCGAACTGTGCACTTAATCCCTGAAATTTTATAATAATGTGTTGCGCAGTAGAAGGGTGCACTTGCTGCTCCGACATCACGACGGTTACTGACAAACGGGTTGGGAGTGTTAAACGACTGGGTCTCCCCGCTCCTACTGACCCCACCCAAGCATACTAGAAGCCCGCGCCCACTCCTACCAGCCGTAGACGTTCACTAACAATAATGATCCACCCTAGTAATATAGGAATGTATATGTGCTTGGCCAGACTGCACACGCGGGTGTGGGGCGGTCACGGCGCGGCTACATAAATATATGAAACCGCCCGCGTGCCCACTACGGACACTCAAATAAGGTTTCATATGTTTAATAATACCGCGCCCGCGTGTTCAGTTTGGCCAAGCACTATGAATTTCATTACATCACAAAAAGGTCTGAATCAACTTGAGCTTTTCTTGAAAGCAAATCCATCACATTTGTCTAAGGCAAATTAGTGGCATATGATTAGGCTTTTAATCAGTAAGTAGGTTTAATCACAAATTGATGAAAAATATCTTATTAGAATAATTTAACACCTACAATTAACAGTACATTAGCATGATGCTCAAATGTGTATTGTATTCTTCGAATTTAGTTAATAAAAATCAACTTCGAACATAGTTCAAGTCTTTAATCTGGCAACACAACAAGATACTAATAATATCTTTTAGATATAATATTGATAACACTAAATATGTGCAGATATGGGAAGTATTATATTGAAATGCGTATAAAGTTCATATTTATTGTGCAGTGGATGTGATATAAATACATTTATTTATTTATTTATTTATTGTTAGAACTGTGTACATTATAATGTTGTTAAGTACATTTTGTATCAACAGTTTGCCTTTTTAAGGCGTACAATATTTATAAATGTATTTTTATGCTTCAAATTATTACAAAATAATAGTAACATATTCATTTATTTGCAATTATAATTTAAGTTTATTAAAGTTATGTATTATATTATATTACGGGTTCGATTCCCGTCTCGCATCTGTTGTTTTTGTATAATGTGTATTTATTTACAAAAAAAAGTATATATGTAGTATATCAGTTGGTACCCATAACACAAGTGCTTATGCAACTTAGTTTGGGACTAGAGGGTGGTGTGTGAATTGTGCCAGTATATTTATTATATTGTTTTCTTTAAAGTGTTTAATTCAAAAGATATTTAACAAATAAGTTTGTTGCTGATGTGAAGCAAAATGTCTTAGAGATAACATATTACAACACTTGAGATAACTAAAACAAATAATAAAAAGATAGGAGTTTAAATTTGTCTAATTCACTTTAACATTTTTACTCATCATGAAAAGAAGTGAAATCTTTGAGAATTGATTTTTTTTTTTTTTTTTTATTGCTTGAGTTCAGCAGACAGGCAAACGGCCCACCCTGGCAGGTGGTCACCGTCGCCTATGGACGTTTGCAGCACCAGAGACACCACCAACGCGCTGCCGGTCTCGAAGAAATTTTATAACGCCTTTTTTGAAGAACCCCATATCATACCGCGCTGAGAAAACCTCAGCCGGAAGCTCATTCCAGATCCTGAGAGTACGCAACATGAACGTTCTGGAGAACCGTTTCGTACAGGAAGGAAGAGGCTCCAAGAAATGGGGATGAACACCCAGCCGATGGCGGGCAGTGCGGTGGTAGAAAGACGACGAGGGCATCATCCTAAATAGTTCTTCAGAACACTCCCCGTTGTACAGACGGTAGAATACGCAAAGAGATGCAAAGTCTCTCCGAAGTCCAAGCGTGTCTAAACCGTCTGTGAGCATGGGATCGCCGACAACACGAACTGCGCGCCGTTGGATCGAGTCTAGGGGATTGAGCTGACAGGCCGGTGCTCCAGCCCATAAATATGAGCAGTACTCCATATGCGGTCTGACCTGTGCTTTATATAGCACAAGCCGTTGCCTTGGACTGAAGTACTGCTTGGACCGGTTTAGCACACCTAGCTTTTTGGAGGCAAGCTTAGCTTTACCCTCCAATTGTCCCCTAAACTGCACATCATTCGTGATGTCGACACCAAGGATCCCAATACTACTTGCGATGGAAAGAGAGGTTCCTTGAAACTGTGGCGCAGGTGCGAACGGGGTTTTCTTGGCAGAGAATACGCAGACCTGCGTCTTCGAGGGGTTGAACTGGACAAGGTTTTGTCGTCCCCATTCAGAGACCCTCTCTAGAGAGTTCTCTACTTCAGACACAAGTCTGACCCGACTTTCTTCCAAAAACGCAGGAGAGAGACTTACACGACCAGTGTACCGTGCATCGCCGGTGCCATCATCCGCATAGCAATGAATGCCATCTATAGATAACATGTCATTGATATGCAGAATAAATAGCGTCGGCGACAGCACACAACCCTGGGGCACACCAGCATTGATAGGTTTCACACTGGAGCAGCAACCGTCAACAACGACCTTAATACTGCGCCCAGCGAGAAAGCTGGATAGCCAGGTGCAAAGACTCCCAGGTATCCCGTAAGATGGAAGCTTCGCAAGAAGAGCCCTATGCCAGACCCGATCGAAGGCCTTAGCGATGTCTAGGCTAACAGCCATAATGATAAAATAACTCTTGGAAAAAAATATGCATTTGGAATGTGTTGAAGGTGAAGAAAGAAGATACAAATTTATCCAGAAGACTTGAATTTGAACAGTTATTATGAGTATATTAATAATGTGGAATGAGCTACCTGCTAAGATTTTCCAACTGAGCTACAACATAGGGTATTGTAAGAAAGGCGATATAGCACTTCTATAAGATTGGCAGCATGTTGGCAATGACTATACATTGCTATATTCACAGAAAAGAATGACCACTGCCTATCAGGTGGGCTGTCGGTCTCTCGTTTGTACTATTGCATAAAAAACATCAAAAATGATCCTTGGAACATATGCTATGCGTGGCACAAGTCTCTCATACAATAATTTCCTTTGTAAATTAGAGAGGGCAGGTAGCAGCCATACATGCAATAGTCAGATTTGTGCTGTCTATGATTTTCAGGTGAACTCTGCAACCGGTCATCCATCCAAATTTCGGATATTGTGTTTGATGATTGAATTAATATTTACCACTACTATCTGCAGGGGCGGAGTATGAGTACTGAATCCTGAGGCCGGGATTGATCTGTAGTAAAAGGTGATAAAGCTACCATAGCTACATCTTATGGCCCAAAGCCTGTCTGGACGGCAACAACTCGTGCTTTAAAAGTATGCCCCCATAATAAACTTGCATTGTATTCCAGTATAAGTGACCCAGGTTTCAGTACCCCAATGCGGACAGCAGCGTGTTTGCAATGCACCTGGTAACACAAACATCTATATGCGACGGTAACTGCTAACTAGTAAGTGGGCCATCAGTATGTCTTAAAATGAGCAGATACAGTTTAGAGTTTATTTAAGAGTAACACATGATTTTAAAATATATTTATTTTATATTACAATATAACTATGCTTTTCATTTTCCCTAATTAACGGCAAGCAACCCCCTCAACATACATACACCAATATTATCAAACATTGATCTTTAAAAAGACAAACATTTATAATAAGTTATCCTGATAATTTGTGAGTTCCAACTATAAATGTAAAATAGTGTAAACTTCTCGAGCAGGGTTTACAAGCAATACAATCGAATAAACCAGACCAAAACACACAATTTTTTTTTATTTAAATATATATTGCTTAGGTAGCCACTGAAGCAATAACTACTTGTTGGTAGTGAATAAAAGAATAGAGTTTATCTCAACATAACATCATTGACCAATAATGCAGTGTCAAAGCCCAAGACTGACTAATGATTGAGTTATTTCGCTTGTATTAGATTTTGTCCGACACAGTAAACTCTGATTAAATGTGAGAAACAGATCAAATATAGCCTCCAAAACTTCAGCGCTCTCTTTTTAACATCAGTGAATAATATTAATACACAAGGAATGTGATTTTATTACAAATTAACAATTAATAAAATACAAAGCTTAAGATATTTGTTATACTTTTGAAATCTATTTTGGATTTAATTATAACAATATTTTCTTAAAGCTATCAAATAGTTTTTTATTTCAAACACCATGTGCAAAGCTGCAAATTTTGATATTTTTTGTTGTCCAAAACAGTCTTTAAATGCACATCATGCTTTCGAGATACGTTAACACAAAAACCAAATGCAATTTCTTATACTTTTCGCCACTGAGTGATTCAAACAGGTTAAAACTTACTCCAGCCCATAAATGTGAGCATTACTCAATGTACGGCCTAACTTGTGCTTTGTACACAAGCTGTGGACTGAAATACCGCTTGAACTGGCTTAGAGAGTGTTCAAGTACTATGTAACACAATTTTTGATTGCAGATTTAATCAAACATATTGTGAATTCCGTTTTAATTAAAGCACATACCTGTTTTCCTGTTTAATTTGATGAACATTCTGTGCTATGACACCAGAGAATGTGAGAGCTTGACTGATGCTTTGACCAATAGCGTCTTGTGATGATATTACTAGGTTTTCAACTGACTTTCTCCTAAAACAAAATAAATATAGCACTTTTAAATAATATTATATTTACATTATAATAGATAAATAATATATAAATAATATAATTGCCCGTCAAGTATGTTTTTCACTTAACTATGTGTGATTAGGTTAGAAATATAAATCAGTTTAGTCTACTAGGCTTACGTTTAATCAGTAGTCCTACTAAACACATCTCTATAAAGCCCCTACATTACAATTGGAATTAATATTTGTAATGTTAGAAGTGTCTAAAACCTAGAGAAAAATGCAAGCAGATTCTCCCTTGAGAAAAAAATATTTTGATTTTTCTATCAATTTTAAATATACCCATTTAAAATATAAAATGTTAAATTTTAAAAATACTTTTAAACTGAATCATTTCACAAGAATTTATTGAATAATTCACACTCACATTGTATTATAACCAGAATGTAATTAATTCATAACAGCTGTGACTTGACTTATATTTTATTATATGCTATATACTTTGAGCTTTATAAATGTAACATATTTGTTGGGATTTGAACTATATACTTTTCATTTGTGTTTTAAATTTATTGTAATGATCTCGATGGTCTAGTGGTAATAATATACAGTGGAGTAGACACTCCATAGTACCCAACATTGGGATTCTAAATTTAGTTTTTGGCAGAGTTAATTTAACAATATTTTCTTTAATCTAACTTAATATCTCCGCTGGTCTTTGTAAATAATTGGGATTACAAGTAATGAAAATAAAATAAGATTGAATTATGTGAAAAATATTTTTAGTTTATTAAAAAGAATTTCTCATAACAATGAAAAAGACGAATAATGTTTAGCTATTTTTTTTTTGCAATTCATACACCCCATTTTCATATGAAAACTAGGTACCTATGTAGATTACATACATACATATAATCACGCTTCTTTCCCGTAGGGGTAGGCAGAGACTACTTCTTTCCACTTGCTACGATCCTTACATACTTGTTTCGCTTCGTCCACTTTCATTATTCCCTTCATACATGCCCTTCAGTTTTTAATATATTTTTTTTTTTAATATTTTAATATTTTTGTGACAATTCACACAGCGCCATCTAGTCCCAAACTAAGTAGCATAGCACTTGTGCTATGGGTACTAGACAACTGATATACTACTTATATACTTTTTTTTTTGTAAATAAATACATATTATACATAAACACCCAGACGCGAGACGGGAATCGAACCCGTGACCTCCGCAAGCGTACCGAAGTGCGTTATCCGTTACACCACCGAGGTCGTCTAGTTTAGGGTATTCTTGACCTGGCCTTTTTTCAAGATGTCCCTGATCTGGTCTCTAAACGTCCACCTAGGTCTAGCCCTTTCAACACTTCCATTCACACTCGCCTTATACACTTTTTTCATCAATCGTTCTTCATTCATTCTCTCGACACGGCCAAACCATCTCAGCATATCTTTCTCAATTTTTGTCACTACATCTTCTTTCAGACCACAACGTTTCCTTATCTCACTATTTCTTATCCTGTCACTCAGTTTAACTCCTATCATACTTCTTAACGCTCTCATCTCAACTGCATTTATTCTGCTTTCATGTTTCTTCTGCCATACCCAACTTTCACTTCTGTACATGAGTGTCGGAACCAACTCCCCCTCATGCACAACCAGACGAGCCTTGTTAGACACCTTCCGACTATTCATAAAGGAGTAGATTAAACTAAAATTCTGACTAGTTATGCTATTTCCTTGCTACACAGATCAAGTGAATATGTAATCCCACGGAACATAACGAGTGTTGATCGAGAAAGATGAATAATTAAATAGAATGTATTATTCATCAAAGCAGACATACAGTCATCTAATGACAAGTAAGTTTAATAAATATTAGTGTTATAATACGATCAACGACCTTTGCGCTAAAAGCATTCTAAATCTAACAATACGACGAGAAGACAAAGCAAATAGTTTCAATTAATTAAAATAACTATTTGATTTTGCTATAATTAGGAAATATACGTCAAAACACTAACATTGAAATTGTGATGTTTCGGCTCTCTAACTCTGACGAGGTCATTGTTGTTGCAGTCCAATTTAATTCACTACTGCAATAACCACTCGAAGTCTTCTTGGGGCACAGATATTTGAATTCATTATCTGTTCGTAAAATAACTTCAATGTTCTTTTACACAAAATTGATCCATCAACAACATATTTCTGTTTCTGACACTTTCTGAAAGAAAACTGAAAAGTGTTTACGTCAGGATGACACTGACAGTCGTAAACAGGTTGCACAAAGGGATTATCTAAAATTATCAACTATGGCAACATAATTTTATTTCATTGTAGTATGTCATTATCTATATTTCACTGTCAAAATATCAATGAAAAATTTGGAGTTTGTCAGGTGTGGTATCGTAGGCAACGCGTGTTTGGAAAATTTTTGAAGTTTTTCCTAATTTTTCTGAGTTTCTAGGATTTGTGTTGAGTTATTTTTACTGGTGGTGATTGATTTAACCAATTATTAAATAGTTATTTACAAATTTTCCCAAATGTCGTCCTCGGACGATAACATACCTCCGGACAGGGGAAAGTCTTTGGACGTTACTATGGATGAACTCCTTGTTATTGGTAACCCCTCTATAAAACCAACAGTAAAACGTACTATATCGTCGCTTCCGGATTCATCAATTATCCCTGAAAAAAGACAAGCTCCTCCTTCTGCCTCAGTCCAGCACACGTACACGCTACCAGGTTACGAATCCAATTTTGATTTAAAATACACAGACTCGGACTGCGGCCCTTTCGTGGTTCATGTTGCTCGCTCTGATAATGATTTTTCATCATCTACTCATATGCGTACATTAAAAATTGCTCAAATGATTTACAATAGTAAGGTATCAGGTATTGATGAAATCAAACATATTGGCAGAAATAAGGCTGCCATTATTTTCAAAACTTATCTAGATGCCAACTCATTCTTAACAAATGACGCCCTCCCTAAGAATAATTTAACTGCTACTATTCCCCGTTTCCAGGTTACTCGGATGGGGGTAGTTCGACAGATTCCATTAGACTGGACCTTACAAGATTTTGTCTCCTGGATTGAATGTCGTTCAGTTCCTACGGTCGTTATTAAAGCTAGGAGACTCAATAAAAAAAAGAGAGCTGAAGGCAAAACTTCTTGGGAACCCACTGGCACCGTTGTCCTTACTTTCCTTGGGCAAACTTTACCCAAACATATATATTGTTGCAACGTTTCTCTCCCTGTAGATACCTATACGCTTCCAGTTATCCAATGTCTTAAATGTTGCAGGTATGGTCACGTCCGTGACCAATGCAGATCACATGCACGGTGTTCCCGATGTGCGGGTCCACATGAAGGTATAGCATGTAACGTTCCTGAACAAAACATATCTTGTTTATACTGCTCAGGTCGACACACCGCCTCTGACCCTAAGTGTCCGGAGTATTCCAGACAAAAATCAATCAAGTTAGTGATGTCTGAAGAAAATATTTCTTACCTTGAGGCAGCCCGTAGATTCCCCTTAGTCCGTACTTCATATGCAGATATTGTTAATGCCTCAAATCCTCAAAAACAAGTCGGTTTGAATCGTTCTTCTTCTAACTATACATTCCCTCACTCAACTCCCGTTCCAGAAATAAATCCTCAAGCTCTCAATTCCAAATCATTATCATACAAGAAGACTGTTTTTGTTGAAAGAAAGCCAAAAGCTCCCCTGGGAAAATCATATGACAAACAGGCTCATAATGATATAATTTCCATTCCTAGTTCGTCGCTTCCCAATGGCTGTGCTCTAAAAGACTTATCATGTAACCCCACCCCCAATGATAATCTTTCTGAAATAATTTCGACCTTGTTAGTTAATATGGTTTCTCGATTTAGTGAACTTTTACCGTACAATGTTCTAGAACAAATTTTATCCTCGGTCTCATCTTTACTTCACTCTCAATCAATACAAGATGACAGTTCTAATTCAATGGAATAGTCGTAACATTAAAAACAAAAAACAAGAACTTATATTTCTTGCTAATAAATACAAACCTGCCCTATTTGCTATCTCGGAGACTTGGCTGAGACCTGGTTTCCTTTTTAGGATTCCTGGTTTCTCTTGTCTTCGAGATGATAGGGAAGATGGCTGGGCAGGTTGTGCTCTCTTTGTAAAAAGATCTTTATCATTCTCTCGTCTTTCTCTTCCTCCACATTCCTTTGGTTTAAATATTGTCGCTGTTCGTATGAACAATATCTCTTATATTTCTGTTTATATCCCGCACCCAAATTCTCACTTAATACAAGAATTCTCAATTCTTTTATCTTCTCTCCCTGGCCCCTTTATTATCCTAGGGGACTTTAACATCCACCATACTTTGTGGGGTTCACATTTTTGTGATTCCAACTCTTTTCTTTTTATTGATATACTTGATAGATTAAATCTTTGTGTCCTCAATGATGGTTCTCCCACTCGTAGAGTCTCTCCTTTACAAAACCCAAGTATCCCAGATCTTACTTTGGCCTCCCCGTCTATTGGTTTCTCACTTACTTGGAATGTCCTTCCTTTTTCTCTTGGCAGTGATCATCTTCCTATAGTATGTACACTTGCTGACTCTTCACGGCCTTCTAGGGTATACCTTTCTCCACTTTTAAAATATAAAATAGAACGTGCAGACTGGCCAAAATTTACTTCCATAGTTGAGAATCGCCTTAATTCTCTTCCTGTCATTAATTTTGATAACTTTTTATCTTTATATGAACTATACACGTCCTCTCTAACAGCAGCTGCGGATGAATCCATCCCTATTAAAAATTCTTTCCGAAATCATATTCCTTCTCCTGCATGGTGGGATTCCGAATGTTCAGTCATAGTTAAAAAACGAAAGGAAGCTGAATTAAATTTTTCTAGGTCTCTTTCCTTGGAGTCCTATCTAGAATTTCAGAAAGTTTCTTCTGCAACTAAAAGACTTTTGCGGAAAAAGAAATCTCAAGGATGGCGTACTTTCTGTGAATCCCTATCTCCTAGAGCTCCTGCTTCCTTTGTGTGGAAAAAAATAAAGGCATTTCGGAAATCTCAAATAGATTCTAATGTAAACTCTAATAATCTCTCTGTTTGGCTTTCTGACTTCATTTCTAAACTTTCTCCTCCCTTTGTTCCTTTTCAATTTCAATTGCCAGTTCAATCTTCACCTGCTGCCTTGTCTGATCCCTTAAATGATCGTTTTTCTTTTTCAGAATTATGTTGCGCTCTTCATAATTTACATGACTCTGCTCCTGGTATTGATGGCATACCGTACTCATTTATTTATAATTCTTCAGAATACTCTCAACATTTTCTTCTTAACCTCTTAAACCACATATTTATCTCAGGCTCTGTCCCGAAGACGTGGAAAACTCAGATAGTCATCCCTATTTTAAAACCAGGTAAAGATCCTTGTGACTCTAATTCCTACAGACCCATTGCTCTCTCGTCAGTTTTGGCTAAAATCCTAGAACACTTAATTAAAAATCGTTTGGAGTGGATTATAGAAAACAGAAATATTTTCCCCCAATGCCAAGTGGGTTTTAGGAGGGGTCTCGGAACTATAGATAGCCTAAGCATATTAACATCTGAGATTCGCAAAGCATTTTCCAAAAAACAACATGTTTTAGGTGTTTTCCTTGATATATCCTCGGCGTATGATAATGTCAATCTTAATATACTGAGGCAAAAACTCATAAATTTACATATTCCTCCAAAAATTATCAATATTGTCTATAACATGTTTATGGAACGTTCTATTGCTGTAAGAGTCTCAGGTAACGTTTATCCTCCCCGGCTTGTCTGGAAAGGTCTTCCTCAAGGTTCCGTCCTTAGTCCCATCCTTTATAACATTTATACGGCTGAATTGGATACTACAGTTAATTGCTTCTGCAAAATTCTTCAGTATGCTGATGACATTGCTTTGTTTGCTACTTCTAACTCCTTTACTGACTCTTCAAACAGCTTAAATTCTGCCTTATACTATTTAAATACATGGCTCTCGGATCATGACTTGTCTCTTTCTGTCTCTAAATGTTCTGTCGTTGTTTTCTCACGTAAAAAAGTAATTCCTAATATCAACATTCATGTTAACAATATCCCCATCCCTATTATAGATAAGGTTAAATTTTTAGGTGTTTATCTTGACTCTAAATTGTCCGGTGTTTTCCATTTAAACTACATTTGCCAAAAAGTTGAAAAGAACATCAACATTCTTCGAGCTCTATCTGGTATTAAATGGGGCTCCCATCCATATTGTCAAAAGCTTCTCTACAATGCTATTGTGAGAAGTCATTTTGACTATGGCTGTTTTATTCTAGAGCCATGTAGCAAATCTGCTCTTTCTAAATTAGATCGTATCCAGTCAAAATGCTTACGAATTATCACTGGTGCTATGAAATCATCCCCAATTAATGCCTTACAAGTTGAATGCCTAGACCCTCCTCTTGCCCTACGTAGACAATTTCTAGCCGACCGATTCTTCTTCAAAGTGGTTGCTACTTCAAATCATCCCTTATTAAATATTTTAGATCAAATTTCACAACTGTCTAATTCGTCTGGTTATTGGAATCACAAATCATTACCCCCCCTTGTTACCTCTTTCAAAAAATTAAGCAGTCTTTCCACCAGTATACATCGAAATTACAAAAACCCTATTTTTGAAATTTCTTTCGATGGTCTTCTATTCCGCCCTAAAACTATTTTAGACCTTGGAATCTGTAAAGATACTCCTGCTGCAAATATCAAATTCCAATCCGCTATTCTACAACAGTGGCCTGATTACCTTCAATTTTATACTGATGCTTCTAAATTATCTCAGTCTGGTCCTGTCGGTGCTGCTGTGTGGATCCCGAAATACAAAATTATTTTAAATTACAAAATTCCTCCCCCTTCGTCTGTGTTTACGGGTGAAGCGATCGCCATTTTGGAGGCAGCTCTCTATATTCAATCCCATAATATTAATAAAGCTATTGTTATAAGTGACTCCCTAAGCTGCCTTCAAGACATTCTCAAACTTCCTTTTCATTCAAGAGATAATTTTGAAATTACTCTAAAAATAAAACAAACTCTCTATGAATGTTATTGCTCTGGTCTTGATGTCATTCTTATTTGGATCCCAAGCCATTGCGGTATCAACGGAAATGAAGTAGTGGACTATTGTGCGAAGGAAGCTGTCAACTTGGGTTGCAACAAATATAATAAAATTTTTCCCCGTGACTTACGTTTACTTGCCAAACCTCAAATGTTAGACACCTGGAACTCCAATTGGCAAAATTCTTATCTCACTACTGGTAGACATTATGGCTCCCTGCAACCTCTTATTCCCATTAAACCCTGGTTTTTCTATCACAGAAGGTTTCCCAAAAAAATAACTTCAACTATAATTCGCCTTAGGCTTGGTCACTTCTGCTCCCCCGTTTTCCTCGCAAAAATTAGAGTGCGTGACCATTCAATCTGTGAATGTGGTTTAGATGAGGGAACAACCGAACATATATTTTTTCACTGCCCTAAAATTTCTACTCCACTCTATAGTATTTTGCCCAAAGAATTTCCCCGTCCGGTTAATTTAAATTTCCTCCTCACCCTATCTCACCCTAAATCTATAAATATTTTATGCAAATTCCTTGCTTTAAATAATATATATTTGTAACCAGTTTAACTTATGCCGCCTTGTCCTTAGATTCTCAGAAAATATTTCCGGAGACTGTCTAAATTCGATTTACCTATTTCCGCTATTCCATCACCTGACAACTCTTACTGGACCTTGGCAAAATCAGTGCCAAAAGCATTGGAGCCATATACTAAAAACCAATACCAATGAAAAATTGACAATTTCCAGTAATTGTCAAATTGTTAATGTAAAACCACGTGAAATATGTATTTTTGTTACATTAAAAATAATATTTTGTGAATAAACGATGGCAGATGAAGCTATCTTTGACAAGAAGAAAGCCTACCGCGCTAAGCATGCCGGCCGCAAAGCTGAAAAGAAAAAACAAAAGAATAAAATAGATCAGTCTAACCTAAGCGCTCGCCAACGGAATCCTAAAGCTTTTGCTATCCAGAATGCTGTTCGTGCAGAACGACAATTCAGGCGGCGTGAAGATGTTATTACTAAGAAGCATCATATTCCGCAAGTGGATAAAACTCCCTTGGAGCCTCCTCCAATTGTGGTGGCAGTGGTCGGACCACCGCGTGTTGGGAAGACTACACTCATCAATAATTTAATTAAAAGCTTTATTAAGACAAACGTTACCAGTACAAATGGACCCATAACAATAGTGACGTCCAAGAAGCGGCGCTTGACTCTCATAGAGTGTAACAATGATGTTAACTCAATGATAGACATAGCCAAGTGTGCCGACTTAGTTTTGCTGTTGTGTGACGCCAGTTTCGGCTTTGAGATGGAAATATTTGAGTTTCTGAACATCTGCCAGGTCCATGGTATGCCCAAAATCATGGGTGTGTTGACCCACCTTGATATGATAAAGAATGCTAAGACTTTGAAGACAACTAAGAAAACATTGAAGCACAGGTTCTGGACAGAAGTGTATCAGGGTGCCAAATTATTTTACCTTTCAGGTAATTCTCTTGTAAATTTCAACAAGAATATAATGTTGTTAAGAATTACAATTTCTTTACTTTTAACTATTTCTTCATTTTAATTCAAATTTTATTTATCTGTTTCAAGACACAAAGTAGGTTGTATAAAGTTGTTCAAATGATAACTTCTGGCCAACATATTGTACAATGCATTTCAAATAAGAATAGGAACGTTAATGGCCTCTATCTGTTAAATGTCACTAGAAAAGTATGGTTTGGAATTTAAACCTTATTTGCGTATTAATAATGGTGAGTGGAATTGAAGTCATAAATACAGGTAACATTCCTAATTTTAGTTTAAACAACAGTTAGTGGAGAATGAATATTAAAAACCTATACTACGAAGTCACAACATGGCGCAAAGTCGATCTTATTCTTATTTGAAACACATTATATGCCTCGTTGGTGTGCAAATATTAATATTTTTTTTAAATTGCTGTAGGACAGTAGACAGACAGAGGACCCGCTTAGAATTTAGCAGTTACCCTCGCCTATAGGTGTTTGTAATGCCAGTGGCATCGCGAACACGCTGCTGTCACATAAGGGTACAGGAACTTGGGTCACTAATGCCAAAACACAACACAAGGTTGTTATGGCGGCATACTTACGACCAAAGGTGGTTGCCATCCAGATGGGCTTGGGGCCCTACCACATAGTTAGGGTGGGTTAATTTGTCGCCTTTAGAACAGGCCGACCCGGGCCGCAGAGGTTAATATTCTTTCTACGCCCCTACATGGATAAAAATATAATTACTAATTATCAATACATGCTATTTAAGGTATACATGTCACAATACAATTAATTTGATATATAGGGTGACTTTGACAAACCATCCAAATTTTTTTTACGCTCTAAACATCATCAGGAACCCATTTTTGCAAAAAAAATTGTATATAAAATTTTCAAAATAAAATATTTCATATATGATCATTAATTCAATTGTACAGAATAGTCCTATGGTGCAACCATCGTACGTTAACCTGTTATTACCTGTCTCTGTTTCTCCCGTGTAAATGAGTAGTGCGTATTCGCTCGCCCGGTGCAATGCCGCCGTCCTCGGCCTTTTACTAGGTCAGATGGAGAGGTCATTGACACTAGCACCGTATTATGTAAATTGCGAGTTCTTTGAATGACTTTGTGATGCTGATTACTCAACATTTTTGTACTATGTGATACAAAACTAAAATACATGTTTCTCATAACTTTTACTAAAGATTCTTCTGTGTGAATTTGGACGGGTTTGTCAAAGTCACCTGTATATTATTAGCAAAGTCCAAAATTTATAATTTGTCATATTATTATTCTATATTATGTCATTAATTTTTTTCTTTAAAATACTACTTATTTATAAAAACATTTGTCCAAAAGCCAATTATTTAATTTATTTTTAAATAGATTGCTGGAGAGTTTTCATAGTACCAAGAAGTTTATTGTAAATATTAATTTTAATTGTAGTTTGGGGATAATAATTTACTATTAGTTGTACTCCTAATTTTTATAAATATTAGTTAAGATTTGGAAGTCATTTTAGGGATGTAAATCTTACTTGTTTTGTGTTAATTATTTTTATATTGATGTTGTTCAATGGTGACATTCTGTAAAATAACATTTTAGGTATAATACATGGAGAATATTTGAGGAATGAAATAAAAAATCTGGCAAGGTTTATTTCTGTGATGAAATTTAGACCACTAAGTTGGCGAATGACGCATTCCTACTTGTTAGCTGATCGTCTTGAGGACATCACCAGCCAAGAGATGATAAGGAGAGATCCAAAAGTAAACAGAGAAGTGGTGCTCTATGGATATGTGAGAGGAGTTCCTCTCTTGAAGGAATCCATGGTACACATTGCAGGTACTGTGGTTATATTATGGAATACCAGATTCTTTATTGACTATAACTTGTCGTCATTATTCTTATTTTCTTCTTATGGGCATAAATCAAAAATATATAACATACTTCTATAGTTAAATTATATTATGCTCAAATTAGTCATTTATTTTATATACAATTTTCCATATCTTTATAAATACTTATAGAGTATATTTCTAAGTGATGTAAGATTAATTTAAGGATCTAGTTATGTCTCTCCTGTGAATTGATGCAACCTGTCAGTAAGGGATTGTAGGATTTTCTTTTATGGTTGACGGGTTAAATGGCAGTTGACCTTGTAAAGCAAGGCCAATGTCCAAATGTAGTTGAATGCATTACATCCCATTCCATATGCTGAATATATTAACATAAGTAAATGAAGTGTTTTTTTTGCTGTTGCAAGTTTTTATCCGTGCAGGGGCGGAGAAAGAATACTAACCTCTGTGGCCGGGGTCGGCCTGTCGTAAAAGGCGACAAAACAACCCACCCTAGCTACGTGGTAGGGCCTCAAGCCCGTCTGGATGGCGACCACCTTTGGTCTTAAGTATGCCGCCATAATAACCTTGTGTTGTGTTCCGGCATTAGTGACCCAAGTTCCTGTACCCTTATGGGACAGCAGCGTGTTCGCGATGCCACTGGCGTTGCAAACACCTATAGGCGACGGTAACTGCTAAATTCTAAGCGGGCTGTCAGCCTGTCTGCTGTCCTACGCAATAAAAAAAAAAAAAAAAAAAAAAAAAGTAGTACTTGGTAGTATAGTGGTTCACTCTCTAAAACAATACGTTATGGGTACAATATGTATTGATGGTTGAAAACTGCATATATCACTGATGTCATCAATCCATGTTCAACAAGTGTGGTGGATATAATGTCAGTTTCCTTTAGAGAGGGCCCAAGCAAGGTAGTGGGACATTATGGGCATATCACTATTATTTTAAATGAAAATAACTATTTTATCTATTGCCATTTATCACAGTACTACTAAGTAACAGTAGTCCCAGGCTCTGAATCAATATTTTGGACACAACTAAGATTTGCTATTTAATTATGATGCAAATATGAAATTTTAACAAATATCACATGTTAGTCACAATGAAACTCATTCTTATCTCAAAAATAAAACATGAAAATATCAGTAGTAAAATTTTTTTTTGGTATTCATATTTACTAATACAGTTAAATACAATAAAAATGTGCTATACATATAAGTAAAAAAAAACTGGCTTGGCTGAAAAACTGGCTATCATAGACTTCTAGTGCAAAAAATATGAAAAAGATAATTTGCATAACATATTTTTACTTTTAATACAAGGATTAACATTTCTTGATTGATTATTTTTACAATACTTTGTATCTTAATTTTAGGAGTTGGAGATATGAAAATAAGTGAATTATCATATTTACCAGACCCATGTCCATTGCCTAGCAGTGAGAAAAAACGCCACTTAATTGAGAGAGAAAGACAAATATATGCACCATTCTCTGGTGTGGGGGGAATAGTTTATGACAAAGATGCAGTGTATATTGAACTAAGAGGCTCTCATTCACACAAAAAAGAAGATGAATTAACCAATGAAAAGAAAACTCTACTTAAAAATGTGGTGGATACTACAGAAACAGTGGATGAACAAATGCAAGAGTCTGGCTTTAAATTGTTTAGTGGTGGACCTGTCATCTATCCAGATATGATCAGAGATGATGAATATTTACAGCAGAACAGCAAAGCAGATGATTCTGATTCAGAAAGTGATGCTTCTGGTACGTTGATAAATTTATCATGAATAAGTCATTATTTGAATTTATTATTAACATGACATTGCAGATAAATTGCAGGAGTGTCGGCTCCGTTGGTATGGCCATGTTTTATGGCAACCGGATGCTTACATGGGAAACAAATGTCTGGCCATGCCGCCTCCGCCGGGCCCTGGCAGGAGGGGTAGACACAAAAAGTGCTGGCTTGACGTCGTAAAGGGTGATATGCGTGCCAATGGGCTCACTACCAGGGATGCTGAAGACCGTGCGAAGTGGAGTGGAAAAAGTCGGATAGCGGACCGCGGGCACCGAAACGAAAGTTTGGGTGGCAACCGGGACTAACGCTGGGATGATGATGATGATGAAGTCATTATTTGAATTTATTATTAACCAAGGGTTTAGAATATTGTAAACACTATATATGAGGTTGAATTTGATTATATTCTAAATTCGTATAGTCGCCGTTGTCCACTGTTAGGCGTATACCTTCTAAAGTATGTGTCTTGAATACCATTTTGTGGTTTTTCTTATCTCAATTATCAAGGGCTGAGTGGCATCCTAAACTATGTTTGCCAACATTTGGTCTCCACTCCAGGACTCGTTTGCTTCAGCACCTGTCAGTCATGCAACAAACGTGACCAGCCCATCTTGCATATTTGGCGAGCTATGTAGGTTACCTTGATCAGAAACAGATGTCCTCATTTTGTATATTATCTATAAGAGAAATGCATATTATAAATGTCCGTATGTTAGAAAATAATAGCACAGATTTCTTAATTCCAGGTGATCAAAGTGATTCAGACCATGACAGTGGCATAGAGCAAAATGAAAAACTTGATAAGAATCTCCCATGGGAAAACTCTGGTTCTGAACATGACACTGATGCTGAGCATGATAGTGGTAAAGAAATGGACACCAAGTCAGATGAAGAATCTTCAGATGATGAATCCAATAATGAAGATTTTAGTACAAAATGGAAAGAAAAGTTAGGTGAAAAAGCTACGGAAGCATATTTCGAAAGACAAAAGACCTCAAAGAACATTATGAGGTTAGTTTATGGTGAATTTGAAATTGGTAATAAAATAAAAGAAAAGAAAGATAATTCTGATGACGATAGTGATGGGGAAGAAATTGGTGGATTGTTTAAAAAAGTCACAGATTCAGAAAAGAAAAAGCACAAAGAAAAAGACAGGCTAGATCTTGATGAATGTTCATATTTCTATGCATTGGATAAACCTGTTTTAAGAAATTGGATGAGTGAAGAGAACAAACAGTATTTAATTAATAGTTTTGTTACTGGCAAAAGATCAGGTGATGAAGATGCTTCAGAGCTTCTCAAATTAGATGATGCAAGTGATGGTGAAGAAGAACTGTATGGTGATTTTGAAGATCTTGAAACAGGTGAAAAACATATTGGTGAAGAGGAAACTCAAAGGGCAGGCGAAAAACGCAAAGCTGAACCAACAAAATCTGATATTTTGGATAAAAAGATGAAATTAAAAGCAAAATTTGATGCTGAATATGACAATCCAGATGATCACAGAATTAAAGGAGATCAATCTTACTATGAAAACCTCAAAGCAGAAGCACTTAAACAATCGGAACTTAACAAATCAGTTTTTGAAAATCTTGACACTGGTTTAAGAATTGAAGTGGAAGGATTTAGACCTGGTCTTTATGTCAGAATGTTATTCAAGAACATGCCGGCTGAGTTCGTAACAAATTTTGATGCGAGCTATCCTATATTAATAGGGTCCTTAAACATGGCAGAGCAAAATATAGGTTTTGTGTCATGTAAGATCAAAAAGCACAGATGGTATAAAAAGATTTTGAAGACCAATGATCCTTTGATTATATCATTGGGTTGGCGGAGGTTCCAAACTTTACCTATTTACTCAAAAATAGAAGACGATTTGAAATGTAGATATCTGAAGTATACACCAGAACATGTGACCTGTAACATGCATTTTTATGGTCCCATTACCCCCCAAAATACGGGCTTTTTGGCATTACAAACGGTTAATAACAATCCAAATGAAATAAAACATTTAGGGTTTAGAATAGCAGCTACAGGCAGTGTAAATGAAATCAATAAATCAACACATATTGTCAAGAAATTGAAACTAGTTGGCACACCTCTTAAGATATACAAAAAAACTGCTTTCATCAAAGATATGTTTACAAGCACGCTTGAAGTTGCAAAATTTGAGGGAGCAAGAATCAAAACAGTATCAGGAATAAGAGGTCAAATTAAGAAGGCTTTGAACAAACCTGAGGGTGCCTTTCGTGCAACATTTGAAGACAAGATATTGATGAGTGATATTGTATTTTGTCGAACTTGGTTTAAAGTGGATGTTACCAAGTTTTATGCTCCTGTTGTCAATTTGCTTCTGCCTGAAGGCGAGAAAAATGCGTGGCAAGGGATGAAAACTAAAGGACAGCTAAAGCGAGAGAACAATATACAGAATGAAGCGAATAAGGACTCAATGTATACAGAAATAAAAAGAGATCCTAAAGTGTTTAAGCCTTTAGTGATACCTAAAGAATTGCAGAAAGGATTGCCTTATAGGTTTAAACCTAAGAAAAATACCACTGTGGTTCCAGGAGACAAGAAGAGTGTTATGCATGAAAGGGTGGCAGTTATCAAGAGTCCCTACGAACAAAAAGTGACCAACGTCATGAAAATGCTGAAGACGAATTACACAAAGAAAATCATAGATCAGAAGAAGGCGACCAAGGAGAGGATTAAGAAACACAAAAAGGAGTTGGATGCAATTGAATGGAGGAAAATAAAACGGCAGAAAGAGTTGAAAAAGAAGATTTGTAGGCAATTAAGTAAAATGGGAAATAAAAAGAAGCCTCAGATGTGAACTTTTGTTTATTTTATCTACTTTTAGCCAAGACGAGTACAGAAAATTTTGGTTAAGCTGGGTGCACCAGCTGTGAGGCGGTTGACAAGAGCCCCAAATTCTTAGTGGGATCATCATTGTTCTTGACTATCTTTCAATGTTCCGATCGTCGTATGTGATATTAATAAATAACCTTTTGACTGGTTTTTGCAAAAAGCCAAGCCCACAGCTGAATATTTCGGAGACGAGGGATTCGTGGGAGAAATAAAACGAAACAAGTATCGTGTAAATTGTATTTACCTCTTACCACAATGCGTGACGTATGCTGTCATCGCACGTTTGATAAATATCTTTACAAAGGTTACACAGATTACATTGGTCAAAATAATCATTCTAGGTAATAACAATGGGGGACGCCGGGTGGGGGCGGCCCCCTCGTGCGCTCATCCTGTCGTTAGTCGAGGGCAAGCGATTAAATATAACACGAAAAGCCTGAGGGCGCAGCCACATCATTCCGCCGCCGTGGCGCGCCCTCTGGAATGTTAACGCGCATGTCTCAGGCGAGGGCTGTGGTCGCTCTACGATACTATGGGGCTGGTTAAATACCCCCATCCGCTATAAGCTATGCAACACATATGCGAAATTATATACATTCGAATTCACTATACTAATTTAACATTAAATCCTTAGGTGAGGGTAACTTCACTCTTTGGTGGCGCGCCACTGGCAAGCCCCGCCCCAGTGGCAGTGGCGCGGAGAAATACATTTCGCTGGAATGTTACGGAGATACAAAACTATTGTAGTTATTGTTCGTATGGTGCGTCCGTTGCGAATATACGGCGAGGCGCATTGGCACTTAGGCGGGTGTCGCGCGGGCACCCCGGGCTTCTTTAACATTTCTGAACCTACGACTGCGCTTCTAAAAAGAACGCGTTAATAGACACGCCATAAGGCGTCGGAAACGTTAAAGAGATATATACCTATACCTATAACGTTAAAGAGATATATATATACCTCGGCATATCCGGAACGAGCGTTTATGGTCCTTGGCGTATCTGCACTGGAGGGGTTGTGGATGAACGTAAAAAACTAATGGACACACAGACCGCACGGCGGCCACAATACGCCACAACGGACTTCTATACATCCTTCTGCCAACAGGGCTGCGACAATTCGATTACATCAATAAAAATAATACAAATTGCAGCAATATTTCCCTTTATATTATTAGTTAGTGTTTGTTTTTGAATATGTTACGCACGCGTGGGTTTCGCCACAGCCCTGTGGGCTACACCAAAAATGCTAACAATCAACAACCGTTTACTAACACATTTTATATAAAATAAACTTTTATGATACTAATATATATTTGTAATATATAGTGAGATGTGTATGCATGATATATGGACTCGTAAACGGAGTCACGTTAACATTATTTAATAACCAGCTTATATTCGACAAGCATTGGATATATTCAAGTTATTTATTAAATAATTTACTTTATTATGGACACGTCCGATCAGGAGGCCTTTACAATTGAGTTTAGTCAATATTTAACTATCATTCCGAAATATAAAAACCTTGCAAAAAATATTATATATTTGGAAACATTGTCTTGTAACAATTGGTATCAAAAGTAACTTGAGGCTCTTTAAGAACGAGTAAAAATCAAATCGAGTTAAATTATTTATTTTACTATTTAAAATGTACTTTGATTCGATTCAATGAATCAAGCATTCGAATATATGACTTGTGTATACTGAAACATGGAATTGTCTATCTTAAAATTATATATCTAATATATATTTTATTTAATTAAATAAATATATATTTATATATATAAATCACACAACGGTGGCCACACTTTAATTGTCCTAAAATTCATTAATACTGTTACGCGTAATTATGTACATTTATATAGAAAAAAAACTATTGTAGTCCAACAGCCCCAAAAACCTTCACGGACTAAAGAATTTTTTTTTGATAATTCTCCAATCATCCGCGATTGAGGTAATATTATAAGTTAAACATTTAAAGGGCAATAATTTAAAATAAATAGTTTTTTTAGCTAAGTTTACATTTGAAATAAATAAAGCGTTATTTGACATAACAAAATAAACATCTAATTATTGAACACATCCTAGCTAGGTTAATATTGCTACCACTTACCGCTAAACAGATACAAACGCTATCTCCGTTATACAAATATTTACACGCGATTATGTTAAATATTCCAAATTAACGTTACATTAGCTATACATTCATAGTAACCGATTTATAAGTTATATTTCACATGCTCTACATGTAAAAATTCAATAAAAAAAAACTAATTATAAAAAATAGACTAAATTCATCGTAAAAGCTATCATCGATAAAATTAACCAATTTAAATAACAATTTAATAGTTGTAATGAAAATGTAGGTATTTAAATAAAATATTGAATAAAATTTCGCGAATTGCTCGAATTACTGTTTTATGTATAATACAATAAAGTCCATATCGTCGGCGGCTTAATTATCAATATGCGAACTCCATTTGGATGAACTTTACAGGAGCAAGTAAAAACTTTGTTTTTGCTATGCACGGGAATTATTTTACTCATAACACTGTCGCTTATAACATATTAGCCATATTTTTGTAGGATATAATCCAATAGATAAGCTTCAAAACACTCCACTAGATGGCATTAAAAGTCTTATTTCGATATTTTGTGGAGTTACGCATTCTGATAATTAAGCCCACGATATATTTCTTTACTGAGGCCAATTAGAAGACTAGCTCATAATATTGCTGATGATATAAAAATGACAGCATTAACACCAATTTTGATTTCCAACAAAAAATAGGATGCTTCTAATTAAGTATCGTCTCTTAGGAGATAATCATACCACTGTACATTCAATAAGACTAGTTGCGCTCTCTCTCTCTCTCTCTCTCTCTCTTGCGTTGGCGCAAGCGAGTATACGCGCTCAATTGTTCAGTACATTTTGTTCGAAAAAGCAACAGAGTCCAAGAAATAGAAAATGGAAAACAATCACATAGAAATGCTCGCTAGTTTTCGCAGCATTAAACGAGCGACGCCTTGGCATCGACCTTTACACGCGGTTACTAAAACATAGACAACCTCTTTGGTCTGTATTTTATGATTAACCATAAACTTTTAGTCTATGACTCCAGATATCAACTCACAGACTTTCATACAAACAGAAATACTAATTTCAATTGCTTTAGATCTTAGGATTTTTACAAAAATCTAAACAAAAACGTAGTTAAAGTGGCACCTGATTAAAACTTTCACTAGGAGCGATTTTTTTTTGTCTGCTGAACAGCAGACAGGCTGACTACTCAATAGTAAGCAGTTACCGTCGCCTATACATGTTTGCGACAGTCTGTACTGTTACGTTGGTAATATTTTACAAATAATTTAACACCGGATTTTCGCTATAACATTTCGTTTTATGGAAACTAAGATTTTAAAACTGTTATTGTTAATAATTAAAATCTGAAAATTATATTCACTGGTTAAACACGTATACGAAGAGGCGCACGGTGAGCTGGTAGCTATCAAATTAATTAATTGATTATAAACGAAATTTCTGACCGGAATTAGGCTAAATGTATAGAAAATCTTGAAGTTGCATAGACAGTTTTTGATTAAAAATATTACCAGCAATTAAATGCTGAAGAATATTGAAAGTAAAGTATTTTAAACTTTATTAGGAATTTACGTTGTCATAAGATAACTCACAAATAAAAAAAAAATTACAATAGAAATTTGTTTAAATATATAACTAACACTACAGAAATGACTGTACCGATCTATAACACATTAACCCTAATTGTATAATAAAAATATACCCAATATTGTAAATTTCTCTATTGTAATACAAATTTTATTATATCAGTTATTAATTTAACTAATATTTGGCATCAGAGTATAACAATGTTTGTCTGTTTGTGTGCCGTGTCTCGTCATTCGTACAGATGAGGCAGCTCTATAATATATAAACGAAGTTGGAACATCGCCCGCGGTTTATTAAATACACCAATAACGGATTAAGTACGTATTTTTTATACTAAATATTTTATCAGAGCACTTTTTTATTCCATAATATATGAAGCATCAATATCACTAACTGTTACCATTCATACAATTCATTTATACAAAGCACAATGGAAAACTAGTTAATAACAATATATAATATAATGTAGTTCTATTAATGAAAACACGCACGCGGGAAGATCGATCATATATATATATATATTTAAATATACAGACAAATAAAACTTTGACACAATAAAATAAATAACGTGTGTAGTGTAACGTGTTTTCATGAATAAAACAAATAGTATCATAGACAATCTTCTCGAAACCGTTCAGAATCGATTCTATCATTCGGAAACCAGCATCAACAATTGACGACCAATTCATATCGCATAAAATGATAAATAAATAAATCATAAGTAGAAAATATAGAATAAAATGACTTGTGTAAGTACAAGAAATATTATTAAATGATTAATTATTAAAACCCAATACATGTGAATATTTGAGCTTTTACGAAATTAAAACTGAATTATTAAAAAAAATATCTCATAACATTGAGAATATTCCTTGCACAGTGATAACTTTGTACGCGATCGTGCCTTCGCCAATGTTGCCATTTCACCAGTCGTTTTATACACATTCGAATACTAAACATTTCACAGCAGTCCAATACAACGAAGCTTCTTAATATTAGGTTATGTGATGTTTTGGTGGATTCTCTTCAATTACGCTACCTCATCTCCAACTAGTCCATATTGACGGAAGAGATGTCGATGTTACTTTATTTGAAATAATTCACTTGAGACTAGAGCACCTTAGAAACTTTCCAACTTCACACGTCATGTCAGTCACGAGCAACGGAGCACGGCGAAAAACAAACCGCGAGTAATTTTAACAAAGACATAATTTTACATTAAGCTTATATTATTTCTTTGCATCATATGATTCAATTGTTATTATATATATATAGGGGTTATTTTTTTTTAACATATAACATATATATGTTTTAACAAACTGAAAATAATAAAATTTTCAAAATATGTTCTAGCTAGGAACTAATTTTGAATAACAAAATTGAGTTCAATATAGCTGTATAAATTCATCACTAATTGAAACATGAAGATTAGAAAGCCAAACTGGAATAATTTCGCCGTCGCGTCGTGATATAATTGCCCTAAGAAAACCATATTCACTTTCTACTAAATTACACGGTCCTTTCGTGAATATTTCTGTCCAATCTGTCAACGTCATCACAATCTCTGCACAATATTAAATACACGTTCCGTCAGTGTGGACTGTAAGGTGTCAGCATGGGCGTGTATCGTGCAGCCACTCTAGTTGATGGTGTGGTGTCAGGAGGCGGCGTGGTCCTGGTGCATCCTAGCGGCGCGTTCAGTTCCACTCGCCAGCAGGTTCGCGAATTCCATTTCTAGGATCTGCCGCGCCTAAAACACGTCGATTCAAGAATTTAGTTCACGAATTAAGCACATCACCTATGGGCATGTGGGCGTGGCTTGACCGGTTATTGCTTTTTTTTATTGCTGCTGAGCAGCAGACCACAATTCACTTAATAGCAAGCAGTTCCGTCACCTATGGATGTTTGCGACATCAGGGGCACCGCGAACACGCTGCTGTCTCGTTAGGGGTACAGAAACCTGCGTCACTAATGCCAGAACACAACGCAAGGTTATTATGGCGGTTTACTTATAGACCAACGGGGGTTGCCATCCAGACGAGCTTGAGGCCCTACCACGTAGTTAGGGTTATTTTTATGCCTTTTTACTACAGGTCAACCTCGACCTAACAGCAGTTAAACAATAACACACCTTCACAGCGTACTGGCTGAGGTAGTTGGCTTAGACATTGTAGAGTTTCATTAATTGACATTTAGTAAGAAATTTCCCGAGCTTCCTTCGCTTTTCCAACCAATTTCGTCGTCCTCTTTTCTACACTTGTCATTTTCCATACAGTGCTGGTCGTAACATGGCAATACTTTTAGTATTATAATGAATAATAATATTAAGACGAAAACCATTTACAATTAAGTAGTCCGTCAGTGTGCAGTAGTGCAATAATAAAAAGCAATGGATACGTTAATTACTTGCAAAGCCTGTAATTATTCTCTTGAAAGGCACGTAGGAATGTTTTAAAGACTGAAAATATTTTGAAGTTGAAAGGTGTTATAAATATTCGAAGAGTTCAATACCCTTCCTGAGTCTTCTTCTTCCTGCCTGTATCCCAACTATGTGGGGTCGGCACAACATTGTTTCTCCTGCCACTCTTCTCTATTAGTCGTCATCACAACATTCACACCTTTTTAGCCACATCATCTTTTATCCATCCACCTTTTCTTTGATCTATCCCTTCTTTTGTATCCATCCACTTGCATTTTTAGCATTTAACTCGTTCCGAGTATAGATGTTTATTTATAATATGTATTTATTTACAAAAGTATGTACATATTACACTAGTTGTCTAGTACCCATAACACAAGCGCTCTGCCTTCTAATTCGGCACTAGATGACGCTGTCTGAATGGTCACGGTATATTTATTTATTCATTGAATTTGAAACACTGACGAACAGTAGAAACCGTGCAAGAACATTGATGGAAACATAATTGATAATTCACCTGTGTGTTCTGCGTGGGTATTTGCAACGCCAGCGCCATGCTGTTGGCGTCGAAGCTGTCGTCCAGCGCGATCAAAGCCCCGTGGACGCCGCTCTCCATTAGGTTGTTCGCATACTCCTGATGAAACAAAAAGGTTATTGAATGCACATTACCATCTTTTAAATTAATATTATGAACTCTTGGCCACCTTTGTCCGTGCAGGGGCGGGAAAAGAATACTAACCCCTGCGGCCAAGGTCGGCCTGTCGTAAAAGGCGGTAAAACAACCCACCCCAGCTACATGGTAGTGCATCAAGCCCGTCTGGATGGCGACCACCTTTGGTCTTAAGTATGCCGCCATAATAACCTTGTGTTGTGTTCCGGTATTAGTGACCCAAGTTCCTGTACTCTTATGGGACAGCAGCGTGTTCGTCGGAATGCTCATATCCTATCTTTACCCTTCAACATTCTGTTCAATCTCAAAACTCCCTGCTATCTAAAAGAGCGTTTTGAATTATTCAAACGCAGTGACGTTAAATCCTTGAGACCTGCAGGGAATTTGCTATTAACAGTGCCCTTACATAACTCCACATTTTATGGAAACTCATTTACCATTACTGCTGTGAAACTCTGGAACTCGCTACCTGCTAATATTCGAGAAGCTCAGTCCAATTACTCCTTCAAGAAGCTTCTGCATGAACACTTTTTAAAATCAAGTATTTAATTTCTTACTTTACTCCCATTCTGTTTCACTTTTTTTCTTATTTATTTATGTATTGAATAATAATAATATTTTGTGACAATTCACACAGGGTCATCTAGTCCCAAACTAAGTAGCACTTGTATTATCGGCCCTAGACAACTGATATACTACTAATATATTTTTTTTTGTAAATAAATACATATTATACATAAACACCCAGACGCGAGACGGGAATCGAACCCGTGACCTCCGCAAGCGTACCGAAGTGCGTTATCCGTTACGCCACCGAGGTCGTCAAATTGTGTATTTATGTATACTTCTTTATACTATCTACATGTATAGATATTTGCAAACCTTCCCACACATTACATACATTTTTATTTATTTTATTAATCACTCCTGTCCATCCAAAGGTCGCCTGGAAGAGATCGCTTCAAGCGATAAGGCCGCCACTTGTACAATGTACTATTTTAAAATATATTATGTAATCTGTAAATTTTTGTACAATAAAGAATAAATAAATAAAATTTATTCCACTCTAAAGTCGGTGTTCAAAATTGCTTTACAATTGTTTACAATCTCCGAGGACGGCGGTCATTGATCTGTATGAGCGAGGACTCATTATATTTACGCGGGAGTGACAGAGACAGGTAATAACAGGTCATTGTACGAAATTCTTCTTGCTCCGCGTCCGTAGTATAGCTGGGCAAACATGTCGGAAGTGGTTTGCACGTTTCAAAGCTTAGTCCAACGTTTCTCTAATTTTTTTATCCCTTCCAAAAACTATAATTTGTCGAGGTCATCAAAATAGGCATTTGTTTGTGAGATGATTTCGTCGTTGGAGTCAAATATCTTTTCGCCGAGCCATTTCTTCAAGTTTGGGAACAAGAAATAGTCACTCGGGGCTAAATCTGGAGAATGGGGTGGATGAGCGAGCAATTCGTAGCCCAATTCGAGGATTTTTGCCATGGAAACTGTACATGTGTGCACCTTTGCACTGTCTTAGTGGAAAATAACTTTTTTCTTGGCCAAATGCGGTCGTTTTTTTTTTCAATTCCTCATCGAATCGACCCAATAAGTTGGTATAATATTCGCCATTGATTGTTTTCCCATTTTGAAGGTAGTCAATGTGGATTATGACGCATGCATCTTAAAAAACGGTCGCCATGACTTTATTGGCTGACAAACCCACCTCTGCCTTATTTGGCGCCTATTCACCCCGAGAAACTCACTGTTTTGACTGCTGTTTGGTCTCCGGTGTGTTGTAGTGGATCCACGTTTCGTCCACGGTTACGGAACGGTGCAAAAACTCCCCCATATTGCAGTTGAACAACGCCAAACATTCCTGTGAAATTGTCACACAGTTGCGTTTGAGGTCGGTGAGCAAACGCGGCACCCATCTTGCGGAAAGCTTTCTCATACCCGAGTGATCATTCAAAATTGAAACCACTGAGCCATGTGAGATGCCTATGGCTTCCACAATCTCCTCACTTTCAATCTCCGATCGGCTAAAACCATATGGTGAATTTTTCAGTTGTTTCGGATGTAGAGACCTCAACTGGGCATCCAGAGCGTTCGGCATCTTCCGTGCTTATACAGCCACATCGAAATTCAGTAAACCACTTATTTACCATGGAAATGGATGGTGAAGAGTCCCCATAATATTTACCAAGCTAAGCCTTGATTTGAGTGATAGTTATTTTCGCCAAAAATAATGCTTGATGAGCACACGAAATTCACTTTTTTCCGTTTTCTTCTCAAAACGCGCGGTAGTCTGCTATCAACGGCTGCCAAACACAAACAAAATGACGCAGCTTGTTCAAATTTTGACAACAGTCAACTGACAGTTGCCTGTTCACAAGAGCAGTGTTGCCATTTCTATTAAGAGGCGGGAAATTCAAAAAGTCACGGAGTTATTGACCCGCCTATTATTATATATGCTCTATATACTATTATATTACTTATTAAAGAAAATAAGTGAATGGTACCTTGAGGTTGATGGAGACGAGCCACCTCTGCAGGCGCTCGTTGGTCCAGACGAGAACGTCACGGTTGATGTGGTCGGCGGCGCGACGCCGCTCTTCCAGCGCGCGCACGCTATACCCTACGCGCTTCAGGCACGCCACGCCAAAGTGCAACGACGTCCTGCCACATGCGCATACACATCATTATATTAATATAGTTCCATCTAGTCCCAAGCAGAACACTTGTGCTATGGATACTAGACAACTAATATTCTTCGTATATACTTTTCCTTTATCAAAAATTATTTTATGATTCCGAGGCCGAAAGTTCAATTCTCTTGCCTGTTTTTCGGGAAGAAAGCGACACATTTCAAATCAATCAAAATTAATGTCAATTAGAAATAGGTTAACTTTCTTCCCGTTGATTTCTCGTTATTTAGGCCACTTAGCAACTGTCAATCAATAATATAATTTAGACGATTCAATTTATAATATATTTCAGATTATTAAAGTCGCAATTGTATTGAACTTTCGGTCCTGACATGATAAAAAATAGTATACGCACCACGGGAGGAAAGTAGCTAATCTCAACCCGCGCCTCTGTGACACCGACGTGGGTTGAGATCACCCATATGCGTTTCAATGTGCGAAAGTTGTTGCCTTTTTCCTGCTTATTATTGGGACGAGGTGGCACTGTGTCAATTATCACATTCTACAGGGTGATTTTGACAAAACCGTCCAAATTCACACAGAAGAATCTTTAGTAAAAGTTATGAGAAACATGTATTTTAGTTTAGTATCACATAGTACAAAAATGTTGAGTAATCAGAATCACAAAGTTATCCAAAAACTCGCAATTTACATACTACGGCGCGCAAGTGTCAATGACCTCTCCATCGGTACCGCAAAAAACTGGTACAATGACCTAGTACGAGGCCGAGGACGGCGGTCATTGCATCTGTGCGAGCGAATACTACGCAATACTAATATAATTTACGCGGGAGTGACAGAGACAGGTAATAACAGGTTAACGTACGAAATTTGCACCAGATGACTATTTTGTACGATTGAATTAGTGACCATATTTTCCTTGGAATGAAATATTTTATGGTGAAAATTTGACATACAATTTTTCTTTACAAAAATGGATTCCTTAAATGATGTTTAGTGCGTAAAAAAATTTGGACGGTTTTGTCAAAGTCACCCTGTATATGTATTTTTATTGCTGACAGGCAGACACCTCACTTCATCTATGAATATCAGTGGCGCCAGAGGCACCGCTGACACGCTGACGTGCACGACACACAATGTTACTATGGCGGCATAGTTAAAGACTACGGGTGGTATGGAGCCATGTCACCTAGTACTTGTGTCATATGCTATTAACTAACTATTCAATCACAAAAATACAAGGCACCTATGAAAACTGTCCACCATTTTGAGCTGCGTCCTGAGATCCCTCTTGGTGAGATGTTCCAGCATCCGCGCGTCCACCAAGCACTCCATGAACGTCGTTCTATACTGGGGTAAGCCTGCAAAACATTATTTTACCCCTCTACAGAAACAATCATCATCATCATCATCTTTGCGTTGTATCCCGGTTGCAGCCCAAACTCTCGCTTCGGCGCCCGGGGTCCGCTTTCCGACTTTTTCTTCTCCACTTCGCACGATCTTCAGCATCCCTGGTAGTGAGCCCATTGGCACGCATATCACCCCTTACAACGTCAAGCCAGCACTTTTTGGGTCTACCCCTCCTGCCGGGGCCCGGCGGAGGCGGCATGGCCAGACATTTGTTACCCACGTAAGCATCCGGTTGCCGTAAAACGTGGCCGTACCAACGGAGCCGACACTCTTGTAATTTATCCGCAATGTCACGGACATGAAGACTGCCGCGAATGCGGGAGTTCCTAACGCGGTCCTTCCGCGTCACTCCACACATCCACCGCAGCATATTCATCTCCGTGACACGCAGCTCTTGCTTGTGTCGCTCTAACACCGGCCACGCTTCACAGCCGTATAAAAGGACAGGCCTAATGATGGTCTTATAGACCTGTCCCTTCAACTTTACCGGCATCTTGGGGTCACAAATGACACCAGTTACCTCACGCCATTTGGCCCACGCGGCAGCAATGCGTGCCTTGACGTCGCAATCGATGTCACCAGACGCATGGAACACAGATCCCAGGTATTTCACTTGGTCCGTGCGCTCGATCGTGTCGCCACCTATGCGTACGGGTGTGGGATCTGTGGAGTTACAGGCCAAGTACTCGGTCTTCGCCACATTGATCTTCAGACCACCGTTCTCAAGCGACTCCTTCCACGCCTTCACGCGTTGCACCAGCCTACCCCTGTCCGAATCTGCCAGCGCGATATCATCAGCATACATGAGCAACCACGGGGGCTGCTCATGTGAGTTTCTGATGCTGCCTGACAAAACGTCTAATACCACGCTAAACAGAAACGGACTAAGGACGGATCCTTGGTGCACCCCGACGGTGATGGGGAAAGGTTTTGTGTCGCCAACAGCGGTCCGAACTACGGAATCGGAGTCCCGGTACATGTCTCGGATGATGTCAACATAGGCCTCTGGAATCCCTTTGGACCGCAATGCCCACCAGATTATCGCGCGAGGAATACAGTCGAAGGCCTTCTGCAAGTCGAGAAGCAGGCAATGCAGAGGCGTATTCTTCGCCCTGTATTTCTCCGCGACAGTCCTTAGGGCAAAAATAGGGTCCATTGTCCCGTGACCAGGGCGAAACCCATATTGACATTCCGAGACAGTGCACTCCTGTCGAATCCGAGAGTCGATAACCCTTTCGAAGAGCTTCATGGTGTGGGACATGACCTTAACCCCTCTGTAGCTACCGCACTCCTGCACCGACCCCTTGCCTTTGAAGACTGGAGTAATGATACTCAGTCTCCATTGGCTCGGGATCGTACCGGTGAGGAGCGCCCGGTTGAAGAGGTCGGTTAAGACGCCCACACCACGAGAGCCCATCGCCTTCCAGGCTTCGATGGGGACTCCATCGGATCCAACAGCTTTCCGATTCTTCATGCGGCGAAGACAATTCTGGACTTCTGCAGGCGTTACCAGTGGCACTAGTCCTTGATTCGGAGGGAGATCTGGCGGCTGCACCCCTTTATGCTGCATGTTCAGCAGTTCGTGGAAATACGAGCGCCATCTCTCCTTCACCGCGAGGTCCTCGCATAGCAGGTTGCCCACAGGGTCTTTTACACAGCGGCACTTGGAAATGTCTTGTGCCAATTTGACCCTGGAGCGCGCCAACTTATAGATGAGCTTCTGCCCCTCAGTCGATTCCAACTTGTCGTAAAGTGGTTGTAAGTGGTCTCGTCTGGCTCTGGCAACAGCTCTCTTAGTGAGGCGCTTTGCCACCCGGTATGCGTCGCGATCTTCAGGAGATCTGGACGCTTGCCACTTCTTAAAGAGGGCTTTTTTCGCTCTAGTCTCCCTCTGGACTGTGTCGTTCCACCACCATGTCTCCTTGTCACACTTGCGACCACCCTTAGACACCCCAAGCACCTCCTTCGCCGACCCAAGGATAGCCGCCTGAATCTTGTCCCAGTAAGCCTGAACTGGTTCGCCCATACCACCGGCGCACTTGTCACCGACGGTTAAGGCGAACTCCTGGGACGTGACTTCATCAAGCAGCCACCACCGGATTCGGCGCTGAACGCGCTCGGTATACGTGTCTTTAGGCTTAGCGCAGAGGTCCATGACAAGAAGGCGATGTTGTGCAGTGAGACTCTCACCGGGTATGACCTTGCAGTTGGCCACTTTGCTGATGTGGTGTCTCCTAGTGAGTAGGAAGTCGATTTGGGTAGCATTCCTCCCGCTCCTGTAGGTGATGAGATGCTCGGGTCTCTTTTTGAAATACGTGTTCACGATGGCAAGGTCGGCAGCCGCACACGTATTGAGGATGTCCTCCCCTTCCGCGTTGCGGCTACCGTACCCAAATCCCCCGTGAACACGCTCAAATTCCCCACATTCATCACCCACATGACCGTTCAGATCACCCCCCAAAACGATCCCCTGTGATAATGGGATTCCACGGAGCACTTCTCCGAGTAAATTCCAAAACGCTATTTTATCGGCGTCGTCACAACCGGCCTGTGGCGCATAGGCACTTATCAAGTGGGTAACTACCCCATCGATAAGTACCCTAACGACCATAAGCCGGTCGCTATGACGTTTCACTTCCAAAATGTCGTTCTGGAACTCCTCCGAGAGCACTATGGCAACCCCATTCTCCCCACCAGGTGCACCTGTGTAGATCAGCTTGTAGCCATTCCCAATGAACCGGGATCTGCTGGCCTTCCACCGAGTCTCCTGCAGGAACGCCACGTCCACCCTCCGCCTGGAGAGCACATCGGCCAACTCTCTCGCGCGTCCGGTTAGCGTGCCTATGTTCCATGTTGCGAAGCGGATCTTTCGAGATGTTTGGGCTGCGTGAGTTGGGGCTAACGTCGTTAGCCGTGCCCGCCCATGACACGGTAGCCCTTGTCCATTTCTCACAAGAGCCGGGCGAAGCTCTTGCGCGCCGTTATGCGGCGGCGCCCTAGCCCTTATCCAATCTCGCATTCTTTGTCTCTCCATTACGATTTGGCTGATTTTGGCTTTTACGGGGGCGACTGCCGTCTGACCCCCCAACCCCAAAAGGAAAGCCGTCGTCAGAGCCTCGTCCGTTATTCAGCAGGGTGCGCCGACTTGCAGGTGAGGTTGACTTGGGCCCCGAAGATGTTGGTAGGGCCCCTTACACCCCCCTCTACAGAAACAATAACTCACAATATCATCGATTAGTGGGAATCAGTGGACACACTCGCACCGGGACTGGCAGATTTTATTTAGGTCTCTTTTATTTCTTTTATATACACATTCGATTGCAGTGCAGAGTATAGTGTAAGCGATTTAGTCTATGGTATGATGAACAGTAGCATACCTACGCTTCTTCTCCTATGTCTATAATTGTCAAGACACGTGCCGTGCCAAGGGCGAGAGTGGACGATATACAGGGGACATTGGACAGTGACAGTGGAACAGTGCGGCACCCATTGGATATAAATACCGGGACAGGTCTATTAGAGTATGAGGCCTGCCCTTTTATGCGATGATGAAAAGTGATACTTTGGCGACAGAAGTATAAGCTGCAATAGAACAATCACCACCATTTCCAGAACAAAAGGCTGCTTAGAGAATGAACAAACTCCTCAGCGATATATTTTTTCTACAATCTTTTATATCCTAACTTTTTTATTAGTACATGTGCGTGCATGTGAGCGAGTAAGTTATACTGACCCAATGATGGCAGCCAGACATTCCCGATCCACTCATGGTTCATGTCTCCGAAGGCGAGCGCTGCGCACGCCGTGCCTCGCGGCGCCGACGGAGATGTCAGCGACACCATTTCCTGGATGGCCAGCCGCAGCTTCAGCCGGTGCAACGGATTGCTGATACCTGATACGAAAGTTTTATGTTGCGCTACATATTTGTAAACATTATCTATATTAAAGCATACACATACATGACTCCGCACAATAGCGATCTTCTTCCTCGATAAACCTTCTCATATATTCAACATTTACTTTTAAAAATATGAAAATAAAAAAAATAAAAGATAGAATACTTTTTTACTGCTAAGGAACAGCAAAAAGGCTGAAGGTCCACTTAATAGCAAGCAGTTACCGTCATCTATGGATGTTTGCGACGCTAGAGGCACTGCGAACACGCTGCTGTCCAATAGGAGTACACGAACCTGGATTACTAATGCCGGAACAAAACAAAAGGTTGGCGGCATACTTATAGATCAAGGGTGGTGGCCATTCGACGGCAAAACCACGTAGCTAGAGTTGTTTAGTCGCCTTTTATGGTTCGTAAGACCGTTCAACGAGTGAATTTGAACGACATTCACCACTCGCCGCGTCATTCCGAGCCTAAGCACCTCGAAGCGCGGATGCGCCGAACATTTTATTACAAATATCAAATATTAATATATTTTGTTCTAATTGTGATAAATCCAACAATTACCGGAGTAACTGGTACCCCAAATTGGGTGAGTGTTACATATACACTGTTTTTAATATTATACAATTTCTAATTTGTAATTATATTCAAACCAATCTTTATAGGAAATAACTGTATTTTTTATGTTAGAGTCATCATCATCATCATCATTTCAGCCGGAAGACGCCCACTGCTGGACAAAGGCCTCCCCCAAAGATCTCCACGATGATCGGTCCTGCGCTGCCCTCATCCAACCTATCCCGGCGATCTTGACCAGATCATCGGTCCATCTTGTGGGGGGCCTACCAACACTGCGTCTTCCGGTACGCGGTCGCCATTCGAGGACTTTTCTGCCCCAACGGCCATCAGTCCTTCGAGCTATGTGCCCAGCCCACTGCCACTTCAGTTTTGCAATCATCCGGGCTATGTCGGTTACTTTGGTTCTCCTGCGAATCTCCTCATTTCTGATTCGATCTCGCAGGGAAACTCCGAGCATAGCCCTCTCCATTGCTCTCTGAGCGACCATGAGCTTTCTCATAAGGCCCATAGTTAGCGACCACGTCTGCGTTCCGTATGTCATCACTGGCAACACACATTGGTTAAAAACCTTCGTCTTGAGACACTGCGGTATTTGGGACGAAAAGATTTTACGGAGCTTCCCGAACGCTGCCCATCCGAGTCGGATTCGACGAGTGACCTCTTTCGCGAAATTGGACCTGCCTAACTGGATCGTTTGACCCAAGTAGACGTATTCGTCAACAATTTCGAAAGTACAGTTCCCAACTGTTACGGGGGTAGGTGCGACATGGACATTAGACATGATCTTCGTCTTGTCCATGTTCATTTTGAGACCTACTCCTTGGGAAGCTGTATTGAGGCCATCAAGCATATGGCTTAAGTCTTCCATGGTTTCAGCCATGATTACGATATCATCTGCGAATCTAAGGTGAGTGATGTACTCACCGTTAATGTTGATGCCCAGTCCGTTCCAGTCCAGAAGCTTGAAGACATCTTCCAACGCAGCAGTGAACAGCATCGGCGATATGACATCGCCTTGTCTGACTCCCCGCTGCAGTCGGATAGGCTTCGAGTTCTGATCCTGGAGACGGACTGACATGGTGGCGTTTTCATACAAACACTTCAACGCTTTGATGTATCGATAATCAATGTGGCACCTCTGGAGAGACTGAAGCACCGCCCAGGTCTCGATCGAATCAAAGGCTTTCTCATAGTCCACGAACGCCAAGCATAGTGGCTGGTTATACTCCTCCGTCTTCTGTATAACCTGCCGCAGCGTATGTATGTGGTCTATGGTGCTAAAACCTTTTCGGAATCCGGCTTGTTCGGGAGGCTGGAAGTCGTCAAATCTGCGCGCGAGACGATTCGTGATGACCCTTGAAAACAGCTTGTAAACATGGCTCAGAAGTGATATCGGTCTAAAGTTCTTCAAAAGGGTTTTGTCGCCCTTTTTGAAGAACAGCACCACTATACTTCCGTGCCAGGCCTGCGGCGTTTTGCCATCGAGGATGACGGAATTAAATAGCTTCTGGAGGATTTTAAGCACAGGAGTACCACCAGCTCTCAGAAGCTCGGCTGTAATTCCATCATCACCCGGCGCCTTGTTGTTTTTAAGCTGTTTAAGGGCCACACTAATCTCGTACAGACTGACGTCTGGGATATCTACGGTGTAGTGTCGGGTTAATTTGGTTCTTGGGTCTTTAGCCTTGTTGTTAGCAGGTGCCCGTGTGGTCGTGTATAGCTGTCCGTAGAACTTCTCGACTTCCCTCAAAAGTTCGGGTTTAGATGAAACGACCCTGCCGTCGTCGGTCTTCAACTTCGTCAGTTGGCTCTGCCCAATAGACAAGTCTCGTGCGAATACTTTAGAGCCCTTGTTACGCTCTATAGCCGCCTTTACACAGTCTGTGTTATGGCGGCGGATATCGCGAGTCAAGGACTTGGAGATCTGTCTATTTAGCTGCCTATACTGGGAAGCATCGTCCGGGGACTGAAGGGTCATTTGACGTCTCACATCCATCAATTTGAGAGTAGAATCTGAGATTTTTCCGGTTCTTTTTGAACGGCTGGCCTTGAAGAATTTAGACCCGGCCGTTTGAACAGCTTCCACGAACCTGTTATTATACTCGTCCACGTCAACGCAGTCACCGAGGCATTCGAAGCGGTTTTGCAATTCGAGTTGAAAGTTTACCGGGTTTTGGATCTGTATGGGTGCAGGTCGGAGCGTAGACTTCACCAGTCGATACCTCTCCAATTTTGGATTGATATTCAATGTGCCTCTTACTAAGCGGTGATCACTCCCAGTTTTCACCGAATTGATCACAGAGACATCATTGAATATCTGTCTTTTGGTCGACATAATGAAGTCAATCTCATTTTTGGTGGCACCATCGGGACTAATCCAAGTCCATTTGCGTTGTTCTGGCTTCATGAAGAAGGAGTTCATCATATACAGGTCCTCCTTCTCCATGAAGTCGGCCAGCATCTGGCCTCGGGTGTTCCGATTTCCGAACCCAAATTGCCCCACTCTCAACTCATCGCCGCTACGTTTCCCCAATTTTGCGTTGAAGTCTCCCATGACAACGTTAAAGTGGGTTTTAGAAGTGTGGATGGCTGTTGAGATGTCCTCATACATGGCTTCCACCTCTTCGTCAGGATGTGTCGAAGTCGGAGCGTAAACCTGAATGACCTTCAACGAATACCGTTTGGTAATTTTGAGTATTAGGTACGCTACCCTAGTCGAAACACTCCCCACCTCAGTAACGTTGTTCACAAGAGACTTGTGAACGAGAAATCCGACACCACCTTGGGACAGTTGGTCGCCCTCCCGGAAGTAGAGCAGATTTCCGGAATTTAGGATTATTGAGTCCTCTCCCTGTCTTCGGACTTCAGATAACCCCACAACATCCCATCGCAGTCTGCTCAAAACTTCCTCCAGTTCCTCCAACTTCTCGTTGGTCCGCAGTGTCTTGACATTGTATGTTGCCAGGGCCAAAGGTCGTCGTTCTTGGTAGCGAATCCGAACCCGGGGATTCTTCGCACCCCCTGCCCCGTCGCTTATGTGGCTGCTACCGTGACCACCACGAACGGGGCCGCCGGGGACTAGGGGCCGGCCGTTAGAGTCATACGTCTTTATATTGTAATTCACATTTTCTATTGCTGACTGCCTCATCCATTAGAAACTATTATTGCGTAGCACCACGTCTGTGTACTTCTTCATTGTCACTTGGCAGTCAGTCAATAAAGAAGGGACACATTTTAGACTGGATATCGGTGAAGTAGAACGGTTCCTAGAACTCGATTTAAGGACGTATCGACGGCATGCGTCGTGTGCCACGGTTGGGGGTCTACAGCCCGCCGTGAGGGACAACCTCGCGGCCGTGTATCGGCTACCGACAATCTGCCGCTTCTTCGTTACAGAATCTGCCGTACATCTCGGTGCCTAATCTGCCGGACATCTGATACACAGACCAGTGGTTGCGTTGATGAGCATTGGGATGATCTAAGTTTGAACCCCGACCTACCTACCTACTTTAAATTTATGTTTAAGAAAATTACCTTCTTTCCTTGTTCTTGTAATCTATATATATATATATATATATATATATATATATATATATATATATATATATATATATATATATATATATATATATATATATATATATATATATATATATATATAAATATATATATATATATATAAAAATGTTATGTTGGTTTGTGTACGCTTCAAAAACTCAAAAAGTTCTGCACCGATCGAGCTGAAATTTTAGCATGATATATAATCCGCATCAAGGATTGTTTTTATCTATTTTTTTTTAATCTATTTTTTGGTTCTCATTTCTCACAGCGAAGCGTGGCAGGGTACAGCTAGTTTATTTAATTAAAAAAAGGAATTACCATCACTATTTTTTATTAAAACTTATGTGGCGGCCGGGTAGTATTAATTCTAAAAAGTAACGCCTACGTCCATCATAGTTATACACATGGAATACGATACAAAAAATATTTATATTTAAACTGTGGGAAAAGTATAAAAAATCCATCTCTGTCTATTATTTGAAGTCTATAACCATTACAACTCAAATATTACATGTAATCGTTTATAAGGAACGTGTGAAATAAGAGCGGGGCGCGCGAGAGTCCCGTGTCCGATGGTTAAAAAACCACTGACGTTGAGTCGTCGCGCGATGATAACCGACGCAAAATGAACAGTGACAAAAATCACCGAACGCTAAACTCATTCGTTGTTTGATAGTTAATTAAGATTTTGTATCCTCTCCTTCAAGTACAAAGATTTCTCTGTGGCGGTTGATACGTACCGATCTCCCTCTGTATCTCCTGGTCGGAGAGGGCGGACATGATGGCGCCGGACTTGACGTTGGCGCGGCAGGCGGCCACGTACCAGGCGGGCATGCCCACCCACAGCTCCAGCCACGCCACCACCGTGGGCCCGTTCCACAGCGCGAACGGAGTGCCCGCGCGCATGGCCTCGCCCAATAACTCGTGCCGGTAGTCGCGCTCTCTGAGTACACATCACACATATATAAAACACATTGACGCAAGAAAATCCGAGGAATACAAGGAAGCAAGAATTTTTTTAAATCAATCTTCCTCCTGCCCTTATCCCACATTATATGGGGTCGGCACAACATGTTACATGTTGTAATAGTCGTGGCTTAGATTTTACAACTGGCCGTTTGCCTGACGTTAACCCTTTTTTAAAATAAATAATGCAGAAAATAAAATATCTCAGATCTTAATTATTAATAATATATAAAGCATAATAGATAAAGCAGTTTAATTTATTATTTTTTAAAATTTTTTTTACTATATTCATTCCGAAATACTGAGTTAGTTTAAAAATATCGTCAAAGCACCCCAAGCTTTTAGAACTGTGACATTAATTTTCTCATCAGTAATTTTATTCTTATGTTAAGAATTAGTTTTTACTTTTTAGTTTGATTTATTATAAAATATAATTTTTTGTTGTTAATTCCCAATCGGCAAGTTTTTATTAATTTAAGGCCATCTTTCGATAGTTTTATTAATTAAACCCTAGATGGCGTTTCGGCACAAGGAAAAGAAAGCGTTAGTCTTGATGATCCTGATGTGTGACAAGATTATTAAATAGTGTATTGTAATCAGGTTTTAATAAGTGTTCAAATTATGAATTTTCTGATCGTTCAAAGGGGGTAAAAATCGAGACCCAAAATTCCGTTACATAAATACATACAGATCAAGTTAATAAAAGCGTGGTAAAAACAATAAATTTTTAGGGGTTTGTTCGTGTTTGCATCCCCGACGGCCTCAATATTATTCTGCAGCTATTTCACTGATAATTCGTTTTGTAATATTCTAAAATGATCGATTATATAAATTCCACATTAAAATAGACAAATATAAAAAATAAACTGACTTGCTCTTAGTTCTAGCGTAATCCTGATGTTGCATTGGTACATGTGAAGACATGGAATCAATGGTTGGAGTCACTTCATCTGCTAGAGAAGATAGCCCCAGAGATGAGGCCGAGGACAGAGAACGAGCTCCTTGTCCTTGCTGCAACTGGAAAAGTTAAGCACACCCTTATACATCTCTGCTGACTGCGAGTTAAGAAACCTCACGGCCGAACTATTAATTCATATACGAATACCTGCTCAATTCGAGATAGCCTTGAGGCAGATTTACACAGGGTCAGTAGCTGTCGCCAGTGCTGGCGAAGAAAACTGACTCATACGATTCACACGCAGTCAGTATTTCGTCAGTAGTCGAGGATATTTCTTATGGTGTACACACGTTTGTAAAGTCAGTGCGGAAAAATGAATTCTCGAAAACAGCAAAAAATCAAAGTTAATAATTTGTTGAGAAAATGTACCTTTGTGATGATGCAAGAACTAACTGGTATGTTAGAAGAAGAGATATCTAAAAAGAAGCGAATTTGGGTAGAAAATGGATAGATGACAGAGATAAAACTGGAGGCTCAGCTCTGTTGCTAACCCAGTTGAGAATTGAAGATCCTGAGGAATACAAACTGGTGAATTTTGTGATGTGGTGCAACGCAGCGTGGTCCCCGTACAACAAAGCGACAGCGACTGACTTCGGCATTTACAACACGTCAGTTGCACTGGCGTGGTTGTGGTTGGCGGGGGGAGCGGACTGACGCCCAAAAATATGAAGCGTGAATATTGAAGTACTGACTTGAAATCAATTTACACGATGGCAGTGTCAGGTCAGCACTGACTCGGCAGTGCACTGACGTTAATTACTGACTCAATGTAAATCTGCCTTTAAGTTTGGCAATCCAACAGTCACGTGAAATAGCAGTAATATTTTAAGGTAGACTTACCTTCTCTTTTTTGCTAAACAACCTGCCAAGTGAGCTCTTGATGCCCCTCTTCTTCTGTTGATGCATTGAGGCGATCGAAACCGCTGATGCTGCTGAGGAAACCCCCCGTGGCAGGCCTGGAGATGCTCCCCCGCCCCAACTAGTGGTTGTCGCCACCGCACCCAGGGACTCTTGGCTGGAGCTGGCGGAAATGAACCACTACTTAACGATATTTACAATACTGACGATATTATCGTTTGTTTGAAATTGGCAGAGTTAAAACTACCGATGGAAAAGCAGCCATGTAACAAGTCCCATGTTTACACGGGTTTTGGACAAAAATTGTAAATAGTATGTTATCAACGATTTTAGGATATAAAGCAAGCATCTTGAAACAACAACACACCACAAGTCTCAGAATAAAAGGTCTAACAGTGATTTTCCGCGACGATGAGGCTACGATATTATGCTACATTTGGTTAATTTAGAACACCGATAGGTTTTTCAGTTATCTACTTTCTCATCTTCAAATAATGCTTTTAAAGAGGCCTCAAAACAGCCATTTTATTTTTAATTCAACAAGTGGTATGACACACTTAATAATTTTTAAATTATCTAAATAGAAGAAAGCTCATAGATTTCTAGGTGTGTGATGTAAGTTTTGTGTTACTTAGAGCTGTGCGATCATTTTTGATTTCTAATCATCTATTGGCAAGTGTAACTTTTGCACGTAAATCTAGCGATGGACTGAGGGAAAATGGAATTACTAAATGGCGATTAGCACTTTCGCTACTTCGGAACAAGGGGTCACACATAATATGATCATAAGAAACGTACCATATTTACTTTAAGGTTTTCTCATTGAAAAATAATACATGATTTAGTAATTCCATTTTATTTGAATATAAACTAAATATACACCAAATTACGTGTTATTTTACATTACGTCTTGTCGTAGGTATTTGAATCGCACGTTATGTATAATTTGTATTTATTCAAAGAAACGTATATACATAAGTAGCATATTAGCTGTCTAGTAGCCATAACACAAGCACGCTATTGTGCTCAATTTGAGAATGGGCGGCGCTGGGTCACTTATCACAGTATATTTTTATATTTATTAACTTATAAGGTCATAAGCCAATTAAAAGTTATTAATTTGCTCTCTGAGGTAACCATCGCACTTTTAAAACGATGCATCGTACAATATAGACCGGCTATTTGAACATCTCTCAAATATAACTCGCTGATTGAATCAAACAAGGATGGTGAAGAAGATAATCGTCCAAATTCCGATACAAACTGGACTTAATGCACAGTCTATGGGGCGCATAATTGAGCAGTGTGTCAGGACAGTCGCACCACATGTTCGCCGGGTTCAATTCTGTACGGATTAATTTTGGTTCATTAACTATTGGGTTTGATGTACACCTGTGTATCGGGATCCTGGCGAGGCTGCCTGACATTATCGAACTCCTGGTTGGCGTGTAAAAGAGATAATATTTAATAAAAAAATATTTATAATTTGTTTGTTCTAATTAGCGTTGAATTTCTGCTCATTCATTCATTGAAACATGCAGCTCAGTATGCTCACAAGATGAAGTATTTGCGCGTCTATTTATGATTGTGCTCAATAGAGACACCCGCTTCATAATACAGACCCCCTCTTGCTCTTGGGGATGGGGGGTTCAGGGGACAACAAAGACATACATATAGAAACTAGATGTCGTTAATTTGGTTTTATTGTTAATTGACACGAATCTCGAAAGGAAAATAATAGTGTCATTCCCTTGTTTTCTATACTATAACCTGTAACTTATCAGAAAGAGCCAATCATCGCCTTAATATTGAGACATGTTCGGCCTATTTTTCATTTTAGGCTGTAACAATAATGTCAAAATATGTGAAACAAGTGAATATTTTAAACTTAATGTTGTATTCGTTGGTCACTACTGGTCGGTACGCCTTCTCCATCAACAACAGTCTTGTGTCCATTGATATAAATACGTCCCAATAAAAGTAAAAAGTACTTGGAATCTCGAAAGCAGACAACCCTACTCTTTTTTTTATTGCAATAGGTCAACAGACAGGCTGTCGGCCCGCTTAGAATTTAGCAGTTATCATCGCCTATGGATGTTTGCAACGCCAGTGGCATCGCGAACACGTTGCTGTCCCATAAAGGTACATGAACTTGGGTCACTAATGCCGAAACACAACACAAGGTTATTATGGCGGCATACTTAAGACCAAAGGTGGTCGCCATCCAGACGGGCTTGAGGCCCTACCACGTAGCTAGGGTGGGTTGTTTTGTCGGCTTTTACGGCAGGCCAACCCCGGCCGCACGGATAAAGATCTACCGAACTAAAGAACTAGGACAGGACTACCCGTAAAATCACCATTAATGATAAAACTCACTGGTTTACTAAATTAATTTATTATCCACCCTTACCTCATCCCATTGTGTTATAAAATACTAAAAACTACACCTTGAGTAATTTCATGTTATTATTAATACAAATAAAAAAATGTGAATCTTACGAATCGTATGGCGTTTGATAATGCGTTCTCAGTCTGTCCCTCTCCGCGTGTATCGCTCTGGCCGCCCTCTCGAGGCGCAAGCTTCTCGCGGTGAGCGGGGACTCGGCCCCCTCGCCTCCGGGACCTACCGGACCCATCACACCGCCACCCCCCATGCCGCCGTCTTCGCATAACTGCAACTGTGGAAGTGAAATTGTTCTTCTGAATGATAAAAATAAGATTTCGTTTGTCACGGAGAGATACAGATTCGTATTAAAGTTAATATAGTGACCACAAATTCTATCTACATTTAAATGAATCCCCCAACCGTTCTGAAGATGTTTTATATTTTAATAATATAATAATTAATTAAAGTAAACACACAGTGTGACATGTGTTGAACTAAATTGTATATATGTAATTGCATAGTGAAAAAATAATTTCTAATAATGCCAGTAACAATAATATACATATGAGTTTTAAATATACAAATGGTCTATACAATCTCATCGACAATTTACGATATATACATAACAGCACTAATAATAGATAAGGAATACAAAACTATCAAATAAATTTTGAATTTTTAACTACAAGAGTTTTACTGCTAAATTACTCGTCTAAGTTTCATTTCTAAAAACATTTGTCTAAATGTTACTATCAAAAATAATTTAATAAAGAAATCTAGTATAAGATTAGATATGTTATAAAAATTACTAATACAAAATCTACTATTAAATGTTTAAATAATAATTAAATAATTTACTAATATAAAAGTTTAAATATTTACTAATATACTCGTAATATAAAATTTAACTTTGAATTGTATTCACATAAATAAGTTGAGATGTTGTCAACATACACTGTTGGACTCTTAACTATTACATTACATAATATTTAATAATATAAATATCAAACACACAAAGCTTCGCCTAAACTACATTGCATGAAGCAGTGGAGTGCTTTATAAAACAATTCAGATTAAATACATTTTCTTCATTTTAATGCCATGCTTTGTTGATTTTTAACATTGCATTAGTGCGATTTCTAGATTAACTTAATTCTGATTTGTCTAATACTAAAACAACGACATGGAAAAGACGCCTTGCACACACCTTGGAACGGGCGACATTTATGAAATTGATAATAACTAAGAATGATTTTGGTAACTCGCTCATCGTCTTCAATATCGCCTGCGACTGCTCACTGTGCCCGCATCAACCGGTTTGTGTATCAAAACAAAATTGTGTAACTATTATTTTTGCTTAAACTATTTAATCATTATATTTCAGTATTGGACAATAACAAACATAATATAAATAAGGTAGTTTAATATATCTGACAATCAGCGTTCAAGCCATGCCTTAAACGGGGGGCACACGAGATAAGGTGGCTTCACAAATGCGTATTATTATGATACAATCGTTATAATTATAAAACAAACGCTGCTAAGGGTATGTAGAATATATTCGGTGACAGAATGACCGACCTGGCTCGAGGGCAGGCTCTCGGAAGCCGGAGGCGGCCTGTAGTGCGAATGCGCCGGAGACATCGACGCGGGCGCCTAGCGTGCACACACCTTATACTTTACACCACCATTACTTTACATAATTTCACAATACAGTGTAAACTCTATATAGCGAACTTCTATTTAACGAAAATCTCTTTAAACTGTAGAAATTGTTATGGTTTGTTTGCTTTGTATTGTTACCCTTGTACACTCTTTATAGCGTAGCCACCAGGCAATTTATTGAGAATGGTCTCTCAATAACGAAACAATACATCATTACTTAGAGTCTAATAAACATTAATTTTACTCAATTTGAAACATCAACATCTGATAAAAAGTCGTAAATAATTCATAGAAATATGTTCATTTATTTGTTGTAATTATTCAACGAAGCTGATACCCCGATATCCCAAGATATAAATAAAATACAACGAAATATATAATTAAAATACGGGCGTCGTAAAAAAACGACAAGAGTAGTTACTTCTTACTAAAAAAAAAAAATACATAACAATGATGTAATCAGTTGATTGACAACATTGTTATGATTTTTTTTATTTAATTTAGTCAAAATGAAAACATACTTATTCGAAAATTATATTGTGTTTTTCCAATTTCTGTTTAACGAAAACTGTTTATAACGCAATTAAATACCCGGTCCCCTCAACTTCGCTATATAGAATTTACACTGTATTTATTACATACATTTAACATATTATAAAACCCATAAAATGTCTATACAAGTCAAGCATAATATAATGTAGAACTCTCAGGTACAAATAAAGACCGGTGCTAAATCATAAAAGATTTAACGTTGGTCACAATACCGGAGTAACCGACTTGGCAACTATTCTATGTTATGTCCTGTTATTATAAGTACGAATGCACGCTGACAAGTTTGCATTGCTGTGCGCTGCTGTCGCCTAATGTTAGTTTAGTTCCAACAACATGTCCTGGAGCAAAGCAAAACCTTCCCACTGAGCATATAAACGGTTTTCATGTAATCTACACAAATTAAAAGTAAAGACATATAAAGCGAATGTAAGTCTTTGTAAATAAGTTTTGTTTTGCTCTAACGCCAGCTGCTTGGAGTAAGTTTTACCCAATAATAGAGTACCAGAATTATTTAATATCTTTTTATAAATAATTTGACATAGTTTGATTTATGTATTTTGAATATAACTTACACAGCTTAAATTCGAGATAAGTATATTAAAAACGTATTTTAGTAAATATTTAGAGAGATATCAACTAATATTATACATTTTACGGTAAACGAAAATACGATTAGTCAGGGCGAATACTTTTAAGAATAAAAATATATTTAATTAATTTCAGCGCCAAGAAATGGAGAATTGTGAATACTTATTCCGATTTAAAATGTAAGTTATATTAAAACAAATAACATAAATAAATGTTTACATACAGTATACTGAAATCAGACTTTGTAGGTATAGGCAACCACCCGATAGGGTGGAGCATCCTCCCCTGCGCCGTCAGGCGCAGGAATGGGCCCTACTTATTCTGGGATGCCCACCAATATGAAGAGCGGTTACTAGTTATGGTATAAGGCGGTTGCCCGAGGAGGGCGGAGTAAAATTATTAGGATGTGAGCAGTTGGATCGATACGCTCGGAAGTGTTCTTGCGTTGTTTCGAGGTTCGTCCTGGGCTAGCGCAAGAGGGGTACTGGGATGACTTCCGTGGGTGAAAGTGACCCCGGAGCCCCCAGTTCGGAGGAGGAAGCGGGAACGCAGACGTCCTGCATCCACGGGACAGTACGTGGGAATCGGGAGAGCTCGGAGGGAACTCCAAGCAAGCCGAGCGGAAGAAGAAGTCTCGCGAAGTAAAAAGAGGAGCTCCGCCACCGGCTCCGTATGGAGGAGGTGGCGTGCCGGTGCTCTTCCAAGAGTCTCAGGAGTCCTCTGGGATTAAGCAGGACCAAGGGAGAGAGAGAGAGAGAAAAGGGTAAAAGAGGTGGAAGTCACCGCCCAAACGAATGTCGATCTCCAAGTCCTGGCGCTGTTATACCAGTGGTGCCAGGATGCAGCCGAGCGTGGCTCTTGCTCCGCGCCTCGCGGGGTAGATGTAAAGCGGGCGAAGCTGCGCGATGAGGTGCTTATGGTGGAGTGGAAGGAAAGTTTCTCGCACCCCAGCGCGGCCTTACTCACCAATCAGGTGGTGAGGCCCATCCTGGATTCTTGGATGGATAGGCACCAAGGCGCCTGAGGCAGATCCTCTCGGGGCACGGTTGCTTCGGGAAGTACCTGTGTCGCATAGGGCGGGAGACAACTTCAGGGTGCCACCTTTGTGGTGCGGGCGACGAGGAGGATACAGTGACGCATACTGTCGCCGTGTGCCCTGCGTGGAACAAAGAGCGCCGCCCCTCGTCCCCCAAATTGGAAATGATTTTTCGCTTCCGGTCCTGGTTCTGTCTATGGTCAAAGGCGAACTGGGATGGACCGCCGTCGCCTCCTTTTGCGAGGCAGTTGACAAGTACAGTCCTCTCCCGCCAACGCAAGCCACGTCGTCGACGCCGGAAGGCGTCCAACAACCTCCGGCCGCCGTAGAAGGCGGCTGCTCAGGGAAGGTTCCGCCGCCCGCACCATTGCTGCGAGGGTGTGGGCCACGTGCTATTCCGCGGCCCTCCTCAACTCTTGGAGTTGTCAAAGGAGATCGCCGGGTGGACGAAACCCTGACCTCTTGGCACCAATATCATGGAAGAGGCTCCGCTTTGACACAAAATGCGGGTCGGCGCTGGCCACGAGATCGGCAGGCCACATATCCGTGGGCCCGAGCGTTGGAGAGATTAGAACTGCGGGGTTTTTAGTGGGTAGTCGGAGGCTAAACATCTTTCCTGGAGTCCCACATAACCCTCGGTCGCCCCGGGCCGGGGGTACACGTCAAGAATAGAGCTTTTTACTCGAGAAAAACAAATAAAAAAACCTTGTTGCGAATGTTGGAAATTACACAAAACGACCACTGAATATGTATTTAAAATATTTTTTTATCATTTCGACTATAATTATTTTGCCTATTGAAAATGAGTTTCTGCTACGTAACTAAACTTACAGTATGGTATTTGTGGTGTGGGGCGATGTGTGGTCTGGACGGGGACGCCGCCAGTGGAGGGGACTCTCCGCGGCGGGACACCACGTTCATGTGCTCGTAACTACCCACCTACCAGAAAAATTACAACATAATTAGTTTTTAGTCTTATCAGTTATTACTTATTAAAATACAATTACATGTAATATACATTAATGTTCTTGTACAGTCCAGATGGACCAGCTGACTGGAAAGTTTTTGTAAAAAACCCTTGCGATGTAAGTTTTCATTTAATGTAGAGAACTCTTTTCTTAAAAATATACCATTAAAACTGTATATAGCGACGGCATTAGAACAATATCAAAGGAGTCAGCTAAATTTGCACCTCGAAAACATCACCGGTTGTTACAAATAAATTCGAGTAGTCTAATAATCTTTCAAAAGCGTGTTCATAATAGAATTGTAGATTATACCCCTAGGGACGACATTGTAGTTTGTTTCCTTTTCAAAAATAATCCGTTTCTACATTTTTACTTTACATTTACGATACCATACCCTGGATTCAAGCTCCTCAGCCCTGGCCTCTGTGGTCTGCTTCTCCTCCTGGATGAGACGGATCTCTGTGTTAATGGCGTCCAACTGCTCCTGCAGCATCAGCGCCAGCGCCGCCGCATCCGTGTGCCCGCCTTCAACTCCACCATCAGACTCATCATTCTATGCAAGAAATTACAATTCAGAGATACATATATGTTTAATTCGGAAATCAATTGAAATTTCAGGTACATTTAAGGTATCCAAAACGTAAGAGATACCAATTTAACTTCAAATATTTTGGAGTCATATGTACTACTAGAACCATTTACAAATAATTTTTTGACAGGTGTTAATAATTATTAATTATAATAATTAATGTCAGTGTATTATTAGTATCAATTGTTTTATATTATTTTACAAAAATAATTCATTTAGTATACGAGTAGTAGTAGTTCCGAAAGGAGATATGTTATTATTGGTAATGTGATTGGACATTTCTACTTTATTATTTGACTGATTATAATTAATTGAATAATATTTGTAACAGGATAAGGACATTTTTATGTATTATTTTTTTATGTATATATTATTTAACTCTTGTCCAAACAAGTAAATGAATCTGAAAGTAAAATTTGTTTTTATTTGATCCTTTGATTGATTTGATTTTATTTGATTTGATGAAAAGATAATGGTCTAAGAGCCGACGACACTAAACCTAGTTCGATAAGACTACCGGATGATATATATATATATATATTTAGTCACGTCGTTAATAAGGGAACACGAAATGGCCATGCTGCAATGCAAAAAACCTGGCGAAGCCAGTAAAAAAAATTTTTGAAAAAAATTTAAAAATCCGGTTTCTAGTACGATAAGACTCCCAAGTTTTGTTTGTTCCTCGAAACAGGGGAGGGATAGAACTATAAGATAATGCAGTGCTGCAAGCCCCCCTGATTGGCCTAATCAGTGGCAGCAGCATGATAAGCGACGCCTCATACCTAGGTATCTAGTATGATCGATCTCCTCAAAAAACCCTAGCTCATCCGAAAGATCATCAATTTCTGTGTAAGAAAAACCACTGCTGCATTTTCGAAACAGTGGAGAAAGTGGTTGCTGCAGCGATTGAAGGTCGCCCTCCGCGCAGCTGCATTCGGCGTTTCAATTCAGTTTTGTCAGCAATCATTATAGATTCCTTTCGATTTGTACTGATTAAATACGCGTGCTACAATCAGGTACGAATAATTTTCGTGTTGTTGATTATTTAAAAAAAATTAAACCGGCATATTGTATGTGATATTGTTCGATTTTTCAGCCATTTTCCTTGCGTTGTTTTTAATTTTTTCTCAAGTCTTCCGTAACATTTTGAAGTAAATATTTTTTTTTATAAAATAGGACTAAATATCATTGTTTCAACGAATAAAATTCTATTAATTATTCCAAAGTTCCGGATTTTAAGCCATTTTTTGGATATTTATTATTTTGCGTGGCACGTACGAATCTTTTCCGCTTTATTTTTTAATCAAACCATGATATGTATTTATCATCGCGGAGATAGTTTGAATGAATGGAAAGTTTTGTACCCGAAACATGAAGATTTCTTGGCTATTTGTAGGAGAAATATAATCCTTCAGCTGTGCTATACTCCGGACGCCGAGCAGGAAGAATTTCGGCCATTGACCTGTTAATCTGTCTCTGCCACTCCCGCGTATTTACGGGTATTTATTATATTTATAATGCCGCTTTGCTCACACAGAGCAATGACCGACGGTGGTCATTGTTCTATGCGAGCAAAGCGGCATTATATTTACGCGGGAATGACAGAGACAGATAATAACAGGTCAATGGCCGAAATTTTTCCTGCTCGGCGTCCGGAGTATATTATATTCGAAGAAAAAAAAAACAGGTCTATACAAAGGGTCTAGAGTTTATACCTGCTTAGTGCTTAGTATTGTTGAATTGTTGTGGACATGTGGCTGAATTCAACTTCACCACATTGCGTAACGCAGTAACGCTCCATTTCGAGGAGTACAGCTGGGAGATTCGGGATAAACTGCAACCTCTCTGGTATACAGGTCAACTGACGCCACTATTCATGGATGATATATTGGCTATGTCGGTTGAAACCGAAAAAAACCGTGAGGATGAAATCGATTTCGTTACATTCGATTCGGATGACGAAAAGTAGCGTAAGAATAGTTATTAAAAAGAAATAAGTAGTTTACAGGAAGAATAAGAATTACTAATTAACATTAAATACTCAATTCAAGGCAAGCGAAAGAATAGTTCGAATAAATTTTTTTAATTAATGGTAATATTGTTATTTAGTAGTTTTTTCACACTTCATATTGTTGACACGTAATGTTGTCGTAGTTGTGAAATAAAAAATATGTATATTGATAAAATGATTAAATCGAAATTTCAATACCATTTCACGTCCATAATTATAAGAATTATTTGTTTAAACAGTCAACGACAAGAAAATTATTCTTACGTGATTGTAGCACGAGTATTTAATCAGTACAAATCGAAAGGAACCTATAATGATTGCTGACAAAACTGAATTGAAACGCCGAATGCAGCTGCGCGGAGGGCGACCTTCAATCGCTGCAGCAACCACTTTCTCCACTGTTTAGAAAATGCAGCAGTGGTTTTTCTTACACAGAAATTGATGATCTTTCGGATGAGCTAGGGTTTTTTGAGGAGATCGATCATACTAGATACCTAGGTATGAGGCGTCGCTTATCATGCTGCTGCCACTGATTAGGCCAATCAGGGGGACTTGCAGCACTGCATTATCTTATAGTTCTATCCCTCCCCTGTTTCGAGGAACAAACAAAACTTGGGAGTCTTATCGTACTAGAAACCGGATTTTTCAAATTATTTCAAAATTTTTTTTACTGGCTTCGCCAGGTTTTTTGCATTGCAGCATGGCCATTTCGTGTTCCCCTATTAACGACGTGACTAAATATACCTAGTCAGGTCATAAGTATTGTCACACAGTAAAAACTTTTCTTTTAGAATGCTGGCCACAAAAAAGTTTATTGAATTCGAATTTCGAATTGTTCAAGAAAATAAAAATGTATACTTTTAGAATTTTACTCATTTTTAAATATATGGAGTGGACGCTTAAAGAAGACCGTGTTGCAGTTATTGCATTGCATCGTTGCAGTTACGCGCCAATTCCAATTTTTAACATACTGAAAAATTTGAATATAACCAAAAGATTCGTTTATCGTACCATCAAACGATACAATGAAGACTCTAGTGTAGATGACAGGTCAAGAAGTGGTCGCCCTCGGTCTATTAGGACTCCAGCAGTGATAAAAGCTGTGAAGGCACGAATTCAAAGAAATCCCAAACGTAAGCAGAAACTGTTGGCCCTTCAGATGGGGTTAAGCAGAACCACGGTGAAAAGGGTGTTAAATGAAGACTTAGGGCTTCGGGCATATCGAAGAAAAACAGGACATCGTTTGAATGCTCGTCTAATGGACCTGAGACTGAAGAGATGCCACGCTTTGTTGAAGCGGTACGCGTGAAAAAAATATCGGGAAATTCTTTTTTCGGATGAAAAAATGTTTACCGTAGAAGAGAGCTACAACAAACAAAATGATAAGGTGTACGCACACAGTAGTGAAGAAGCGAGCAACCGTATTCCGCGTGTCCAACGAGGTCATTTTCCATCCTCGCTCATGGTATGGTTGGGAGTTTCTTATTGGGGCTTAACAGAGGTACATTTTTATGAGAAAGGTGTAAAAACGAATGCTGTTGTGTATCAAAATACAGTCCTGACGAACCTTGTGGAACCTGTTTCTCATACCATGTTCAATAACAGGCACTGGGTATTCCAACAAGATTCGGCGCCAGCTCATAGAGCGAAGAGCACACAAGACTGGCTGGCGGCGCGTGAAATCGACTTCATCCGGCACGAAGACTGGCCCTCCTCCAGTCCAGATTTGAATCTGTTAGATTACAAGATATGGCAACACTTGGAGAAAAAGGCGTGCTCAAAGCCTCATCCCAATTTGGAGTCACTCAAGACATCCTTGATTAAGGCAGCCGCCGATATTGACATGGACCTCGTTCGTGCTGCGATAGACGACTGGCCGCGCAGATTGAAGGCTTGTATTCAAAATCACGGAGGTTATTTTGAATAAACTTTAATGTCATAAGAATCTATGTTTTGTTAAGTTCATTTTGGTATATGAATGGTTACATAATGAATAAACTTGTTACAATTATTTTCCATTAAACATGTGACAGAATTTATGACCTGACTAGGTATATATGTCATCCGGTAGTCTTATCGAACTAGGTTTAGTGTCGTCGGCTCTCCTACTATAAACAGAATAGTGCCTGGGAGCCTCCTTTCTTCACTGACTGTATTGCTAAATTTTAAAGCAACTAAACGATGGTCCCTCGAGCCGGATAAAGTCGAATGAAACTCACCTCGGCATCACTCGACACGTCGAACGGTTGTTGTACGTTGGATAAAACGTGAGCTTGCTGCAACTTCTCCCATGAACCATCCAGCTATGAATTCAAATATTATTTACATTTGATATTAAAAATATTAAATTTCTTTTAACACAGATAAATTATTAGTAATTACACTTTTGATGAATAAAGATATTAAACAAAGTATCAAAAAAGACTTGTGAACTGGTTACACTAGTCGTTAATCTATCCAATATACTTCTATATATACATATATACTTCTCATCAAAAAAATTGAAACACTACAGCATGTATTATTCAGACGGCATTTAAATGAAAAAGAGGATTAATATCATTAAAAAATCAGTACGCTAATAGATAGCTGGCAGTTTACTCTACACATGGTGTACTACAATTCCAAAAATTGAATTAAAATTTTCGAATTTTCATGTAATAAATGATTGTAGATTGTTTTCAATATGTATTCCGTCGGAATTTTTGCACTTAATGATTTTTTTGCATAAATAATCGTTTTTTTAACTGAGATTGAGCTGAGCGTGATTGTTAACTAAGCTCTGTGACATCCTGCCAAAGAGATCTTTTCCTAAAAATATGGAAACCTCGTACAGAAGGCGCCCAAGTCGTGGCGTTGCTGGATGCAGGGCATAGTCAGTGTGTTGTGGTTTCTAAGCCACTCTGCTGTCAATAGAGTCTATCAGCGTTATTGAGAGACTGGTATGTTTACTCGCCGTCCAGGATCTGGTAGACATCGAGTCACGAGCAAGATGACCGGTACATTGTGACAGTTTCTTTAAGAAATCGCCACTTTAACTCTTTCAACTGCAGCAGCGGCTCCACGAGGTTCAAGGATTGACTGTAAGCGATTCTACCATAAGAAAAAGATTGGCGGAGCGTAGCATGAAACCTCATAAACCAGCCAATGGCCCAAAATTGACGGTAGACCAACGAAAAGCGCGCCTCAACTTTGCACTAGACCACTTGGTTATACATTCAATGGAGAAGTTTTCTTTTCTGACGAGAGTAAGATCATGCTGTATGGTAATGACGGAAGAAAGAAGGTGTAGGGAACAAAGAGAGGGAGAGCGATTTGCACAGTGCTGCATTGAAGAAAGAGTCAGTTACAGTGGAGATTTATGAACGGTTTGGGGAGGTATAAGCGCCGATAGAAAAACGACCCTACCCATACCCACGTACCCTAAGCACATTTTCCTGACGAAGACTTCATTTTTATGTAGGACAATGCCAGGGCTCATACCGCAGGCATTGTAAATTGCGGGCTATGGGCTGGCCAGCAAGAAGCTCGGATATGAATCCCATAGAACAACTATGGAATGAGTTGAAGAGATGTGTCAGAGCGGGAGGTTACGCTCCAGACGCTTGGGCAGCTTAAAACAGCTATACAAGAAGAGTGGGATAACATCCTACAACACAAGATTGTGACGCTTATCCGTTCCATGAGGAACCGCATCGAAGCAGTGATAAGAGCCCGGGGAGGTGATACGAGATACTGAATAAACATTTTATCACATTTTTCTGTTTTACATCTTTGTTTCTAATATTTAACAATTTCTTCTATAAGGGTAAAAACATAAGTGCTGAACAAAACACAATAGTTAAAAAAATTTAATTTCAATTTGAAACATTAATATTCGTTAAATGATACCTAATAATATCCACAATTAACTGGCATTATTTGTATTTTTAGTTAAATGTAAAAAAAAAATTAAACTAATAATTAAACTCATTCAAAACCAAACTTCAGGCGTGTTTCGATTTTTTCATGAGAAGTGTTTTTTGTGTTCAAAAAACTACAGACGCGACTCACGGTAGAGAATTTTTTAAACAGTGGCTTGTACCTTGGCTTGGAAGAGGCCTGGTGGCGGCTGTTGGGGTGCTCCAGGCGAAAGTGACCTCGTGAGAGCATCAGTCTGCTGAATATTGAAGGCTATTTCCTGTTCTAGCATTTGACGTTTCAGCTGCAGAAGAATGAATTCACATGTATATGGCTTTGGTAAGAAGACATTTAATGTAAACCAAATATTATCAACTAATTATTCTTAAAATATATAGTTTTAAGACACGAAATGTAACCTTTTAGATTTCTTTCACCGCAAATATTTATATCAAAAAACGGTAAAGCATATGAAATGTATTTTGCCTTAATATTGAAGGTTGATGGTTTAGTAATTTATTTGGTTTCCAAGCATGTCTTTCAATGGACGTTCCCTAAAGGTTTCAGACATAAATTTCTTAACGTTTATACTATAATTGAAAGTAATAATTGAATTTGAATTTAAAAAAGAATTCATAGGTATACCTGTTCAGTCTCCATCCTCCATTTTGCTAGTTCTTTCAATATATCTTGTTTCTCAGCTAGCAGTTCATCCGCATACTTCCGCGTCTTCTCCAATTCTTGTGTTAACGCGTTCTTCTCGTCTAGGGCGTGCATACGCTCTTTTAGGTGGACTTGTAACCTAAGAGGAAAACATATTGGTCACTTAATAAATTATTACCATGACGCTAATCTCGAAAGTAGGAAGCCAGAGAAAGATATGGAGATCTGAAAAAATGTATGTTAGTTGGGTTTCCATAAGGATATTTGTATTATGGTATTTATAAACATTCATAAACATCACGTACTGTTACATGTCTTTGTCTAGCACACTATTTACTGTAGAGAGAAAATTAAAAAATTAATACAAAATACAATTCGATCAAGAAGAAGATAAGATAATTGAGAGCGTTAAGAAGTATGATAGGAGATAAACTGAGTGACAAGATAAGAAACAGTGAGATAAGGAAACGTTGTGGTCTGAAAGAAGATGTAGTGACAAAAATTGAGAAAGGTATGCTGAGATGGTTTGACCATGTCGAGAGAATGAATGAAGAACGATTGACGAAAAAAGTGTATAAGGCGAGTGTGAACGGAAGTGTTGGAAGGGGTAGACCTAGGCGGACGTTTCGAGACAAGATCAGGGACGTCTTGAAAAAAGTCCAGGTCAAGAGTACCCTAAACCGAAGGGCATGTATGAAGGGAATAATGAAAGTGGATGAAGCGAAACAAGTATGTAAGGATCGTAGCAAGTGGAAAGAAGTGGTCTCTGCCTACCCCTACGGGAAAGAGGCGTGATTATATGTATGTATAATTCAATCAAATAACCAGCACTTTATTTTCCTCCAACGTAAAAGCAAATAGATCGGTAACAAGCAACTGACCTGTCATTCGACTCGGACAGCAACTTGTCCACCGTTGCCGACAAACGCGTGTTGTGTTCCTCGTTCATCCGCAGCCGTTGGTTGAGACGCATCAGTTCAGCGTTCTTCTCCTCCACGTTCGCTTCTAACCGTTGGATACGGTCTTCCGCTGAACCGTGCCTTTCTTGGGCCTGAAACAAAGAAAATTACACTCAATCTCGTCGATATTTACTGGAATTACGCAACTCAACACAATTTTTCTTTATAAAACATTAATTTTAAAATTATCCAAATGGCCATTAAGGCACTGTGAAATTTCGTTTTCAAAAGCTATTACTTTAGTTAAAATACAAAATTTATACTAAGACGAAGATAGCATTAATAGAGACATATGAATAAGTCTTGTTGCGCCGACTTGCAATGCCCACATTTAAACTTTTATAAAGGGGTAAACATATTTAGACATTAAAAATAAAAATACCTTAACATAAATTGTATATAGAGGCTTCAAGATAATAAATCTATTGCAAAAATGACGTACAAGATGACAAACTAAAATGGAAGGTGAACAATGAAAGGCAAAAAGCATGATATTATTTTCCCTTCACCGTGAAGCTAAGTCACAATTTTAAATTGAATTCTGAGATTATCGCCTTGGGTCTTACGAATCGTATATGCCGACGTTTTTATTACTTTAATTAATAAATAATTTATTAATCAGTATTAAATATTTTTATAATTTCTTTTGAAACAAATACAAATAAAATATATTGTACAAATAACGAACTATCGGCAAATAAATGTTATGCAATGTTGCAATCTTCGAAATTGTATTCTCCTTGGAATTAAGAAGCAGAAGCCGGTCTCACCTGACTGAGCGCCTCCATCCTCGCCTTGAGCTGTTCCTCCATTTCTGGCAGGGAAGACATCTGCGCCAACTTCTGCGTGGAAAGCTCCAACTTCTCTTCGATGGCGGCGATCTTCTCTTCTTGGAGCTGTTGAAGTTATTTACACGTGACTCGTGAACTGATGGGGTGGAGTGTTACTTGTGCTTGCTATAGCTACATGGCTATGTTGAAATTCTATTCCTGGTATGGCTTTGATTCGGTTAATGTAAATTAATTTAAGTATGCAATTTTTAAATATTTAAGCTAAACTATATTCGAATAAGTTAATGAAGCCTCTTTGCAAGAATTGTACAGGTAACGTGTTGTAATTTCAATTGATATTCGTATGTAGATAGTTAAGAGGGTCCAGGCGAATAGTATAGTGTTAAATTAAGCCCATTAATTGTCAGAACCTCTTGACAGAAATATGACTTCTTATGATTTAAGCAATGCAAATTTAGTGTAATTTGTGTAGTAGGAACAATATGTTGTCTTCGAGAAATTAACAGGACCAGGGGAGCCCAATAATAAAAATAATACTCTACAATAAATACTCTACTATAGCATAATTCTGATTAAATAGAATACATAGATTGAGGCAAATTTGTTTACAATTATATGAATTGTTTTGATTTTGTGTGTCAGTATGCTGAATATAAAATATAAGAAGAAATAAAACACAACAAATAAAACTAAATGTTGAACAATACTATGTAAACATGATATATGAGTTTCGTAAGTTACAGATAATTTTTTAATCTAGGGGTTAAGAAATTAAGAAGTTTTTAATGAAACCAATGTCGAAATTTAATCTAAATCCCGGCATCACTGTTTCAAAAAGGTTTCTGAATAATATATTTAGGGTATTATTTTAATAGTAAATATATTAAAACTATAAATTTGGTTTATGTATTTTCCATTAGCTTTATACTTAGTTTAACCGCCCAAATATAATTTGCGCAGAAAATTAATTATTTTCCTGAAACAGAAAGCTATTTTTTGTTGGCTTTTTGCCAGTTAAAATTAGCGCTTACGTTAAATTACAGAAAGGTTTGTTTTTTAAATTACCGTATATATTATGATATCACCTACTGCTTATTGCATTTAACAATAAGCAGTAGGTTCTAATTTATAAGACACCTCAAATTCACGATTTTTTAATTCACTAAGCATTCAGTAACGGGTTAATTAAAATTGATGGACATAATTTCTCTTAACATAACTAACCTTGAGTTGTGCTTGTTTATGCTGAAGCTCTTGTTCCAGTTTCTCGTTGAGGTCGTGGAGGGACGTGGACTCCCGCTGCGCGTTCAGGTACCGTTTCTCTAGTGTTGCTATCCTCTCCTCCTAAAATACAAAAGTATAAATCTACAACGAAAGTTTAAGCAGAAAAACTCTTTTCAAGCAAACCGCTTCCTAATGAAAGCAGATGTCTTACAGGTGCTATAAGTGCTGAAGTAGTACTGACTTCTTTGCTTTCCGCATTTACAGTCAGCTCAACCGGTTGCTGCGATACTATGCGTTCAGTAAGTAATAACATACTAGTGGTATATCCCACGACTTATACGGTACCTGTTTTACACGATTTGTACTACAGTGTAAATCGAGGGATAGGTGTACTGTAGAATACCTTGAGCTAGTTTTCCATGCAGTCAATGTTAATTCCGATGATATATTTTTTTTTTGTAAACTAGCTTAAACTCCAATTCATCTTGCCTTTCAATGTCAACAATATGTTGGTAATATGCCTTTAGCCCTGTAAACGTCTTTAAGTAGGCGACCATAAAGCTAATTATCAGATGAGCCGCTGATCTAGAGGTGCTGCTGATTTTCCATTGCTACAGTTACGGGATGTTGCTGAATAGAAAACTGACAACAATGAACATACGCAACGCACACAAGGCATAGATAACATAAGTAACAATGTTTTGTTTTTTAATTTTAAAGAAAAGTGTCCAACTACGACACGCTGATCCGTACCTGATCTTCTTTCTGTGCGACGTTTTCCCTAAGATCCCTTTGCAATTTGGCGCACTCCTCCTGTTTCTTGGCGAGTTCCTTTTCTCCTTTCGAAAGTCTTTCTTCCAATTCGCTGACTTTGTTGTTGAGCTCCGCGACACGACGTTGCCACGAGCTGAGTTCCGCAGACTGAAAACAGTAGAAGATGATATCTTATCACAAAATCAATAGTAAATGGAACACAAATTGGAATATTGATATGAGTGTATTTTTTTTATAATTAAGGACTACAAGTCGGGGCAACCGTCGGAAGCAAGGCAGAACACGTAGTCACTCTCATTATATAGATTGCTATGATAATCACCAAAACATTTATTTTCGCTGCATCCATGTTTGAGTTGAGGCCAGAATTTGCTGACGTACTAACAAGTACATATTTGATAAACTGTTTTTGGAGACTGGTTTCTTTAGATAGAAGATTCATCAACTGGACAAATATGATTTGGTTTCTGTAGGATTTGGTCCCATAAAAGCTTTGGTAGAAGTACTAACTAATAATTGAATAAAAGGTGTATTTATTTCATGTAGCCTTATATTCTTAAAAAACGCTTAACTGAAGTTAGTCCTAATCGATTCCTACTCACTGCTGGTCAAAAGCTTTAATTTTTTATATCCAATAGAAAATAAAATTACTTAATTGTACATATGTATTCATTCACAAGGTATTTTCTTATATGATAGTATCGATGTTTAAAGTATACATTGTCCAAAAATAAAGTAATGTATGTTTAAGTTAATCAGCATTTGAACTTACGTGTGCTATGCAGCTATCGAGCAACCGATTACTTATGTTATATGAAATAATTGTAATAAATGTAATGACCATGCATTGCAACATTAGTTTATGGTCAACTTTACCATATCATACTATGTATTCATAATGTTATAAACGTTGGACATAAATTTTTCGTATTTCTACTAATTTTTTAAAACTAAGTGTTTCAACAAATAAGCAAACCTAACAAGGTATGAGCACCAGTAGTGGACCACTTAAGGGCACAGAATTATATTAATTGTTTAAGGGATTATTTCAAATATGCCTCCATTTTATTCCGGCGGCTATTCTAAGCGACAGAGGTGAGGCACGGCCATTGTATGTTATGGTATAGTGACGGTACTTCTATTAGTATTAACTTATAACGGCTATGTGTTATTACGGACGAGCTCATGGATAGTATACGATGTTAAGGTTTAGTGTCGTGTCAGTAGGTAGTTCATGTTAGTGAATTGGTTTTTATCTAATTACTAGTTATACTCATGCTTCTAATTGAGTTTGTACTATTCATACACAACCTTGTAGCGTAATCACTCTAACATTATAAGAAAGAAGTGTCAATAGAAAGGTTGTAATAAATAATAGTACAAATCTACATAGTACTAACGACATCTGCACGACTTAAATTTTTAATTAATGAAATCTCGTAATTAGATTTACGTTCGTTTTTACGCTACAATAAGCACCTTTAGTAGTAATCTTAGTTACCTAATCAGGGCATCAGTCATAATTCTCTTTGAATTTTTGCGCACCTGACGAACATTTACTCGAATTTTTTCTCACAAATAAATGCAAAACAACATTTCTTATTAATTGATCTATTGAAGTATTCGTACGAATGTATAAAGCTATTGGATGAAGTAAGTGCCATTCTATTTGAACCTAGCAAGAAGAGTTTATACGAAATAATTTAAATTTGTACAACGGCAGACGTCGATAGTAATTTACAAGTACTTGTTATTATAGATAACCAATTATGACACAGCATATTAAAGCTTTAAAGCGATCAGTTTCGTTGTCGTATTCCAAGTTATTAATTCTAATATAACTACAAGATTCGGTACACAGAAGCTGTCTTGAACTAATTCGAATATTTTCATTGAAATTTGAACAGAAAAGTATAATATATAAAATAATTGAAATGTATTATTATTGCGCCACATCCCAGTCGAAGCCCGCGGTCATCTGGGATGTGAGGCGCAAACTAGAAGTCTACCTCCAGCAGCTGATGATAACGACAATAATGTATTATCAGAAATAATAATTCATAAATGAACTTAGATAGAAAAGTAAGTCAATTATAAAGATACCTGCACTTCAAACAAATCTATAATAATAATTAATTACATGAAGATAAATCAATACTATGTATATATCAGAGATTCCCAATCTTTTTCGATTTTAGGCTCCCTAAATAGTCGAATTTAATCCGTGCGCTCTTAATACATCAGTTTTTTTATTGATTCTTGAAATTTTTAAAAACTTTCGATTTTAAAAGCGATTACCCATTTAATAGCGAAAAATAGAACCAGATACTTACTATTTTCCTCGGGATAATATAAAATATCTAATTTCAACTGTTTCTGTAATATCCATATTGAGACTGGACAACCACCACGTGGTTAGGTTAGTTGAAGAATAAATTAAACACGAATTTCAAAATCCACAAGCAATTTTTGTTGTTGGGAATTGTTTAAATCAAGGATGAGCAACATGCGGCCCGTTAAACATGTTCATGCGGCCCGCCAAGCATTTCTAAAATTGAATTTATTTTATCGACTTTCTTCCATCATTATATTGTTATAAAATTGTGATTTTTTGCCAATTTTTCATTAGAAAAAAAAACAGTGCCAAATTTCAAGTAAATCATTACTACTTAATAACAGTTAATGTATGTGCGGCCCGCCAAAAAAAATTAAAATTAAAATTGGCCCATTGAAAAAAAAGGTTGCTCACCCCTGGTTTAAATGAATATTGCGTGACGGCACCGCGGCGCCCCGAGGAGCCGAGGCGCACACTTTGGGAATCACTGCTATTATATATAGTTGCAGTTATTGGATTCTCATTAAAAATCTTCGAAATGCCGAAACGTGTGTGTAATGTTGGTGTATTAATTCAAAAAACTAAATATAAAAAGTGCAGCCATCTTTTTTTTTAAATGAATATTATACATTCATGTTCGATAGATGGCGTGTATAGCGAGGGAATTTATTTTTAATTGGCCCTTTTCGTAAAGTCATAATGCACGTGAATGCAATAAATCATGTTTGTATGATTTCTGACCTGTTTGGCGATTGTGTTTTGCAGTTCGGAGACTTTTCTTCCGTTCTCTGTCTCTCCATTTACAATACTTTGTTCCTGCATCGATTGTAATAACGTAAAATATATAAATTGTAAACAAAAATTGTTTAAACTCAAGATTCGATATTCAATGATACGGCGATAGCAGACACATTACATAGCACAATAGAGATAATTTAACACTCCATTCAGAAGGTGTTCACAAAAATGTACGAATATGATCAGCGATCGCCTTGCCTATTTCTACACCTTAAATTTTTACATTATACTTACTCGAATTAATGAAAAATGGTCACTAGACAATTATTTTTTTATAATTCAAGTAAAATACTATTAATTTACATCCCATTATCATTAAAGCAAAATATAGGCTTGGTAAAATCAATGTGATGATATTGAACACAATACGGAATATTTGCCACAACATCAAAATTCAAGTTAATTAATGGGAAGTAATTAAGACTAAAATTAGTATTAAAATCCATATTTGCTCAAATATGTATTTCTAAAGAAGACAACAACAACAACAATAATAATATATTTTACGATTTACAACATCAACGCGTAATAACTCGTGCAGTTGGCTACTTTACACGAACCAAATATTTATATTAGAAACTTAAACATGCTATGATTTATTTCAAATAATATTTATTTAGTAATAATTTTCTATATGGATTTTTACTAACAGTCGTCAGTAATTTGGAAAAAGCGGATAACTGCGCGTAAGTTTTAGTTCAGTGTAACATTGTTTGTGTTTAGTGTTTATAATTTGCTAATTAGAATCACGGTACAGTATTATAGACTATGTAAGGAACAATTTTATTTTGGAAAATGAAGGAGATACATATGCTACATATATTGTAAAATTGAGAAAAGTTGGCCACAAAAAGCTCTTACAAATTGAATTATTATTAAAATCTTTTAAAGTAAAAAACCAAACATAACCTAGTTAAGTAATTGTAGTCAGTCAGACAGTAGTAGAGAGAATACCTTAGTTTGTGGTTGTTCGCCATTTTGTTCTGGCGACCCGGTCGATACTGTGCCGTTCTCTTTCGGCTTGTCGTCTGATGCTGTCGATGATTTGTATTGTTGTAACTGAAAGAAAACAATTTATATTAAAGCGAATCAACTTAACCATAAATATTAAAGTTCATTTTGACTCTTAATATACCTAGTCAGGTCATAAGTATTGTCACACAGTAAAAACTTTTCTTTTAGAATGCTGGCCACAAAAAAGTTTATTGAATTCGAATTTCGAATTGTTCATGAAAATAAAAATGTATACTTTTTCGAATTTTACTCATTTTTAAATATGGAGTGGACGCTTAAAGAAGACCGTGTTGCAGTTATTGCGTTGCATCGTTGCAGTTACGCGCCAATTCAAATTTTTAACATACTGAAAAATTTGAATATAACCAAAAGATTCGTTTATCGTACCATCAAACGATACAATGAAGACTCTAGTGTAGATGACAGGTCAAGAAGTGGTCGCCCTCGGTCTGTTAGGACTCCAGCAGTGATAAAAGCTGTGAAGGCACGAATTCAAAGAAATCCCAAACGTAAGCAGAAACTGTTGGCCCTTCACATAGGGTTAAGCAGAACCACGGTGAAAAGGGTGTTAAATGAAGACTTAGGGCTTCGGAAATATCGAAGAAAAACAGGACATCGTTTGAATGCTCGTCTAATGGACCTGAGACTGAAGAGATGCCGCGCTTTGTTGAAGCGGTACGCGGGAAAAAAATATCGGGAAATTCTTTTTTCGGATGAAAAAATGTTTACCGTAGAAGAGAGCTACAACAAACAAAATGATAAGGTGTACGCACACACTAGTGAAGAAGCGAGCAACCGTATTCCGCGTGTCCAACGAGGTCATTTTCCATCCTCGCTCATGGTATGGTTGGGAGTTTCTTATTGGGGCTTAACAGAGGTACATTTTTGTGAGAAAGGTGTAAAAACGAATGCTGTTGTGTATCAAAATACAGTCCTGACGAACCTTGAGGAACCTGTTTCTCATACCATGTTCAATAACAGGCACTGGGTATTCCAACAAGATTCGGCGCCAGCTCATAGAGCGAAGAGCACACAAGACTGGCTGGCGGCGCGTGAAATCGACTTCATCCGGCACGAAGACTGGCCCTCCTCCAGTCCAGATTTGAATCCGTTAGATTACAAGATATGGCAACACTTGGAGGAAAAGGCGTGCTCAAAGCCTCATCCCAATTTGGAGTCACTCAAGACATCCTTGATTAAGGCAGCCGCCGATATTGACATGGACCTCGTTCGTGCTGCGATAGACGACTGGCCGCGCAGATTGAAGGCCTGTATTCAAAATCACGGAGGTCATTTTGAATAAACTTTAATGTCATAAGAATCTATGTTTTGTTAAGTTCATTTTGGTATATGAATGGTTACATAATGAATAAACTTGTTACAACTATTTTACATTAAACATGTGACAGAATTTATGACCTGACTAGGTATAAAATGAAAGTATGAATGTGGGACAGCAGCGTGTTCGCGGTACTCCTAGCGTCGCCAACATCCATAGGCGACGGTAACTGCTTACTATAAAGTGAACCGTCAGCCTGCCTGCTGTTGCTCAGCAATAAAAAAACGATTATGTTAAAATATTGCTAAAGAAAGGAAAGTAAAAGTAACAAAACCATAAAAATAAAGAAACTCACTTCTTCTTTGGTTAAAGCTAATTCCTCTTCTAGTGCCGTATTTCTCTCTAACGCAACACGCAACCTTTCCCGGACCTGTGGAATTCAAATTGTTCATTATAAAAATTCACTAATCAGGACTCCTGCACCACTGGTAACTATAAACATACAATACAATGAGATCCTTAGAATATTAAGTAAGTACTTTTCAACCTCTTTCCTCAGTCACAACAAGTCACGGCACATTGATGATTTATACTTTTTCTCCGTGCAGGCGCGGAGTAAAAATATTGACCCTTGCGGACGGGGTCTAGCCTATCGCAAAAGACGACAAAACAACCCTAGCTACCATCCTTGGTCTCTAAATATGCCGCCATAATAACCTGGGGTGTAAGGAGCCCTACCAACATCTTCGGAGCCCAAGTCAACCTCACCTGCAAGCTTGCGCACCCTGCTGTATATCGTACGTGGCCCTGACGACGGCTTTCCTTTTGGGGTTGGGGGGGGGGGGTCAGACGTCAGTCGCCCTCGTAAAGCCAAAATCAGTCAAATCATATGGAAAGACTAAGATTACGGGATCATCTAAGGGCTAGGGCACCGTCGCATAACGGCGTGCAAAAGCTTCGCCCGGCTCTTGTGAGAAATGGACAAGAGCTACCTTGTCATGGTCGGGCACGGCTAACGACGTTGGCCCGAACTCACGCAGCCCAAAGATCTCGAAAAATCCGCTTCAGAATATGGAACATAGGCACGCTAACCGGACGCGCGAGAGTTGGCCGATGTGATCTCCAGGCGGCGGGTGGCCGTGGCGTTCCTGCAGGAAACTCGGTGGAAGGCCAGTAGATCCCGGTTCATTGGGAATGGCTACAAGCTGATCTGCACAGGTGCACCTGGTGGGGAGAATGGGGTTGCCATAGTGCTTTCGGAGGAGTTCCAGAACGACATTTTGGAAGTCAGATGTCATAACGATCGGCTTATGTTTGTTAGGGTTCTTATTGATGGGGTAGTTATCCACTTGATAAGTGCCTAAGCGCCACAGGTCGGTTGTGACGACGCCGATAAAATAGCGTTTTGGAATCTACTCGGAGAAGTGCACCGTGGAATCCCATTATCACAGGGGATCGTTTTGGGGGTGATCTGAACGGGCATGTGGGTGAGGGATGTGGGGAATTTGAGCATTTTCACAGTGGATTTGAGTACGGTAGCCACAACGCGGAAGGGAAGGACATTCTCAATACGTGTGCGGCAGCCGACCTTGCCATTGTGAACACGTATTTCAAAAAGAGACCCTTGTATCTTATCACCTACAAGAGCGGGAGGAATGCTACCCAAATCGAATTCTTACTAACTAGGAGACATCTATTAAGTGGCCAATTGCAAGGTCATACCCGGTGAAAGTCTCACTGCACAACAGCATCTCCTTGTCATGGACCTCTGCGCTAAGCCTAAAGACACGCATGCCGAGAGCTTTCCAACGCCGAATCAGGTGGTGGCTGCTTGATGAAGTCACGTCCCAGGAGTTCACCTTAGCCGTCGGTGACAAGTGCGCCGCTGGTATGGGCGAACCAGTTCAGGCATACAGGGACAAGATTCAGGCGGCTATTCCTTGGGTCGGCGAAGGAAATGCTTGGGGTGTCTAAGGGTGGTCGCAAGTGTGACAAGGAGACATGGTGATGGAACGACACAGTTCAGAGGGAGACTAGAGCGAAGAAAGCCCTCTTTAAGAAGTGGCAAGCGTTCAGATCTACTGAAGATCGCGACGCATACTGGGTTGCAAAGCGCGCCACTAAGAGAGTTGTTGCCAGAGACAGACGAGACCACTTACAACCACTTTACGTTAAGTTGGAATCGTCTGAGGGGCAGAAGCTCATCTATAAGCTGGCGCGCTTCAGAGTCAAAGCGGCACAGGACATTTCCAAGTACCGCTGTGTAAAAGACCCTGTGGGTAACCTGCTATGCGAGGACCTCGCGGTGAAGGAGAGATGGCGTTCATATTTCCACGACCTGCTGAACACGCAGCACGAAGAGGTGCAGTCGCCAGATCTTCCTCCGAATCAAGGACTAGTGCCACTGGTAACGTCTGCAGAGGTCCAGAATTGTCTTCGCCGCACGAAGAATCGGAAAAGTGTTGGATCCGATGGGGTCCCACCGAAGCCTGGAAGGCGATGGGCTCTCGCGGTGTGGGCATTTTAACCGACCTTTTAAACTGGACACTCCTAAACGGTATTATCGCGATCTAATGGAGACTGAGTATAATTACTTCAGTCTTCAAAGGCAAAGGGTCGGTGCAAGAGTGCAGTAATTACCGAGGTACTAAGGTCATGTCCCACACCATGAATCTCTTCGAAAGGGTTATCAACTCTCAGATTCAACAGGAGTGTACTGTCTCGGAATGTCAATTTGGGTTTCGCTCTGGTCACGGGACAATCGACCCTGTTTTTGCCCTAAGGACTGTCGCGGATAAAATACAGGATGAAGAATACGCCTCTGCATTGCCTGTTTCTCGACTTGTAGAAGGCATTCGACTGTATTTCTCGCGGAATAATCTGGTGGGCATTGCGGTCCAAAGGAGTTCCAGAGGTCTATATTGACATCATCTGAGACATGTACTGCGACTCCGTGGTTCGGACCGCTGTTGGCGATGCAAAATTCTTCCCCATCACTGTCGGAGTACACCAGGGATCCGTTCTTAGTACGTTTCTGTTCAGCGTGGTATTAGACGTACTGTCAGACAGTATCAGAAACTCACATGAGCAGCCCCCGTGGTCGCTCATGTATGCTGATGATACCGCGCTGGCAGATCGGATGCGGGTAGGTTGGAGGGACGTATGAAGGCATGGCAGGAATCGCTTGAGAACGGCGGTCTGAAGTTCACTGAGGCGAAGACTGAATATGACCTACAACTACAGATCCCACAATCGTGCGCATAGGCGGCGATACGGTCAAGCGCACGGAACAGGTGAAATACCTGGGATCTGTATTTCACACGTCTGGTGACATTGATTGCGACGTTAAGGCACGCATTGCTGCCGCGTGGCCCAAATGCCGTGAGGTGACTAGTGTCATCTCACGCGTCTTGGGGCCACTCCCCAAAATACCGGTTAAATGGAAGGGATAGGTCTATAAGACCATCATTAGGCCTGTCCTTTTATACGGATGTGAAGCGTGGCCAGTGTTGGAGCGACACAAGTAGGCACTGCGAGTCACAGAGATAAATATGCTGCGCTGGATGTGTGGAGTAACGCGGACGGACCGCGTTAGGAACTCTCGCATTCGCGGCAGCCTTCATGTCCGTGACATAGCGGATAAATTGCAGGAGTGTCGGCTTCGTGTTGGCTACGTTTTACGGCAACCGGCTACTTACGTGGGGAACAAATGTCTGGCCATGCCGCCACCGCCGAGCCCCAGCAGGAGGGGTAGACACAAAAAGTGCTGGCTTGACGTCGTAAAGGTTGATATGCGTTCTAATGGACTGATCACCAGAGAAGCCGAAGATCGTGCGAAGTGGAGAAGAAAAAGTCGGAAAGCGGACCCCGGGAGCCAAAGCGAGAATTTGGGCTACAACCGGGATTCAACGCTAAAATTATGAATAACCTTGTGTGTTATATATACAGCATAAGTGACCTAGGTTCCAGTTCTCCTACGTGGACCACAGTGTTAACAGGACCCCTCGCGTCACAAACTTTCATATGCAACCTGTCTGCTGAATCACAGCAAAATACTACTAAGTAACGTACGTAAGAAAACATATTAAATATTGAAAGGAAATGGATGTCGCCAAAATTTGCTAGGCGGTTTTAATGAAAACGAAACCGATTAACTCCATATTTATAATATTGGGTAAGATGGTGGCATGAGTACCAATTTATGGATGAAACGATTTACTGCGTTGTAGATCGGACCGCGAGGTACGGGTTTTTAGTAATTTCACTTCAACCTTTCTCAAGTGTCTGAGAAAATCAATTTTAATCAAGACTGTGGTTATCTGTACTAACCGATATAACGCTGATTATAAGTTTTTAGCCAAAAGCTTTCTAATTCATTAAAAGGTATTTATAATTTATAAAACATTCTGATACATTTGAAATTGTCTTTATGATGAAACGTAGTCTATAATTAACCATTTTATAACTGACTATAGACTATAGATATGCTGTATTATACCACTCAAAAAATGTGATATTCTATCCTTAAGATATTGTTTACATGGAAAATGATACCTTCTCGTCCAATGCCTTGTGATGTTCGAAGAGACTCTTGAGCGCTTTGAGCACCTCCACTTCCGAGGAGACGCCGGATTGCGCGGCCGCCTGCCTCTTCACCACTGTCATGCGCAGCGACCGCTCGTGCCGCGACACGAGGCATTCTAAGTGTTCTAGGAGTAACTGGAATTTCATTAAAACTTTATATAAATACATTTTAGATGGATTTCATTTAAATTGAAACTCAAGCATACAAATAATATGCAAACACTTAAATTTATTGTAACAGCCAAGCCTCTTTGGCTGTTGTTAGTCGAGATAAAGAAAAAATATAAAAAAATATGTTTCAGAATAACCAATAATCGACAAGCCTCCGAGGTTCTCTGAGGGCACGGTTGAATATACATATAAATATTGAGTAGCTCTTTTAGCTTCAGAAATAAATGTATCGTACATCTGGTAGATGTAATTATCAACAAAAAATTTATCGTTACTAATAAAAAAAAACTTTCAGAATGTTGAAATTGGATCATTAGGAGTTGTTACTGGTTACAATTGATGCAGTTAGGTCAAATAATGAAGTGGCCAAAAAGAATACGAAGAAGAAGGCGACGACCGTCCCCCAACCACCCGCAGCCAGGCAGGCAGCAGCATCGGCCATACCACCTAGGCCCAAGCAGCCGCCGCCGGCTACTAAGAAGAGGAGGAAGAGGGGTCCCCGCAAGCTCAGGGCCCCGAAATCCGCCGCCGTCACCCTAACTATCCGCCCTGAAGCGGCGGATAGGGGGGTCACATACGGGAGCCTCTTGGCGGAGGCCAAGGCCAAAGTTGACATCGCCGCCCTCGATATCCAGGGCGGCATAAAGATGAAAACTGCGCGGACGGGGGCACGCATGATGCTGCTCTCTGGTGCCGACCAGGGGGCGAAAGCCGATGCCCTCGCCGCGCGGCTGAAAGACGTCCTCAAGGAGGAGGACGTCAAAATAGCGAGACCCGAGAAGTGCGTCAAGGCGCGCATCTCGGGCCTCGACGATTGTACGACGGCGCACGACGTGGCGGCTGCCATTGCTCGCGCCACGGGCTGTCCCGCGGAGAAAGTTACGTCCGGGGGTATCCGCCTGGGGCGCGACGGGACGGGCACGATGAACGTGCTCGTGCCGGTGGTGGCCGCCAACGATCTGAAGAGGTTGGGCCACATTCTAGTCGGCTGGGCCTCGGCTCTCGTCCAGGTGCTGGATAAGAGGGAGCCGAGGTGCTTTAGGTGTCTGGCGCCGGGTCACCTTGCAGTGAATTGCAAGTGCCCAACGAGCCGCAGCGACGCCTGCTACCGCTGCGGTCAGCCAGGGCACTCGGCCGCCACTTGCAAGGCCACGCCCCATTGCGTGGTCTGCGCGGCGGCCAGCAGACCGGCCAACCATAGGGTTGGGGGTGGCCCACCGCTGTGCACCTGCCGCCGCACCGGCCGACCGGCAAATCCGGAAAAAGAAACGGAGAAAACCAGCCGCTTCGTTCTCAAACGAAAGGCGAAGCGGCGAAAAGAAAAGGAAAGACGACAACGCCGTCGGGCCGAAGCCGCCACGGGGGAGATCGCCCCCCCGCAGGCGCAGGCCCCAGCGGCTGAGGAGATGGATATCTCAACCAAATAATGGATATCCATCTCCTCCAAGCGAATCTGAACCACTGCGCCAACGCTCAAAATCTAATGATTCAGAGCTTGGCGCAGTGGAACATCAGTATCGCCGTTGCCGCCGAGCCGTACTACGTCCCCACCCGAGGCGATTGGGTTGGGGATCTGGACGGCATGGTGGCTATACACGCCAGGACCGCCGCGGGTACCCCGCTCCCCACGGAAGTGGTGAGGGGCAGGGGCTACGTCGCGGCCAGATTCGGGGAGATAGTGGTCGTGGGCGGCTACTTCTCCCCGAACAGGAGTCTCGCTGACTTTGAAGGGTACATGGAAGAGTTGGGCAACGCGGTCCAGCGGTTCCTCCCGCGCCCCGTGCTCGTCCTCGGGGACCTCAACGCCAAATCTCAGGCCTGGGGTTCCCCGCGAACCGACGCGCGGGGTGAGCTGGTCGAGGACTGGGCCGTGGAGAGGGGTCTGGAGATCCTCAACCAGGGTCGCGAGCACACGTGCGTGAGGCAGTTGGGGGGGTCGATCGTCGACGTGTCGTTCGCGTCGGCCCTCCTGGCCCGCCGTGTGCGAGGCTGGAGGGTGCTCACGGGCGTTGAGACGCTGTCGGATCATCGCTACATCCGGTTCAGCGTCTCCGCCCGTCAGCGAGAGCCTCCAACCCAGGTGACCCTGTTGGGTGACTGTCCGCGCTGGACACTTGGAAAGATGAATCGGGAGGTTTTCCGCGAGGCCTTGACCGTCGCTACGTGGTCGAGGCCGGGCGACGTACCTCCCGATGACGTCGACGAGGAGGCGGAGAACCTGCGGTCGCTTATGACCGACGTCTGCGACGCGGCGATGCCGAGGCGGGGGCCACACCGACCCCCGCGCCAGGTGTACTGGTGGAATGCGGAGCTCGAGCGGCTCCGCAGGGCGTGCAACTACGCCCACCGCCGGTACACCAGGCTCCGAAGACGGAGTCGCCGCGATGCGGACAGAGCGGCCGCGGAGGCTCAGCTCTACGGGGAGTACCGGAGCGCCAGAAACGACCTCCATCTCGCTATACGCGAGGCGAAGGCGGCGGCGTGGGAGGAGCTCTTGGCCAGCTTAGATCAAGATCCTTGGGGGCGACCCTACAAAACGGTACGGGGCAAGCTCCGCCCGTGGGCGCCCCCGCTGACCGAGAGTCTCCCCCCGCGCCAGGTGGATGGTTTTGTCGGCGCTCTGTTCCCCACGAGGGCTGAGCACTCGCCTCCTGCCATGGTCCCGCCTCATTGGGATGAGAGGGACCCTAGCGCGGACGACGACCCCGTGCCCGACGTGGACCGGGCAGAGCTGGGGGCAGCGATGTTGCGGCTGAAGGCCAAGAACACGGCCCCCGGCCTCGACGGCATACCGGGGCGTGCGTGGGTTCTGTCCCACGACGTCCTGGAGCCCCGACTATTGAGGCTCTTCGACGCGTGTCTGCGATCGGGCCGGTTTCCCCTCAGATGGAAGACGGGGAGGCTGGTCCTTATCGCGAAGGAGGGGCGCCCGGCGGACTCACCGTCTGCCTATCGGCCCATTGTGCTGCTGGACGAGGTGGGGAAGATCTTCGAAAGGATCCTCGCAGACCGCCTCGTCCGGCACCTAGAGACAGAGGGGCCGAACCTGGCAGACGAACAGTTCGGATTCCGCCAGGGGCGCTCCACTATTGACGCGATCACGCGTCTGAGGAGCCAGGCGGGGGACGCAGTGGCTCGAGGTGGGGTGCTATTGGCGGTGTCACTCGACATCGCCAATGCCTTCAACACCCTGCCGTGGAGCTGCGTGCGGGAGGCGCTCAAGTACCATCGGGTGCCTCCCTACCTCCGTCGCATAGTTGGGGCATATTTGAGTGATCGTGCCGTCGTCTATCCGGTCCAGGGTGGGCAAAGTCGGCGAGACGTCGTGTGCGGTGTTCCACAGGGGTCGGTCCTGGGCCCCCTGCTGTGGAACATCGCATACGACTGGGTCCTGAGGGGGGCACTCCTCCCCGGCGTCGGCGTCATCTGTTACGCCGACGACACGCTCGTCACAGCGCGCGGGAGGAACCCCCGCCAGGCGTGCCTTCTGGGCACGGCTGGGGTGGCGCACACAGTGGCAAGAATCCGGCGACTAGGCCTGGAGGTGGCCTTGAACAAGACGGAGGCCGTGATATTTTACGGGCCCCGTCAGAGACCGCCACCGGGCCTGCGCATAACGGTAGGAGGCGTCCACATCGCCGTCGGGCCGTCCATGAATTATCTTGGACTGGTGCTCGACGGGCGATGGGACTTCGCGGCACACTTCGAGCGCCTGGCGCCGAGGCTAGTTCGGGCGGCGGCGGGACTCTCCCGTCTGCTGCCGAATATCGGCGGGCCGGGCGCAGTGTGCCGCAGGCTCTTTGAGGGAACCGTGCGGTCGATGGCCCTTTACGGGGCCCCGATCTGGGCGGATCGCCTGACGGCCAAAACGACGGCGCTGCTTCGCAGGTCGCAGCGCGTCCTGGCCGTCAGGGCGATAAGAGGATACCGCACGGTGTCCTTCGAAGCGGCCTCCCTGCTGGCCGGATCCCCACCATGGGACCTCGAGGCCCGGGTCCTGGCGCTGTTGTACCAGTGGCGCCGGGGCGCGGCCGAGCGTGGCTCTCGCCCCACGCCTCGTGAAACTGAGGTGAAGCGCGCGGAGCTGCGCGACGAGGTGCTCATGGTGGAGTGGAAGGAGCGCCTCGCGCACCCCAGCGCGGGCCTCGCCACCATCGAAGCGGTGAGGCCCGTCCTGGCTGAATGGTTGGAAAGGCGCCACGGCGCCCTGACCTTCCGCCTGACGCAAGTCCTCTCGGGGCACGGTTGCTTCGGGAGGTACCTGTGTCGCATAGGGCGGGAGATGACGTCAGGGTGCCACCACTGTGGCGCGGGCGACGAGGAGGACACGGTGAACCACACTGTCGCCGTGTGCCCTGCGTGGCGCGAGGAGCGCCGCGCCCTCGTCGCCCAAATCGGCGTGGACCTGTCGCTCCCGGCCCTGGTTCTGTCCATGGTCGGGGGCGATCTTGGATGGACGGCCGTCGCCTCCTTCTGCGAGGCAGTCATGTCCGCAAAGGAGGCGGCGGAGCGGGAGCGGGAGTCGACCACCACACTCCCCTCCCGCCAACGCAGGCCACGCCGGCGGCGCCGGAGGGCCAGTAACGACCTCCGGCCGCCGTAAAAAGCGGCCGCGGGCGGCCCCTCGGGGGAGGACCCGCCGCCCGCACTATTGCCGCGAGGGTGAGGGCTGCGTGCTGTTCCGCGGCCCCCTCAACTCCTAGAGTTGTTAGGAGAGCGCCGGGGGGACGAAACCCTGACCCCCTGGCGCCAACACTTTAGAAGGGGCCCGCCTCAAGACAAAGGGCGGGCCGGCGCCGGCCCGGGCCACGAGATCGGCAGGCCATATATCCGTGGGCCCGGGCGTAGGCGATAGGAGAACAGCGGGGTTTTTAGGTCAAATAATGAAGGAAAAAATTATGGGATCCATTCCAATTAAAATTAATATTCAAAATTACTGCACCACAATAATTGTCTGCCACAGGTCGTAAAGCCAGTGAAAGAATAAACAAAAACGCTGAAATGGATCGGGCTAACACAAGTTCAATATATAGTTTTTTCTTATGAAGATTGTAAAAATTGAATTGATTCATGCATTGCTGAATCCGAGGTAGAAGGGTTCTTTCGATAAGCCATTCGTCTTACTGGTAAGATGGGAAAATACCAAGTCATCAATAGCGTTTTTGAAGAAGATATTTTTCATTCTTATTTTAATATATCTTATACTTTATTTTAAAAATGGAAAATCTATATTCAATTGAAAACTCTCAACATACTGTTGAAATATTTAGAGTTTCTTCATAATTAAAAAAGTAAATGATAGATATAAAAGACGTATTATGAATCCACAATTCAACCTAGGGCGAACTAAACGCGGTCTTTATTTTATTCGTCAAACAGAACGAATAAAGGACGGTGGAGGCGAAATAACAATCTCAGAGAGATTAAATATTCTTCAATGTTTTATATTGTTTTCATTTCAGTCATACTTTAATTTAAGAAACGTTTCTAGAACTTTATAAGAATTATTGTTGTATGTACAATACGAATGCTGTTTAATTCATTTCATTCATGGTTAATGTTTATTTTCAAAACTTTTAACGGATTTTTGAGTGCATATAACATGTATTTTTTTGGTTGTTCTTTAACTGACAATAGAAATATTGAAATGTTTTAATCTATTCTCAAATAAAAATGTTATATTTTATTTTTATCAAGGTATTATTTTTTTTGGAAATTGTACTCTAAGGGGATTTAGCGAAATATTTACTCTATACCAAAACGACATCTATACTACTATTATAAAGAGGAAAGATTTGATTGTTTGTTTGTTTGTTTGTTTGCTTTGAATAGGCTCCGAAACTACTGACCCGATTTAAAAAATTCTTTCATTGTTGGGAAGCTACACTATCCCCGGGTGACATAGGCTATATTATATTTTCAAAAAAATTAGGGATCCTTACTAAAACTCCAATAATGTAACCCAAAGTGTAAAAAAATTACCTAAAATATTATTTAAATCGCGTGCGTTGCGAAAACTATTGATGATAGAATAAAATGATGTACTACAACTTTGCAGAACACATCATTATTTACAAAAAGTGTCGCGACAGCATATGTCTAACTATTATAGTTATGCCACAATAAGTGTTCTTTTATTTTAAAAATTTAATTGAAATGCCGCCCCTAGAAAAGACTCTTTATTTGGATCTTGGTATTAATCCTTATCAAAATAAATTACTTCATATTCAAAACTGTTTCAATACCTTTATATAACTTTTTGAATTATTCAATTCGGATATTCCATTCGAAAGATATCACGAGTTTAAAAATGTAAGTATTAGAAAAATGTTGCGTGGTAGCCGCTCACCCTGTTCGGCTAGCTAGGCAGCACCTTATGCAATGTAGGCGTGCGTCACTGGGGTTTTTACAAAAATTTGAATACTTATTAAAAAATAACGAAAAATAAATAAAAAGTAATAACAAAAAAAATCATTAAAATAAAAGCTCATAGAAATAATATAATTTAATTTTTTTAGTAACCTGACGCAAATAGAAGGGTTTGCCCTCAGGGGCGCTCCTCTGTCCGAGGAGTGCACGGGTGTGCGTACCCGAGGTGCCCGAGCATCCGTCGCTTCACTCCCCTCTCCGTTCGAGGCGACAGAGTCCTACCTTTCTTTCCGTCTACCTCTTACATCCTTTCCAACTTAGCTCTCTGTTCGTGGCGTGGTGCCCGGTGGGATGATTGCGAATACTGATTGGGGTCCCGGGTTCTACCCTGGGACCTGATTTGGTAGTCGAAACCATGCCTATTTCGACTGCGCCTGCACAGAGTGTTCCCGGGGCGGGAATTGCATCCTCGCTGTCGGTTGGTCTTGCTGGGCCGGCTACGACGTCAGGCCACTCTGCTTTTTCTGGAGTGTCGTCTGGTAGTCGTACCCACGCCTGACTAGCACGCGACGGGGATGCGAGTCCCGTCCGGAATTGGCCGCGGACCTGTCACTCCCGGCCCTGGTTCTGTCCATGGTCGGGGGCGATCCTGGATGGACGGCCGTCGCCTCCTTTTGCGAGGCAGTAGTGTCTGCAAGGGAGGCGGCGGAACGGGAGCGGGAGTCCGCCACCGCACTCCCCTCCCGCCAACGTAGGCTGCGTCGTCGGCGCCGGAGGGCGGGCAACGATCTCCGGCCGACGTTACGAAAACGACGACGTTAGAAAACGGCCGCGGGCGGCCCCTCGGGGGAGGATCCGCCGCCCGCACTATTGCCGCGAGGGAGAAGGCCGCGTGTTGTTCCACATCCCCCCTCAACTCCTAGAGTTGTTACAAGAGAGCGCCGGGGGGACGAAACCCTGACCCCCTGGCGCCAGCACTTTAGAAGGGGCCCGCTTTAAGACAAAGCGTGGGCCGGCGCCGGCCCGGGCCACGAGATCAGCAGGCCATATATCCGTGGGCCCGGGCGTAGACGATAGGAGAACAGCGGGGTTTTTTAGTGGGTCGAACATCTTTTCCGGAGTCCCTTATATCCCTCGGTCCCCCCGGGCCGGGATAACCCGTCAAGAGAGGTTTTTCCCCGAGACCGAAAAAAAATAGAAGGGTTTAATTTTTAATTTTTTGTTAAATACCCGTGCGAAGCTGGGACGGGCTGCTAGTAATAGATAAAGAGTAAGAAATGGCAAGAAAATTTTCACTATGGCTAATTGTCTATACAACAATCAAAAGATTCAATTATAAAACTTTAACACGGCTATAAAATTATTACGTTCTACCTAGTCAGGTCATAAATTCTGTCACATGTTTAATGTAAAATAATTGTAACAAGTTTATTCATTATGTAACCATTTATATACCAAAATGAACTTAACAAAACATAGATTCTTATGACATTAAAGTTTATTCAAAATGACCTCCGTGATTTTGAATACAAGCCTTCAATCTGCGCGGCCAGTCGTCTATCGCAGCACGAACGAGGTCCATGTCAATATCGGCGGCTGCCTTAATCAAGGATGTCTTGAGTGACTCCAAATTGGGATGAGGCTTTGAACACGCCTTTTCCTCCAAGTGTTGCCATATCTTGTAATCTAACGGATTCAAATCTGGACTGGAGGAGGGCCAGTCTTCGTGCCGGATGAAGTCGATTTCACGCGCCGCCAGCCAGTCTTGTGTGCTCTTCGCTCTATGAGCTGGCGCCGAATCTTGTTGGAATACCCAGTGCCTGTTATTGAACATGGTATGAGAAACAGGTTCCACAAGGTTCGTCAGGACTGTATTTTGATACACAACAGCATTTGTTTTTACACCTTTCTCACAAAAATGTACCTCTGTTAAGCCCCAATAAGAAACTCCCAACCATACCATGAGCGAGGATGGAAAATGACCTCGTTGGACACGCGGAATACGGTTGCTCGCTTCTTCACTACTGTGTGCGTACACCTTATCATTTTGTTTGTTGTAGCTCTCTTCTACGGTAAACATTTTTTCATCCGAAAAAAGAATTTCCCGATATTTTTTTCCCGCGTACCGCTTCAACAAAGCGCGGCATCTCTTCAGTCTCAGGTCCATTAGACGAGCATTCAAACGATGTCCTGTTTTTCTTCGATATGCCCGAAGCCCTAAGTCTTCATTTAACACCCTTTTCACCGTGGTTCTGCTTAACCCCATCTGAAGGGCCAACAGTTTCTGCTTACGTTTGGGATTTCTTTGAATTCGTGCCTTCACAGCTTTTATCACTGCTGGAGTCCTAACAGACCGAGGGCGACCACTTCTTGACCTGTCATCTACACTAGAGTCTTCATTGTATCGTTTGATGGTACGATAAATGAATCTTTTGGTTATATTCAAATTTTTCAGTATGTTAAAAATTTGAATTGGCGCGTAACCGCAACGATGCAACGCAATAACTGCAACACGGTCTTCTTTAAACGTCCACTCCATATTTAAAAAATGAGTAAAATTCTAAAAGTATACATTTTTATTTTCATGAACAATTCGAGATTCGAATTCAATAAACTTTTTTGTGGCCAGCATTCTAAAAGAAAAGTTTTTACTGTGTGACAATACTTATGACCTGACTAGGTATTTATCTCATTCCAATATATAGTATCTATTAATATAATGAATTATTCTGAATGTAATTAAAATTTGACAAGACAAATTACATAATGCTCAACACGGTTTCAGCTACGTATCACGTTTATCTGGCGGCAAACGCGCGCTGAATGGCGCTCTGATCGCGATCTAGACGCAATCCGTCATGAATAATTCAGTGCTCAACTGCTCACGCCTCTAGGCAATGCGGATTTTGGTGGCCTAATCTACGTTTACACCACCGCGTTAGGGGTAAACAGATTCGTTAACATCAGCATATTGTAACATAATGCTACTTTATATATACACATTATACATATTACTTTCACAGACGAATTTATCAAATTTGGATCTGTGCTTTTAGAATAATTGTTTTGATTATCAAGAAGAATTTTATTTGCTGTGCAGTTAGTAGAGTTGCAGGATTTTAAGAATCTATAATATCATTTATTATCCGCTTGTATATAAAATTTCAAAAATTACATTTTGGATAGGGTTTTCGTAAAATACGTTTTTAGTGTTTTAGTGAGCGTCTACATCGCAAAATCAGTAACTATTTTAAATTTCAAATCAAATCGGGTTGAACGGGTTGATGGTGAAATAAAGATTATCTTTCGGTCAGTCACTTATTGATTTACGTTGTATTTTTTCGTTGGAAATCTAAGACAAGTGACACTTACAACAAAATATTGTTTCTTTGTATCTAACCATGTAAATAGTATGTCCGTACGTACCCTGGTATTGTTCCTTTCCGCTTTGAGTTCCGAGATCTCCTCTTCTCGTTCCAAAAGTTGCTCTCGGGCCTGGTTTAACTCTTTTGTGAGGGTAGCGAATTCCTGCATCAACAAATAGAAATATTGTTACAATAGCAGATATATTTAATATAAAAATATGAAATATTACAAATTTACCGTCTAGGCAAAAACACAGCTAAATTATAATGTTTGAAAAAAAGCGACTGCTTTTGCATGTGTCTGACAACTCGCTAGAGTTTAACGGTTGGTTGCCCCGCCTGGCATGCACTTTGCACGCAGCCAAGATGCAACTCAAAGCCTTTAATGGTAACACAATGCTACTGTGAAATGCACTCGTGTAAATTCTTTCCGAATGTGGATGTTTTTAAGGAATTTGTGATATAACATTTATTAACTTACTATAACTGTTTTTGTTGTGATAATTTTGTTGATACATTATTAATTACCGATAAAATATTAACCTCTATATGGATGTTAATAAATAATTACTAAAAACCTGAAGAGACTTCTATAAAAATGATTTTTATAGAAGTCAGCAAATTGAGTCCATTAACAAGTTTATTTCTATAGATACATCGAAAGAAATAAACATTTAATTGCCATACACGACAACACAGACTATAACCAAATGAAAAGAAAAAAATCACATACAGATTAGTATTATAAAAAGGCAAAGTATCTTGGTGGTGACAAATAGTACCCAGTTCTGCATGTGACAGGCGGATACCTGACGCTGGTTTCCAACTGGCCCTGAAAAAATCTCAGCGGTATATCAGAAAAACCATTTAAATTTAAATATTCGTCAGCGGAATACTCGTGCATTTAGCATATTGTGAAATGTCACCGGAACACAGTACTTTTATATCGGCATGCAGCGGCGGAGGGCTGTAAACGTGAATTGTGATGGCTATAAAACCGACAATAACATGTCCTGAAGACTGCGCTCAACATTGACGTGGCACACGCGATCCTCGAACGAGTTCAACAGAGTATTTGCGAAAAACGATCAAAGCGTTTCTTTCATTTACGAAATAACTATCATTCATAAACCTATATAGGTGTGGTCGTGTGGTCCCACAAGGGTCACAAATGGACCTCTTTACTACTGCTTTCCCAGAGATTTGTGATAGATGATAAAGGGCACAATCCAACTTTATTTTCGTAGTTGAATTAGTTGTGTGGTTAAATCGAGCCACATCTAATCCAGCTTTGAGCGTTGGACGTGTCGTTAATTTCGTTCTGTAAAATATTTTACAGCGGATCTCGGGCTACAAATTGTAATATTAGTATAATCTTAAATAAAAGAACAAATATATAATAAAGTTTATGAGGCAATGCACACAGTACCATCTAATCCCAAATTAAACATGCATTGTGTTTGGGTACGGGATAACTTATACTTTCCTTTTGTACATAAATATATATTATACATAACCACCAGACTTAGGACGGGAATCGAACCCGTGATTCCCGCAGGCCTGCCGACGTGCGAAAGTCGTTGTGCTACGGAGGTCGTTAATATAATATTCAGTCTCAATATATCTTATGACCACTTGCCCACTGCCTATTACAGAAAAGAGGACACACCAAAATTTAACTACATAGATCTTCTTAAAACAACAAGAATGAGAGACAAGAACAATTTGCACCATTCAAATAGACACAAACTGCAATATCACCACATACCATCGGAACGGTATTGAATGGCAAGTTAGCAACAAACAAGCAATATCAACCAACATGACCCCAATAAACATGGACGAACAGCGTAAAGGAAGTCGTTAATAGCCTTAATATTTCCGTCAAATAACCAAACGGCATAACAATTACATTTATCGTTTTCTATTGTCCCAATTCCATCGTTGTTTCTATAGAATGTCAATTCTGCAGAGGGGCTTATTCGTATTTATCTAGTGTTGCCAGCAACAATTTAGGTAACCGCCATAAAGGATAAAATCACTAAGACCGGAGAACTCAAGAAGGCTTCCATAAATTCACTGAAATTATGATCAAAATATTTGTTAGGCGTATTACTCAAAGGAATGTACTTTTAACTGATTATGGTGACCATTTAAATGTCATCATCAACTTAGCGTTGAATCCCGGTTGCAGCCTAAAATCTAGCTTAGGCGCCCGGGGTCCGCTTACCAAATTTTTCTTCTCCACTTCGCACAATCTTCGGCATCTCTGGTGGTGTCCATTGGCACGCATATCAACCCCTATGACGTTACCATATAAATGTGATAGGTTTTTAAACTGGAATGAAGATCTAGAATTATTACGTAGTTATTATTTTGATACATTTATTGATTATCTCATTTTAATCAATAGATGTAGTATATTTTTTGTGCTAATAGAAACTCTAGTCTCAGCCAAGATAATTTTATTTTGACCAATTAAAACTCGTTAGTGTTTAAAATATGAATATACCAGTATATACTTTTTTGAATTAACAGTCACTAGTCTATATTTAAATAAAAACTACAAGAAAAAAAATACCAAAATATATATATATTAGCTCTAATTAAATTCATAGGTTTAAAAATAGGTAAGTTATGGATGGTAAAGCTAATATTATAGCCCAGTAACGACCTCCGGCCGCCGTAAAAAGCGCCCGCGGGCGGCCCCTCGGCGGAGGACCCGCCGCCCGCACTATTGCCGCGAGGGAGAGGGCCGCGTGCTGTTCTGCGGCCCCCCCTCAACTGTTGATCCAGGAGAGCGCCGGGGGACGAAATCCTGACCCCCGGCGCCAACAATTTAGTAGGGGTCTGCCTTAAGACGGGGCGGGCCGGCGTCGGCCCGGGCCACGAGATCGGCAGGCCATATATCCGTGGGCCCGGGCGTAGGCGATAGGAGAACAGCGGGGTTTTTTAGTGGGTAGTCGGATGGTCGAACATCTTTCCCGGAGTCCCACATACCCCTCGGTCCCCCGGGGCCGGGGAAACCCGTCAAGAGAGGTTTTTCCCCCGAGACCAAAAAAAATATTATAGTACATAAAATTAAAAAGTCAACAAATACATTTCGAACTCGCACGTTTCGTGCCATTCGCATTTATAGCATATTTAATAATATAGGTGAACCTGGCTACACCGACGTAGCCGTGGCCGACAGGGCGGGCGTCTCGTGTCCCGCGGTGCGTGCTGTATTGACAGCTACGCCGATATATTGTTTATTTGTTACGTCCGCTTGTCAGCGGTTAATGAGTACTGCGAGAAAGGTTGTTTTTATTTTGAGTTGTACGAAATTCTGCGTTAGGTACTCCTTTCAAAATTGAGTCTTGATATTTTTTTTATAATATATAAGTACGTTGGAGTTCCATTCGCATACGGAAAATAATTATTTACGTATGTTAATTATTACGTACGCATTTATAAACTGACGGACTCATAAACTGCATCAAAGTTCAGGATTACTTTGAAATGATTATTTTAATAAGTATGCAAACTTTTTAGATTAAATTAGATAAAAATATGAAGAGACTGGCTCTTAATCTCAAAAAAAGGAAATTTAAAAAAAAGAACTGCAGTAAACAAATGAATATAGCCGGGAAAAGAAAATTTACTCGTAGTATCAGATTTGCGTGTTATTTATAGCAAAGTTTTAAATTGATTCTCATTGATTTTTTATTCTTTTGTCAATTGAATTATTGTTACCAGCAGAAATGTTGGGTTAGTTTTTTAACTCATCGAGAGTTTTTGAACCCTAATATGGATACTTCGTCCGAACAAGCGGCTCAAATTGTAGCATTGGTGCGGGAGGGCTTGGATCAACGAACGATTGGTAGAAATTTAAATCTAAACCAGTCTACGGTTTCTATAATATACAGAAGGTTTGTGGAGACAGGTTCTTACAGAAGGAGACGTGGTACAGGCAGGACTCGAGCAACCACCGGTCGTGATGATCGATTTATTGCTACAACTTCCCTGTGAAATCGTTTCCTCACGTCAGTTAACATCAAAACAGAGCTTAATGAAGTGCGTGGAGTAAACGTGAGTGCACGAACAATAAGAAGAAGGTTAAAGGAAGCGGATATCACCCCTTTTAGACCAGCAAATGGTCCAAATTTGTCTGTAGCTTACAGACAAGCTCGCTTAAGATTTGCGCGTGATCACCTGAATTGGACAGAAGAGCAATGGGCCTCCGTATTGTTCACGGACGAGTGTAGGACATGTTTATATGGTGCAGATGGTCGCAGAAGAGTCTATCGTCGACGTGGGGAGCGATATGCTCAAAGTTGCATTGAGGAGCGTTGTTCCTTTTGGAGGCGGTTCGTGTATGGTCTGGGGTGGCATATCGATGATCGGGCTTGTGGTCCGTCAAAACGGTAATAGAGGGGGGGGGGGGGGGTTTGACTGCACATCGCTACATAACAGAGATCTTAGAAGATCACGTGGTGCCTTACATGGGATTCATAGGCGAAAATATTACTTTCATGCAGGATAATGCCCGGCCGCACGCTGCTGCACAAGTTCGACAATATTGCGAAGAGGTTGGGATACGTACAATGAATTGGCCAGCACGCAGCCCGGATCTTAAGCCCATTGAGCATGTTTGGGAAAATTTAAAAAGAGCTGTATATGCGAGAAACCCTTTGCCCACGACAGTGGCAGCACTAAGAACATCACTTTCCGAAGAATGGGACAATATTCCGCAAGATCTTTTAATAACCCTAATAAAATCTATGCGGAACCGATTAGAATCCGTAATAAGGGCACGTGGAGGTAATACACCTTTTTTTTTGGTCTCGGGGAAAAACCCTCTCTTGACGGGTTCCCCCGGCCCGGGGGGAACGAGGGATATGTGGGACTCCGGGAAAGATATTCGGCCATCCAACTACCCACTAAAAAACCCCGCTGTTCTCCTATCGCCTACGCCCGGGCTTACGGAAATGTGGCCTGCCGATCTCGTGGCCCGGGCCGGCGCCGGCCCGCCCTTTCTCAAGGCGGGCCTCTTCTAAACTGTTGACGCCAGGGGGTCAGGGTTTCATCCCCCCGGCGCTCTCCTGTTGACTCAAGGAGTTGAGGAGGGCCGCGGAACAGCACGCGGCCCTCTCCCTTGGGGTAATAGTGCAGATCCTCCCCCGAGGGGCCGCCCGCGGCCGCTTTCTACGGCGGCCGGAGGTCATTGCTTGCCCTCCGGCGCCGACGACGTGGCCTGCGTTGGCGGGAGTTGACTCCCGCTCCCGCCCCGCCGCCCCCTTTGCGGACATTACTGCTTCGCAAAAGGAGGCGACGGCCGACCATCCAGGATCGCCCCCGACCATGGACAGAACCAGGGCCGGGAGCGACAGGTCGGCGGCCAATTCCGGACGGGACTCGCATCCCCGTCGCGTGCCGGTCAGGCGTGGGTACGACTACCAGGCGACACTCCAGAAAAACTAGGGCGTCGCCCAACGCCGTAGCCGGCCCAGCATGACCAACCGACAGCGAGGATGCGATTCCCACCCCAGGAACACTCTCTGTGCAGGCGCAGTCGAAATAGGCATGGTTTCGACTACCGAATCAGGGCCCGGGGCAAAACCCGGGACCCCAATCAGTATTCGCAACCATCCCACCGGGGACCACGCCACGAACAGAGAGCGAAGTTGGAAAGGATGTAGGAGGTAGACGGGAAGAAAGTTAGGACTCTGTCGCCTCGGACGGAGAGGGGAGCGAGGCGACGGATGCTCGGGCACCTCGGGTACGCACACCCATGCATTCCTCGGACAGAGGAGCGCCCCTGAGGGGAGGTAATACACCTTATTAAAACATAAATAAACCCTTGCATAAAGTTTGTGTCTATTGTTAAAACTAATTTTTTAATTAAACCAATTTTCCTTAAATTTCTGTTTTTTCTTCAAAAAAGTCTTAAGGTCCTTTCCAGTACACAAACTTAAACTTAAGGATATGACCCTACGCCGTTTTAAAGTTCACGAACCAATCTAGAGGTTTCAATTTAAATCTGTATAGAAAGTTTGCATGCTTGGTTAAAATATTTATTTCAAAGTCGTCTATTACTTTGATGCAGTTTATGAGTCCGTCAGTGTATAAAGGTCGTAACGTAATGAGCTTTACTACTAGATAAATGAAAGCCACGTTCAACGTTTGCCCTTGTGCTAAAATCCCTCTAGGAATTCACATGCAATTAAAATAAGCGAAATAGTTTAGATATATTATTTAGCTGCTCAACTTAACTGTTCTACAAAATGAAATTTCCATAACTCTTCAAAGGTCTCTCTTCAATTACGAGTATTTCGTCATAGCAGACAGATACCCAGGCTCATATAATACAATTGCCATCAAGTATTTTCATTATGACACAAAATTATTTGTTTCATTAACTCAATTGCAGACTTATATTGTTATTTACAGGGCGCTCTGGATTTTTTAATAGGGTAAGTACTTATTTGAATTCGGGATATGAACAAGTAGCCTCAATCACAGGAGATTTAAGAGATTGTGAAGTATTGAAGAAAATTGATAGAACGGTGTTGATGTAAAAATATAAAACTTTGTAAAATCCGGACAATACATTTCAATTATCGCTGACTTTATTTCCGGCGGAACATTGATTATACTCGTTTTAATTTCCGTAACACGTATCGCGTTAAAGTTTGGACGTCGGAAATGCTACTCTCTTTTAAGAAATGAATGAACAGGATTTTTTTGGATTATAGTGGGGTATAAAGATTAAATTACATTACAGTATCATTTCAACAGACACAATTCTATTAGTCCAAAATGTCTCTTAGTATATTTTTGGCGACAATAACAAGTGGAAGGCAGATAAAAATCATGTTTCACTTTGTACGATGCTAGTCAAGGACTGAGATTGCACCGTACAGGAATGAGAAGGATAGCTCGAGAGCAGTGGACTGTATGAGAGGAGGGAGAGAGGAGCGGTGGTTAGAGAGACGCGATACCTTGCAGTGGGCAAAGAAATTCGCACTGACCTTGATCGATCATTCAGGTCCGCTTGCGGACGATCTGTTGCACGGCACCAGCTAAATTCACGCACACTGAACACACAATTTTATATCACGGCCAATGAGAGTTTGGAGTTACTGAAAGGAGGTCGAATATCAGCGTCCCGCGCATTTAACTCACGCGTTACTGCTTATATTATTTTTGTCCCACCCTCGCTTTTACAATTTACCTTACCGAGTGAGGGTAAGTAACAAAAATCAGGAGGCGGGATTTCAAATACCCTTTATGCAAGGATCGAACACACTTTACGAGGTGCTTGCGGACACTGGAATAGTCTGTTGTAAAAACGGACAGAGCCTGTAGCCATTGTACTCTATTACTGGCAATGTATATTGATTTATCGAAGATATTGATGAAAGTATAAATATAAAATGTTATATGTGCAACATTTTTTCAGCATGTAATAAAAATAAGAGTAATAATTTTAGTTATGAAAAACTGTAATATAATATAAAAACGAATATAAAACTGGGAAAAATCTAAAATCAATATTTTATTTAAAAAAATGTTGGTCGATATACAAGAGACTACAAAACTTGTCACAATTTATTTTGAAAAGAAAATTAAGAGTAATAAGAGTAAATCGAAATTGTATATAAAACTATAAATGATATTGAATGGTCTAAATTTCTAGTAGTAGGAACGATCCAATACGGAAAAGGCTGCCTTATTAATTTTTCTCTTTCACTTTGAACTATTTCCGACGATGCATCATCGCCCTAGAACTAAACATCTTTATAAGTCCATCGCTTCAGTGGAATCCAAAAGAATGTAATAACCAAGTCGCTCGTGTAAAACGGATTCCATTGAATCGCCTTCACGGCTCCGATCAAACGAAAACAATTGTTTGTTTCCTCTTACTTCCGAGCGGTCTAATATTTATTGGTTAAATATTAGTCGTCACTTTTCTTTCATGTCTAAAATAATTTTAAAAATATCCTAAGAAGTATCATAAACTCGATTTTATTGCGTTTTATACAGTCTGTGCGACGATGATTTCTCTAACGAATTTCTTAGTATGATCCGTTCAATCTATTTCTACATCCTAATTCTTCCTACTATTCGACTGGGTGTTCATCAAACTACCTACTTTAATATTTACAACGGTTTCCTAACGGTTTACTTTAGGGCTCCAGACGTCTGGATGGTAACCACCCCTGCTCTCTAAATATGCCGCCATTATAATCTGGTGTTATGTTCCGGTATAAATGACATAGGTTCCAGCTCTCTTCAGCAGAATGCAGCGTGTTTGTAGTGCCTAGGCGCCGCAAACATCCATAGGCGATGGTAACCGCTTATTTAAGTGAACCGTCAGCCTGTTAGCTGTGTCAGTCAAAAAAAATCGACTACTACAAAAGTAAAAAAAAATCATATATAAGAATATTAAATATATCATATTCAAGTTTAGTATTTAACATAAATTTGTATTCTGCTAAATCATAAACATCTTCCTCAGTATCTATAACTTTACGATAATGATGTATAACTGAACTACCATCGGCAGATCATTGTTTAACGGGTAACACTGGCTTTGATTCGGAAAATGTTGCTGGAGATACATAAATTCCTTTCTCCTCGTGATGGGCGCCTACCTCGCTTACGCAGTTGCTGATTATATAGCTATAATACAAACTCTTACATAGTACATTGTTAACGTTTTAACCTATAGAAATGTATACCTGAAGTAGGGTGGTGTGCACGCGGCACGTGCAGACGGCGCCGTTCTTGCGCGTGCACGGCGTGCCGAGCCAAGCGCACGCGCCGCCTCCACCCAACATAGCACTCAATCATTCTCCTCCTCCAAATCCGATCCTTGAACGCGCTCACCTCATTCTCACTCACTTTGCACTTTGTTCACTAGTGTATTGTCAGTAATTAACTTTTCCAATGTGGTTTAACATCACTTGCATTCTGTCAGTAAATTTTAGGTGATTTGTTTACTTCATTGATTGACTTATAATTAATTAATACTTTGATTTGTGAATAAATAATAACATATTACTATAAAAGTGAATTTACGAAAAAATTTCGATTATACTTGGACAATACGAGGGTGAATCAAATATAAACGGGATTTTTTTTTAATAAACTGTAATTATTAAATATTGAAAGAATGCGACTTCATCCGGCACGAAGACTGGCCCTCCTCCAGTCCAGATTTGAATCCGTTAGATTACAAGATATGGCAACACTTGGAGGAAAAGGCGTGCTCAAAGCCTCATCCCAATTTGGAGTCACTCAAGACATCCTTGATTAAGGCAGCCGCCGATATTGACATGGACCTCGTTCGTGCTGCGATAGAAGGCTTGTATTCAAAATCACGGAGGTCATTTTGAATAAACTTTAATGTCATAAGAATCTATGTTTTGTTAAGTTCATTTTGGTATATGAATGGTTACATAATTAATAAACTTGTTATAATTATTTTACATTAAACATGTGACAGAATTTATGACCTGACTAGGTATATATTTCCGCCGTTATGTACGGATAGACTGGCAAACTCTAGCTCGCCTTTTTGTATTGATGCCTTCCGTTTCAACAAGCAAATAAAAGCTGGACCTACCGAACTAGATGATTTTAGAGGTGTGACTGTTGTCTGACTAGCCCAAATATTAATTGAACGATACCTTCCGGCTGGTTTTTTTAAATTTAGCACCATCTTCCGGCAGTTTGATTAATTAGGCCCCAGCGTTTCGGCAGAAAGAAAAGGAAGCGTTAATCCTAATAAGGACTATATGACAAAATTATTAAATTTGTGTATTGTCATCAGGTCTTGACAAGTGTGCAAAATTTTGAATGTTTTTGATCAAATAAATGTTAAAAATGGGTAAAAATCGAGTCTCAAGTAAAGCGTGTAAAAATTATTAATCCCGAGGATCCTGGTAAGGATAATGATACAAACTATACAAATTATTGCATTGTCATCGGTTATTGATAAGTGTGCAAAATTTCAAATAAATCCGTCGTCTTGAAAGGGGTGAAAATCACGTTCAAAGATTCCGTTACATAGATACACACCAAGCTAATAAGAGCGTGTTAAAAAGAAATAAATAGATAAATCAGAAACAAGACCGAACCGTAACTTTGAATATAATCCATAATCCTTTGTGAGCCGTTAGGCACGTCAATCCGAAATAAAGCTTTGAAACTACAGTTTCATGAGGAACTGAAGAAATAATATGTCGTAGTTTCAATGCTCGATCGTAACAAGCTTATTGGTGAACGGCAAAGTTTTAAATCATTTCACACATTTGATAGACATACTCGTATCAGACTTGACAGTAATACATTTTTTGGCGTTCTAAGGTTTGAGACACGAGTATACATTAGGCTATTAATCTATTTATTTTTGTTAATAATATTATTTATGTTTTGTTTATTAATATGTTTTGGAATGGTACATACGGTTGAGGAAGATTATACTAATAAAATACTGGTAAAAACAACTATTACCGCACGTCGTGCTATCGTGGTACAAAGTGAAGCGAGCAAGTTGTAAACTATATTAAGTTAATATTAAAAATTATAAAGTGCCTGACTGTGATTGAATGAAAAATTCTTTAGGGCGGGTTTCAGTCAGAGGTTTAATAATAGAGGTTTAATATTGTTTGTATTTTTGTGTAGAGTAATTATCCTTTTAATTATAAAAAGCGAACATATACTTCAGCACAATTTATAAGTCGAGTCTTTTTTTATTAAAAGATCATTGACTTACAAAGGTCAGAGTGTAAGGAATAAGGAACCCTCCTGACACAAAACCTTCAGAAGCAATTTGAAACAAAAGTATTCCCTAAAAAGCCATGTTAAACAAAATCCAAAATTAGGGGTCGGGCGTGGACTGTCTCGAGTAAATGATTCATCGAAACGCTACCGAGCGGCAGCGCCACTGGCACTAGGCAACAGGGGAGGGATGCCACTTGCGGCGACTTTTACAGTTCGTAATAGATTGTTTGAAGGATAATAAATCGTAATTAAATAAATAAAAAAGGATAGATGTTGCAATCTATTCAATTTTAATTGTCTTAAAAGTTTGTTAACTGATATATCATTAAAATTCCAATTTATTATGACATTTTTACACCGATACGCCGAAGAAACGAGAGGTGATATAGTGAAAGCCTTAATGTTAGAGATAGTTAATCTAAATGGACCAATAATGACTGCGGATGCATTCAAGGCAAAAATTTACATGTAATCCTCAGAAACAAAATATAAAAATAATGTTTTTCGCCTATATTTGATTGTATTGTATATCCCGCTGCTAGTATAACCCCGCCCCGAGGTACTGCGTCGGAGGCGGAATGGCGTCGTAAACCACACCAATTACTATATACTGGCCCAGGGGATCGGCTCAGCCGACGAGGGTTGATGCTCCTGGCAGCGCGCCCTAAGTAGGCAGCTCGGCCGGAATGTCACGACGCTTGATGCGCTACGCACACGTCTTTTTTTCTTTTTATATTCTTTTATAACAAATTAGCCATATTTTTGTAGAACATACGAAGCAATCCTCCACTAGCCATCTAGTTAAATTTAAAAGTCTTATTTTGATATTTTGTGGAGTTTCGCATTCTGATAATTAAGCCGACGATATAATATATACATTTATCGCTTCTTCTACTTTCAAACGTTTCCTATCAGTTGTGTCCGAAATTTGCGAGACTGAAGTAACCTTTCGAACATAATCACAATTAACATTCCTTGTAGGTACACACAACAAGAATTTTCTGACAGGCCTGCCAGTCCAGAAAATAAAATCTTCTTCTTCTTCTTAGTCGTTTCACTCTTTACAGAGCGGTCGTGATCAACTGGTAGTACTTTATTAGAGGCAGATATTGTTCGCTGTATGATTTTACGCCATTTCTCGCGATTCACAGACATTCTGGTGCACTGTGGGCGGACCTTTGCACGAGCAAAGGTCCGCCCACAGCCGATTTGATCTGGTCGGTCCATCGCATGGGTGATCTTCCACGTGATTTGGTCCCCTCCACTTTGTCCTGGACAACGAGACGCTCTATGGAGTCATTGTTTCGCCTTGAAACGTGGCCGAAAAATTTGAGAATACGTGACTGGACCAAAGCGGACAGATGCTGCTTGATACGGAGTTCTTCACGGATGGAGGCATTGGTCCGAAATTCTGTCCATGATATTCCCAGCATTCGTCTCCAACACCACATTTCTAAAGCATCTATCTTTTTCTTCTCAATGTCTCGAAGCGTCCACGTCTCTGCAGCGTATAAAAATATGGGGAATATAAGGGTTTGCACGAGCCGAGCCGGATTTTCGTGGCCCTTGTGATGTGTCGGTTCCTCCATACTTTCTTCAGCTTGTCCATAGCCGTTCTAGTTATCCCCATACGTCGCTTTACTTCATCTACGGATTTCTTCATAATAGAAAATAAAATACTACCTTCCTTTTCTGATGGCCGTCTTATAATTCTTCTCATTATATTGCTGTACGACAGCAGACAGACTGACGGCCCACTTAGAATTTAACAATTACCGTCGCCTTTGGGTGTTCGCAACGCCAGTGGCACACGCTGCTGTCTCATAAGGGTACAGGAACTTGGGTCACTAATGCCGGAACACAACACAATGTTATAATGGCGGCATACTTAAGACCAAAGGTGGTCGCCATCCAGACGCTCCACCACGTAGCGAACTTTACAGTATCTGATCAATGGTGGTCGTGGTCGGACAGAAGACTAACATTGCTAGCATTTTCCTTAGCTTATTTGGATACAAAAAAAATGCGTCGCAAAACCAGATACAAATACCGTTAAAATACCATTCGTTTTTAAGTATTTGAATCCGAAAGCAAACAGTAATTACGAATACCTAAACCTACAAAAGCTCGAATGTCCCCATCAAAGATCGCAAAGTATTCAGCAAGCGATTCCCGTGGGAATAAATTAAGGGAAAAAAGGTAATAACGGTAAACACGGGATTGATCGCAGACATTGAATGAAAATCAAACTTTTCAATAGTATTGAGTGAATTAAACTCCTTTGCTTTTTGTTTTCTTTGCGCTTTTGTTTGCTTTGCGTTACTCGTAATAATTTGGTGGTAAAGAGGTTTTAATAGCCAAACTACAATACTGACACTTGATAAAGAGTCTGGGTATGAATAAAAATTAATTCCAAAATAGAAACTTTTGTTTCAACAAAAACATCTTTTTCACTTTGTGACTTTCCGCGGGTTTGCGATTAAATGGTTATCTGGCAACTATTATTTTTTATTACTGTAGGACAGTAGACAGGCTGACTTAGAATTTAGCAGTTACCGTCGCCTATGAGTGTTTGTAACGCCAGTGGCATCGCGAACACGCTTCTGTCCCATAAGGGTACAGGAATTTGGGTCACTAATGCCGGAACACAACACAGTTATTATAGCCGCATATTTAAGACAAAGGTGGTCGCCATTCAGGCGGGCTTGGGGCCCTACCGCATTGCTAGGGTTGTTTTGTCGCCTTTTACGACAGGCCGACTCCGGCCGCAGAGGTGAGTATTCTTTCTACACCCTGCACGGATAAAGCTAAAACTAACTTCTCGGTATTTTTAATACAATAATTTATATTTGTCGCATAATCCTGCCTTATTGTGGCTTAAAACAGATATTTTTGTGTCTATTGTAATGACAGAAAAAGTAATAAGAGCTAGTAAAATTATAGCGCTGCTAGAAGAGGGGTAGCCAATGTTACGTCTCATAGCGGTTAAACTTGAGTCGTTCATCCGTCCAAAGAACCTGGACTCGATACCAAGAGACAGGTTCCGTTCGGAAAAGATAAGCTTCTGGGAGAAAACGTTGCACACAACCACGAGACGACCGCTTTTTAGTGAAGGAACGGCAAATGCAGTTACATAGATCTCAAAAGAAACTTTGAAGAGGAGCACAAGTTAGCCTATGGATTGTGAGGAGGAGGCTTTTAGCGGCTGATATACGCAGTCGACTTCCAGCGCGGGCCCCCAAGTACTCCGTGAGCACCGGATTGCTCCTATTAGGTAACGCTGATTAGTTAACTGGAGTAGCGTACTCTTCTCCAATGAGGCTCGTATTTGTCTGCATGGTGACTGTTACGAAGACCAGGGGAACGCTATGCCGACGTGTGTTTTGAAGAAATCACCTCTTATGGTGAGGATTTTCATATTAGGCATAAAAATGTCCATTTTAACACGGCTCTCTGTAGTGTTTAAAACTATATTGTCATTGATAATTAATAAGAAATTTCTAGTCACCTAAGCTAATGACATACTAAAAACATTAATATTATCCATAGAAAAGCCTATGACTGTAAGGTGCTCGTTTTTTTTTACAAAAGAGTGTAGTTTACTATTACACTTTTAGTCAAATCCTCTCAATAATTGGCAACTAAATGTTTAAAAAAAACTAAAAGTAATTTTATAATAATGTTATATATTAGAGATAATAGATGAACTTTTTTTTACACTAGAATTGTGGAGATAGGTAGATGTTAAAAATGGAAAATTTTCTAATGCCCAAAATGCTGAAACACTAAATTTCACCTAGTGAAAATAGCACGCGAATAGATGAAACTCTGACACGTTTGCAAAGTTTAGACAATTTGGGAGGTGAAATTAAACAGTATTTGACTTTGTGCAGTTGCATTATTAATTGGGTTGGGTTTAATTTACACCCACAACTTTCTTTTGTGCTGATGGAAATAGCTGTTTCCCTCAATATACCATATAATAGAATTTAAACGTAAAAAAGATTTATTTGTCCGAAATAATTTACTAAAACATTATGATTTAAAATTTGTGACAGTAGCACCAGTGGTTGAAAAATTTGAAAGTAACAGACTAACGTGCTTTGGCCATGTAATGCTATATAACTAGGAAAATGATAGAAATGATAATGGATACAGAAGCAGAGGTAGACCAAAAAAAAAAGATGGATGGATTGCCTAAAAGATGGTGTGGCGAAAAAAGGTGTGAATGTTGAGATGAAAGCTAACAGAGGAGAGTGGAAGGAGAGAACATGTTGTGCCGACCCCACATACTTTGGGATAAGGGCAGGAAGAAGAAGATCTATGTGTATTATTAACAATGCATACATACTCGATTAAAAAAAGAAATAATCCTATTCAACAAAAGAAAGTTTTTAATTCGTTTTTTTATATAAAAATATTTCTAGCAAACTATATTTCAAGTGAAGGGTAGATTTCAAAATGTTTATAAAACAAGCACCGTGTTTTAAAAATAAGTTAAATGCCTTTTGTACTTGACTTGGGAAGATGCCTGGGTTGGGTTTAAATTTTCACGGTGTTGGTTGTTAAAAACATAAATGAAAATTGTATTTCCAAAGAAAACGCATTTTTTCATAAATAATCATTTTAGGACCCATAAATCAAATTGTTGAAAATGACTCTAAATCAAGGTAATATCCCTATAAATCTATGAGTTGTATGAAAAAGTAATTTTTTTGTATTATTTTATGCAAAAAGCGTTTCGGCCGTCTCAGCGCTTCGCTTATTTTCCAATGGGTGAGCAAGGTCATAGTGTGGAAATATTGCATAATACTTCCAGCCAATTAGCTCCGATTACAGTCGCTTCGTTAGGGCTCAACTGCCAATGAACAGTTATGTACCTTACTTTGTATGTGCATAACGCATCAATCTAGGTCATTAATGTACAAACCAAAACTGACTTAAAATTGGGTACTGTAAATATTTTCGCAAACAACTAGCTAACTCGGCAAACGTTGTTCTGCCATATATAAAAATAGAGTAGCGTATGTCCTTCTCGAAGGTACAATCTATCTCTATAGCAAAATTCATCAAAATGGGTTCAGCGGTATAAGCGTGAAAACGTAAGGCATCGACAGACAGACAGAGTTACTTTCACATTTATAGTATTACTCGTAGTATGCATAACTAAAAATTACAATAAAAGCAATAGCTTTAACTTTACTTTTAAGTCGTCGGCTTTCATTCCTTACAATGCTTTTACTTCAAGCGTATATTGCACGTGTATGTATGGCGTGTTTTCTTGTGCATTACATGACACGTCAGAATAGTCACCTCTGTCTGACACCTTTTTGTTTCGCAATCTCTTAGTACACAGATCACGTTATGGCGTCGCTCGGAAACTTCGGCAAGACTTCGTCGTCCATTAGATAATATCGTAAACGAATAATATAACGTTGATCGATATGTGCCAAAGCTATAATCAGCTCTTGTACTGCGTATTTTCACTGCAAAAACGAGGGGCTCTTGCAGTGGGAGTACACTTGAAGTAAGAGGAATCAAAGTTAACAAATTAGCTAAAAAAGTAAAGTATAACCTTTGTGAATGATGGCTGTGTAAATATTTAATATGTTTATTTAAATTATTGTTCTCTCTTTGAAGTTCATCATCATTTTTATCCGTGCAGGGGCGGAGAAAGAATACTAACCTCTGTGGCCGGGGTCAGCCTGGCGTAAAAGGCGACAAAAACAACCCACCCTAGCTGCGAGGTAGGGCCTCGGGGCCGTCTGGATGGCGACCAACTTTGGTTTTAAGTATACCGCCATAATAACCTTGTGTTGTGTTGATGCCACTTGCGTTGAAAACACCTATAGGCGACGGTAACTGCTAAATTCGAAGCGGGCCGTCGGCCTGTCTGCTGTCCTACAGTATTAAAAAAAATCAAGAAAATATACAGGTATAAAAAAGTAACAGTTCAATAACATTTAATATCACATTAAAAGTACCACAATATTTCACTAAAAGTAGCAAACAATACTAAACTAATACTAGCAAACAATACTAAAAATCTAAGAGCAGATTACTAAAATAATCACAGCCAACACGAGATTATAAAAATACTTCATCATTAAAGTACATGGTAGTAGTATATAATTAATATGAATTTATAGAAAATGTCCGCTTGCAGCCAGCTAAAAGCTTAAAAAGTCAGATGCACCGGCCACACGCCTCCTATTAGCGTAGTAGGGATGAAAGGGTCTCTCACGTTGCGCGTTGACGCCATCGCGCGATGGCTATTAGTGGGTTATGTCCGGGTAGCACAGCTATGACACAAAAAAGATGTCACTCGTAAAAAAGATCACCGCCGAGCGTAAATTGCTTATGAACATATCTATACTGTGTAATACGAGTATATTTTTCACTCTGGTAATAAATTGGCCTCGATCAAGTTATGGTAATTTTCGTTACAATTAACTTCGTATGAGTAGGAAAACTACTTAAAAACTTACGTTGCGTTAATATATCATCTATTGTTAACTATTAAAATCTGTTTATAGCTCTATTGTATAATTTATTTTTCTTTATACTTATCTTTATTGAACATTTGCCCAATTCTAAGAGTAATATAATATTAACTAGCTATAATATTTATTCCAATGTTAATTTATATATACATATGTAAGCGAAATACCACTCATCGCGAAATCTCTAAAACTATATACCCGATTGATTTGAAATTTAGCATGTTACCCGTTTTGCGATATAGACGCACGTTTAGAACGGATTTTACGGAAATCCTATAAAAAATTATTTTTTTGCTTTATATGGCAGAAATAGATAAGTGAAATACCATTCATTACGGAAAATTAGTTACAGTTCACAGGCAAATTAATCTGATTTCAGTGCTGATTACAACTTAGTCGAAGCGAACTCGCGATAAGCTAACTATAAAAGAGACAGTACGCGGAGGATTAAAAGCTTTAGACCACCGAGTGAACTAATTTGTGAGGTCCAACTATAATGTATGAGGCTTAAGATCAAGTTTGATTAAAGTGATAAGAGATTGTAGGCCGCGTCGCGTACCTTTGAGCTTATGAAATCTTGATTACAACTTAGGGTCAGGGAAACTCGTGGAGTGCATTAATTAGGCCGAGAAATGTGGAGTGACAAAATTAACGTAGGTAAATACAAATGGATTGTAAGAAACTTTTAGAAATACTATAGCGTGTGTGGTCCTTTCGTGGAACAGTGAAAATCGCTTGCTGATTGAAACAAGAAGAGAAGAGAACGTTGTCATCTTGACTTGAGATGATTGCTAATAGAGAAATAGTGGAAAAAATATATCGTGTCGGCCTTATCCAGTTTTGCGATCATGATTATGATAGGAGATATTCTTTTTATCCGTGCAGGGGTAGAGAAACAATACTGACTTCTGCGGCCGGGGTCGGCCTGTCGTAAAAGGCGTCTAAACAACCCATCCTAGCCACGTGATAGGGCCCCAAGCCCGTCTGGATGGCGACCACCTTTGGTCTTAAGTATGTCGTCGCCATAATAACTTTGTGTTGTGTTCCGGCATTAGTGACCCACGTTCCTGTACAAGGGTACATAAGGTTCCATAAGGATGGGACAGTAGAGTAGCGTGTTCGCGACGCCACTGGCGTTGCAAACACCCATAAGCGACGGTAACTGCTAAATTCTAAGCGGACCGCCAGCCTGTCTGCTGTCCTACAGCAATAAAAAAAAATATTCTTTTTTTTTATTGCTGTGGGACAGCCCTTGACCAGACAGACTTAGACCTTCCGCCTGACACAGGTCCTCTCGGGGCACGGTTACTTGAGAGGTACCTGTACCGCATAGGGCGGGAGACGACGTCAGGGTGCCCTGTATGGCGCGAAGAACGACGCGTCCTCGTCGCCCAAATTGGAAATAACTTATCGCTCCCGGCCCTGGTTCTGACCATGGTCGGGGGCGGACCGGGATGAACCGCCGTTGCCTCCTTTTGCGAGACAGTTATGTCTGCAAAGGAGGCGGCCAACGCAGGCCACTTCGTCGGCGCCGTAGGGCGTCTAACGACTTCCGGCCCCCCGGGGGAGGATCCGCTGTCCGCACCATTGCCGCGAGGGTGAGGGCCGCGTCCTGTTCCGCGGCCCCCCTCGACTCCTCGAGTTGAGAGAGGAGAGCGTGGGGGGAACGAAATCCTGACCCCCTTGGCGCCAACATTATGGAACTTGGATGGATGGCGCCACATATTCGTGGGCTCGGGCGTAGGCGATAGGAGAACAGCGGGGTTTTTAGTGGGTAGTTGGATGGCCAAACATCTTTCCCGGAGTCCCACATATCCCTCGGACCCCCCGGCCGGTGGAACCCGAGAAGAATAGGATTTTTCCCCGAGACAAGAAAAAGAAGGTCACAACCTTTAGATTCCTTAACAACAAACTTGAATGTAAATAGCACTCAGTTTATCGGGGAAAGTGATAAAGGAATTAAAGTTGAATTCGCCGAAAACATAATCCGAGATTTCGGCAATTTCATCTTCATCCAACATCCAATTTAAGATTCGGAGGCTGGTGTGAAAACCGTCCCGAACTTATCTAGTTAAAGTGACGCCTGAACAAATCCAAATCGAGTTGGGATTTTCATTTTACGACTTCGGCATACGACAGGTTTCTTTGTACTTTATAGCCCTTCACCTACGCGTTTTGTTTCATTTATTTGTCCGTGTATGGCCAAGCCTGGTAGTAAAGACGAGCGTTTTAATGCCTAGGGATCATCATAAAGTGTTTTTTTTTCATTATTTTGAAAACATATTTCTTTATCATAAAGAAAACACAGAACAAGTAGTATTTAGAATCTTATTTTATTTCTTACAAGCTTTTCATGTTAGCTGCATCTGAGAAACTTGGAGCTCGTGATATAGGCCTAAGTATTGCCACAGATCTAAACTTGCCCACACTCATGCGGTGCCAATTCGTAACATTTCCTTTTTCTAAGCAAAGATTCACAAATCCTTTGCTGCCTTTGAACTAGCAAAAGGAGCGATCAATTTGTTCTTTTTCATTTCTGGCCAGGACCATGTGGTCGCACACTATATTTAATTATTGCAATCATCCGTAACCTTTTTAAATTCTTGCATTGGACAATACGTTCATACACTTTACAAAAACTGCATTGTGACAAAATTTAAATAATACCAGCATTTATTCGTCCAACTCAACTCATAATCCTAGCCGTAGCTATATAGATATATCTCCATAGTCATAGGACTATGGAGATATATCGTTCCATTAAAATATTGTTAAAAATATATTTATAAAGAAAGTAAGTCTGCAGGATGAGCCGATATTTAAGCGTTTGACAAGTCTTCCACACCCACCCAGCAGTATTCAAGTCGATAATTAAATGATCCTGGTGAAAATACATAAAGACAAAGCTATAAACACGATGAACAATCATTGAAATTCGTTTAAAAATACAAATTTCATTCACACAGTCAAAGAACGAATAGAAGGCAAAAGGCAATTACGTTGTTGGCATTGTCTTTGTGAAACCGTATAAAATTGATTAGCTTTTCAATTACAGCTATGACGTTATCTTCATCTTTTAGGTTTTCTCAATTCGGTCATGAAAACAATACAAATTGTAATAATCTTGTATCTGGTCCATGAGAGGGAACTTTTTATGTTTGTTTTTTAGGTAGGTAGTAGCGAATTGATGACACAAATGTCTAGATGAGATATTTTTGGCGAGTCTTGGTAGGAGGAGTAGAAGTTTCAATATCATGGATGATGAAGGTCAAGCGAAGTAGAAGAACGATCTCTAAGTGGAAGTATTTTCTTACTCAATACTTTTATTATTCTTACAAATACGCACACGAAAAACAATATATCCCTTTAAACCATTTCGTTACATGAATATATCAAGCACACTGAACAAACTCCGTATATAAAACACAATACACCCGGTTCGATAATTTATCTCTTTGAAATGACGTATATTTACGCGTCCTTAGAAACCCTAAGCCCCAGCGGGCAACACGACACCGTCGAAACCCAACGACAAAAAAGAAGAAAAAAATAAAGAGCAATACGTCTATACCCTGGGGAAGTTGGTTTCTTAGATATACATACTTTCAGCAACTGAAAAACAGTCGTCGATGAAAAGTTCGTGTAAATAAATAATCGTTTAACTTGTCGTATTCCTACAATGGCACGACAATTGGAAAATACTTTTTCAGGATTTTATACAAAATTAAATCTTTTACTTCAAACGTTTCTTTTTCATATGGATATTAAGAATTTTTGATTTTGAATAACTACCATTAAAGTCGATGAACGAAGTACTCAACACACAACTCACAACACAACACACACTAATTAATACTAAAATGATACGAGCGATTTAGAAATTCATTCGTAACTATTTTTAAATGCGCTTATATTTCGCAAATTGTGTCACGCGATGAATTCAAGGCATGGAGTTTAATTAAATTTATAACCGAATGCGTTAATTTTTCCAAAAGTTCCATATTGATTGTTGGTTTTTGTTTAATAAATACAGAATTTATTTTTTCATATAATTAAATTATGTTTGCTAATAGAAAACAAATTTAAAGTTAAAGGTAGCAAGCAGACTATGTATTATATGTGTGTGTTGTGTATAAGGGTTACCTCGGTATATTTCTCTCTTAAAAATATACAGGGTGACTTTGACAAACTCGTCCAAATTCACACAGAAGAATCTTTAGTAAAAGTTATGAGAAACATGTATTTTAGTTTTGTATCACATAGTACAAAAATGTTGAGTAATCAGCATCACAAAGTCATTCAAAGAACTCGCAATGTACATAATACGGCGCGAGAGTGTCAATGACCTCTCCATCTGACCGAATACGCAATACTCATTTACGCGGGAATGACAGACTATTCTGTACGATTGAAATAATTGATCATATATGAAATATTTTATGGTGAAAATTTGACATACAATTTTTTTTTGCAAAAATGGGTTCCTTAAATGATGTTTAGTGCGTAAAAAAAATTTGGACGGGTTTGTCAAAGTCACCCTATATAACATGCTTCTATAAATATATCTATGTCATATTAACTCTGCGACAAAATACTTTGCATGAATTGAATTGTATATGTGAATGCTATCATTCTATTTTCAATCAAATAATTTCATTATAAATGTACGGGGCTGTATTCAAACTAAATAGTACTAACACTCGTAGCAAACCATTTCTGAATTGTGTCAAGTGGATCACGATTCTAAAGCACTTGAGTCCACAGGTGCGAAAAGCACCCTTCACGCCCGTATTGGCGCTTTGTATGCCAGCATAGGATGTTTGCAAGTGGAAAATTGTTACTAGCTAACAGTTGATTCCAACAATTGACAGTATTAAGTTTAAAATAACTTTTATAAATTGAATTTCTCCACTTTTTCCGTGCAGGGGCGGTGTAAGAATACTAACCCCTGCCACCGGGGTCGGCCTGTCGTAAAAGGCGACAAAACAACTCAAGCTTCGTGGTAGGGCGACAAGCCCGTCTGGATGGCCTTGACCTTTGGTCTAGTCTATAAGTATGCCGCCATAATAACCTTGTGTTGTGTTCCGGCATTAGTGACCCAGGTTCTTGTACTCCTATGGGACAGCAACATGTTCGCGGTGCCCCTAGCGTCCCAAACATCCATAGGCGACGATATCTGCCTACTAATCAGTGGGCTGTCAGCTGTTCCTTAGCAATAAAAAAACTATTTTAATGCCTGAATAGCTCAACTATCTGTATCCGCTCCGCTTTATTCATTTAGCTGATTCTTGAAATATATATAATATTATATAATCTTATAAGAAGTACCCTCACAAAATATCAAATTAGAGAACATATTATATAATAACTCAAGTTCCTTTTGACATGTTTATATGCTCCTAATTACACAGGATTGGTAAGCTTATAAGCTTGCGGTTAGTAAGTTGTATTCTGTGACTTATAAGGGCTCATTAGGCACATCAAAAAATTGGGCTATTTGCTTGTTTGATGGTCCGATTTAAACTAATGCTAATCTTATTCGGCACCCTCTAGGGATATTGAACTAGGTGTGGAATATGGGAAATATGATTTACTAATGTTTACTTATTTTTTTATTACTGTAGGACAGCAGACAGGCTGACGGCCTCTCTTAGAATTTAGCAGTTACCGTCGCAACACCAGTGGCATCGCGAACACGCTGGGACGCATGTCCCATAAGGGTAGTAAATGTTAGATATTATAAATGCCATTTAACAGTTTGCGTCTAACTCAATGAATAATAAATATACCCACTTTGACAGCTGAGCGACACTGAGTGTGACTCAATTTCCGCGGGGAACTTTGCAATTAAAAGAAAACTAAATATATAACTAGCTGACCCGGCAAACGTTGTTCTGCCATATAAATAATAAAATGTCAAAAAATTAAAAAAAAATTTGGGGGTGGGTCACCCCTAACATTTAGGGGGATGAAAAATAGATGTTGGCCGAATCTCAGACCTACTCAATATGCTCACAAAATTTCATGAGAATCGGTCAAGCCGTTTCGGAGGAGTATGGCAACGAAAACTGTGACACGAGAATTTTATATATTAGATAGTATATTGATTTTCCTTAAACATTTGATAAGTTCTATTATTAAGGAACAGTTGATCTGTGAGAGAATATAGACAGAACAAATATAAACATATAATAGTAAACGAGTTCTAGTAAAAATCACGTTTCGTAGTCATTGCTTTTTTTACTCTCAAATTATGTAAATACTAGCTGACCCGGCAAATGTTATGCTGCCCCATATAAATTATAAAAAAGTATCCCTATGTAATAATCCCTATCTCCAAGGTCCAATCTTTCACTACACCGAAATTCATCAAAAAAATAAAGGCCAAGTGTCTAAGAAATAAAACTTAGAAAATTTAATTGAAATATATCCAGTAGTTTTGCCGTGACGCGCGCACAAGTGCAGACGTCTATAATTTAATTTATATAGATACTAAGTATAAATTATTTTTAAATAATTTGCAGCTTGCCATCATTTAAATATTTAACCCGCGGCGCAATGCGTATAAGAGTATTAATTGTTATTCTTCAGTATTAAATGAGTCTACATATTATCTCATTCACTCACACCCAGTGGTAATGAAATGTTATCTCAAGTTTAGAAAAGATAACTAGCCATTATTATTGCTCACGTATGTCAACAATCTGCTATAAGTATAAACGATCATTTTGATATTAAAACAAGAAACAAATAAATTTCCAATACATATTGCGCTATATTTATCCGATATCAAATAAAAGATAAAACGAAATAAGAAGACGCGTTTCAATAAGACACGTAAACACATAAAATGGTTGGAATAAAGGAAACAAAAACGAATGGGTCAATGGGCTCCAAAGGCAACCTTCTAGGTGTTATTAAATAAGGTTAGAAGGGAACATAACAGGGGGTGGAGATTCGATCATTTAGAGAACGTATTGTAAACAATGTAATCCAAATTGGAATATGAAATTTCAGTTCTGGCGGTATTGAATTTTTATTTTCTTGCTTTTGAAGAGCATGGACATCACCAAAATTATACGGCATACCTACATTTATATGACTGAGGATGAAATTTGTTGACAAGCTGACACCCACTTTACATGGCTTAAACCAACTTATGATTTCTATTGAACTGAATGGATACTTTCACTAACACAAATATATTGTGTGATCTAAGTATACATAGAATTTAAGATTCGATATGCCCAATCACACGATCGTTTATCCGTGCAGTGGCCGAGAAAGAATACTGACCTCTGCTGCCGGGTTCGGTCTATCGTAAAAGGCGACAAAACAACCAACCCTAGCTACGTGGTAGGGCGCCAAGCCCGTTTGGATGGCGACTACCTTTGGTCTTAAGTATATCGCCATAATAACCTTGTGTTGTGTTCCGGCATTAGTAACACAAGTTCCTGTACCCTTATGAGATAGCAGCGTGTTCGCGATGCCACTGGCGTTGCAAATACCCATAGGTGACGGTAACTGCTAAATTCTAAGCGGGCCGTCAGCCTGTTTGCTACAGCAATAAAGACAAAACACGAGCGTAATTTACATCATATAAAAAGAAACGTTAATAGTTTCATAGGTATCCCTCTAGGCAGTTTTATTACCTTATTTGCATATTATAATTGTGACGGAATGACAGTGAAGGAAAGCTCAGTTAGGATATCCGTCGCTTTGGACCGCATTGGACAAGCGTGATGGGTATACCGTGCGTACAATACTTTTCGAGGGAGGCCCGAGTAAAACTGGATTTCGTAAAACACCATCTAGTCACAAAGTAGCATAGCACTTGTGTTATGGGTACTAGACAACTAATACTACACATATACTATTTTTTACTATAATGATATAAATACATATTACATATAAACACACAGCCGCTTGACGGGAATCGAACCCGTGACCTCTGCAACCGTACTGACGTGCGTTAGCTATTACGCCACGGAGGTCGTCAAATATCATTTTTTTTTATTGCTGTAGAACAGCAGACAGGCTGACGGCCCACTTAGAATTTAGCAGTTACCGTCGCCTATGGGTGTTTGCAACGCCAGTAGCATCGCGAACACGCTGCTGTCCCATAAGGGTACAGGAACTTGGGTCACTAATGCCGGAACACAACACAAGGTTATTATGGCGGCATACTTAAGACTAAAGGTGGTCGCCATCCAGACGGGCTTGAGGCCCTACCACGTAGCTAGGGTGGGTTGTTTTGTCGGCTTTTACGACAGGCCGACCCCGGCCGCAGAGGTTAGTATTCTTTCTCCGCCCCTGCACGGATAAAAATGTCGATATCATATTAGCGTTTAGTTTTTTTTTAATTAAATACATCTAGATTTATCATCAATTCATCAAAAAAACATTACATTATGTAACCGTTAATTGAGCAGGCGCCATATATCATTTCACGTCATACGCGTCAGATATCTCGCTGAGCATATCTGAATTGGGTCGACCTCAAATCCGTTCGGTCCTAAATCGTATAGATTTCTCTTTTAAAATAAGATTAGAATGCTACAAAAGCTTTTTCGATTAAGATTTACGTATTTATCCGATTAGAAGTAAATCGAGTTTAGCTTTAACTAAAATGAAAAATATACGATGATTATTTGGGTTTCAAGGTGCAATTTTTCTTCAGTTAAGCGATTTTAAGTACTCTATTTAAGTGTTGGCGAAGATTAATTGATAATAAACCTTGCTGTAATATAATCAACACATAGTTATATCAGGTCTACCGAAAAGCTTTTTTGGAATAAAAGTAAAGTAAAAATTTTCTAACTGCCAAATATTTTAATAATAGCCATTATTATCAATGACTTTTTACCAGCATGAGGGCAATTTATATATCCCATCTTTGAAAAATGTTTCATTTTTTGATTCGAAAAATTCAACCAGTGCTTGTTTGATATCTTTCTTCTTTATTTTTTAATTTTTTGCCCGGCAAGAAATGTTGGACAAAAACTAGTGGTAGTCGGAAGGTGCTATGTCCGGGGAATATGGTGGATGCGATAGAATTTCCCAGCCTAGTTCTGCAATTTTTTGAAGAGTCCCCAAACCATGTGGCCTGGCACTGTCATGATGCAGTATGATGTCCTTCACATTGCCGGCCTCTTTTTTGGACTGCTGTCTTTAAGTCATCCAGTTGTTGGCAATACTTCTCTGAATTGAGCTTTTCGTTTGTTTTTTTCTTATTGCTGTAGGACAACAGACAGGCTGACGGCCCGCTTAGAATTTAGCAGTTACCGTCGCCTATGGGTGTTTGTAACGCCAGTGGCATCGCGAACACGCTGCTTTCCCATAAGGGTACAGGAACTTGGATTTCTAATGCCGAAACACAACACAAGGTTATTATGGCGGCATACTTAAGACCAAAGGTGGTCGCCATCCAGACGGGCTTGCCTTTTACGACAGGCTGACCCCGGCTGCAGAGGTTAGTATTCTTTCTCCGCCCCTGCACGGATTCAAATTGGTTTTAAAAGCTCATAGTACCTCCCCAGAGGACCACCTCGAATGTCCCACCATATACACAACATTATTTTATTCAGAGTCAAATTTGGTTTAGACGTGGAAGGGCTAGGTTTTCTGGCTTCACAATATGCTCATTTCCTTACAATGTTGTCGTAAGTAATCCCACGTTTCTTCTCCAGTCAAAAAGGGCTCAACTTTATTCCGAACAAGCAGAGATGTGCATATGACAACTCGATCGTCCAAATTCTTCTGACTTAATTCATGCGGCACCCATCTTGAATATTTCCACACCAATCCTATCTTCCGAATATGGTCCGAAATGGTTTGCTGAGCTAAATTAAGCCTTTATGCGATCTCCTATATTGTCAGAAAAGTATCTTGCTCCAACATGGCTTTAACATCATCGTCGTCGATCAAAGATGGTCGTCCAGAACGTGGTTTATCAGAAAGGTCGAAATCACCTGTTTAAAATTTTTCGTACCATCTTCTGCATGTCCTATCTAAAACTGTACCTTCACCAAACACTTTCAATAAATTTCTACATGCTTCTGTAGCATTTATCCCTTCTTGAAATTCGTACAACGTTGAAATACAATGGCGTAGATGAATTTTATCAGTAGCCATGGTTCCACTATCGTTTCACACTTAAGACCAATGTGACTTAATTTTATTATAGTCAATTTGCTTCGTCAGTATGTATGTATACATTAAGCTAAGGATGAACAACACGCGGACCGCGGGCCGCTTGCGGCCCGTTTAACATGTTTATGCGGCCCGCCAAGCATTCCTAAAATTGAATTGATTTTATCGACTTTCTTCCATCAATATACCTAGTCAGGTCATAAATTCTGTCACATGTTTAATGTAAAATAATTGTAACAAGTTTATTCATTATGTAACCATTTATATACCAAAATGAACTTAACAGAACATAGATTCTTATGACATTAAAGTTTATTCAAAATGACCTCCGTGATTTTGAATACAAGCCTTCAATCTGCGCGGCCAGTCCTCTATCGCAGCACGAACGAGGTCCATGTCAATATCGGCGGCTGCCTTAATCAAGGATGTCTTGAGTGACTCCAAATTGGGATGAGGCTTTGAGCACGCCTTTTCCTCCAAGTGTTGCCATATCTTGTAATCTAACGGATTCAAATCTGGACTGGAGGAGGGCCAGTCTTCGTGCCGGATGAAGTCGATTTCACGCGCCGCCAGCCAGTCTTGTGTGCTCTTCGCTCTATGAGCTGGCGCCGAATCTTGTTGGAATACCCAGTGCCTGTTATTGAACATGGTATGAGAAACAGGTTCCACAAGGTTCGTCAGGACTGTATTTTGATACACAACAGCATTCGTTTTTACACCTTTCTCACAAAAATGTACCTCTGTTAAGCCCCAATAAGAAACTCCCAACCATACCATATAACCAATAAATACACCTATTTTATTCTAATTTTAATATAAATTTATATAATACATAGTAGATTAGTTATTGTTCATTTTAGCTTTTAAATGTATCAAATTTTCATTAAATTATAAACAAATTAGTAATTAAAGATAAAACATATTCTTGAAAATATGAATTAGCAATTTGTTATTTATCAATTTTATTTTTTGTTTTATTGTTAATATTATTACTCAGCTGTTTGTTTACTTACTGTGTTATGTTATTACATAGCAATCTCATCCACACAGAGGCAGATGGACATTTATTTAGTAGTAAAAGTTTTTATTTTTATACATAACATAATAAAAATTATTTTATACATATATATTTATATATTATAATATTATTTGGTATATAATTTAATTTATAGTATATATTATGTCTTGCGAAGACAGTTCTAGTGAAACCGAATTTCTGTCTTGCTCGTCTCATAGTTCAACCGGTAGTAGCTGCAGTACACCTCAACTCAGGGAAGAACTTGAGACCCAATTCTCAGGTTTTTCTTCTAATTTCAACATAGTTCACATAAATGCGCAAAGTATTCCGGCTCATTTCCCGGATATGTTGGCATCATTTGATCAGAAAATGGTTCACGCGGTACTCGTGTCTGAATCTTGGCTTAAACCGTCCTTACCTTCCATATCATACTCCTTACCAGGTTTCCACCTGATAAGGAATGACCGTGTCGGCTCAGGGGGTGGAGGTGTTGCGATATATTTGAGGTCACATTTCCCTTACACAGTTATAAGCTTGTCCTCACAACCACCAAATACTGACGCAGGTGAGCATTTATTTATTGAGGTTCTAATAGGGCATACAAAGGTATTACTTGGTGTTTTCTATAGTCCATCTCTTCACGTTAATTATTTCTCAAATTTTGAAACTATCCTACATAAACTGATTCCGTCTTATGCTCACACAATTATAATGGGTGACTTCAATACCTGTCTATTAAAACGTGACAATCGTGCTACCTCTTTAGAAGACCTGGCTCTATCTACCAATCTCACTATACTTCCACTAAAAGCAACTCACCATTTCCCAAATTCTACACCTTCCCTTTTGGATCTTATTCTAGTCTCTTCACTTTCTCACGTAAGTAAACATGGTCAATGTCCTGCTGATGCTTTCTCTTTCCACGACCTTATCTATCTTTCTTACAGGCTTCGTCCACCAAAAGCCAAGCCTAAGATTATATTGCAGCGTAACTTTAGTGGTATAAATTTAAATGATCTGTTAAAAGATGCTCGTGAGGTTGATTGGACCAGGGTAGTCAAGGCAGAATCTATCGATGAGAAGGTGTGTGCATTTAATACAGCCATATTGAAGTTGTATGATTTGCATGCACCTTTGCGTCAAATTAAAATAAAGCATCTACCAGCGCCGTGGCTCACTGAAGATATCAAAGTTTTAATGCATAAAAAATGTAAAGCCAGGACTAAATTTAAGACAAATCCAAATGATAACAATAAGTTAGCCTATGTGAATGCTCGTAATCGCTGCAATAGAGTGTGTAGGGACGCACAACGCCGATATATACACGAGTCAGTCCAAAATGAAAATCCAGCAAAAGTTTGGAAATTTCTTCGTTCTTTGGGAGTAGGCCGACAACCTGAACATCCTGTGTGTAAAAATTTCAGTGTTGATGATCTCAACCGGCATTTTTCATCTGTTTCCGATTTTGATCCTTTGACAAAATCAAATACTTTGAACATACTATCTTCACTACCTACTCCCAATCATCCTCCTTTCTTTCTAAGTCGATTTTCTGATAGTGATGTTAAGAGTGCAGTTAGGTCTATTGCTTCTAATGCTGTTGGTATTGATGGTGTTAGTCGTAATATGATCCTTCCCATACTGGATGTTATTACTCCTGTTCTTACTCACATATTAAATTACTCTGTGTCTTCCGGTACATTCCCTTCAGCTTGGAGGGAAGCCCAAGTAATCCCGCTACCTAAAAAATCGAACCCTACTTCTTTATCCCATTTTAGACCTATATCTATTTTACCGTTCTTATCTAAAGTCTTGGAGCGATTAGTACACAAGCAACTGAGCGCATTCCTAAATAAAAATTTACTAATGAACCCTTTTCAATCAGGCTTTCGCCCAGGTCATAGCACAACTACAGCATTAGTAAAAATAACTGATGATATCCGGTATGGTATGGATAATGGTCTGCTAACAGTGCTCTCGTTACTTGACTTTAGTACCGCGTTTAACACCGTCGATTTCGATGTATTATTAGGGATTCTTTCTACTCTTAACATATCTCCTGAAGTGATCGGCTGGTTTCAAAGTTACCTCTATGGTCGTCGGCAGCGAGTCCGGCTTGATGAAACTTATTCGTCTTGGCGTGACTTGATTGCTGGTGTTCCTCAGGGTGGCGTTTTGTCTCCATTATTGTTCTCAATTTTTATTAACTCCATCTCCAACCAGTTAACTTCATCCTTTCACCTCTATGCAGACGACTTGCAGATATACACACAAGCTTCTGTGTTTGAGTTATTTAAAGCATTTCACACAATAAACTCAGATTTAAACAGAATAATGCTGTGGAGTGATTCATTTGGGTTAAAAGTCAATCCACAAAAAACGCAGCTTATTGTCATCGGTAGTTCCAGAATGCTAGCTAAAGTTGAATGGGAAAAGTTGCCGAAAATTAATTTTGATGGATTATATATTCAGATTGGTGATAAGGTTAAAGACCTTGGTATTATTATTGACAGGGAGCTGTCTTGGCGACCTCAAATCGCTGAACTAAGCCGACGAGTTTACTTCTCTTTTAAGTCTCTTAATAGACTCAGAAATTTCCTACCGATTGCCACTAAAGTTAGGCTTGCAGAATCTTTGCTCATGCCCATTTTGGATTATGCCGATGCCAGCTATCTAGATATAACGCAAGAACAACTTAATAAACTTGAGCGCCTCCAAAATCTTTGTATCAGGTTCATATTTGGTTTGCGTAAATATGACCATGTTTCAGAATTTCGTACAAAACTCAAGTGGTTACCTATCCATCTTCGCCGGAAAACTCATATCCTTTCACTCGTTTACAAATTTATCTTTTATCCAAACGCCCCTATTTACCTCAGGAATCAATTCGAGTTTCTTAACTCGTCTGGCCTCCGAAATTTGCGTACATCTACTGAACTATCGCTTAAAACTCCTGTTCATACTTCTTCTTTTTATAATAACTCCTTCATTGTTCATGCTATCAAACTCTGGAATGCACTGCCTATTGCTATAAGACAAGCTAAGTCACTACCAACTTTTAAAAAATTGGTTAAAAATCACTACCTATCTTTAGTGTAACAACAAAACATATATTTATTTATGTATTCTACAAATATAGATATTTAAGTATGTTTATCTATTTATTTATTATATTTTATATATATTATTGAATTTTATGTATATTATCTATTTATTATGTAAATAAAATATAATTATTATTTATTACCATACCTCCCTTCCACATCAATGTAACACCAATAATGTTCTATAGCCCGGGTTGCCTGGAAGAGATCGCTCTGTAGCGATAAGGCCGCCCATTGTAAGTCAAGTACTCATTGATTGTGTAAATAAGTTTCATTGTGTTTATATAATTGGTTTACAATAAAGTGTTATCTATCTATCTATCTATCTACCATGAGCGAGGATGGAAAATGACCTCGTTGGACACGCGGAATACGGTTGCTCGCTTCTTCACTACTGTGTGCGTACACCTTATCATTTTGTTTGTTGTAGCTCTCTTCTACGGTAAACATTTTTTCATCCGAAAAAAGAATTTCCCGATATTTTTTTCCCGCGTACCGCTTCAACAAAGCGCGGCATCTCTTCAGTCTCAGGTCCATTAGACGAGCATTCAAACGATGTCCTGTTTTTCTTCGATATGCCCGAAGCCCTAAGTCTTCATTTAACACCCTTTTCACCGTGGTTCTGCTTAACCCCATCTGAAGGGCCAACAATTTCTGCTTACGTTTGGGATTTCTTTGAATTCGTGCCTTCACAGCTTTTATCACTGCTGGAGTCCTAACAGACCGAGGGCGACCACTTCTTAACCTGTCATCTACACTAGAGTCTTCATTGTATCGTTTGATGGTACGATAAATGAATCTTTTGGCTATATTCAAATTTTTCAGTATGTTAAAAATTTGAATTGGCGCGTAACCGCAACGATGCAACGCAATAACTGCAACACGGTCTTCTTTAAGCGTCCACTCCATATTTAAAAAATGAGTAAAATTCTAAAAGTATACATTTTTATTTTCATGAACAATTCGAGATTCGAATTCAATAAACTTTTTTGTGGCCAGCATTCTAAAAGAAAAGTTTTTACTGTGTGACAATACTTATGACCTGACTAGGTATTGTTATAAAATTAATTATAATAAAATGGTAGTTTATTAAGCGATAAAAATATAAAACCGAACATACACTAAACAAACTTGTGCTTACATGCCGAAATTTGTAACAGAAACGGTAGAACTAATACTATAATATTTATTGACATGTCCCCAAACTAAGCCATTTTGCTTAGATTATATGGTATAGATGGAAATCTTTGGAGCTTTGAAGGGGTAGGTCTATAAGACCATCATTAGGTCTGTTCTTTTATACGGCTGTGAAGCGTGACCGGTGTTACAGCGACACAAGCAAGAACTGCGTGTCACGGAGATGAATATGCTGCGGTGGATGTGTAGTGACGCGGTAGGACCGCGTTCGGAACTCCCGCATTCGCGGCAGTCTTCATGTCCGTGACATTGCGGATAAATTGTAGGAGTGTCGACTTCGCTGGTACGGCCACGTTTTACGGCAACCAGATGCTTACATGGGAAACAAATGTCTGGCCATGCCGCCTCCGCCGGGCCCCGGCAGGAGGGGTAGACTCAAAAAGTGCTGGCTTGACGTCGTAAAGGGTGATATGCGTGCCAATGGGCTCACTACCAGGGATGCTGAAGACTGTGCGAAGTGGAGTAGAAAAAATCGGAAAACGGACCCAGGGCACTAAAACGGAAGTTTAGGTTGCTATCGGGATACAAAGCTTAGATGATGATGATAGAAATCTCTAGAGCTCAATATATCCATGGAATATATGTGGAAATATGACAAACAAAGTAGCCTCTACTGGGGTGACACCCAATTTCGAACGGAAAGACCTAATAATATCCTACCAATGTGCTGCCCTTGATGCCTTTGGAATGCCTCCCCTACTAAAGCGAATAGGTGATGTGTTCTTGTATGCCGAGACTACGAGATAAAAGCAGTACAGAGTAGTGTTCTCAGTTTTAGGTTTATAAAAAAATTTTGTTTTCATAAAGTAAATGCTAAGGATTGCGAGTATTCAGTCTGGTAATCAAAAATCGAACCCACGATCTTGGACATAAATTCGATATACAATTGACTCATCATATTAAAATGAGCTTAGTTGTGGACTACTAAACTAATCTACAACAGCAAAAATATTGATATTAAATAAAATCTGCGTAGCGTAGTGTTGAATATTAGTATAACGGTTGTGTGCAAATGTACAATCTTAAATAGCTAGTCGAACTGCCACTTTAATAAGAACATATATAAAAGAACAAGTACAGCTTGGCTTACCATATATATAAATAATAAATATTATATAATATTAATTTATATTTGGTGGATATTATTTATATAATAAGAAATTACCGAACATAAATAACATCTACCATATTTCTAAAAATTATCGAATACATGCCATAAAATAACAGAGAACGTATAAAAGGTAAACTGGACCTCGGACTCCGATTTCATAAGTGCCACGGGAAGTAAACGTACTTCTCCCTCATGATATTGAAAGTTGTATAATACATGGTATATTATACAACTTTAGTTAACTTATTGATTACAAAAGTATTTAAATCTTTGCTTACTAACTAAAACTATTTAATTAAATTTGAAATGAAAAATTACAATAAAAAAACATTCATGTTAATATCACGATCCACGTAATTGTAATAATCGAATAGGACCAACAAATAACATATATGCCCTCAATACACAATAGAATCGAGTGTACTCTACAAACTGTATTCAATTCGAGGATAAAAATGGAAATCAATCACCAACCACCGGCCGGGAGCAGACTTCAACTTCACAATGGGCCACCGCAATTTATTCCATCCCAAAAACCGAATTTCTAATATTCGAATACAAATTTCGGAGTTAACGTCCGTGCCACTCGAATTTGTTTGGCTTTGATTTGACGCTTTATAAAGTTTTTGAATTATGGATTCTAGTTTACAAACGACAAAATCCAAAAATGCGCCTAATTTCGAAATATTAGTAAATATCACTAATGTCCTTAATAATTCATTATTATTCTTTTTTGCAATACAAACAACTGGCACAGTATAATTCAAAAATGGTCAATGTCATTAATAATTAAGGTATAATTATTAACATATTTAATTTCTTATCTATTTAAATGTTAATTTAATAAAAACATTTGAAGTGTTATGTAGACTAGAGATTTCTTAAACTACAATTAGAATGTGTATGAGTCCATAGAACTATTTAAATAAAAGCATTTGGTGCACATTTTTACTTCACGCTTCACAGTTTTATTTCACAGACAAAACCTAACATAACTTTTGTATCATTTTTCATTTACACTGCATTTCAAAACCACACTTTATACATATCAAATTACGTTAATATATGCAATTAATATTGTTCGAGTGCGCGGTGGAAGACGGGCGACCGTCGCGTTCTACCCGCCCATCTGCCGGAACGCGCCGCCCTAGCCGCTGATAAAAATACCCGACACAGGGCTCTTATTTAATCAGACGCGACGTTCCTTGTCGATAACGTGTTCTCATTTAACCAAAGAACAACGTATACGATAAGATTATATAAGTAGTAGGACATATTTCGCGAAATTATTGTTACTTGAAACAATGCGTTTTGAATTATTCAAACGCAGTGACGTTAAATCCTTGAGACCTGCAGGGAATTTGCTATTAACAGTGCCCTTACATAACTCCACATTTTATGGAAAATCATTTACCATTACGGCTGTGAAACTCTGGAACTCGCTAGCTGCTAATATTCGAGAAGCTCAGTCCAATTACTCCTTCAAGAAGCTTCTGCATGAACACTTTTTAAAATCAAATATTTAATTTCTTACTTTACTCCCATTCTGTTTCACTTTTTTCTTATTTATTTTATGTATAGAATTGTGTATTTGTGTATACTTCTTGTTACTCGTAGTAAAGATCAGCATCTAATCAGGAGATAAGAGATAGAGAGGAGGGATAGAAGGATTAAGTAAGGGGACCTCCCCTTACTTATCTCTTCTATTCCATCGAACAATATTCTCCAGGACTTTTCTAATTCATTTCCGCTTATTACTCTGTATGTAGGTTTATATTAATAGTCCATCCACAGCTGGGCCCAGTCGTCCCCCTAAAGGGTGCGGCCTTATATACCTGGCACGATTGCCCAAGACGGATAGTATAGATATAGATAGTAGTCATTCAGATTTCCTCACGATGTTTACCTTGACCGTCAGTACGTGGCCATAGTTATACGAGTAATAAGCACATTAGAGAATTGAAACTAAACGCCAAGTGTGTGCTTATCATCTTGGGAATCGAACCTGTAACTTCTAGGCTGGCATCGGAGTGTGACGACATTTGGCTACCACGTAACATACAGTATAGTGTACACAAATATAAATTAAATAAATATATTGGGACAATTCACACAGCGCCATCTAGCCCTAAAGTAGCATAGCACATGTGTTATGGGTACTAGAATTATCTAGTACCCATTAATTATAATACACAACATATAGATTTTTCTTTTATAAATAAATACATAAATATCCAGATATGAGTAGGGAATCAAGCTAGTGACCTCCGTAGACGTACTGCAGTGCGTTTAGCCTCTACGCCACAGAGGTCGCCATTGGCGACAAGCAAATACTAATGACGTCCTTTCTGTGTACAAAAATAAAAAGTTCTGAGATGAAAACACTCCTTCGGAATAGTATGTTAAACAAATTCACCTTGATGTTAGTAGTTGAATTACGTATATCTAGTGAAGTTCTTAATTCACATCCACGTTTTCGTTTTCGACTCGGAGCATTCAATTTGTATGGCACAAGTTGTAGACGAAGTGTGTACATAATACATAGGTTAAATGCCTATATGAAACTATAATAAGTTTCATATAGGCATCTTTCTAACTCGTTTTTCCCATACAATAATCATATGAACTTTCATCTAACAAATAATTTACTAGGGAGGTCCACGACCTTTAAACTCTCTCAGTAGAGCTGCGCAGCATTGCCTTTAGAACCTCGAGCACTAGTCACGAGATCTGAGATAAAGTGCGGTACCGGCTTATTTAACAGAAAATCATTTAATGCCTCTTCTTTAAGAATTAAAACCAGCTCAATAGTAACAATAAATTTTGTGCATATCTGGTTATCTTCCTTAAGAAATTTCAGTTGACAATAGCCGATGGTATGATGTTCCACCCAAACCTGGTGTATTCTACTAAACCACAGACGACGATCTGACGCAAAATTTTCATTTCAGGGTTAGACGGCAATTATTATCTCTGCACAGAATTAACCCCCTAGTTCACCCTGTGACGCTTTACGGTACAACTAGTGGAGATTTTGATAGAACCTCATTAAATAAGAAGTATTTACGTTTTAATGTAGATAATTTTACTATCATATTTTCTGTATATTATAATATATTGACGAGCAACGTGGCGGGATAGATTACGCATGATGACATGCCTGCGGCGGCGACGGCTTCGATTCCCGCCCCGTATCTAGGAGTATATTTATAAGTTTACTAGCTGACCCGGCAAACGTTGTTCTGCCATATAAATAATAAAATGTCAAAAAATTAAAAAAAAAATTTGGGGGTGGGTCACCCCTAACATTTAGGGGGATGAAAAATAGATGTTGGCCGATTCTCAGACCTACTCAATATGCTCACAAAATTTCATGAGAATCGGTCAAGCCGTTTCGGAGGAGTATGGCAACGAAAACTGTGACACGAGAATTTTATATATTAGATTTACAAAAGAATATAACATAAGCGCTCTGCTTTGAGATTAAGCGGTGTTGCATTAACTGTGTCTGTATATTTATTATTTATTTATGACATTGTTCTTATATGCTGCTAACGTAAAAATAAAACGAGGTGGATTGACGAGTATTCGAGAGGTCTATAAAGTCAAAACAACACCAACAAATAGGCTATATGATATCTTATGCCATTCACATTAACGGCACTGCATTCGTGCATGTCGGTCACATTCCCAAAGGATCCCGATTGCATGGGGATATCAGATACATTAAGCAGACACGCGATAGACAAGCATCACTCGGTAGCCATTATGCGACACGATCGAATACAGTATATCATAAACTTTGCCTTGACTGCGGTGTGAATTTCTATAAAAAATATATATTGTATTTTCTTCCAAACTGTGTAAATATATAATGTATTTATATATAAAGATAGAAAAAAAGCACAATAAAAGCTGATTATGAAATAGTAAATATTAAAGTACTCCACTTAATATTCTTACGTGGAAATACATATTAGAATACAGAATTTTCGATATAAATCGGGCCACTCGAGCGAACTTGTTGATGGAATGTAGTATATAAACGTGACAAGTGTTTCCTCAAGGACGCCATTCTTTCACCGCGCATTCGAGACGAAGGCATCAAAGCGGTAGTCTTATTCCTAAAAACAAAATGTCACTATCTAATATTTGCGGCATTAATGTATCGACACCAAAAGATCGGCATATAATTAATTTCTATGTTTTCTTGCTTAGGCATACATATGTATGTATTACAAAATAATAATTGAAACTTTTCCCAACAATAAAGTCTGATAAACATTTTTCAAACAATAAAATTTGACAAAAATATTTACAGAGAAATTAAATACCAAAAAGGGTAAAAATTGTTGTGGTGTATACATTCATTATAAATCACTAGATAGAGATACATATTAGGGTTTTCAATCAACTAATTACATTTTTAACGGGATCTTTTAAAGGTATTTATAAGGTCATAAATAATAAGATATCACATAATCATGGATTACAAAGAATTAAAATGACACTACTGATTTAGATAATTATCTACCATTTGCAGTCGAACATCTTGAACTGAGGAATGCTTGTACTGTTTTATTATATACTCGTATATCATATTATGGGCGGTGTCGGACACGTACTTGGTCAGATAATGTGCTGGCGAGGTATTCCACTCGGCCAAGTCTGCTCAATAGGGCTGTATCACATGGTTTTTGTTTTATATAAAATACATATACAGGGTGACTTTGACAAAACCGTCCAAATTTTTTTACGCACTAAACATCGTTAAAGGAAACCATTTTTGCGAAAAAAAATTGTATGTCAAATTTTCACCATAAAATATTTCATTCCAAGGAAAATTTGGTCACTAATTCAATCGTACAAAATAGTCATATGGTGCAAATTGCGTACGTTAACCTGTTATTACCTGTCTCCGTCCCTCCCGCGTAAATATCGTAAGTGAATAGTGCGTATTCACTCGCACAGATGCAATGACCGCCGTCCTCGGCCTCGTACTAGGTCATTGAACCAGTTTTTTGCGGTACCAATGGAGAGGTCATTGACACTTGCGCGCCGTATTATGTAAATAGCGAGTTCTTTGGATGACTTTGTGATGCTGATTACTCAACATTTTTGTACTATGTGATAGTAAACTAAAATACATGTTTCTCATAATTTTTACTAAAGATTCTTCTGTGTGAATTTGGACGGTTTTGTCAAAGTTACTCTGTATGTTACGCATATTCGTACGTTGCGCTTCTAAGGAACGTACCCATGCATATCTTGTTCAGAGGAAAGCAAGCTCTTCAGAATACCATGCTTGGTCACTGAGAGAGAGGGGGAGGCGAAGGGGTTGAAGTTTTCGTCACGTAGTCGTCAATATCCTGTAAAAGAAATCTCGCGCATTTTTGAGCTATATTCAAATATAGGTAAGTATTGAGAATCGTGTTTATAAATTACTACGTGAAAACTAGATGGGATGGCGGCTTTTCATATTAGTATCCGTAGTCGGATATATAATTATCAAATTTCTAAAATACAAACCAAAATTAAATTTGTATTTATCGAAGGAATACGAAAAAGATAATAGAATCAAGTGTGGCATGTCTGAATATTAAAAATAAGAATATCTATTATTTTTGTAGGACCCGTCTACTACGAATACAGCCTTAGAACAGGAGACATCATAAGAGCCATAAGAAGCGGAAATGTACTATACCATAAAAGGAAAGGCTATTTTATATAAACTTAGGCATCTAATTAAATTATGGACATAGTATATAATAGTATAAGTAATAGTGTTTTACACAGCAAATTTTCTATGAGGATTTTACTTTATTATTATATCGTTTGACATGGCCATAGTGAATACGTTTTTTAAAAAAGAGAGCAACATTTGATTACTTATAGTAGCGGAAACCACAACACACAAATCGATTATTTTCTCATAAGAAGAATTAGAATCAAATCAGTCAGAGATTGTGATCCCTGGTGTCAAAGTGATCCCTGGTGAAACTGTGATTTCTCAACACCGACTCCTAGTTTTAGACATAGCTATCTCACAAAAAATAATAAAGCACAAAAAATACACCCCCAAAATTAAATGGCACTTTTTGGAAAAATAAGAGCGTGCGATCAATTTTAAACAAAAAGTTAACACTTCATCCATCTATCCATCTCTGATGATATGGTTGGAAAATCTGTAAACGAATGTTAGAATGAAATAGCGGAATGCTTTAGATTTATAGCAAATAAGTTTTTGGAGAAACGAAAGGGAAAGACAAAATTGAGAGAGAATCCTGGTGGTGGAATGAAGAAGTACAGGAGATTCAGAAAGAAAAGAAAAATGCTTTTAAAGAATAGAAAAGTGTGGACGAAGACGATGTTTTGATAAAGGAAAGTAAGACGAAAGAATATTTGGAATGTAAAAAGAGAGCAAAAAGAGCTGTTGCTGCCTCTAAATCTAAGGAATAAGCAAAGCTGTATGAGTCTTTTGGAATTCATGGTGGTCAGAAACATCTTTATAGAATGGTTAATAGCAAAACAAAGAACGCAAGGGATATAACCCATATGAAATGCACAAAAGATAATTGTGGAAGGGTCTTAACAGACGATGAAGAAATAAGAAGCAGATGGAAAAATTGGTGGAATTTCCGACTTCACCCCGATTACCTTAGGAGGCGTCTCTGCCAACTTGCTCCAACTTTCGGTACTTTGGATCGTTAATCCAGAATGACGGTGAGAGGCCGAGACGTGAAAAATAGAGTGAATGCAGGATGGCTGAAATGGCGACAGGTCTTAAGAACAATTTGCGATCTACGAGTGCCGTTTAGGCTTAAAGGTAAAATATATAAAACCTGTTATATTATACGGATCGGAATGTTGGACCACAAAGGGGAAGGATGAAAGGTTATTGCATGCAGCAGAGATGCGAATGTTAAGATGGATGAATGGAGTTACAAAAATGGACAAAATTAGAAATTAATATATCAGACGAAGTTTGAAAGTAGCGCCGCGTCAGTGATTGAGAAGCTGAAAAGTATAAGGCTAGCCTGGTATGTTCTTATAATGCAAAGAGAAGATAAGATTGTCATAACATAACAAGGAAAATGATAGAAATGAGAGTGGATGGATGCAAAAGGAGAGGTAGACCAAAGAATAAATGGATGGATTGTGTAAAAGATAATATGGCAAAAAAGAAAAGAATGGAAGAAGAGGACATGTGCCGATCCCACAGTTTGGGATAAGGGTAGGAAGAAGTGTAGGATGGAGAAAACAATGTTACACAAAATCAAACTATAATTCTAAACAGTATTATACAGCTTATAGACACGTGTTTTAGATAGGACGCGAGATAGTTCAGTGACGACCACACGCGCCGGGGGGTAAAATATTGACAAGAATAGGTCACGTGATATGGGTATATTCTCTTAGCATTTGTGGTATAAAATACCTGACACTAAGGAATATTATAAATATTATATACGTATAAGGAAAATTATAAAAAGACATGCGAGATTTTGCTGGGGTATGTATGGGAAATACCTTTCAAAAATGGTTTTTAGGTTACGTAGTATTAAAAACTTGAAGACACCAAACGATGACAACGTATTATTAACATTTTAAACATTTATAACAAAATAAAAACAAATCGAGGTAAGTGACAACCCTCTGCTAGTGATAGGGGTCAGGGTTGTTCGAGTGCCGTTAAGCTGCAACCTGAGACTGTCCAAAGCATCTCATCCTCGTGTAACATTCAGGTACTGTTACCTCAATTTTGCATGCTTTAAACCTTTAATGCCACCCGTTAAATGACTGCTATTTATGTAAGTCATAACAGAAGCTATTTCAATAGCTTTGTAGTAATGACATTTAAAAAAGTTGCAATATTTAAGTTTTCTACCTATCCATGCTAATATTATAAATGTGAAAGTAACTCTGCCTGTCTGTTACGTTTTCAAGCCTGAACCGCTGAACCAATTTTGATGAACTTTGGTACAGAGATATATTGGACCTTGGAGAAGAACTTTGGTTAGTTTTTGTCGCGAAAATAAAATTTGAAGGTGGTGAAATTGGGATGAACGTAATTAAGATCTGTTTTTTTTTTTAAATTTATATGGCAGAACAACGTTTGCCAGGTCAGCTAGATCTTAATAAAAGTTAATTGTTTTGACGATCTCCGCAAAATAGTTTTCATGCGTCGGAACACCTGCAGAAATCACGAGTCCTGAGTGTTTAGGTATAATTTTTTTTAATAACATCAAGTATATAAAGAGGTTAAATAAAAATATTATAATTGTCAAGTAATTTGTGCTGTACTTTGTCCAACACAAGTACTCAGCTGCTCACTTTGGGCGTGATCACAGTAAATTTATATACAGTACTTTATCCGTGCAAGGGTGGAGAACGAATACTAACCTTTGCGGCCGGGTCCGGCCTGTCGTAAAAGGCGACAAAACAACCCACATAGCTACGTGGCAGGGCCTCAAGCCCGTCTGGATGGCGACCACCTTTGGTCTTAAGTATGCCGCCATAATAACCTTGTGTTGTGTTCCGGCATTAGTGACCCAAGTTCCTGTACCCTTATGGGATAGCAGCGTGTTCACGAAACCACTAGCGTTGAAAACGCCCCAAGGCGAGGGTACCTGCTAAATTCTAAGCAGGCCGTCAGCCTGTCTGCTGTCCTACAGCAATAAAAAACAATGTAATGCACATGAGGTTGTAATTGCGCTTAATGGGCTTTAAGTTTTTTAGACATTTAACTAAACCAAAGCCCATTAAGACCTAATTATATCAATGTACAAAGTATAATAAATCTACGAAATGGATACTTAAAAATGCACACGAACCGCGTGCACATGTGTACAAGTTAACGACGTCACCGCAAAATATTATAAATGGAGGCATTAATCGACAGTGATGTCACTTAAAACATTTAACGGCACGTAAGTGTTCATAACCTATACACAAATATCTAGAATCGAATTGAATTGAATGGATTTCAATGGCATTACGTTTATTTATAAGAAGCGACTCTAATTGTCAAGCCATAGAACTATGTCTAGTCTTGTTTCTCAGCAATCTTTATATTTATTATAAAAAAAACTATGAATTCTGTTGACATTATTGATATTAGGATTAATGGGTATTTTTTTTTAAATTGATATAAATTTAGACGCTCGTGTAATCTCCGAATTTAATCATTATCGTTCTCTTATTTATAAAATAAATGGAAAAAGGCCTAGGGGTAGAAGTTCCAAACGATGGTCGGACCAAATAGCGGTGGAACTGAAAATACCTGTCAGCGACGCACCCCACCAAGCTGCAGAACAGGATCGATGGAGACAGCTAGTTGACGGAATCAAACGGAGTCACGATCCACAGCAATGAGGGACCGATTGAAGAGAGAGAGATTTATAAAATAAAGGGAAACGATGCAAAGGTTAAATTAAAGTTAATGCAACCAAAAAGAAGTGATAATTTATGTCGAAAAGTTAAACAGTATTAATTTTAGTTTACACCAAGCCTGAACCTAAAAATAATATTATTATTATCTTAAAAAGTGGCTACGCTAGTTTATTCAACCTAGTACCAATGCGGCCCCTTTTGATGAGCTATTGTGATCGCCACACATTAACTAGCGCTTGTTGACAAAGCCAGCCTCGCTAATGTAACGAAGTAATTTTTGACAAGAGCTGCCCGTACCTCATCCGGTTCCAGCATATATGTTTTCCTAAAATAAAGTTTCGTTAATGCATCGGGACAGCAATAACATAGCAGTAGAGGCGTTTCATCTGCTTCATTACAGAACCTACCGACTTTGCTATCCCTAACCTTTACTGTATTGAGACACTTTACTGTATTAATGCACGGTAGGCGCTATCTTTAAGGTGCATAGATCAGCTATCCTATAAGTGCATATTAAGCAACAGGAGAAACATATCAGATTCTCTTGTCATGGACTAAATAAACCTCACTTACTCATATATAGCTCATTCACTCCTCTTTTAATAGCACCTAATGTTTGCAAACCGCCGCGATGCTCAAATATATTCCGGAAAATACAATATTTATTTAAATATGTGCGAATGTTGACGCATGTCAAGGCACAGTTTGTTTGGGATATGTATGTTTCGGGGAATCACGAAAATTGGTTTCATGTTATTCTTGTATGAAAATTTCGGTTTAGGTTTTTTTCTTTCAAGGTCTTTTGTTAAAAACTAGGACAAATTACATAAATAATATAATCAAATACAATTTTTGTATGATTGTCATTTTTAGTCCATCGATGAAAACGGCAAAACGTCAACAATAAGCATGCGCTTATAATACGCAAAAAAGTACAATTATAACGTAAATAATTGAAGTGTAATTCTTACAAATATTGTCTTGTCTGTTGGTGGTCTTCTTGAATAACGTACAATTACGTCTTTAAATTTTATAGCAGATGATTGTAATTTCCATAAACCTATTAATAACCGATTGTATTTTAGGTGTAAACCGGAGCTCAAAGTCTAAACAGACTTGGAACAGTACCGGGAGAGCATTGTGAAGTTGACATAAATCGAACTAGAGTGTAGAATCAGAACATAAGTATAACTTTATCAATTCATGTGAGTCAAACTTCTGATCTCTTGATTTCATTCAACATTTCAAGTCTATCTAGTAATTTTTGCACTAGAAACTTTGAAATCGGTATACCAAAGCAAAGCGGTTATGTGGTAAGCTCCAACCACCGCGATCTAACGCGGAGAAGTGATCTTTCTGTCCACTTAAAACAGCTGCGTATATCAGGGGACACAACTACAATGACTCCAATAGGTCTAACTATCACCTCAGCTAAGCTCCCCCCTTATTTAAGAAGTAATCAATGTTTTCGCATAATAAATTCCTTGAATAAATGCAAATGATCGCAGCTTTAATCTTGAGCTAAAACAATACAGTGAGCAAATAAGCCTAATAGCCGTTCCGTGTCGGCGACTAGTGGCTGAAGTCTAAAACAACAGTTGTAAATCAAGTTCTTGCCCAATCGGGCCGCTTAATGGGTTGCAGGCTTTCATCTGTGTTGTGCTACTCGTATTATACACACTCAAAATATTTTATTAGATTTTAAACACTCTTAAAAGTAACGCCAACTCCAATTAAATTTATATTTGTGACATTTTAATTGCATTTTTTTATACTTGTTTTTGAATACAATAAAGAGATATTATATCTAAGTTTCCGTTTCTATCGTTTGTTTATAATACTACACGTAGAACTACAAAGGAGCAAGCAAGGAAAATTTAGCGGATAAAACAAGATGCGTCGTCAAATAGCATCGAAGTAGACGCTAAAAAAATCCCTGTTACTGTACACACAACAGTGGAACCTAAGTCTCTATAGCTTTGGAATGAAAGGTGTAAGGTGATTTATTCATGAAGTAAAATAATGAACTTCATGACATACCTTAACCGATTCAGATACAGACACAGACATGAAAGTATTACAATAAATTAGCCTTTGTTTGTATGTTATGCACTAAGAAGTCATTGTTATAGAGTTAAAAAAAGGACTAAACAAAGCAATTCTTAAAATAATTAAAAGACAGGTGTAGTAAGTGCACTGAGCTGGTTCGAACTGTCACACGGTGATCACAGGAGATTTGAAAAGATTGAATCCGTGCTTCGGTTTTCACTGCGCTAATGATGTTACGGCTTCGCACGTATTCCAAAAAGGCTTGGTGGAGAAATTAAATTGCAAAGTGCTGGCTTGTTACTGGCTGAATAACTTGGTTAACGACTCAAACAAGGTTTCGCTTCTAACTTAGCGTTGAGTTAAGAGGCGGGGCAGTTCCATTTTCATTTACAATTTAGTTTTAGTCTATTTATAAATAGTAATTTGTGCATTAAAAAGTATAATGAAATATTTTTATGACCTATGACTATAGCACTAACAAAAGGAGGCGGAGGATCATGAGGTGTATGGGACTCCTACAAAACGTAACTACCCTTGTATACAACGGTCTAGGCTCTAACGCCGGGTTTTTTTACCAACAAGGATTCAACAAGGGTCAGGTGGTAATGGACGCAGTAAAATTAAACTAAAATTTATTCCATCTAATTTCTTGTTGATTTTGTCTCTTGAAAAACAGGCAGTATTCAACAATAGGAACTCGAATATTTAATTTGTTAAATACTGCGAGAGCTTTAGATACAACTACTTTAATCAGCCACTTATGGTAAGTAATGAGGATGAGGGATACCCCATTTATATTTGATTCTCAATCAATATATTATTTATAGTTTTTGAGTTTTTATTTCATTTGTTTTTAGAATATAGTGTAATTTTAAAATTAATTCAAGCATATTTGATTCTTAATTGTACATATTCGATTCACATCGATCGTCTACTTTCCTGGGTATGAAACCACGACTATTATTAGTTTATCCGTGTCAAACCAGTAAAAGGTTTCCAGGTTAAAAGGTTTAATTAAATCCAATCAAAGCTTCTTTTAAAAATAATTCTCTATTCCTCCAGCATGTCGTATTCATGTATCAGTCATTTCTTCGTTTTGAAAGGTTAAAGTCTAAGTTGAAACATTGATATAATGGATGCCCATTGTTTCTGTCCCTTTTCCATCTGTGCCTCATTATTAGAATACTTTTCTTTCGTCCGCCTGTCGACGGCTTGTTAATGTGTTTGCGTACGATATTGGCTTTTGTGGACCCAAAACAACAAATGAACTGTCATTATATATCAACGTTTGTAAATGTCTTTATTTATTTTAATGAGTCGCGATTGTGCTTCCTTTCCTAGTGCAATTAGAAGTTTCCGTCAAAGGTAAAACGATTATCTCTCTAAAGGGGGAAAAAAATTGGTTGTTCTGTTAATAGCGTTAGCTCTCAAATTGTCCTTCTAATAAAAGTAACTGTAACACAATTTACGTGTGTCCTATGGCAATTGCTCCTTTTTTACGCTAAAAAGAGACATGAAAAAAGATGGAATAGATATAGCTAAATTTGATGTTTAGAGAAAAGACTATCGGTGGACACCCGATACAAGAAACGGAAGAACGGTGCACTTTCTATTATTTTTATGAACTAACAAGAGGTAATCCTTTTATTGCCTGCTGGAACTCTCAAGATGAGGTAACCCTATTCTTAATATTGGCCAGGACCATACATATGGTCGTTGCTTTTATTCGAACTATATAATATACTGGGATAATTCATACAGCGCCATCTAGTCACAAATTAAGCAAAAGAACGCTTGTATTTTGGGTACTAGACAACTGACATACTACTTATGTATATACTTTTCTTTTGTAAATATATACAAACTGTGACCTCCGTAGGCGTACGTTAACGTTAGCCTTTCTTACACTACGGAGGTCGTCGAATAATAATTGCATTGAGCGCCGGTGGTATTTGTTTGTGTTTTATTTTAACATTTACAATTTGCACTCTTTATGCATTCTCGAGTTGAGGTATAGTGAATAAGGGCTTTTTATTCCAGTATTAGATCTGTGCCATAATTCAAATACGCAGTAGTCGTTAGTGTCAAATCATTTTAACTCATATACATTAGTATATAAATGTACTATGTTGTATTAGATATGTCAACAGAGTGCAAATAAATATGTACTCGTATGTAGTCCCAAACTGCACTCAACACTATCGTGCCTACACCTATACATACTTCTAAAACCATCGGCAAGTTCATCTGCATCGGTTAGGTACACTCGCCGCGGCAAAAAGGCAGCGAAAGCGTTCTCATGTAAAGTGCTTCTCACGCAGAACCTTTGTCGCTCATAACACAGGTTGTGGTATTTGTAAAACGGATTTCAGATATAACATAATATATAAAATGGCGACGTCAGTATGAATTCATAATAAAAATTACGATCAACTAACATTATAATTAATTATTATATAAGCGTTAAATTCCTGCTGCAACTCGAACTTCTGTTTCGGTGCCGAGGTACGCTTTTCGAATTTTTCGGACATCAAAGCTGCCGCGTACAAGGGTTTTTGTAATGCGGTCGGTTCCTCGTTACTCTAAAAACCTACTACAGCGTACTTATGACAAATGTTATATAATAATAGACTAAAAGCAACACATCCTGGTTTCGTAATAAGTAACATAGCTTAGAATAACATAGCTTATGTTGCACTTGTTTCAGAAGCAGTAACGTGTCAGCCTGCAGTGTCCAGCATATGGATATAATATTTAACTTTTTAAGAACAATATTTTATAGATTATTGTGATTGTTGAAGCAGCACTCTCCAATGAGGTTTCAAGTTGGTATTATTTAATAATATCACCCACTTCAACATATTATATAATCATGACCAAATGACTTGATTCATGGAAAACAACAGAAAACAGTATGAAAATTCGTCGCATACTATATTGACTTTACCGCAACGATCGAAAAGTTTTAAGATTTCACTCGTAATATCTTCTATATTCTACCTTTCTCTAATTAAAAAAAAAAACATACACGAGGCGATAAATTTTTTTACTCATGATATAATATTATAGATTAATTTTATTAAAAGGGGATCCAATAGGCGCGAAATTTGTTAACGTGCTCATTGTAAGGATTTCTCGGTAAGGTAATTTTACTTTTTATGGGCACAGATCAAGCTCATTTTGCGTTCCGTTCTCTTTGGCGATTGATCTGAGGAAAGTGCGAATTAGCGAAGTTTCGGATACTGGACAGCCTCGCAGACTGCTTCCGTGTTCATTTGTAGCAACGTAAGTCGCAATACATTTCAATCTGATATGTCCGGATTAAGCAATGGCTTAATAACTTTGCCTAAAGACACATTGTAACCATATTATAAATCAAGTATTTGTACTAAAAAATAGCGGTGTCTTATAACGTGTTTTGTACTATTAGAGTATAGATCTAGCCATACTATTTCTGAGGGTCGTCATATTTTGTTATATTATCTTTGAGAACCTCACGTCAGTATAAACTAGTATTAAAATCGCAACTTATTATGTGATTAAGAAGTGGTAAGTGCGGATAGCGGCCATCATCCCCTCCAATGGAGCGAGCTCGAGCGCAATGCGAGCTCGGCGTGCATAAATTAAAATCGATCAGCGCGGAATACACGCCTTGGCGCATTATGTGTTGCATTATTAATAATGAACGACTATAGCCGCAACTTAAAAGATATATTAATAGATTTTCTTATAATAACTTAGCTAACATCAAGCTTCTTTTAAAATAATTAATTATAGTAAAAACTAATGCATGCCATTGTATGTATATAGGATTTTGATAAAGCAAAAGAATAACGTTAATGAAAAAAAAAGTAGAAATCTTAAGCATAAGGTACATTTAATCTTATTTTTTACACAATTGGCTTGAGATCTATTTCAAGTATTCAAGTTTCAACCAAATAAAAGTGTAGGTTGGCAGTTCAATTAAACGTTTATGTAGTTCGTACATTTTATATTTATAATAAATATAGAAATATACTTATTTAAATAATGAAAGCAATAAAATAATTTTGACTTGTGGATGACAATGTACGTCAAATCGGACGAGTAATATTTATTTTGTCATAAACGCGAAAAGCATTTGGTAAAACCTTTTTGTACAATATTAGATATAATTAACATACATTAATGTTACGCTACAAAAGTAATTGGCCTTAGTAATATTTAGCTTTATAATAATATATGTGAAAATAAACTCTTTAGATGGAACTTATGAACATTACGTTAGATAGAATGGATATTATTGCTTATTTTAAGAATAATTTGAATTTAAAAATGAATTTAAAATGTGAATATGTAATTCACTCCTACTGAAATCATATGAATAATTTAATTTTATTATAATTTTATTATTACGCCGCAGGCCTGGCACGGAAGTATAGTGGTGCTGTTCTTCAAAAAGGGCGACAAAACCCTTTTGAAGAACTTTAGACCGATATCACTTCTGAGCCATGTTTACAAGCTGTTTTCAAGGGTCATCACGAATCGTCTCGCGCGCAGATTTGACGACTTCCAGCCTCCCGAACAAGCCGGATTCCGAAAAGGTTTTAGCACCATTGACCACATACATACGCTGCGGCAGGTTATACAGAAGACGGAGGAGTATAACCAGCCACTATGCTTGGCGTTCGTGGACTATGAGAAAGCCTTTGATTCGATCGAGACCTGGGCGGTGTGCTTCAGTCTCTCCAGAGGTGCTACATTGATTATCGATACATCAAAGCGTTGAAGTGTTTGTACAAAAACGCCACCATGTCAGTCCGTCTCCAGGATCAGAACTCGAAGCCTATCCGACTGCAGCGGGGAGTCAGACAAGGCGATGTCATATCGCCGATGCTGTTCACCGCTGCGTTGGGAGATGTCTTCAAGCTTCTGGACTGGAACGGACTGGGCATCAACATTAACGGTGAGTACATCACTCACCTTAGATTCGCAGATGATATCGTAATCATGGCTGAAACCATGGAAGACTTAAGCCATATGCTTGATGGCCTCAATACAGCTTCCCAAGGAGTAGGTCTCAAAATGAACATGGACAAGACGAAGATCATGTCTAATGTCCATGTCGCACCTACCCCCGTAACAGTTGGGAACTGTACTCTCAAAATTGTTGACGAATACGTCTACTTGGGTCAAACGATCCAGTTAGGCAGGTCCAATTTCGCGAAAGAGGTCACTCGTCGAATCCAACTCGGATGGGCAGCGTTCGGGAAGCTCCGTAAAATCTTTTCGTCCCAAATACCGCAGTGTCTCAAGACGAAGGTTTTTAACCAATGTGTGTTGCCAGTGATGACATACGGAACGCAGACGTGGTCGCTAACTATGGGCCTTATGAGAAAGCTCATGATCGCTCAGAGGGCAATGGAGAGGGCTATGCTCGGAGTTTCCCTGCGAGATCGAATCAGAAATGAGGAGATTCGCAGGAGAACCAAAGTAACCGACATAGCCCGGATGATTGCAAAACTGAAGTGGCAGTGGGCTGGGCACATAGCTCGAAGGACTGATGGCCGTTGGGGCAGAAAAGTCCTCGAATGGCGACCGCGTACCGGAAGACGCAATGTTGGTAGGCCCCCCACAAGATGGACCGATGATCTGGTCAAGATCGCCGGAATAGGTTGGATCAGGGCAGCGCAGGACCGATCATCGTGGAGATCTTTGGGGGAGGCCTTTGTCCAGCAGTGGGCGTCTTCCGGCTGAAATGATGATGATGATGATAATAATAAAAAAATAACTATTAAAAGTTTTCGTATGCATGCGGGATTTAATTAACATTTTAAAAAGATATTTCCGCTAAAAGCGGAGGTTGTTACGTTCAAAGTGAGGTAAGCTTTTATATTTTCTTATTTTGTATAAAATAGGAAAAAATTTAAAGGTAAGTCTACAAAGTTAAGCTATTTATTACCAATAGATGCGATCTAGTCTGGTCACAATACTATTACAATTTAAAAACATCTCTATCATTCATATTTTTTAAAATATGTCAGTTCCCTACACTACACTATTGGGCAACCGGTAGCAAAAGATATTTTAAACGTAATATTTTTGCAAACGTACTTTAAAACTCTGGTTTACTCTGGTAAACCACAGTTTACCAGAGTAGACTATTTTCATATAAGAACCGTACCCGTAAGATACGAAATTAAGTCCACTTACACTGCCTGCCACTTGAATAAGGAATCACATTTTTTTTAACTTTAATTAAGTATATCTCCTAAACTAAAGTTCAGAAGAAAATATTTTTTTGCTCAACCAAATTTCAAGGTGTTGACACACGAAATAGTACCACAGAAATACATGTCTTTAAATAAATGCATAATTTTAATATAATAAAAATATGTATATTTTTTATTTCTTCAGGAAACTAAAGCCAACACCTTGAAATTTGGTTGTGCAAAAAATTATTTTTTTCTGAACTTTATTTTATTCAAGCGGCAGGCAGTGTATGTGTATGTGTAGCTACTGAACCAATCAGTTAAAATTTTCATATATTTTTGTGACGGTGATTCCAAGATAACAATATGGATTTGGATGTTAAGAAACAGGATTGCAATGATTGCCTACCGCTAATGGAGTGTGGAACCATCGGCTATTCATTATTATTCAGCAAAGTAACAGCAATATAGCCGTTAAACTAATAAGCTGTTGCTTACATGTAGCATTATAATATTAACTTATGAAATCATCCATTAAAACAACATAAATAATAATAAGTTTTTTTTCTAACAAGCCTCCGTGCAGAGGCAGAGTAAGAATACTAACCCCTGAGACAGGGGTCGGCCTATCGTAAAAGGCGACAAAATAACCCTAGCTATGTGGTAGGGCCCTAAGCCCGTCTGCCTGGCGACCATCCCTAGTAGTATGCGGCCATAATAACCTTGTGCTGTGTTCCGGTATTAGTGACCCAGATTCCTGTACCCCTATGGGCCAACAGCGTGTTCGCGGTGCATGTAGCGTTGTAAACATCCATAGGCAACGGTAACTGCTCACCATTAAGTGGGCCCTCACACTCTCTGCTGTTCCTCAGCAATAAAAATAAATGTTTTATTTATAAAATGGCTTAACTTTCTGCATAACTATCTGCATCGACGCTTTTCTGGGACTTCGATGAATTCCTGTTTCTGAGCAAAGAGCCACAAAGTACATGATGAATAAATTTAGTTAAATCTGTTTATCTACGAGTACCTAACCGCCTAAACTTCGAGTAGAAGAATAGAAAGATTCCTTCTTTTTCAGCTTGAGAACTAGCAAAAGGGGTAATCCATTTGAGGCTTCTTTGCAGTCCCAAGATTCCTAAATCACACGGTATTTATCATCAATATACCACACACGAAGGTCTAAAGAGCGTGTATATAATTGACTACCGAGAAACAATGGCTGATCACAATTTTCAAGAAACACGGAGAGCAAGCACACTTACACGTAAGTGTGCTTGCTCTCGTGTAATCACCAAAATCGATGGAGAATCAATGTTTTTGCATCCAATCTGATTATCGATAAATGCATTAATTGTTGACTATTTAAATCGCTGTTTTAAATATACAAGAAAAATTATTCAAATATCTTATATTGTATAAGGGACTCCATAAAATTTATTTAATACTACTATATTAGGGTCTTCGATGGAACCAAGGAATGATTTATATAATGTAGGGACCACCTCAGGAGGGAATAAATTTCGCAAGAATAATATGTTACTTGGGAATTTTTTATGTTACTCTCAATAAACGCAAGACTTTTAGCGGGTAAGATTATTCGGTAAAAGGAAAACGTAATCAGTTGATGCGGCCTTTTCATACATATATTGCCTGAGAATATTTTAAGAAAATATCTAATATTTTTTCAATTATTTCTGAGAGGTTAATATTATCATAAAATAGGATGTAATGGGGCCCACCTATACTCCTATTGATAACTTGATCTCACTTGATAGGTGATGCACTTTGCTTGTTCCATAGGCGATTTGACCTTGGCTTTACTTTTTGAAGTTGGAGTTCATACGGCAGCAGTTGCTCACTTCTAAATTATATTAGAAGAGCAAAGAATTTATCGGAATACAACTGGGTCTCAACCTTAAGATTATGAATTAACTTTTCTCTCTTTCATTGTTCTTAATATAGATTTTACTTACGAATCACGATGTTCTCTAAAATTCTAAATTACCTGCAACAAATAAAACAAAAAATATGTTAAATAGAAATAGTATGGAAATAAATTATATAGGATTTCTTTTAGATAGATAATCTATGCAAGGTTATCGGGACTTCGGGAAAGTAGGAATCAACTCCTCGTCGCCCAAATCGGCGTGGACCTGTCGCTCCCGGCCCTGGTTCTGTCCATGGTCGGGGGCGATCTTGGATGGACGGCCGTCGCCTCCTTCTGCGAGGCAGTCATGTCCGCAAAGGAGGCGGCGGAGCGGGAGCGGGAGTCGACCACCACACTCCCCTCCCGCCAACGCAGGCCACGCCGGCGGCGCCGGAGGGCCAGTAACGACCTCCGGCCGCCGTAAAAAGCGGCCGCGGGCGGCCCCTCGGGGGAGGACCCGCCGCCCGCACTATTGCCGCGAGGGTGAGGGCTGCGTGCTGTTCCGCGGCCCCCTCAACTCCTAGAGTTGTTAGGAGAGCGCCGGGGGGACGAAACCCTGACCCCCTGGCGCCAACACTTTAGAAGGGGCCCGCCTCAAGACAAAGGGCGGGCCGGCGCCGGCCCGGGCCACGAGATCGGCAGGCCATATATCCGTGGACCCGGGCGTAGGCGATAGGAGAACAGCGGGGTTTTTTAGTGGGTAGTCGGAAAAATCCCGGAGTCCCACATATCCCTCGGTCCCCCAGGGCCGGGGGAACCCGTCAAGAGAGGTTTTTCCCCGAGACCAAAAAAAAAAAAAAAGTAGGAATCAACTCGGCCGCGGCTTGACGTCGCTAGTTCGTCGCGTCTCGCAGCCTCGATATTCAATTCGTGCGAAAGAGCACCTGGATGTTTTTAGTGGGTATACCAGCGATATGCGTCCCTCAACTTAGAGAAAGACGACATAAGGGCGCATTGGACGACACTCCTAAAAAAAGTAACATTCAAGTTTTATGAAGTTCAATTTCAACAGACGATGACAATGGGAACTGTACTAGTTTTAAAGGAATTAAGGTGTATTAGACGACTAAAACACAACTAATCACTATTTATTAAAAATGTTGATACTGTCGATTATTATTGATGTTTTAGAAAGTAATTTTCATTCAAGAGCAATTCATATGGAATTTATTCTTTTTCATTTTCGGAAGTCTAGTTTTGAGACAAGACAAAGAGGTTAGAAAACACTTCGAACCAATAATAACTGTTGATTGTTTAATAGTTTAGTGCAAAGAGTTTTCTATCAATTACAATACAACATCTAGTTATTAATTGGATACTCTTGAAATTAAATATTATGAAAATGATTTATTTTGTAAGTTTGTCACAAAAATATATATGTAAACTTTATGTATTTATTATATACTTAAAATATAATCTTCAAAACGCACACTAGCATACTTTACAAAAACTTTCTCGCTCGTAATTCGTTATTTAACTAAAATTTACGTATGAATACCTTTTTAAGTTCTTTCGTCAAGGAAATATTATGTATAGATAATAAACTGTCACACAAATATGTCGAAAGTTATTTAGTAAACGTACGAAACTGTCCTTTATAAACTGAGGAAATTGAATTTGAGTGAAAATGGAAATTGAAAAATGTCTAGTTTGGTCGGCCCTATGGACTCATCTCTCAAGATAGAGTGACTTCACTCAGATCATGCTAATCTTCTGGATAATATAATGAGTTTAGATTGGTGATGTTCAATTCAATATGAGGTTTCATATAAAATTTGTAGTAGGAAAATGAATTTTGCGTTGATCACAACTACAATTTATCTATTTCGATGGTGACTCCTTTCACTAGGAAAGCTGGTTAGAAGTAAGGAGATACCTAAAAAATCTCCTATAGATATAGATATACTCGTGGAAGAAATAATAAGTAGAAGTCTACTTTTGTAATATGACATTTATAAACTTCTCTAACGAAGATAAATTACATGTACTATTCCAGAAAGCACTGACTTTAACGTCTGTTTATAATATAGAGCTCGTTAATGAAAACCTTAATACGTGATATGTTTAAAATATTTCTATAATATTAAACAGGTTGTGGCAAAAAATATTTTTAATTGCTTCTAGTACTCAAATAAAAGAGTAAAGAAGCAAGAAATTTACACCAGTTAGTGTTAAAATTAAAGACTAGACAACCGTACCAACATAATAAACAAGCGAAAGGTGTAGAGCGTATCTATGTAAAATTTCGCTTATAAAATATTGCCTTTATAATTTTCTAGAGTATTTTTGTGTCATGTGGTTACGCATAATAGCTATCTCACCCTCATAAACTGTCGGACGCAATCAGCCCCATGCTCCCTGAGGAATATCTGCAAAGTCCTCACTCCTTGTGACGACAATTGAAACCCGTTGCCATTTGCACCAGTCGCAAAGAATACACTTGGGTATGGCCCTTCCCCCATTCTTACAATTCACAAAGCTTCATCAAGTTACAAATAGTACACATCAAATAGCCATAAAAATATTCAAATCACGATACTGTACGTTATTTTTTTTAAATTAGGAACTGCTTCTATAATAACTAAAAATGTTATTAAGAACAAAGTTTCATTATAATTTAAGACTCCAAGTTATTAGAAATGGGAATCTATAGAACTTACAAGTTATTAATGCATTTATGTATTACGTATGGTTAAAATTTACGTAGTAGTATATGTATTGCCGAATCAAGTACAATAAGTAAATTTAAATAATAACATTCCAATACCCAGTAATGTAAAATAAAACTTGTTACACTAAAGCTACGCAATATCGTAGCGATCACGTAGCACAGCCTACGCGATCGACGCGTTCGTAGCCACTGCTACGACGTTACGAGCTAAGCGGTGCGCCACCGACAATGACCGAAAAATATAATATTTAGTGTTCCGTGAGCATAACTGAAACGTTAAATGGAAAAACATTTAAAGGCTTTTAGCTTATCTATTTTGATTAAAATATAAAGCTTAAAATATCTGGCTTAGTAATAATACAAATAGGGCAATTGAATATCAGACTTTATCCGTGCAGGGGCGGAGAAAGATTACTGCCCTGCGGCCGGGGTCGGCCTGTCGTAAAAGGCGACAAAACAACCTACCCTATCTACATGGTACGGCCCCAAGCACATCTGGATGGCGACCACCTATGGTCTTAAATATGCCGCCATAATAACTTTGTGTTGTATTCCAGCAATAGTGACCCAAGTACCTGTACCCTTATGGAACAGCACCGTTTTCGCGATGCCACTGGCGTTGCAAACATTCATAGGCGATGGTAACTGTTAAATTCTAAGCGGGTCGTCAGTCTGTCTGCTGTCCTACAGCAATAAAAAAACTTACTTGATAAATTTGAGAACTATTTCATCAAAAAACATTCGTATCGATTTTAACAACAAACGAGAGTACTTTAGAGAGTATTTTAAGGCAATTATTTAGCTATTTCTACATTCTTGTCTTGTCATTACAACATAATAATAAAAATTGTCAAATGTATTTTGGAAACAGTCAAATCCCTGATTTTTTTTTTGTTCTGGATACATACGGAATCCTGAAACCCCTATACCGACCCGCCCTTGAAACTTTTTCGATTCACTCTTGATTTCGGCGCAGGAAATCCGGTCGGAACGGATAAGTGAGCTGATTTATCAAGGTTGGATGAAATATGCTTTTATTACTTTTAGAAAGTTTGGATTCATTTCTTAATACATGAAAATCCGATAGTATTAAATTATAAAATTGTGAAATACTTAAGAATACAAAAAAGACTATAAAGGATGCACATCATTTTAAATTAGACGATTTGTTAAGTATACTAGTATAAAAATGGATGAATAACAGCTACCTGTCAGTCATTTGTCAGATTTTATCACTCCGTAGAAGTGTTGAACGACTATTCTAATTTCTAGCTAAGAGCAATCAAATAATACTATCCAAGATGTATATATAAATCTTATATTTTGGTTGCATATTTAGTTAAACACAATGTATATTAAGGCTGATGAAGCTTTCAGGGAGATATGATGGATATGGCTTATCGATATACTGAGTTTACGAGACGTGATGTCATTCTCATCAGTGCTCGAGGTTATTTCTTAACTAGTTATTTTACTTCTAACATTATGTAGCATAAATATTTTCATTGACAATAATCTAGCCATTATTATTGATTAAAATAACTTAAAATTACGCGAGCCGAGCAGAATAGAAATAGGTTACCTAAGTAATTTTTTTATTATTATATCAATAAGCCTTAAGGAGTCGTACAAAGCGACTAGAATAACTTTTTCAAGTTTACTAAAACCAAAGATTGTCTACCTTCGGTTTCTTCTTTCGACACTTAGGGGTTGGACATAATCACCTTGTGGCAACACTCAGAAGCGTAGCCTTGGCTTCTAACGGATTTCATCAAATGAACAAAAGTTTCAACATGTCATTGCTGCCATTCGCAGGGATAAAATATATGTATATGTAACACGTATCAATCTATGTTCCATGTTCACTGTAACTTGATTATTTTAATCAATTGCCGTTCTGTGTATGTAAATAGAATATACATAACAATCAGTGATGTCTAACTCTGTGGTCCAGTGTATAGAACATTAGTTTATTTTTATTCTATTGTATGACTTCTTGCGATCGGCCCATAATAAGAACTTAGAACTAAAAATCCGGTATAACCTTGTCCAAGACGGAATAACAGCGCCCCTTTTAGAGTTTGCGTCCCATTCGTAAATATTTTTTATGCCGACTTACATAGCATATTGTATATTAGTTTTTGAAGTTTTATATTAGAAGTATAATTGTCTCAATTCTGACAGTCTTAACAATATAGCGTGGCAAATGTATGGCGTGTATTAATAACAGTCACGGCAATTCATAAAAACAAGGTAATTTGTTAAGCGTGTTAAAACGTGAAGGTGGCACACAAATAATTGTAAAGGAGAATAATGGCTAGTTATTGGTTTGAGTCTGAGAGCCGGAATTGGCAATTTACAACCCCGTACGGTTATTTACTAGTCCCTAAATTGGCTCAGCCATTACTTACAGCATTTATTTAGGAGCAGTATTTTCTTTTCTGTTGACATTCACAAACTAATAGTTATAACAGATATAGATAAAATTAAATCTATCAGATGGTTATGGATTATCAGATACTAGCATTCCTAATTAGGAATTTAGGGACCCTCCTTTTTAAATTTTTTTTAAACCTATGTAATATAACATGCTTTCGAATTTCTTAGAAAGTGTTCACTTAATCCCCAATATTTTTTACAAAATAATAATATCTTTAATTTCATACAGAAGATGTCGTTCGAACTACCCACTTTATTTTTCATTCAGCCGATTAAACATTTCTTACTTCGTAGGTGAAGAGAACATAGGCATCGATCACTGTGAGTGTTCTATGCACAGATATTCGCAAAATATTGATCTATAGAAATTAATTTTGTTCTCTTACTCTTTACAGTAGCAGAAGCCAGTAAGGTTATTTTTGACAAGAATTTGACTACTTAACCGTAATGGTTTCTTATATATTGAAATATCAAAGTTTTCCAAATCTTAAGTTCACATCATTTACATGAAAGATGAGTCTTTCAGACTTCAATTAATTTAACATAAACAGAATACCAGTATCACTTTATATTTAAAATGTTTATAAAAATATGTTATAAACTTATGAACACATAAGTTAGCAATAAGCCTCAAAGAAGACTTTAGAATTAATTATATTTTGGATGTGTTAATTCTGATGGGATCTTAACACACCAAAATAGCTATAAAGGAAGCTTAAATGAATCGATCAATTATAAAAAATCACTAGCAATCGTAAGAAAAGTCGCTGTGCCGGCTTAAAGCGGTGTTCAAGTATATCTAAATGAAGGCCCAGCAGTCGGATTTTGTTTGATCGATTTCTTCCAATCGTCGGGGCTTACGAGTGACAAACGATCTCACCTCAGTATTGAGGGGTTTGAGATAACTTAAGAATTTCTTTCCCAAATGACAATTTTTACTGTAATTTTGTTACAATATTCAATGCTATCAATCTATGCTGACTGTCAATTTACATTACGAACAAGTTAATAAAAGCGTGGTTAAAAAAACTGATGACAGACTAAGATTACCTATAGATTAGAAGCGTTAACGTTCCACGCTGTAAGAACGTTCTAGTTACTCGGTAGGTATTCCACAATTTAGCAGTAACCTAAATAAGTTTAAGGAAGTGAAATATAAAGTTACTTAACAAAAGAAAAATGATATGATATAATTTCGGAAATTATTATATTATACCTTATCAAAGCTTATTTAATAACTAAAAAATAATTAATTTAGTATGTATCCAAAATACAAGTAAATTTTTTCATTAACACTTTCAGTCGACCTCAATTATAATAAACGAGATCTAAGCAGATAAGAGCCCTTAAACTAGCCGCAATTAAACAGACCCCTGCCGAGGTAAATAAATATTTTATCGCAAATACTAATTATATAAATTATCAGATCAAAGCAAAACAAAAGGTTGGCCAGTGCTTTTTTTTATAAAAAATGTCCTTTTATTCCAAAAATTGAGTTTCCTGGATTGTAAAAAAGATTAAATAGAGCAACAACGTCCTTTGTGTATTTGTACTAAGGCACTCCTCACAAAATGGTTGAACAGGCTTGTCATTCCTAAATCCTTCCACTTTCCTACCTTTGAATCTTCGCGGCAAGACAAACTGATCGATCGACGCGACACAAAAAAAGTATCTCAACAGCGTGTGCGGCGGTGCGAGCGTCTGCCACAAAAAATATCTTAAATAATATTAAAACTGTGCATAGCAAGTCCCGCGGGCAAAATAAGGATTAAAATAAAACATAAAATTGGTGAAGTGATGTCAAATGTGGAGAAACAATTGTGAGTACAAAACCCTTTTACTTAATCCGTCCATCTATCCTGACGGTCTGTTCTAAACTATTATCTCCATTTAAGCCTAAACATAATTGTGGTCCTTCGAGCCGGATTCCCGTGGAATTTACAGTAAATCAATATTCAGTAGTCTTATTCGCATATATAACAAGTAAAATCTTATCAAATTTCATTGTAAAAAGTATAACCCGACCAAATATAGTGGGCTATACATTGAGGTGATACTATACGGATTCATTGGTCATCATATTTCAGTAGTATTATGCCGGTACGTTTTGAAATTAAAAATTAAATTTTGCATTTATGATTTATAACACCACATAAATACATTACGATATAATTAACACTTATTTACATTACTTTGTTTGAGAGTAAATAAGTTACTTCATCCTATATAAACTTACACTTTACCTATGTACACGTAACAGATTATACTCAACTACCTACCTGAATTGGTTTCATCTTTTTAATTAAACTTATTGTTCTTACGTATAGACTAACCATGGAATTGAGTAAACTTCGAGTACTACGATCACGACGTGAATATGTTTTCCGTAAAATGCAAATCCTTTACGATCTTTCCAAAGAGATGGCTCAAGATCGCTCAAAGGTATCGGCGTTCAAGTCGAGATACACGCGATTACATTCAATTCATGATGAGTTTGTTCAATTGTGTGAGGATATACAATCTTTGGAGCTAACCATAAAGCCTGATCAGCAAATCGATCAGGAAGTGATGAGTTCGTTTGACGATTTGTATTACGCAGTAATTAGTGCGGCTGATACTTTGGCTACAACTTACAATACGAGCGTAGACGCCGCTGCACGGTCGGACTGCGGTTCGCCGGTACAGCCGTCAGCCGTCCACTCATTGAACGCGCGCTTACCTAAACTTGAATTACCCAAGTTCGACGGCAATATAGAAAACTGGCAAACCTTTTATGATACATACACGACTTTGATACACGAAAATAACTCAATCTCAGATATTGAAAAATTTCATTATCTCGTTTCATGTTTACAAGGATCCGCATTATCTATTGCGAAAGGCGTCCCAATGACTCAGAAAAATTATAAAGTTGTTTTCGATACTTTAGTCGAACGGTACCAAAACAAGCGTATCTTAGCCTTAACGTATTTAGATAAATTTCTTAATCATTCCGCCGTTAAATCTGGTAGCTTCCAAGAATTGCAAGCGTTAACGAACTTATTCCACGAGTCCTTTTATGCACTTCAAGCTCTAAATATTGAAAATTTAGGTGAGTTTATTCTTTTCCATTTAGCCTCGCGGACTCTTGATGCAGACACTCGCACACGTTTTGAGTCACAAAACTGTTCACCAGTACCTACACTTGGTGAACTTTTGAAGTTTCTTCAAGACTACGTAAAGATCTTAGAAACTAGCCGATTATCCTCTGGCAATCTTAATCTTACCCGGACCTTTGACGGGAAAAAACCATCGCCGGCGAATAATAGGCAAAATAGCTGCGCACCAAAGCGCACATCTCATCTAGCAAAATCCACCAGCCCTACAACATTGTCAACAATTGTATGTTCTTGTTGTGGCGAAACGCACTCTATCTATAAGTGCCCCATGTTTCAATCTTTAGACTCTCACGCTAGGCTAGACTTAGTAAACAAAAGGAAAATGTGTATAAATTGTTTACGTACAAATCATATCATAGATTCATGTTTCTCTAAAGTATGTTGCACATCATGCGGATTGCGGCATCATACTTTGCTGCACACTGAGCAAGCGCAAACAAATACTCCTTCTGTCAGTCAGGCGAGTACTGTAGCTCATGTTGGGAACAGCCGGGGTATAGTATTGCTAGGCACGTGTCAATTACGCGTATGTAATACCACGTCGGGTGCACAACTCACTGTGCGCGCCTTAGTAGACAGTGGTGCTCAGGATTCGTTTATAACTACCGCCTGCGCACGAACACTCGGTTTAAAGCTCCGCCGCTGCAATCTTAAGGTAGCTGGTTTAGGACAGAACACCGTGTTTCACGTGAAGGGTATGACGGACTGTGATTTACGACCACTTGACAGTGACAATCCGCAGTATCATATTAAACCGATTGTTTTGGATAATATCACCACTCAGATGCCCAGTGTGAATATACCATCAGTCGTTAGAGATTATTGCAAACATTTAATCTTAGCCGACCGCGATTATGACATCCCCGCTCAAATCGACCTATTGATAGGGGCTGAACTATTTCATGAAATCTATGACGGCCAACGTATAAAGCTAGGGCCCGGCTTGCCAGTCGCTCTGCATAGCGTTTTTGGTTGGATACTCAGTGGCGCGGTTAATACTGATTTATTAATGCCTCCTCCTACTACGTCTACATTACTAGCTTCCACGTACTCACTCGATGAGCTGGTTAAACGTTTCTGGGAAGTCGAGGAACCACCGCAGATACCTATTTCTGTACCCGAAGACGACATGTGTGAACGCTTGTACACAGACCTGACTAGCAGAAAACCTGACGGGCGTTATGTAGTACCACTCCTCTTAAAGGACGGTGACTGTACCTTAGGTAATTCGTACAATGGTTCTTTGTCACGTTTAAATAACCTTGAAAGAAAACTTAGTCGACAAAACCAACTTAGGCACGATTACGTAGACTTTATGCGCGAGTATGAGAGTATGGGTCACATGTATCCTATATCTAATCCTATATCACAATCGGAAAAACGTTATCTTATCCCGCATCATTGTGTCATTCGTCCAGAAAGCACGACAACAAAGTTACGCGTGGTGTTTGACGCAAGCTATAAGACCACAAATGGTCTATCTTTAAACGACATTGTGTTCACTGGACCTAAGCTTCAAGAGGATATCGTAGACATAATAACACAGTTCAGACTACATGCGGTAGTGTTCACATGTGACATATCAAAAATGTATCGTCAGATTTTGATTAGACCTGAAGATCGTGGCTATCAGCACGTACTTTGGCGGGAGTCTTCGAGTGATCCAGTAAAAGAGTATGAACTCGCGACTGTCACCTACGGAGTAAGCAGTTCGCCTTATCTCGCTATACGCACACTCCATCAATTGGCTGCTGACCATGGTGCAGAATGCCCGCGCGCCGCAGAGGCAATTCTTCATGAAACTTTCATGGACGACATCACAACTGGAGCTCCCTCTGTGAGTGAAGCTGTCGAACTGAGAGATGAACTCGTAAAATTGCTTAGTTTGGCACAATTTGAACTCCGCAAATGGAGTAGCAATTCTCACTCGTTCCTTGAAACCTTGCCGGTGGACCATTGTCAATCTCCGAAACCTTTCTCAAAAGAAAGTAACAATCCAACACTCAAAATCTTAGGGGTTCAATATGATCCTTCAGGTGATATCTTTACTTATTCCCACGCTTCTATCGAGGATGGCGAGTTCACTAAGCGTTCAATCTTGTCCAATGTGGCTCGCATATATGACCCTCTAGGCTGGTTAACACCTTTCATTCTGAAGGCAAAATTACTTCTTCAAGATTTATGGCGTCTTAATCTCTCTTGGGACGAACCCGTACCCAGGGACATAGCTAAAAACTGGCGAGATTTTATCTTCGACCTTCCCAACCTAAACCTTGTTAAAATTCCTCGTCAAGTTATACCGATACAATCAGCACATCCCACAGAAGTTGATCTCATTGGATTCAGTGACGGTTCAACAAAGGCATATGGATGTTGTCTCTTTCTCCGCGTTGTCACGTTGGAAAAGGTTGAATCGCATCTATTAATCGCTAAATCTAAGGTAGCACCGCTCAAGATTCTCACCGTAAACCGATTGGAGCTTTGCGGTGCTGTGTTGCTATCAAAGGTAGTAACTCGTATCTATACTTTACTTAATAAACGGCTGAACATTAAAAATGTAGTGTTATTCACAGACAGCTCGACTGTGTTGTCATGGTTGAACACAGAACCACATAAACTAAAAACTTTTGTAGCACATCGCGTAGTTAAAATTACCGAAACTACCATCCCATCTTGTTGGCGGTACGTTTCTACACATGAAAACCCAGCAGATTTCTGTAGTCGCAGTCTATCATGTTTGGAATTAACTACTTGTGAAAGTTGGTGGTCAGGCCCAAAATGGCTGACTACTAATCAAATCCACTGGCCTGTATCAGCAGTTGGAAAGCAGGATACCGTCCCAGAATTGAAGCGATCGTCACACTTGTGTCATGCTAGTTTCACGACAAAAGAAGCTGACGTACTCGAAGAGCTACTGGAACGCTCCTCTAAACTTTCGCGTGTGCAACGAGTACTAGCGTGGATCTATCGGTTTATAAATAACTCTAAACTTAAACGATCTGAACGGAACTCGTCACCGTTTCTAACATCATCAGAACTTAATAATTCTTTAGAGCAGTTAGTCAAACATGTTCAGCGTGAACATTTTAGTGATATCGCAATAAAACTTAAGTCAAATAAACCTCTACCTCGACATTTATTGAAGCTAGCTCCCTTTCTCGAATCTGGCAAAGTCCTGCGAGTGGGGGGACGACTAAAACATGCTAACTTACCTGATTACGTTAAGCATCCGTACCTCTTACCAACAAAATCTCGACTAAATAATCTCTTGATTGACCATTATCATGCTACTTACCTTCACTGTGGACCTCGCCTTCTGCAGTCTTTACTCCAGCGTCAATTTTGGGTGCTTGGTATTCGCAATCTTATACGATCTCGCTTATCCAAATACATTACTTGCTTTAAAGTAAGGCTAAAGGCTAGACAACCGAAATTGGGCGATCTTGTCATCATCCAGGAATTTAATTTACCCGTAAATGAATGGCGGTTAGGTCGAGTTGTTCAACTGCATCCTGGCGCAGACAACATAGTTCGAGTCGTGACCGTAAAAACCTGTAAAGGTTTACTTGTAAGACCTGCGGTTAAAATCTGTCCATTGCCTACAGATGAAACCAATTAAATCACATAGCATATTTTATATTAATCTTAAACACCTTTTATCTATTTACCTAAATTTTATATATTATACTCTAACATAATTTAACTTAACATTCCCTAACGTAAGCTTCGTAAACACAACACAAAATAATAGTGCCTCCAATGACTATGAAATCGTATAGCATGTAAAATCCAAATCTTAGAATCATTCATCTTATGAAATCCCCGGTTGATTTCAAGTGGGGGGATATGAACAGGCTTGTCATTCCTAAATCCTTCCACTTTCCTACCTTTGAATCTTCGCGGCAAGACAAACTGATCGATCGACGCGACACAAAAAAAGTATCTCAACAGCGTGTGCGGCGGTGCGAGCGTCTGCCACAAAAAATATCTTAAATAATATTAAAACTGTGCATAGCAAGTCCCGCGGGCAAAATAAGGATTAAAATAAAACATAAAATTGGTGAAGTGATGTCAAATGTGGAGAAACAATTGTGAGTACAAAACCCTTTTACTTAATCCGTCCATCTATCCTGACGGTCTGTTCTAAACTATTATCTCCATTTTAGCCTAAACAATGGTGTTACGTCTGACTGTATGCTATATTAGAATTATCCATCAAACATACCAGCATTAAATCGTGATTATAATTCAAACTTCCACATCGGTCTCTGAAGTGAGTTCTTGATCCTTCAAGTGAGTTTATCAAGCCAGCACTTTTTAGGTTCACTCTTCGGTATGGCAAGACTCGGCGCTCACTTAACTAGCCGAAGGTACCCTTGGTTGCTCAGTGGTATTACACTCGGAGACTAATCTAGAGTAATCCGGTTTCAAACCCCACGGTGGCATGCACCGCTTAGAGTTTTTCTCATCTAATGTGTATATTATTGCATAATAACCATGAATCGATGGTGAAGGAACACATCGTGAAGAAACCTTACGCTTACTACAGATGTAAGGAATGCTTTTTAATGATTACTTAAAATTAATTAATTTAACACAAATCCTTTGCGTTACTTAAGTTATACTACATTAAGTAAAACTATACAGATGGAAAGGATACGACACTCATAAGCAGTAGACAATAATTTCGTTTTAATTAACGATCATCACGATGAGCAATTTTTGCCACAAAAAAAGAGATAATAAAAAAAAATATCGAAAATTTTCTATGGCTTAAGTACTTTTGAAATTTAAAAAAACATGCGGGGCAGTCTTTGGGGACTGCCGATAGAAGTGAAAACTAAGTAACTTCTGAATTGTATCGTCGAGCTATTAGATTATTATTTTCTGTTTATAAAGAAGTGTTTATGATCAAGGATTAAAGTTTAAATTGGTCATTAACACTTCTTTACAAACCAAAAATTGTTCACCCAAAAAGTGCTTAATACGCCTAAAGAAGTTTTTACTTCAAAAAAGTCAACTGTATTTCATTGTAAAAAAAGTCGCAATTCGAATAGATATGTATATAAATAATGCAATCCAATCATTTAAAAGTTACATTATAAAATAAACCTTAAGTCATTATTAATAAGGTTGATATTACTGGAGCAAAACTCCCTCCGTCCAACGAATTTTCGATCAGGACACGTGACCTGACGCGAGTTTAAATTTTTTTACCTAATCACAAAAAGTGCACAACGCCGCTGAAGAAGTTTTCACTTCAAAAAAGAGACTTTCACCTGACTTTTATTTCTGAAAAATTCTGATAAAAATTATATATTAATGGAATAAATAAGGAGTTTAAAACATTTGTAAATCTGCAGGAAATCATCAGCGTACACTTTTGAGGATTAAAGGGGCTGTTTTCATTCATTCCCAGGTTAGTGAGGCGATTACTTAACATATAATCCAAATAAGACTTATAAAAAAATAAATAATAAGTCAAACTGAGTGACAGGATAAGAAATAGTGAGATAAGGAAACGTTGTGGTCTGAAAGAAGATGTAGTGACAAAAATTGAGAAAGGTATGCTGAGATGGTTTGGCCATGTCGAGAGAATGAATGAAGAACGATTGACGAAAAAAGTGTATAAGGCGTGTGTGGATGGAAGTGTTGGAAGGGGTAGAACTAGGCGGCCGTTTCGAGACCAGATCAGGGACGTCTTGAAAAAAGGCTAGGTCAAGAGTACCCTAAACCGAAGGGCATGTATGAAGGGAATAATGAAAGTGGACGAAGCGAAAAAGTATGTAAGGATCGTAGCAAGTGGAAAGAAGTGGTCTCTGCCTACCCCTACGGGAAAGAGGCGTGATTATATGTATGTATGTAAAAAATAAATGTACGTTAATTAGGTTAACTAGTACTAGACGCTAGTAGTAGACCTTACCATGTTAATGCTTCATATAATCGCATTAACATTAAATGTGGATTTTGAATATCCTCCGAAACTTTGAACATGTACAAAGCTTGTGTTCGCAAAACACAGGAGCGCACCCTTGTTATAGGTTATCGCGATACACACATAAAACAAATTGGTCTGTGCGTGTGTACATCGGATATGGTGTTACCAAGTTGTAAAACAAAATAAAACAATATTTTGCTATATATAAAAATTACGAAGAATAAAAACTCATTTGTGCCTTCATTAGTAACTATTGTTACATAGCTAATTTTAAAATTATAAAAAGAAATTGTACTTGTTTATCGCAACTTGGTAACTTGGAAAAATGGAGTGTTGAGTTAGCGAAAGAGACGCAAATTTCATATGACAATGTTTTCATTTTAACACATCTTTAAACATAATTGATAGGAAAGCTACGTTGATTTTTCTAGTAATTATAATATTTTACTAAAAATATCAAACAGTCATTACATATAAACGCTTAATTATGTAATTCAATTATAAAAAAATATAATATTGTAGGGAATACGCGCCAAAATTAATTGCGCGCCATTAATATAATTTTTCATATACTAAAAACTCGTTCGTTCGCGCGTCTCTGCCAATCCGCGCTCACGCAAAGCATTTCTCTTTCTCTCTCTAGCAGAGTGCTCTCCGTTGCACATGACGCCACGCGCAGAGTTAGTTGAAGAGTTTCCGCGCTCCGCTCGCAACTGGTTTACACACGAAACCCCTAATATATAGTGATAATGATTGTTTCCTTTGTGTGTATTTCTAAACTGTGTTCTTTTAAAGTAATAAATAGTTCAGTGCTCGAATAACGACGTTTCTCTTAATCACATCCGCCACACAAGCATTACAATATTAATTACTCGTACATACCTAATAACGCTATTCTCATATTTATTCTGATGATCTCTTTGACTTAACGGCTAACGCAATTAGGTACGCTTGCAGGGGTTCGATTTCCGTCTCGCGTCTGAGTATTTATTTATGTATTCATATATAAAAAAATATATTTCATCGTTCCTCTTTATGGATCGGAATGCTGGATCACAAAGGGGAAGGATGAAAGGTTATTGCATGCAGCAGAGTTAAGATGGATGAGTGGAATTACAAAAATGGATAAAAATAGAAATTAATATATCAGGGGAAATTTGAAAGTAGCGCCAGAGATTGAGAAGCTGAAAAGTTATAGGCTAGCCTGGGATGACCATATAATGCGAAGAGAATATTGTCACATAACAAGGAAAATGCTAGAAATGAGAGTGGATGCAGGTAAAAAGAGAGGTAGACCAAAAAAAGATGGATGGATTGTGTAAAAGAGGATATGGTAAAAAAAGGTGTGAATGTTCAGATGACGACCAACAGAGGAGAGTGGACGAAGAGGACATGTTGTGCCGACCCCACATAGCTGGGATAAGGGCAGGAAGAAGATAAAAGAAATATTATTTATGTAGTATATCAGTAGTCAAGTACCCATAACACAAGTGCTGTGCTTGTTACTTTGGGACAAGATGGCGCTGTGTGATTTGTGCTAGTATATTAACTTATTTATATAATAAAGTATTCTTAATATTATACCTGCTACTAATTAACTACACATTTTTATTTCATCTATACTACTATTATAAAGAGGAAAAATTTGATTGTTTGTTTATTTGTTTGCATTGAATAGGCTCCGAAACTACTGACCCGATTTAAAAAATTATTTCACTGTTGGGAAGCTACACTATCCCCGGGTGACATAGGCTATATTATATTTTCAAAAAAATTAGGGATCCTTACTAAAACTCCAATAATGTAACCCAAGGTGTAAAAAAAGTACCTAAAATATTATTTAAATCGCGTGCGCTGCGAAAACTATTGATACAATAAAATAATGTATTACGACTTTGCAGAACACATCATTATTTACAAAAAGTGTCGCAACGGCATATGTCTAACTATTATAGTTATGCCACAATAAGTATTCTTTTATTTTAAAAATTTAATTGAAATGCCGCCCGTAGAAAAGGCTCTTTATTTGTATCTTGGTATTAATCCTTATCAAAATAAATTACTTCATATTCAAAACTGCTTCAATACCTTTATATAACTTTTTGAATTATTCAATTCAGATATTCCATTCGAAAGATATCACGAGTTTAAAAATGTAAGTATTAGAAAAATGTTGCGTGGTAGCCGCTCACCCTGTTCGGCTAGCTAGGCAGCACCTTATGCAATGTAGGCGTGCGTCACTGGGGTTTTTACAAAAATTAGAAAAAAAAATACTAATTAAAAATAAATAAAAAATAATAACAAAAAAATAATTAAAATAAAAGTTCATAGAAATAATAATATTCAAACTTTCTTTATAATTTTATTTTTTTAGTAACCTGGCGCAAATAGAAGGGTTTATGTGTGTGTATATAATTTTTAATTTTGAAATTTTAGTTAAATACCCGTGCGAAGCTGGGGCGGGCCGCTAGTTCTATATATGGAAACTAGCCGTTCCCGCCCGCTTAGCTGGTCAAATAAAAAGAAAATGAACTGTTTAAAATGTTGACGTTATGTTCTGATAAAATAAAAATACCAGAACTCGATCGCAGCGCCACCTACTACCGGGTTCAATTGTGAATCTAAACCATTCTCGAATCCACTTGAACACATACAAAAATTTTCAACTAAATCGGTCCATACGTTTAGTAGTTCAGTGACATACATACGCACATAAGAATTATATATACATATATAAAGATAACACAAGTTCAAACGGGTTAAAAAAATACAAAATGCAAACTTTGATATCACAAACATTTTTCGAAGTAAAGATGTATCTGGCGACCCTGTGAACGCCGGCCAGGCACGTTTGTTTTTACTACCCTTGATACAAGCATACAGGCCGGGGAATAAGACCATTCATTTGTATTTGGGTACCATTTTTTTCTTGGATATTTTGACTTACATAATCCGTATACTGGTGAAGCATGATGCACGTAAAAACATTTTTATTATACCTATTTTGTTATGCTGAATATTTGAACAAAAGGTAGATACATAGCTGGATGTGCGTCGTATTTGTTATTATTTTTGTTTCCGTAATGGTAGCGCGAAACGCGAGTAAAAGCGGCTAGGTCTGAGTTCTCCGTACACCGCCGGTAGTTGACTAACAGCCTTTAGTACCTACCTACCACTTTAGTCATTTAACTTTATTCCTGGTGTAGCAAAGAGCGTTAGGGTTTCACGCTTTCTTTCCACCGAGAAGAAACAGGTCAGGAGAAACAGGTCGTGTTAACTACTCGTACCTTCCGCGGCTGAGACTATTCCCCCGGTCCATCTACTGTGGGTGCTTGAGTTTTTAGTTGTAGTTCGCGAATATACACCCAAACCGACACTCGGATGTTGTTTACTCAAGAAGAAACTAACAAAAGAGAACGAGAAAAAATATTTAAATGACAAGTTTTTCCCCAAAAAGGGGTTAACGTCAGGCAGGCGGCCGATTGTAAAAACTAAGCCACAACTATTACAACATGTAACATATTGTGCCGACCCCATATAATGTGGGTTAAGGGCAGGACGAAGCCACTCTCCTCTATTACTCTTTTTTTTATAGCTAGAGTTCAGCAGACAGGCAGACGGCCCACCCTGGCAGGTGGCCACTGTCGCCTATGGACGTTTATAGCACCAGAGGCATTACCAACGCGCTGCCTCGAAGAAATTTTATAACGCCTTTTTTGAAAACCTCATATCTTACCGCGCTGAGAAAACATCAGCCGGAAGCTCATTCCAGATCTTGAGAGTACGCAAGATGAACGGTCTCAGAGTCGCCCTCTCTGTTGCGAATGTTTATAACGTAGTCAATTAAGATTTTAAACTGCATATTTTAAGATTCAGATTACTTAGTCTCACAAAGAATTAATGGTATTTACAGTTGACAGAATACATATGAATCTGTAGATAGAAAAAAGTTGTAAAATATATAAGATAGTATAATAAAAATACATTTTCGAAGCAAAATATTAAAAGAACTTTGCATATATATTATTTTATTATACACAATTCAGCGGTGTAATATGATGACACTGGAGGAGAATGCATGAAAATATCCATCAACTAAACTCGCTCGCGTTTCGTTAGTCCGATGGAGTGGTCGTGAGTGGCAGAATACGGCATCTTTTAGATATCATTTTTATATTACATATATGAGGGAGAAAGCTATTACATATTGAGTTGGTTGTTATGAGCTGTAGTCGAGTTGATAATCTCTTTGTATACGTAACTTCGAATTTTATTTGTTTAAATTGTTATTACTTTTAAAACCCTTAATTTTTTTGGGTTGTTACATGTTTTTATAATGTAAAAGTTATGAATATTGTAATTCATTTAATGGTCAATTAGAGCAAAGGATGTGTCTCAAATGGGGTCGAGGGGCCATCTTTAGTGAGTCGATGATTTTCGGTGTGAATATTCAAGTGGTGATAGCTCATCGAGTTGGATTGTTAAGTTTTATTAAAATAAGATCTAAGAGTATTTCTGTTATAAAAGCAACGACATTTATTTAAATTAATCACGGCTTCGATCCTAAAACAATCAGTTTTATTCTCAACTTTAGAATTCTGTCATTGGAAATTAGTAATACTATTATTATTTTTATGAAAAAAAAAATTCTTTCTCATGACATGGAACTTAGTTTATAATTTACCATAGATTGTCAACTTTTTACCATAGACTCTGTATGAAATTAATTATCCATCCGTGTACATATTGTATATCGATGTCACGATGACTTTCGATGCACGGGAATATTTAAATTAGAGAAAAGTAATTACATTTTTCTTGACATGTATACTATACATATATGTATAACTATATACTCTTAAATTAAAGAAGTGATTTAAGTTAGAGGATTTATTTATATTTTATATAGAGGATATTATAAGAAATTACTTAATGAATCTATCAATCAATAATTTTTTTTAATGGGCGAATTGTTAGCAAACATACAATGACTTTAATTATAAAAATATCCACTATTTACTAAGTTTTTGCTGCAACATGCTTCCAAAAGGTTTTTGTAGTGCGAGTAGGTACATTGGATGACTCTTTTTATCAATAATTTTTAATCTATGCAAATCCCAATCCCTAATTACTAAGTGTGTTAGGAATTAGAAACTATCGAAGTATATATTATGCCGTGTTCCGAACAGCACATTGTGCGAGTGTTATTGAATAGCGGACAGTTGCTTTGATTGTTCGTCGGTTTGGGGAAGTCCGTTCAGCGCTCGCCCGCGTTTAGCACAATCAACTGCAGATGCGGAAACTCAATAAATTAATCGCGCTGCACTGACTTCTCAACAAAGCTCTCATTTCCTATTTTGAATGATTCCAATCTACTATAAATGAATATATGTATGTATATACTTGTTAAATTGGACGTGTGGTGGTTTCAACAGTAGAATAGAATACTCAATTTCATGCCTAGGGTTTCGTAATAGAAATTAATTACTTTATGTTTATTAGATTTCATACAAAGTAAAGGAAGATTTCCTTCACTGTGCGTGAGATTGATTTCAAGTCTAATCGAAACTTTGAGAATTCTAAAAGAACTTGAAATTCTATTATGTTGGAATATGTAACAACAAATTTTTTAAACGTCGATAACATAAAACTATCGCGTTGAGTTTGCTAAAAATCTGGACTCCTAGGCGTTAATGTATAAGGTAAAATATTTAAAGTAATAATGTTGTTATGTATTTTCTGTCTGTTAACGTGTTCTGTATGTTAAGTTAATGTATTTTTCAAAATCGTATTATATAGTTGCTTATGAACTAATAATCATTGACATTTGGACATTTCATTAACATTATTCTTACATACATATAATAATATATAGTTTAAAAATAAATATTAATACAATAAGTGCAAAAAAAATATATATATATCATAAGACGTGAGAGCCTACACTTGTTAAATTTAAAAGTTTATTAAAAAACACTTGTTAAATACGTTGTAACTGTAATTTATAAGCTATGTTTATATAAAGCCAGCCAGACCTGCAGTCAAACTGCGTAAGCAGTTTTGCGGGGCATAGTATAAATGAAAGTGTAACTTTTTATGAATAAATATATTACATACATAACCAATACTAAAATTATTGCTACATTTAATAAATACTCATATGTAAGAAGAACTGTAGAAGACTGAGCTTGTTCTTGCACTGTATTTCATGTCACCTTACAACTTGTCTAATTGTAGTCAACGTGATATCTATTTTGTATCGCATATCAAGGGCAACCAAAAGCAAAACATACGTAATCCATTAAACCCGAGAAACATATCCGCGTCGAGATAAGCAAAAAATAGGACGATTTGTATTTCGCTCCGTAAGAGAAACTATCATTTAGAGTAAAAGCTTTCTTCAAATAAATGTTGTGTGAAATAGCTACAACTAGCTGAAAAAATAGGCGTTTTATTGTTAACATGCCTCTACTTCAATGATATCCGGTAGCGTTTTTTATAAGAGTTTTATCCCTGATGCATCCATCCCCTTTACTTTGTAATCTCAAGTACGCTGTCGAGTACTGTCATAAGGTAAAATGTTTGTACTTCTGGGACTTCTTTCCTGAGTTTAGATCCAGCAAAATTGATAGATGAGGCTAAATCTGTTTTACGGTGGTCACGAACTGCCTATTGAACCTGTCGAAAACCAAAAAGAAAATAGCGAAATTCGCAGGAAAGAATGTCCTGTATTAAAGAAAATGTTAGAAATGAGAGTGGATTAACACAGAATGAGGGATAGACCAAAGAAATAAGACACGAAGGAAACGGGTTGCGAATGTTGAAATCACGACCAATAAAGGAGAGTGGAAGGAGAGAACATATTGTGTCGACCGCATGTGTGGAATAAGAGCACGAAGAAAACTTTCATTTGCTATTTATATAGTAACAAAAGGAGCAATCCATTTGTCCTCTAATACGACTCCCTAGGCACGTTATTATGTGGCGCTTTTATATCGTTTTCCGAAATCTTTATTTTTTTAACATCAAACGTTATATCGAACATTGGGAATACAAAACAGATGTAGACATAATCAAATATCGAGAACAACTGAGTCTATTTCCTTCACACTACTAGCTATTGATCTCAAATTATCTTCTGAATTTCGCAATTCCACTTTGATCGCTAGTTGGACTGAACGCCGTGAAATCTAGATTAATAAGGTGTCGACGACTGGCGCGAATCGGAACGAGGACACTGAGTAAATTGAATTATTCCGCTGGATAGCGTATATAGATAAGGACATTGTGTGTTCAATTTTCTAAAAAAAAACATATTTTAAAGTAAAATATGATTACAGTATATTTTAATGTCTATTACAACAGAGATTTACATTCTGCTTTATATTTTTTAGAAGATTACTAAATATTTGCTTAAAGATGTGATTATATAGGTCATTAATCATATAGACGGGGGCTTGTTTGCTGATCTAGTTCTACAATTTAAGACTATTGAATGCAGTTTAATTTTTTTTTATTGCTGTAGGACAGAAGACAGGCTGACGGCCCACTTAGAATTGCAACGCCACTGGCAACGCGACCACGCTGATGTCCCATATATGTGATTTTTAATATGTAAAGGTTGTCTGCTGCTGTAATTTAAAACAATGACTAGAAATAGAATGCGTGAAACTGAAGCATCGAATTCAAATGTGTTCTTATATGTATAAAAGTAATTTATCATCAATATGTTCGCGGGTCGCACGCGACTGTAACCGGCCGGCATCCGCGCCAATCCACCATATCCTGTATTAAGGCGACGACAAGAGACTTTTAATGATTTTATTCTGAAGATCACATCTAAACGAGTGGTGTTAATGAACTGGAAAAAATATATGTTAAATTTGAGCATTTTCTCAATAACTTAATATGTGAATATTTTAGATTATGTTTATATTACATAGTGTAATTAATTTGTAAAGTTAGGTCTAACGCAGATAAAAATCTGAGAATCACGTAAAAACTATCAAGCGTATTTTTATGAAACCTTCACCATCTTAAACACAATTTAATTACCCATCTTTTAATATACGACTTTTTATTTCAAAGTAAAAGGATAATATACAATTATGCTTTTTCGAATAATCTTTATGCTCGGGTTAGCAGGGGCCCTTGCGGGCGACGGGCGGCAGTGCATCGCTGACCACTGTCACGGGTAGACGTTGACGCTCGGAGCAATCACTAAACGATTTAACTCTATTATAAGTTTCGCGCTGAAATGGCTGGTAAATCTAGATTACTAAAAAAGAAACGCCAAACGCTCGCAAAAAATAGATTACTAAGGTAAGTAACGTGTTCTCAATCATAATTATCATTTGTGTATTTTAGCACATTGATGTAAATTGGACCAGATAAATTAATCATAACATTTAATTGTTACATATATTATTATTTTTTATTTTACTAAGTGACATTATTTTCTTTTTAGGAGATTACATAATAACAAAGATAATCGCGACGTAAATGAGGAGACAGAGACGAGGTGTGTATTGTAGTGTAGTATGACAATACTACATCGTAGTCGGGACAGTCCGGATTCGAGTTTTAAAAATATTTGAATGCTATTACTATTGTCACTGTATAACTAAATATAAATACATTTATATTGTAGGTCTGAATTTACGGAAACGCTTGGAGTGATTAAAGGATCTTCCCATATTGACAATGAAAATGAGAACAAGATTGTTGACAAGTAAATGCATATCTAATTCAATATTCTAATTTTAGCATATTTGAAACCTAATTCTATTAACTTATATTAATTACTATAACTGTTACAGTTCTCAAGTAACCGAAACGATATTTGCTGAGCAGGAAGAAAGCTTTCAAATGGATATTGAAAACGAGAAGTCAAATTCGGTCAGGTAAACGTATTATTATTTCTATGATGTCAGGATAGTCTGTCAATATAAAGTTTTATATAGTAAAACTCTCGATAAATAAAATTAATAAAAAAAGAGAAAATTTTCAATATAATATTGCAGAACCCGTGAGTGATAGCAAAGAATGTGAACAATAAAAGATATTACAAAACAAATGTTAAAGGCCTTATTCTGTTTAATATTGCAAAATTCTTATTATGTATATTTCCTTTTCAGAAATAATCAAGAAATAGTGAATGGAATGCGAATATTAAATATTAAACATTTTTTTAAAGAGCTTCAAGAAATATCTTCACATGGTAATATAGACTGTGGTTTGAAATCTGTAGAAATTATATCTGAACGAAAACTGGGCCTTGTTTCTAAACTAAAACTAAAATGCAACATGTGTAACGAAACTTTTGTCATTTGTTGCAATGATCCTGAAATTGACTTAAATATTAATACAGTTGCGGGTGCAGTGGCAATAGGTTGTGGCTATACACAGCTTAATGAATTATTGGCAGCAATGGACTTGCCTCATATATCCTATGAGTTATTTAATAAAAGAATGGGAACAATTAACAAAGTTTGGGAAAAAGAAGCTTTGAATTCTATGAATGAAGCCGCTAATGAAGAACGTCAAATGGCTTTGGAAGACGGTAGAGTTACTGAAAATGGCATTCCATATATTGACGTTATTGCAGATGGATGTTGGGGAAAAAGATCTTATAAAAAAAATTACTCATCCCTATCAGGCGCAGCTGCGATAATTGGGAAAAGAACTGGAAAAATTATTTATATGGCAGTGAAAAATAAATACTGCTGCATATGCGCCCAAGCTGCCAAGAAAAATGTCACACCTAAGGAGCATGCTTGCTATAAAAATTATTCTGGTAAATTCATAATATTAAATATGTTGTAATAATAATAAAGAAACTAAAATTTTATGGTTGGAATAATTATTACTTTATTTTCAGGTCCTTCAACTGGAATGGAATCCACGATCTTGGTAGAAGGATTCAAGAACAGCATAGAAATGCATAATTTAATATATTCAAGGTTAATATCAGATGGTGATGCAAATACTTATGCAAAATTGTTACAGTCAAGACCGTATGAAAATATAACAATTGAAAAAATCGAATGCCGCAACCACCTGTTAAGAAACCTTTGCAATAAGTTACAAGCTCTTATCACTGACACGAAATATTTAATTAAATACAGAAAATATATAACAAAACAAAGAATACTGTCAATAAGAAAGGTAATAGTAACCGCTATAAGAAATTATAAAAATTCTGGCAATGTCACTAGTTTACATAATGATATCATGTTAGCCGCAGAACATGCATTTGGAGTTCATACTAATTGTAAGACATATTTTTGCTCGAAAATGGGAGAAGATGACAACATAGACAGAGATATTTTCACAAACAGTTTGTGGCATAGAATAAAATTTGTATTGACACATATAGCTGCTCATGCAAGAAGCTTGATTGAAGACGTTGACAGCAACACTGTGGAGCGCTTCCATAGTATTGTTGCAAAATTTGTAGGGGGTAAGCGGGTAAATTTTTCCCAGAAGAACCAATACCATATGCGTTGTAATGCAGCTGCTTTATCATTTAATACCCATAAACCTTTATCGTTGTTGCAAAAATCAATCACGGGCAGGAGTCCAAATGGTGAATTAAAAAAGATGGAAATACGTAAACAAAAACGCCTACATTTAACAAAAAAATATCATAGAATAAAGAAGAGATTACATGAACACTACACAGAAAGTAATAAAAACTATGGTGAGCAATGTTCAAGACCGGATATGGATGATGATATATTAGAGGAATCAAAAAAAATATTTTTAGCAAATTTGGCGGAAACTGCCAAACAAAGAGAACAAATAGAAAGGAAGACTATATTACAAAGTGGTTCTAGTGAGTGGCTAGAACTACGAAGACGGATTTTGACCGCTTCCAACTTTGGACGTGTTATAAAAAGACGCAATGACATAAGTTGCTGCAATTTAGTTAAAGATCTTTTATATAAAGAGTCTATAGGACACATTAAGTCTATAAAACATGGACAAGACAACGAAAATTTTGCGAAAGAACAATTGTCGAAACAAGAAAATATTAAAATAGAACCGTGTGGACTTTTTCTTGATGAAGAAATACCCTTCCTCGGCGCATCACCAGACGGTATTATTAATAAAAACACCATTTTAGAAATAAAATGTCCACTCACAGCTTACAAACTAGGACTAGATAAAGCCATCCATGAAAAAAAAATATTGTTTTATAAAAAACTGGTAAACGGTAATTACATAATAAACAAAGAACATAATTGGTGGTATCAAATACAGGGACAGCTGCATATAACAGGAAAAGATAAATGTATGCTTGGTATTTGGTCTGGTGAAAACTTTCCTGTAAAAATTGAACTAATTTACAAGGATGACGCTTTTTGGGACACTAAAATGAAAAATAATTTAATTAAGTTTTATACAGATTGTATGCTTCCCGAACTGGTTGATCCTAGATATACGAGGAATATGGTAATTAGGGACCCCTCTTATATAGTTAGTGCCATACACGGACGCAAAAGGAAAAAGGAAGAGGAAAAAGAAAATAAAAACAAACTAATAAAAAAACGAGCAGTGACGGCTGAAAAAGAAGACAGTATAGTTGCTGTGAAAGTATTAAATTTCGAGGAGTTTTAAATAAAATCCTATAAATACCTAATTCACTTTTTTATTTATAGTTACAAAACCTGTAGACAGAAAACCTGTGTTCGTTTGATATAATTATATTTTCCGTTTATTGAAATACCTATATTATATTATATCCTACCACAGGGAATGATATAAGATACAGAACATGAAACAATAATCCTAACTAATATTAAATAAGCGGTTAAAAATTTCATGATTATTAGATAGTCTTCATAATCTGTAACGTATGGTTACCCAACGAACTTCTATAGAATGTACAATTACGTCGCCTGCGAATTTTCAATGCGGGTTGCGGGGGGGGCCCGCGCGTGCTACTCTCACTAGCTCAAACTCCTCCCACTCGCTCAAGGTCGCTAGCACTTAGTGTCGTCTTAAGGACGCGTTATACTCAAACGCAGGTAAACGTATTTTACTCGTGTTGTCATAATTAGAACTTCTTCAGGTTAAGAAATATACCAGCTCTAAGTATTAGTTAATTACTTTTCAGTTTTGTTAGTAACTAGCGGACCCAAGACATTGACACAAATAAAAAAATATTAGAAAATAATTTATAGTGGACAGAATTAAGTGAAACTAAACTATTATCGAGGCCACTTGAACACACACAAAACATTTCATCAAAATTGGATCAGCCATTTAGGAACAGTTCAATCATATACACACGCACAGAAAAAAAAAAATGTAATCATAAAGATAAATCTAATAAACCGTAGTAATGTTGAAACAAGTAATTGCGTTCTATGTGGAGTATTGTAAAATGAATAATTATTTTACGAAAACATGTTTATCTTTAGATACAGACTTTACTGAGCAAAAAAAAAAGAGTATGTAACTGCCTTAAGCCGTATTGTTCTAAATTTAAAAATACCGAATGAATGAACTCGAGATGCGTACGCGTCAGAGATACGCCCGCCTAGCCGTCAGGCGTTTTGCCAAACGAATACATTTTAAACGTTTTCGTATATTTTAATGGACGATTTTGTAAGGTCGCGGTCGAATACTATTATTAAATGTTTATTTATGATAATGACGACATGTTCGTGATTATTTAGCTATATATTTAAAGCAATGATGATAAATATGTCTCAAATAAGGTTTCTATCTATCATAAATAACTGATGGTGGATTGTGATAAATTATAACAACTCTATGCTTCGCAAAACGATCTATCAAATGGCACATCTGTATTTCTCGGTCGGTGACCGGGTCACAAAAAATCACATATTAAAGCTCCTCGGCACATATGCAACTTGACACTTGAATTATATTTAATCGTACTTTAATAAACACCAAGAACATTCCTCAAACATATTCCCGCTTTATTATGAGGCACCTTAATATTTATAGTAAATACATCTCCAAGCGAAATGAATGACTCGTTACACTCTTTTAAATTACTTTTGAAGATTAAACAGTCTCATATTATCGCCTCTTATAAATTATTATTTATCCATTTATTATTCATGAAGATTATAATCATAAGATATATGGAGTTCGTAAAATTGTTTACAATACTAACGTTATAATGTACTATTATTAGTGTTAATCGTCTAAATATAAGCTCATGGGATCGCGTAGCGAAGATAGGTGGGGCTCCACCACGACTTTTAATTCCGATCAATTTGATTTGTGATTAGGATTAGAACATTTTCTCTATGTTTAATATAAATTTATAAGTTGAGTTTATGTTTGTAAGACACTGATGTGTCTTACAAAGAAAGAGAATGAAGGAGAAAGAAAAGGAAGTGCATCATTCGGTCTTTTCTTTCGATGTTGAATTCTAAGATGCCTGTCGTCTTAAACTCCAGCCCCTTTTTTTTTTTTTTTTTTTTTTTTTTTTTTTTTTTTTTTTTTTTTTTACGGGGTGGGGAAATCCTCATGGACTACCTCCGCCTGGGGAAAGGCGGAGGGGCATGCCGGACTCCTACCGGCTAAAACCACCACCCCGGTGTCTCCTCACACGTGCGCGCGGGGCCGCGGGAATCCAGATTCTTCCGCAGCCCCACACTAGTGCTGGCCCGGTCTGTCCGGGCCTCGTCTCCTGCACGGGGTAGTGAGGTGTTTAACTACCCCGTGCATCGCCTCAGAGGCGCGCGCCGACACCCGCACGCGCCTCCGCCTCGGGTCCATCGAATAGGGGGCGGGGACTTCCCCAAGTCCCTCGCCCCTGGACCCATTCATGGGGGCCGGAAAAGGGCGTTATCCGCCCTTCCCCTGCGCCCGGTGCGCCTTCTGCGGCCGGGGAAGGGAGTCGAGATCTCCCTCTCCCGTTCCGCAGTTTCCTTCTGCGACATCACGTCCTCGCAGAAGGACACCACTGCGTCCCACGACTCTGCGCTACCGACCATCCTCCGCACTACGGCCGGCAGCGACAGATCTCCTCCTACTTCATTTGTGAGGACACGGCGCTGCTCCTCCCAAGCTACACACTCGGCGAGTGTGTGTTGCGCCGTGTCCTCCCCGCCGTGGACGCAGTGATGGCACCGAGCGTCCGGCTCCCTGTCTATGCGGCACAGGTACTTGCCGAAGCAGCCATGCCCCGACAGCACCTGCGTCACCCTAAACGACAGGGAGCAAACTCCAGCCCCTTACCATAACACCTATAACTTACGCTTAGGCTTAAACCCAAGAAAATTTTCAAAGAAGGGATGGGGGTTGGAATTGATTATTAGAAGATATAAGATATACTCAAAACTGAATGTAGCTCGGGCTACGAAGTGACAACAATGGATACATGCGAGATGAAATGTTCTTATATAGAATATACATTCTTGTAACATGAATTATTCATTAAAATTTCGTATTAACCAAAATAGATTTTGTTTTAAATAATCGGCCAAGAATAATTAATGATAGTATTCAAACTGACTAATTGACGGTTATTTATTGGATAATTGTGATCTACGATTGAAACTAAGCTTTTTTTACATTTGAGCTACGAAGCATGTGCCACCAGTTTCGCTCTGCTGCGTCATTTTCTAAAGGGTGAAAAACTGGGTTCACCTCCGGCGTTGGAAGGTGTTACTTATTACGCCATACTAGTTCGAGAAGTTACGATGGTAAAACATGAGAGTTATCTCGATGTGTAAGTTAAATAAGAGTTTCCTACATCGACATTTCGAAACAATATAAAGAGTATACCCAATATATATTATTTTAACCAATATTTTTTGTAGATTATTTGTTGAAAGTCAATAAGCTACTACCGTGCTAAAAAAACTGGCTAGAGAAGAAACAGCGAAACAAACTTAACAGAGATTTTTTTCAGTTTTATTTTATATCTATTAATATATAAAAGAGGTAGAATTACATTTGTAGCACAGTGATTAGCAAAAAATATCAAAATTAGGGTTTCATAAACAAACAGAACTAAGGAATATACTTGTTTTCGTGGTTTCATACAGCTAACGTCATCTATCGCAGGGTGATAGAATTATACCCCGCCACATTTGAAACCTCTACATAAACTTCCCTCGCTGCTAACTTTTGGAGTTACTTGATTTTCACACTAGGTGGAGTGTGCCTCCAAACATGAAATAAATCACGTTTAGTGTAACATCTTAAGTATTAACATTAAAGCCGCAGAAACAATCGAGTTTTATAAATTGTGGTATAAAATTGCAAGTACAGATTTATTCAATTTAAGAATATAAATGAACTTGAGGAGTTTGTAGCGATATTGTTTTTAAATAATATTATATTTAAATTATTATGAAATATAATATTATTTACTAATATAATTAAATTAAATATATATGTGTATTATCAATAACCATAAGAAATCGGATCTCAAGAGTTCTTTCTTTCTTTCTTGATCCTACGTCTGATTACCGATATTTTAGACATAAGCGAACACAAGTACGGAGGATCCGATCACAAGAAAGCTATGCAACGCAGTAATCACAACACTATAAAATGTATATAGTAGATATAAATCATTCATAGAATTTAAGATTATTATACAGACAGAATACCGAAGAAAATAGTCCCAACAAGCATACACATAGTTCACAGTAATGTAAACGTTTGGTCAGTGTTTCACTGAATTTGACAAATTATCACGTTAATATGATTTATACGGCCACATGTACCGGCCACGGCCTAAAGATATAACACGTTACTTCCCAATAAAACACACATTTTATATTTTTACTACATTTTAAAATACATTATTTATTTATTTATTACAACAACAAATTATTTTGTGCTTGTTATTAATGTGCAACTTTATCCATGCAGGGGCGGAGAAAGAATACTGACCTATGCGGCCGGGGTCGGCCTGTCGTAAAAGGCGACAAAACAACCCACCTACGTGTAAGAGCTTGGGGCTCTGGATGGCGACCACCCTTGGTCTTAAGTATGCCGCCATAATAATTTGTGTTGTGTTCCGTAATTAGTGACCCAAGTTCCTGTACCCTTATGGGACAGCAGCGTGTTCGCGTTGCAAACAACAATAAGCGACTTAGTGCCCTTTCAGTATTATTTTTATAATGTTTAGTAGTAATCAAACATTACACTAGATATGGTTTTAAGTATAAAACCAAATCTAGTTTTTTCTAGTATTCTCTGCAATTTATCCACGTGTTTTTGTTAAGTATGTCCAATGAATAGTGATTGATTTGATTTTATTGCCCCGCCGATGACTATTTTAACATGCAAAGTTCAATCTAATAGGCATCTAGTCACTGATCCCGATTTAATAAACCTTATAATGACTGAAATATTTAAAGAAATCGCATTTTGAATGATATTAATTGATTTAAAATTGCGTAATTAAAGGAGTTTAAACGTGAATATTAAAAAACTGAGTGGGTTTAGCATATTATGCCAATAGTTGGGCGTTTTACCCTACAACATATATATAACAGTTTAGATGTCGCCAAGCAGTCTATAGTATAGATGTATTTATAGAAGGAGAATTCCTCAAGCAGTCTGCCGACGTAATTGTTACATTTCCCGATTATATGTAGTATACATATTTTGCATTTTATGTATTCGTTACAGTCTCATATTTAGTATGTGGCCCCGGTTACAAATGAGACTTTCCTCATTGCTTCCTTGAATATTAATTCAACAATGTAACGTGTTGGTGCGATTGTAAAATTCATTTCGGCTTCACATACATTTTTAGTACGCGTACTTACCAAAGCGGTTACGTTACTTACCAAAGGATGCAATAAAGACAGAGAGATACAACTTGCCGAACAACGATGCCGATTATGTATAAATAAATAATTAATTTGCCAAATAATATAAAAAAAGATTGTGTTTCATTGCCAATTTTAAAATTTAATTTAAAAAATCTTCTTTTTAATATGTAGTTATCATCTATGTTCTATCCGGTCGCTATAATTTAGTATATAAGTAATATTTAAGCTCATTATAAGTGAACCTATTAAGCTCGTTTTACAAAGATATTCGGTAGGTTTCCTAACAGCAATTTATATACCTCAGTAATTTTTTTATGTTATAATATTGTAGAACAATATATTATCTTTGATGCATATATGGCATTTGACACCTGTATTCAGTGCACCTTGTTTTGGATGTTGTCCAAATTTTATAAATAATAATAAATGTACTAGGACAGTTCACACGACGCTATTTAGTCCCCAAGTAGCATAGCATTTGTGTTAGATAACTAATATATTTATTACACATATAATTTTTTATTTTTTGTAAATAAATATATATTACTTTTTGGGACGAAATATTTCTAGGGGGTCACAGAAAGTGTGATACAGCGTGACAATTGCATGTCAAAAAAAGCTGATTTTAGCGTTACGTATATATTTCATGAACGGCCCCTTATTAGGTTTTAAAATTTAAACATGACTTCATCAAAACGAGTAAGAATTTTTACAAGAACAAAATCCTTAATAACATGTGTAACCAACCTCGAATGGTATGAAAATTATTCAAGCAACGTTTGTCAATCGACTACCATCACCGCTCCAAATACAATCAGGGAGCGCCGCATAGTCATGCACTGAGGTATGTCCGTGGCTCTTGTCACATTCAAAATATACTCAAAGCCACAATGCTCTATGGCTAAGAAAAAACTCAACAGGTTCTAAAATTGTTAACTGTATTTAAAAAAAAATCTTAACATAAGAATAAAATTTTATTTAGAATAAGATTTTTTAAATTATTTTTAGGTTGATTAACTATAAAAGTGTGTTTTTTGTTTTTTATAAACTATAATAATTTATTTGTTGTTAATTCCCAATCGGTTAATGTTTTTATTAATTTAACACCATCTTCCGGCAGTTTTATTAATTTAACGCCATCTTCCGGGAGTTTTATTAATCAAACGCCAAATAGCGTTTCGGCAGAAGGAAAAGAAAGCGTTAATCCTGATGATCCTAATAAGTACTAAGGACAAAATTATTACTATTTGTTTTTGAATGTGTGTCCCACTGCACTTCTCGTTTATTTTGGACAATGGATGACAACAATGCCCGTTTTGTCTCTCGATAATACTTGTGCACATTTGTAAAATCGAAAAGAAAGTATTAAAAATGTGAATAATAAAGTAATCATTTGGAATTACCATTACTAAACAATCTTGCATAAAAATTCATAAATAATTTTTATTCCTATCAAAACAGGTATTCTCGTTTGAAGTATATCAACAGTAAGATACTAGCAGAGGCCCGGCGGCGGTTTGCCTTGACAAGGTCATATGCGCGGGCGCACACCAGTTATCGCGACAACTGACATATTGCTTGATCTATTCATTCGTTACAACTATAGTGATTTTTCCCATTGTGCTAAAAGCAAAAGCTAATTTTACTTGAACTGTGTCCGCGTAGTTACAAGGATAACTTTATTAATGTTAAAATTTAATAGTATTACGTAGAATAGTCTTCTATTTTTTAAAAACAATTTAATCTCGGCATAATTACGGCGCTCTTGTTTGCATCGGTTCCAATTCGTACCCTGTGCATGAGGACATGTATCCTTACACGATTTGATGTCATATATTCATTTACTTACAGGCCGATTGAGTATATATAACACTACAACTATTGAACTCTAGCTATAAAAAAAAACTAGTATGTTGAACCGGATATATCTATATATTAATACGTGAAGCGAAAACTTTGTATCCCTTTTTACAAAAAATTGCGGGGACGGAGGAGTATTAAATTGGGCACAATTAAAGTTTATATGGAGGAGAAGTGTAGAAAGTTACTTTTTTGAAGTGAAACTTCTTTGGGCGCATGAGGGTAAAAATTTTACGGATGAAACGGAAATTAGCGTCACGAAGATGTGAAACGTTTTTTCTAATACTTACATTTTTAAACTCGTGGATGTCTTTCGAATAGAATGTCCGAATTGAATAATTCAAAAAGTTATATCATCATCATCATCCTTGCGTTAAATCCCGGTTGCAGCCCAAACTCTCACTTCGGCGCCCGGGGTCTGCTTTCTAACTTTTTCTTCTCCAATTCGCACGGTCTTCAGCATCCCTGGTAGTGAGCCCATTATCAAGCATATCACCCTTTATGACATCAAGCCAGCACTTTTTGGGTCTACCCCTCCTGCCGGGGCCCGGCGGAGGCGGTATGGCCAGACATTTGATGCTCACATAAGCATCCGGTTGCCGTAAAACGTGGCTGTACCAACGGAGCCGACACTCTTGTAATTTATCCACAATATCACGGACATGAAAACTGCCAACGCGGGAGTTCCTAACGCGGTCCTTCCGCGTCACCACACACCCACCGCAGCATATTCATCTCCGTGAATACAAAAAGTTATATAAAGGTATTGAAGCAGTCTTGAATATGAAGTAATTTATTTTGATAAGGATTAATACCAAGATACAAATAAAGAGCCATTTCTAGCGGCGGCATTTCAATTAAATTTTTAAAACAAAAGAACACTTATCGTGGCATAACTATAATAGTTAGACATAATATGCTGTCGCGACATTTTTTGTAAATAATGATGTGTTTTACAAAGTTGTAGTACATTATTATATTCTATCATTAATAGTTTTCGCAGCGCACGCGATGTAAAGAATATTTTAGGTAATTTTTTACACCTTGGGTTACATTCTTGGAGTTTTATTAAGGATCCCTAATTTTTTTGAAAATATAATATAGCTTATGTCACCCGGGGATAATGTAGCTTCCCAACAGTGAAAGAATTTTTCAAATTGGTTCAATACTTTCGGAGCCTATTCAATGCAAACAAACAAATTTTTCCTCTTTATATTATAATATATTATATTATACCAAACATTTCCGTTCGAAGTGCAATCCATTTATACTTGGATTATAGAAATCTATAAGGCGCCGATTCATGGCCATCTAGAGTTCACTGTGTACTTTGTACGCATGCACTTTATTTGCCTAAAATCCGTTAGAAATATATTAATTATAATAAACGCACACTACTGCTCGAATTATACATAACTTACAGACACATACATACTTTACTTACGCTTTTTTTATAAGATTTTACGGCCTGGTTGAGACCATTAAGGGTAATTTGATAATAATAATATATAATATTTAAATTCATAATAAACATTAGTAAATACCTAAATAATTAATTAACAATATAGTATATTTTATAAATTATAACATTAATTGTCTATAGGCTTAAGTGATTATATTGAATGTCAAAATTCACTATAAGAAGTTATAATGAAACTTTGGAATTGTTTTCAATTTGTATAGTTATTTATAATTTCTGAAACACATCGGGCTCAAAGCATAAAGAAAATGGTAATTTGTTTTTGTTTATTTGTGAGAATAGTGTTTACAAAACGGAACTACAGTGCAGGTTTTGCAATGCAAAACAATTTGATTTTTTACAGTGATGCTGTTTCAAACTAATGTAGAAAAATGGCAAATTGACTGAGTAGCTATGACGAAACCTTGGATTATAGAGGTATTATAACCTTTCACAAAAGGACTTTAAAGTTCAAACTTAAAAATTAAACGTATTATGGTCGAATTTCAACCCCTAGGCAACCCTAGTTCGTTTTAATTGTCTAATCTTGCTACGTTTTAATTGCAGAAATTAAGGTGTTGACTCATTTGAGCCGCACTTACACAACTCTATGCCAAAACATAAGGTTGTGCTAAAAGCAGCAATAACGTCAGAAACTTTCCAAAAGTGCGTGAAATAATGCAAACTTGAGATAAAAGCGCCGTCACAGAAGCTTAAATGAGTGAACCGCGGCACTGCGTATTGATAAATTACCATCGTTTAAAATGGGGATTACGTTCTGATTTTGGCGGCGGTTGTTCACCGTCATTTTAATTATGCGTAGATCTGAATAACAAAGACTGCTTGCTAAGAATATTTCTTGCTATCCTGGTTTTCTGAATGGTGTTAAAATTTAATTTAAGAAACGCAACTCCGTGCTCTGTTCGCCAAATCTGCGCCAGCTGTGAACAGCTGCAATGACAAAAATAAAATTTTATATACAGGGTGACTTTGACAAACACGTCCAAATTATTTTTACGCACTAAACATCATTTAAGGAACCCATTTTTGCAAAAAAAAATTGTATGTCAAATTTTCACCATAAAATATTTCATATAGGATCATTAATTCAATCGTACAGAATAATCATAGTGCAAACAGCGTACGTTAACCTGTTATTACCTGTCTCTGTCACACCCGCGTAAATGAGTAGTGCGTATTCGCTCGCCCGGTTCAATGCCGCCGTCCTCGGCCTTTTACTAGGTCAGATGGAGAGGTCATTGACACTCTAGCGCCGTATTATGTAAATTGAGAGTTCATTGAATGACTTTGTGATGCTGATTACTCAACATTTTTGTACTATGTGATACAAAACTAAAATACATGTTTCTCATAACTTTTACTAAAGATTCTTCTGTGTGAATTTGGACGGGTTTGTCAGTCACCCTGTATACTAGTACCACTGTTCTTACATAGCATCTCACGACTCGATAATTGTCGTATTAAATTACTTTCGGGTTTAGTTATATACCTCGTGTATCATGTGGGCGGCTAGTTATTATAAGACGCTCATTAGTGTTTATCACGGATTTGGTGCATTTAAAAAGTAAAACTGCAGGAGATAAAAATTTCATAGCATGATCCTTGAGTCTAATATCAATCTCCAAGTAACATATGGTGGTGTTTTATATTAGCCCAACACTGGAACGTTAATAGGCTGATATTACGTCCAAGAGTGGCAACACCGCAACGTTGTGATTAATCACCCACATTAAAAGCGGCAGGCAAATAATACTACCGTTGCGTATTGTAGGTACATCATGAAGTGAGTAATTTGGGCGCCCTTGAACACTACAATAGGGGGAACCTATGCTTGAAAAGTGAATCAGAGGAGTTGGTGGTATTTTGTCGTGATTAAAATGAAACAAAAGAAAACAAAGAAAAATGAGACTAATTTAGTATCAGTGTAACTGAGGCCACGTCACTTAAGTAATATACTTAGTCAGGTCATAAGTATTGTCACACAGTAAAAACTTTTCTTTTAGAATGCTGGCCACAAAAAAGTTTATTGAATTCGAATTTCCAATTGTTCATGAAAATAAAAATGTATACTTTTAGAATTTTACTCATTTTTAAATATGGAATGGACGCTTAAAGAAGACCGTGTTGCAGTTATTGCGTTGCATCGTTGCGGTTACGCGCCAATTCAAATTTTTAACATACTGAAAAATTTTAATATAACCAAAAGATACGATAAACGAGTACCATCAAACGATACAATGAAGACTCTAGTGTAGATGACAGGTCAAGAAGTGGTCGCCCTCGGTCTGTTAGGACTCCAGCAGTGATAAAAGCTGTGAAGGCACGAATTCAAAGAAATCCCAAACGTAAGCAGAAACTGTTGGCCCTTCAGATGGGGTTAAGCAGAACCACGGTGAAAAGGGTGTTAAATGAAGACTTAGGGCTTCGGGCATATCGAAGAAAAACAGGACATCGTTTGAATGCTCGTCTAATGGACCTGAGACTGAAGAGATGCCGCGCTTTGTTGAAGCGGTACGCGGGAAAAAAATATCGGGAAATTCTTTTTTCGGATGAAAAAATGTTTACCGTAGAAGAGAGCTACAACAAACAAAATGATAAGGTGTACGCACACAGTAGTGAAGAAGCGAGCAACCGTATTCCGCGTGTCCAACGAGGTCATTTTCCATCCTCGCTCATGGTATGGTTGGGAGTTTCTTATTGGGGCTTAACAGAGGTACATTTTTGTGAGAAAGGTGTAAAAACGAATGCTGTTGTGTATCAAAATACAGTCCTGACGAACCTTGTGGAACCTGTTTCTCATACCATGTTCAATAACAGGCACTGGGTATTCCAACAAGATTCGGCGCCAGCTCATAGAGCGAAGAGCACACAAGACTGGCTGGCGGCGCGTGAAATCGACTTCATCTGGCACGAAGACTGGCCCTCCTCCAGTCCAGATTTGAATCCGTTAGATTACAAGATATGGCAACACTTGGAGGAAAAGGCGTGCTCAAAGCCTCATCCCAATTTGGAGTCACTCAAGACATCCTTGATTAAGGCAGCCGCCGATATTGACATGGACCTCGTTCGTGCTGCGATAGACGACTGGCCGCGCAGATTGAAGGCTTGTATTCAAAATCACGGAGGTCATTTTGAATAAACTTTAATGTCATAAGAATCTATGTTTTGTTAAGTTCATTTTGGTATATGAATGGTTACATAATGAATAAACTTGTTACAATTATTTTACATTAAACATGTGACAGAATTTATGACCTGACTAGGTATACACTATTATTACGATATTTTATATCTGAATTTCAGCAGACCGGCAAACGGCCCACCAGATAGCGAGGTCACGGTCGCTTATGGACATTCGCAACACCAATGGTTATTGTACACGCGCTACCGGCCTCGAAGAAATTTTATACAGTCTTTTTTGAAAAATCCATATCGTACTGAACTGGGTATTCAGTATGAATCATCATCAGTACAAATCGGCAATTTCATAATTTAACCGCTATTATTATTAGTATCTTCGTATAGAATTATAAGTTTTTAATAACAATATAAAAATAACAAGGTTTTTACCGATAATGTTTTTGGACAACGGATGAACGTATGTAAGCCATGCGCATTGTTGCCTAACTTTAAAGACATTTTGATTTATTTATTAAAGCAATCGAAAAAAGCAAACTCTGGTTATTAAAGTTAATTTCAAAGTTGTGATATAAGTATTAACCTACTAAAAATAATTTCATAATGTGGTAAAAATTTGTTTAGTTCATACAGACGTATCATTTGCGCCCTAAATTATTTCGCCTTGATGGCAACCGGCGAAACCTTTTACGACCAGAACGGAGCGCCGCGGCGGCTAAATAGCGTTCTCTTATAAAATATTCGTTGTCAGTCATTAACTTTGATTAGTGATTCCGATACCCCAACGGTAACCTTATCAAGATTTCTACCGTTTAGAAGCGTGTCTACTCCAAGTTCACGGTTATGCATAATTAGAGAATACAATCCCGAGCATGTTTTTCGATCCCGGGATTACGGGATTCTTGATGCGTAATCTCGGGATCCCGGGGCCAATCCGGGATTAGACTATGTGGTTTCTAATTGGGCTCAAATTTAAAAAAAAACGAGTAATTTCTAGAAAAATGATTTTAATTTTATTCCACGAGTCCACGACACAAATCACAATATAGTAAGCAAATAAAAGAGACAAAGCAAAGACACTATATTTTGTAAGTAAGAAATAACGAGACAAAAAACTTATTTAGAATTTCGAAAATACAGTTGTAAAAATATCAATGCATCCAAAGTTTGACTTCCAAGCCTGCTGGGAAATCCCTTCTAAGTTCAATTAATATAATCTAGGCAAGGTCATTGTCAACTCGCAACGGACAACGGAATGCAAACTAGACCTGTTTGTGGCAAACCCGAAAATCCCGTGATTAGCCAAGTACAGTCCCGGGATTTTCGGGGTCAGAAAACGGTCGGGATCCACGGTATTCTCTATGCATAATTAAAATGTATCCGTGCAGGGTCGGAGAAATAATACTGACCTTTGCGGCTGAGGTCGGCCTGTCGTAAAAGGCGACAAAAGAACCAACCCTAGCTACATGGTAGGTAGGGCTGAGAGAAAACGTTGCACAACCAGACCGCCGCCAGACCAGACATAGACGACCACTTTTTAGTGAGTCAGGCGCTGAGGAACCGCCAGTGACATCGCAAACACGCTGCTGTCCCATAAGAGTACAGGAACTTGGGCCAATAATACCGGAACATAACACAAAGTTATTATGGCGGCATACTTAAGACCAAAAGTGTTCGCCATCCAAACGGGCTTGGCGCCCTATCACGTAGCTAGGGTGGTTTGTTTATTTGCGACAATTGTTATATGCGAAAGACATAAATTATTATGTACTGAAAATAACGAGAAGTTAGTTTTAGTTGCCTAATAACCCTTTAACTTCAAATCAGCGAACAGTAAGTAAAAAGTAAAAAACTGAACAAGTGATTTTATTTTTATAAACAAAAGTTTCGAATTTGGGATTAACTTTTTTACACCCAGACTCTTTATTAAGCGCCAGTAACATAGTTAAGCTATTAAAATATCTTTAAAATTATTAACAATAATGTAGAAAAACCAAAACCGCCCGTTTTTTTTTTGCAAGAGTTTATTTTGAAATAAACACTGTTTTATTTTTTTATGGATACCTATATATATGACATGCGATAATGTTTAATTTCCACCACCCTCCTTCTCGTTTCATATCTTTCATTTTATTTGTCCTCTACTCTTAGCGTTTACCATAGCTTGCTCCTCATCGCAGATAAATGCGGTGGTTTATACCGCAACAGCTTTAGACATTCGGCGGGTTACCCTTATAATTATGTCATTAAAGCATATACATCAAAAACCTTGGATATCACTCTAGGGCTACTACCTGGATGCATTGCTGGTAAAAAACACATCTTTATATTTTCAGTCAGAGATAGACATTAATACCCCGAACCTGTACAGACGCTCCGTTTAGAGTGGGATGTATCGACCAGACTATTTATAGGTGGCGCCGGCGGCCCTACTGAATGCCCTTTACAATTATCATAACAAAATGATACATACTTTTACTTTAAAATACATTTGCAATGAAACAACAATCTACCTACTACATTCAATCATTGTGATTATAATAAAATATGCGAAATTCAATCACGGTCCGATTTGCCAAGCGGCAGAGGGTAAGGTAAGCCTACCTATCCTGAATTTCTCACTGTTTTCTAATAGTCGGATATGAACTTTTGTTCGTATTCAGACGAGGGAACAGCAATCGATCAAGCAGAATGTCTGCGTGAAATAAACAATAAAAATAACTTCATACCTTCGTTTCGGTCGTAAGTTACGCTCACAAAACAAAGTTCTGTACGTAAAACATAAATAAATCGCGACAAAACACTGGCGAAACACCGCGGTCGTGTGTTGAGCGCCCGCTTTAATATTACAGAGGTCAGAGGTTTGTGTAAACCTAAAATGCGCAAAGGGAGTTGGTAAATGGACTCAGATAAGCGTTTTATATAATAAACATTTAATATAGAAGCGCTCGTATTTGACTACATTTAGAGTTAGTTTAATTGAAAAGTTACATACTAATTTAGAAAAACTAGGATATTATCAATTCTAAAAGCAAATCGCTAGTTTAAAGTGTTTTTATACTCTATGTAGAATCTAGTCGTACTTTAGAATAAAGTACTTCAATTGAAATTAAGAGAGGTCAGGAAAGTAAATTCTGATGTACACTAAGTTGTACTACGAGTATTATGAAACTAAGCTAAACACATAAAGACTTACATCCGAGATCATCTGCATCAGTTCAAATAAAATCAAAGTTATCAATAACTGATATACATTCATCTATATATTAATACGTGAAGGGAAAACTTTCTACTCCTTTTTACGAAAATTGTGCGGACGAAGGAGTATGAAATTTGGCATAGTTTATATTTTTTTTTAATTGCGTAGGACAGCAGACAGGCTGACAGCCCGCTTAGAATTTAGCAGTTACCGTCGCCTATAGGTGTTTGCAATGCCAGTGGCATCACAAACACGCTGCTGTCCCTTAAGGGTACAGGAACTTGGGTCACTAATGCCGGAACACAACACAAGGTTATTATGGCGGCATACTTAAGACCAAAGGTGGTCGCCATCCAGACGGGCTTGAGGCCCTACCACGTAGCTAGGGTGGGTTGTTTTGTCGCCTTTTACGACAGGCCGACCCCGGCCACAGAGGTTAGTATTCTTTCTCCGCCCCTGTACGGATAGAAGTGGACTAGAACTTATATGGAGAAGAAGTGCAGAAATCAATTTATTTTGCTTAAAACTCATTAGAAATACATTCAATTAATTAAAATAAACATTACGCACACTACTGCTCGAATTATACACAACATACACACACATGCATACTTACTTACGCTTTTTTTTAAAGTTTATGGCTTGGTAAAGATCATTAAGGTTAATTTTATAATAATATAATATTTAAATTCATGATAGACTTTAAGTAAATAATTAATAAATAAATAATAATAATATTTAAATAACATTATACAATTACTAATAATATATAATTAATAAATCGTCATTAATTGGCTTAAGTGATTGTATTCTCTTTAGTTTATTGAATGTCAAAATTCACAATAACAAGTAATGAAACTTTGGAATTGTTTTCATTTGATTTTGTGAAATACATCTTGCTCAGGGATAAAGAAAATGGTGTATAAGTATTCTAAATTGATTTAATTTTGCCTATTTGTGAGAATAGTGTTTACGTATGGTTCCTAAAAGCAGGTGTTGCAATGCCACTTTGTACCCATTTTGAAGTTTTACAGGGATGTTGTTCAAACTGATGTAGAAAAATGGCAAATTAAGTGAGTAGCTATGGTGAAACCTTGGATTATAGAGGTATAGCCTTTGACAAAAGGACCCTAATAAAGTTCAAACTTAAAAATTAAATGAATTATGGTCGAACTTCGACCCCTGGGCAACCACAAGTATGACTAATTCAACGATGGGGAAACGAGTTAAAAAACATTAGAGATCGCGTCCGCTTGTCAATTCAACAAGGGTATCCGTTTTACCTTCAAGTTATCGTGCCACAAAACAAAAATATAATCGTTTCGCGGTTGTTGTGTATGTTGTTTCAACATTTCGCAGACTTTTTGTTCTGTTACTTTCGTTATGTTTTCACAAAAGGGAAATTAGGTAAACTTATTTCGTTTTATCATATTCGATCGAAGTTTGTGCGGCGGAAAGTTCACAAAGTCAGATTAGATTGATGTTTTCATGCCCTTTCAAAGACTATTTTGTATATACGAATATCATACTAATAATTGAACGAAGAATTAAGGCGTTAGGCCACCCCAGAATTTTGGAATAATGTTTTTATTTTTAACTTTTAAATGGTCTCTTACGACCTCAAAAATGATGCTCCAAAAGATTATGGCTGGAAAAACCTCTAAGTACTCGGTTTTCGAATTTTAGTACAAGGCAGTTTGATCCGTAGCGAGTTCCTTTTGTGATCGCTAGGGAGCAGGTACGTTAGGACTAGAGCAGGTATACGGTAGATGTTATCGAAAATATTTGTCCTGGCGAGGCTAGAGGAGTTTTTGACTTGTCGAACGTCTGTTCAAGTCAGTTAGGCACAGCCAAGCATTTGTTAAGAACGCTAGTCGACAAACATTCGATTGTCACGATACTTCTGTGAACTTTCAATTCTCTTTCCGTGTAATTATTGATTTGTTTTTACAATGGGTAGCAGTGGTGTCATCGTCTTAAATCATAAATCATAATAAAAAATCATCTATCTATCTATCTCTAAAAAAATCCCCATAAAGCCTATTTTTTTCCGCCTCTAGAGAGGCCTAAGGCATTAACCGAGTGTAAGGGTGAAGGTCTGTGTGAGACGAAGCTTCTTCTTACAGGACAATCTTACCAGGCAGCAAATGCACCGTACCAGATGCCGGACGTTGCTCTGATGGTAAATTTTCTATTGGGGTTAGAGATTCACACGGCGAGTACGCCCACGTGTAACCTCAACGTTGATAAATGTTCTTTCGTTAATATGATTTGATACTTACAATTCGCTAACATTACATATATTCTAGTACAAGTAAAAGTAAAATATAATTATGGCAGATATTATAATGTAAAATGTAATGCGGTTTTATTAAAGCCTCAGATTGTATAAGATAAAAAAGGATAATTATTCTATGTCACATTTACATACATTTTCTTGACTGAGTCAAACCAAGATTTACGAATTCTCCTTTTTTAAACAAATGTCATAATTATATAGTACTTTATTACAATAGTTTTGAGAGAAAAATAAAGGTATTACATATTATTTGATTTATATACATACATACATATAATCACGCCTCTTTCCCGTAGGGGTAGGCAGAGACCACTTCTTTCCACTTGCTACGATCCTTACATACTTGTTTCGCTTCGTCCATTTTCATTGTTATTTATTTGATTTAAGTAGCTAAATATTTTTTTAAAGCAAGATGGTAAATTAAAAGATAGATTTTATTAGCCATATCTAAAATAGCATCACTTAAGTCTCATTTATTCGTCGTGTTAAATTACAAATGACAATGTCTTATAATAATTCACATTTTTCACCACAAAAATGTTGCGTGATAGATGTAAAAATGAGAGTAATTACTGAGGGGTCTCTTAACAAAATGGTTGATTGATGTCAGAGGCGGCTATTCGTTAAAATTAGAATCTGCTATGACGGTCCAATCTCTAAAACATGACAACGTCGAAACTACGTTTTCTTTTTATGGCAAGAAATTATAAAACCGAGAGAATAATGAAGAGTTAATACTGTATTGATAGGCCTTTACCAGTCACTGTCCGTGATTGTAAAATTATCGTAAAATTAGCAATTTTTTTTATTGCTGTGGCACAGACGACAGGCTGACGGCCCACTTAGAATTTAGCAGTTACCGTGGCCTATGGGTGTTTGCAACGCAGTGGCATCGCGAACACACTGCTGTCCCATAAGGGTACAGGAACTAGGGTCACTAATGCCGGAACACAACATAACACAAGGTTATTATGGCGGCATACTTAAGACCAAAGGTGGTCGCCATCCAGACGGACTTGAGGCCCTACCACGTAGAAAAATCCACCTTTATCGTTGCAATGTTTATCATTTCTTTATTTGAGGTTCCTTTGTATGGCCTCGTACGTTTAGGTTAACTTTTGGAAATAATTAATTTACTATAATCACCAATTGCAACGGTGCACTCACAGCCCTCATGCGGTTATTCAGTTATTCGGTTACAGTGACCTATGATTTATATTTTCGGTGCTTACTGTGGATAATTTCTTCGCAGTTATGCTTGTCTGCATTGTTCAGTCTAATTACGGTACTTGTGCAAATTCTAAATATAATCGAAGGGCTGTTTGTACTTTTTAAAATACTTAATTGGGAGTTATTTGACTGAGAGGAGGAGCACGCTCCCCTTCTACCCGAGAGCTCGTAAATCAGGCTTGACACCTCACTGCGTTGTACCTTTGTACCAGTGTTGTACCTTTGAAAATATTACGATTTTGCCTCTATAAGTTTTCATACATATTCTTAGATATATTTGGAATAGATTTGAGCAATAAAAAATATCTATTTTTGAGTCTCCTAAAGCAGGATCTCCTTATGTTGATATTATAATGAATAATTAAAATATTAAGACTATTTATTCTTTTCGATTCTTTTATCATTCATTATTTTCCTTGACCGGTAATATAATTTTGTGAGGACACAAGCCATAGCATTTACAACATTTGTCTTTCTACATGAAACTAAGATGACACCGATTATTTTTCTACATTACGATAGCCCTAGAGAGAGTATGTACTGATCACGCAGTTAATTATCTTCCGAACACACTCATTAATGGCATACGTCCCATTGGGAGATGGTATTGTTTATTGTGAGCATCTATAGCCATTCCGATATAATTTATTAAAATTTACTTTATCTGTCAAATTCAAATAATTTATTGCAAGCATATAAGTAATGGGTATGGCAGAAGAAACATGAAAGCAGAATAAATGAAGTTGAGATGAGAGCGTTAAGAAGTATGATACGAGTTAAACTGAGTGACAGGATAAGAAATAGTGAGATAAGGAAACGTTGTGGTCTGAAAGAAGATGTAGTGACAAAAATTGAGAAAGGTATGCTGAGATGGTTTGGCCATGTTGAGAGAATGAATGAAGGGAATAATGAAAGTGGACGAAGCGAAACAAGTATGTAAGGATCGTAGCAAGTGGAAAGAAGTGGTCTCTGCCTACCCCTACGGGAAAGAGACGTGATTATATGTACATACATATACTGTATAAAAGTAAAAAAAATGGTTTGCAATTTTACACTATTCCATTTTTTTTACTTTTATACAGTTAATATTTTGATAATACACAATAGAAATACACATAATACACAAAATGTCATATATTTTATAATCGATAAGAAATATATTTAAACAATGTCTAATATTATTATTAAGTCATATAATATGTAATATTAGTAAAAAAAAAAGTCTATTGAAGTATTCTCTAACAGAGTAAAAGCATTTGTTTAAAGACTATTCTTTGATATTATTTTTAAATAGTGAGACACTGGCAATATATTGTACTATAAAAGCCCTATCAACTTCCACTGAGTTTCCCAACAAAATAATCCCATAGCTTGAAACTGAGGAGGCATATTGCATGGTAAACACACAATGCACCCCTTCTCCGCCCTTGCACGGATAATGACAGTCTTTAATAATGTCATTATAATAAGCCATTAAATTTTTAAACCTAAACAGAACATAGAGGAATAAAGTTCACAATTTTTAGCAGAGCGAAAGTAAGTTTATTTACATAGTCAAGTCGGTGTTTATCTTTATGAACAATAAATAAAAAAATATTTATTTTGAAATGTTTTTAAGTAGTTTGTGTGTGAAGTGCGAAGTCAATACTTAAAACAATAAAAATGATCTCTAATTACCACATCGTATAGTACCTATTATAAAAAGAAAAATCTCATGTCCAAAAGGTCTATTCTGAAATTATCCTTCTAGGAATTCGAAGCAGGCTTTGAGGCAGACAATGGTCAACAGTCTAATCGACCGATATCAGCGATGTGCTGAAAACATATTTTAATAATACATTTTACTTTCTAGTGATCATACAATAAAATTAGTAGCAGGGATTGGAAGCGCAACTATAACCGTAAAACTGTCATCATTTCAGTGTACAGTTTTGATTGAGTGCACAATAATCCGCCCCAGATCCGCAACCCGGATAAAACGCTTGTAATAAGATCCGTAATCGTTCAGGTGGACGGTCCTGTGAATCCCTAAAGAACAATAGAGGAAGGGATTATTCCCTGCGAACCGTCAACAGTGCCAGTCGATAATTAGAGGTTGGGGTCCCCGGAACCGGCCACCTTAATTACTGGTTGACACAATAGGAATAGCAATATTCTACTATTGTTCAGGGGTGTTAAATTTACTATTCCCAAGTAACATCGAAGAAATACTATAAGTGATACTGTCTAAAGTAAGAAAAATATGACAAATATAATAAAAAAATCAGTGATTAATTAAGTATATATTATTTATAATTATGAAAAAAAAATGTTCCCACTGTGAAACGAGTTGAACAAAATTTATTCCCAGGTTAAGCGTGGGTTTGTCAACAAACAAGATTTTTTGTAAGGACCAACGGAAAACCCTGAAGAAAAGAAAGGACAAGAAATGCTTTTAATGGAACAATATTTGGACCTTTTTTTATTGCTGTGGTACAGCAGACAGGCTGACGGCCCACTTAGAATTCAGCAGTTACCGTCGGCTATGGATGTTTGCAACGCCAGTGGCATCGCGAACACGCTGCTGTCCCATAAGGGGACAGGAACTTGGGTCACTAATGCCGAAACACAACACAGTTATAACGGCGGCATACTTAAGACCAAAGGTGGTCGCAATCAAGACGGGCTTAAAGGCCCTACTACGTAGCTAGGGTGGGTTGTTTTGTCGCCTTTTACTACAGGCCGACCCCGGCCGCATAGGTCAGTATTCTTTCTCCGCCCCTGCACGGATAGAACCTTTCTGGCTTTAGAGTATTACATAGAATCGAACACGGTTACTTTTAACATTCATACATATTTTGTTTACTGAATCACCTCATTTTAATACTTAATAATTAAATAAAAATATATAAACACATATAGCGCCAACCCTGTGAAAACTCAGTACAAAACATTGTACAACTAGTTGACCGTAATTAATTGCCGGTTACTGATTAAATAACAGCTGCTGTTGATTGTTAATGAAACAATGTTATAATTGATGTGGGAATCATTTGGAATACGTATGTTTTTGTAGCTTCTATCGAACGTGAACTATATTAAATAGGTAAGGTAATTAAATAGGTTCGCATGTGTCAAATACACAACGAAACCAAGCGTGAAGTAGGGGTGTCCATTTATAAAATACATCATGTTTTTTTCCAATACTTTGACGCTATGCGTCGATATTTTCCAATGCACCAGTTAGAAACATCGATGTTTTCTCCAAATCGAGTACATTTTTAACATTGCATGACAAAGCTATAACATAGTCAACCTCCTGACACTCCATACAAACGAAACACAATTTTTGACTATCTACTACTACTCCTAGAACCGAATTTGCTGTGTCCACACGCGTTTTGAGTTTGTGTGTTAAAGGATTTGCAAGGAATCTATGTAACTAAGAGGAAACATCGTGCAAATCATCGCTAATTCAGTTGTTGTTTATTAGAAAAAAGTGAGTGTATGTACTTATGTATGTATGCACGTAAGAATTCATACGTCTTTGGCGTAACAGAACAGAAATAGCTAAAGATTTCATCCCGTGTGCTTTTTTATGAAATATATTATGCATATAATGTTTTTAACTGAACAAAGTTAATTGGGTTGCTTTGTTGAGAAAATATTCATTATGAAATTTTTTATTCTATCCTAATTTCGAATCAAATTTAAATATTCGAGTACACGACTGCAAAGACACACAACGTTAGAAGTTATTTTACAAAAGATAAATTCAAACAGACTTTGGTTGATAACTTTTTCTATAATATCTCCTAGCAATTATGTGTAAAATTCGATCGGCATAAATACAAAAAGGTTATTTAAATATTAATACCTAAAAATTGAAACTTACATGGATTTAAATAGCGTCTTTAGTTTATGGTCTTTAGTAGTAGACAAAGTAGATATAGTGATGGTCAGCTACTATGAACATTTTGATTGTTTGAACAAGATAGATGCACTGATGATACATAAAATTGGTAATGCTTTTTCCCTGTAAAAAAAATGTTCAAAACATAAAAATTTTGTTCAGTAAATTATAATTCGTCAAAAATTAAACTCGAATACCAATATCCAGTTACAATGATTTTAATGATTAAAAGTAGCCATGAAAATTGAAGAATGTTAGCGCATTTTTGGTAGCTAATAATAATAACTTAAAATATTACACTTTGCTTCGATGTCCGTGGGGGAGAGGTCGTTTAAGCAATTAAATGGATCTAGCGAGGTGGGTTTTGAGATTACGTACTAGAGACCTACATAATCATTAAAAAATTATAACATTATGGTTTTCCGACTATAATATAATATTGACTAAAACATGTTCATTGTAAAAATTATTTCATTTTCGTCATTTCAATGACGAAAATGAAATAATCAAAAGGACAAAAGGACTTCAGTCCTTTAATAAGAAATCGGGCCATATTTCTAATAAAATAGTGTAAAATGTAGTTTAGGGTGGTTGTACATTTTTCGTTTGCCCCGTAAACCTTGGCCCTTGCATTTGAGTTATAATCGATGGCTAACGTCGTTTAATCGTTACAATATTTACGTCTGACAAATCCCGTTTAAAATAAGTTATTGCCTTCAGAAACATTACTTTGTTTCTCTTCCACTCTAGACAGTAATGGTTTGGTTTTTTATTATTGCTGTAGGACAGTAGACAATTGGACAGCCCACTTAGTATTTAGCAGTTATCTCGTCTATGGGTGCTTTTTACGCCAAAGGCACCGCAAACACGCTGTTATCCGCCTGGTAGTTGCACTGGAACCTGGTCACGTATGCCACATATGATTCATGATCATGAACACAAGATTATTATGGCGGCATATTTAAAAACCAGGGGTGGTAACTATCAAGACGGGGTTGGAGCCCTACCACTGGATTGTTTAGTCGCCTTTTCTGATAGGCCTATCCCGGCCGCAGAAGTTAGTATTCATTCTCCGCCCCTGCACGGATATAATTAATCTTCAAAGCAATCAAATCTATTTTCATTTAACTTAAAACAGAATTTCTATTAGCCTTTTTTTTTATTTTTTTATTTTTGGTCTCGGGGAAAAACCTCTCTTGACGGGTTCCCCCGGCCCGGGGGGACCGAGGGATATGTGGGACTCCGGGATTTTTCCGACTACCCACTAAAAAACCCCGCTGTTCTCCTATCGCCTACGCCCGGGCCCACGGATATATGGCCTGCCGATCTCGTGGCCCGGGCCGGCGCCGGCCCGCCCTTTGTCTTGAGGCGGGCCCCTTCTAAAGTGTTGGCGCCAGGGGGTCAGGGTTTCGTCCCCCCGGCGCTCTCCTAACAACTCTAGGAGTTGAGGGGGCCGCGGAACAGCACGCAGCCCTCACCCTCGCGGCAATAGTGCGGGCGGCGGGTCCTCCCCCGAGGGGCCGCCCGCGGCCGCTTTTTACGGCGGCCGGAGGTCGTTACTGGCCCTCCGGCGCCGCCGGCGTGGCCTGCGTTGGCGGGAGGGGAGTGTGGTGGTCGACTCCCGCTCCCGCTCCGCCGCCTCCTTTGCGGACATGACTGCCTCGCAGAAGGAGGCGACGGCCGTCCATCCATGATCGCCCCCGACCATGGACAGAACCAGGGCCGGGAGCGACAGGTCCACGCCGATTTGGGCGACGAGGGCGCGGCGCTCCTCGCGCCACGCAGGGCACACGGCAACAGTGTGGTTCACCGTGTCCTCCTCGTCGCCCGCGCCACAGTGGTGGCACCCTGACGTCATCTCCCGCCCTATGCGACACAGGTACCTCCCGAAGCAACCGTGCCCCGAGAGGACCTGCGTCAGGCGGAAGGTCAGGGCGCCGTGACGCCTTTCCAACCATTCAGCCAGGACGGGCCTCACCGCTTCGATGGTGGCGAGGCCCGCGATGGGGTGCGCGAGGCGCTCCTTCCACTCCACCATGAGCACCTCGTCGCGCAGCTCCGCGCGCTTCACCTCAGTTTCACGAGGCGTGGGGCGAGAGCCACGCTCGGCCGCGCCCCGGCGCCACTGGTACAACAGCGCCAGGACCCGGGCCTCGAGGTCCCATGGTGGGGATCCGGCCAGCAGGGAGGCCGCTTCGAAGGACACCGTGCGGTATCCTCTTATCGCCCTGACGGCCAGGACGCGCTGCGACCTGCGAAGCAGCGCCGTCGTTTTGGCCGTCAGGCGATCCGCCCAGATCGGGGCCCCGTAAAGGGCCATCGACCGCACGGTTCCCTCAAAGAGCCTGCGGCACACTGCGCCCGGCCCGCCGATATTCGGCAGCAGACGGGAGAGTCCCGCCGCCGCCCGAACTAGCCTCGGCGCCAGGCGCTCGAAGTGTGCCGCGAAGTCCCATCGCCCGTCGAGCACCAGTCCAAGATAATTCATGGACGGCCCGACGGCGATGTGGACGCCTCCTACCGTTATGCGCAGGCCCGGTGGCGGCCTCTGACGGGGCCCGTAAAATATCACGGCCTCCGTCTTGTTCAAGGCCACCTCCAGGCCTAGTCGCCGGATTCTTGCCACTGTGTGCGCCACCCCAGCCGTGCCCAGAAGGCACGCCTGGCGGGGGTTCCTCCCGCGCGCTGTGACGAGCGTGTCGTCGGCGTAACAGATGACGCCGACGCCGGGGAGGAGTGCCCCCCTCAGGACCCAGTCGTATGCGATGTTCCACAGCAGGGGGCCCAGGACCGACCCCTGTGGAACACCGCACACGACGTCTCGCCGACTTTGCCCACCCTGGACCGGATAGACGACGGCACGATCACTCAAATATGCCCCAACTATGCGACGGAGGTAGGGAGGCACCCGATGGTACTTGAGCGCCTCCCGCACGCAGCTCCACGGCAGGGTGTTGAAGGCATTGGCGATGTCGAGTGACACCGCCAATAGCACCCCACCTCGAGCCACTGCGTCCCCCGCCTGGCTCCTCAGACGCGTGATCGCGTCAATAGTGGAGCGCCCCTGGCGGAATCCGAACTGTTCGTCTGCCAGGTTCGGCCCCTCTGTCTCTAGGTGCCGGACGAGGCGGTCTGCGAGGATCCTTTCGAAGATCTTCCCCACCTCGTCCAGCAGCACAATGGGCCGATAGGCAGACGGTGAGTCCGCCGGGCGCCCCTCCTTCGCGATAAGGACCAGCCTCCCCGTCTTCCATCTGAGGGGAAACCGGCCCGATCGCAGACACGCGTCGAAGAGCCTCAATATTCGGGGCTCCAGGACGTCGTGGGACAGAACCCACGCACGCCCCGGTATGCCGTCGAGGCCGGGGGCCGTGTTCTTGGCCTTCAGCCGCAACATCGCTGCCCCCAGCTCTGCCCGGTCCACGTCGGGCACGGGGTCGTCGTCCGCGCTAGGGTCCCTCTCATCCCAATGAGGCGGGACCATGGCAGGAGGCGAGTGCTCAGCCCTCGTGGGGAACAGAGCGCCGACAAAACCATCCACCTGGCGCGGGGGGAGACTCTCGGTCAGCGGGGGCGCCCACGGGCGGAGCTTGCCCCGCACCGTTTTGTAGGGTCGCCCCCAAGGATCTTGATCTAAGCTGGGCAAGAGCTCCTCCCACGCCGCCGCCTTCGCCTCGCGTATAGCGAGATGGAGGTCGTTTCTGGCGCTCCGGTACTCCCCGTAGAGCTGAGCCTCCGCGGCCGCTCTGTCCGCATCGCGGCGACTCCGTCTTCGGAGCCTGGTGTACCGGCGGTGGGCGTAGTTGCACGCCCTGCGGAGCCGCTCGAGCTCCGCATTCCACCAGTACACCTGGCGCGGGGGTCGGTGTGGCCCCCGCCTCGGCATCGCCGCGTCGCAGACGTCGGTCATAAGCGACCGCAGGTTCTCCGCCTCCTCGTCGACGTCATCGGGAGGTACGTCGCCCGGCCTCGACCACGTAGCGACGGTCAAGGCCTCGCGGAAAACCTCCCGATTCATCTTTCCAAGTGTCCAGCGCGGACAGTCACCCAACAGGGTCACCTGGGTTGGAGGCTCTCGCTGACGGGCGGAGACGCTGAACCGGATGTAGCGATGATCCGACAGCGTCTCAACGCCCGTGAGCACCCTCCAGCCTCGCACACGGCGGGCCAGGAGGGCCGACGTGAACGACACGTCGACGATCGACCCCCCCAACTGCCTCACGCACGTGTGCTCGCGACCCTGGTTGAGGATCTCCAGACCCCTCTCCACGGCCCAGTCCTCGACCAGCTCACCCCGCGCGTCGGTTCGCGGGGAACCCCAGGCCTGAGATTTGGCGTTGAGGTCCCCGAGGACGAGCACGGGGCGCGGGAGGAACCGCTGGACCGCGTTGCCCAACTCTTCCATGTACCCTTCAAAGTCAGCGAGACTCCTGTTCGGGGAGAAGTAGCCGCCCACGACCACTATCTCCCCGAATCTGGCCGCGACGTAGCCCCTGCCCCTCACCACTTCCGTGGGGAGCGGGGTACCCGCGGCGGTAGAATTTCTATTAGCCTAAGGTTACACAATATAATAATCAACGTTAAATAACTACTGTATAAAAAGCGTACAAATTTTTTCCTTTTATTTTGGTTAAAAATACAACGATCTGGATCTTGCTGCCCTTTTACTAATTAAATGAATAGTAAACGTGGTAATAATAATAATTACATCTCTCGTACCTTCAAAATTATCTTTCTCGTTTTCCTATTTAAATTTCACGTGAAAATCTTGCACAACGAAATACGAGAACCCACGTTTTTGTAGCGAACTTAAAATTATTATAAAATGTACATATTAATTAATAAGATTTAGTAGTGAGCCAGAGTCTTACATTATCATCATCTTAGAGCTTGACCCTGGTCGCAAGCTAGGTCAGCCGTCGCCTCATTTTGCGAGGCAGTCATGTCCGCAAAGGAGGCGGCGGAGCGGGAGTCCACCACTGCACTCCCCTCCTGCCAACGCAGGCCACGTCGTCGGCGCCGGAGGGCAAGCAATGACCTCCGGCCGCCGTAGAAAGCGTCCGCGGGCGGCCCCTCGGGGTTGAGTCCGCCGCCCGCACTACTGCCGCGAGGTAGAAGGCCGCGTGCTGTTCCGCGGCCCACTCAACTCCTACAATACAGGAGCACCGGGGGGACAAATCCCTGACCCCCTGGCACCAACACTTTAGAAGAGGCCCGCCATGAGACAAAGGGTGGGCCAGTGCCGGCCCGGGCCACGAGATTGGCAGGCCATATATCCGTGGGCCCGGGCGTAGGCGATAGAACAGCAGGGTTTTTTAGTGGGTAGTCGGATGGTCGAACATTTTTACGGAGTCCCACATATCCCTCGGTCCCCCGGGGCCGGGGGAACCCGTCAAGAAAGGTTTTTTCCCCGAGACAAAAAAAAAATGGTCGCAGGCTAGGTCTGGTAGGAACCTAAGATTTTCAATTCCTTTATTAAATAGTAGAGCAACTGTCACCTAACATTTCATTCATACTTGAAAGGAAAACCATCGTTAAAGACTCATCCATATTTCAGAATGATGCTGAATGGCAGGTTTGGTAGGATCTCTAACACCCAACGTGGCCTCGTCTTCATACAATTGATACACAATTGGTAGCTATTAGCTAACTCCATGCTATGGTGATAAGAGCATATTTTATAAGCTATGAGTGAGCATTCTCGCAAGCAGAAATTTCGGTACTCTGTTAATTCATCACCAAGTTACAGTAGAGGGTTTTATTGCTAAGGGAAGGCAGATAGGGGGCCCACTTAATAGTAAGCAGTTACCGTCGCCTATTAGCGAGGCAAGGGGCACTGCCAACACGCTATTATCCCATAGGGATACAGTTATATGGGTACAGGATGTCCGTTTTTTTTTCATAAACTTACTATTACAGGTAAGGGCCTGAGAAATTAAGTTATGCCCAACATGCGCAGTTAGATTATATCATAGGAGGCATCGTCTAAAATTAGTTCTGATATTAAACGGGAGTTTAATTGCGGCAGCGTCAGACACATTTACCGTGATAAGGACACGTAACAAAACTCAAGTGGACATAACCATTCGGGGTTCAAATAATTTAATTACATGTATAGATAGAAAATCTGTAATAATTTTTGTCAGCTGTGTGAAATTTCTTTAAATAAAGCTCTTCGTAATTCATATAATCTTCCAAAAAATTATTCCATAGGTAACTTAGAGATCCCACAAAGACCCTCGGCCCTCAATCAATCTCATTTGCCAGCTGATAGATCTAATAAACAGAGGAAGTGGCCCTGACTGAATAATTTTCCGAGTTGGTGTGTCAAGCAGCTGTCCTCTCAGTAAAATTTTTTATTTAGTCTAAATTGAGCTGGGTCCAGTTTAGGGCATAAATATTCAGCAATAAATAAATAAGCTCTACATGTAGAATACCTACCTACTATTAGATCCTCAATAAATGCATTATCTTCCGACTTCCTTCAATAAATTTTCTGATTATCTTCACAAGAATAGACCTGATAGACAAGATATACCGACGAGCATCGTCGTGAACGACACGGACTATTTCATAAATCTATTTATAATTTTTTTCACTAGTTTTGGTAAGTATACAATAGTGGACACCAGTCTCGTAAGTGATAATTTTGAACCCAACCATGATGAACCATATATGATTATCATAACATACGTACGCGAATAAACGGTTCTGAAGAACAACCACAGTTGTTCTTCAGAACCGTTTATTCGCGTACGTATGTTATGTTAATGCTTTGTGAAGCAACGGTCATATGAAGAATTATCAGGTTTTTTTGCCAAAAGTACATTTTACTAACAATTTTAATGAGGTTTCTAACGAAATATCTAAAATGCCAATAAGTTGTAATAAATATCAGTTTTCGCCTTAGTTCGCCCAGTTTAAGCCTCAATTCCAATATCTCTGCTCCACTCATAACAGACATCTTTGCTCTTCCAATAATCTCCTCCTTGCTTGCCCTTCTCATACCTCTAGTTTTGTTCACTCTTCTTTCTTTATTCAATCTATTCTTCTATGGAATGCGCTCCCTCCTGAAATCCGAATGCTGACAAGTCGTGAAACCTTTAAACGTAAAGTACGACTACGTCTCCTTAAACAACTGACAGATTATAGTTAAATCTCCTATTTATATTTATCCTATATCTTTAAACGAGCAATTCTTGTATATACATATATACTTATATAATTGGAATCTCGGAATCGGCTCCAACAATTTTCATGAAATTTAGTATCCGGGGGGTTTCGGGGGCGATAAATCGATCTAGCTAGGAATCATTTCTAGAAAATGTCATTTTATTCGTTTTTTTTATTGGAAGAAAAATAACAAAAATGTGACTTCCTGACATCTATCGGCGAATAATAATACTATTTTTTTTAAATTGCTTTAACGACACAACACTAAAGCTATTCCAGGAGATGGCGTTCTTAAGTAACAAGAAGTCAATGAGTGTTTGCTTTGAGGTTAGACTAAGAAAATCAGTTGTTAATTTCCAAAAAACACAATTTATAAAAAAAAATACCGAGCAAAGCTCGGTCATCCGGATATTTTGTTATAATTAGACATATTCATCATCATCATATTATATGTATGTATATGTATGTATGTGTAGTATATTGCTTTTAATATGTAATCTTGTTTGATTAACGAATTCCAATTCAATTGTCCACCTACCATGAAACTATCTCTGCATCACCCCAAGGTAGACTGCAGAGAATGCCTCTAGGCATTAAGTCCGCCTTGTACATTATGTGCTAAAGGTTAAATAAATAAAATGTATGAAAATATTAAATAGCGCCCCATGGCTTGGTAACCGTCACTTACTTCCCCATCAACTGTACAAGAACTAAAAACTGATCTCAGGTAGCCCTCAGCCAGGTTGGTTGAATAATAAAGCGTCAGAAAGATGAATAGGGCTACCCATGACTTATCTAAGGAGTCGTAAAGTGGCAAATTGATAACTCCTTTAGATAGTTCATAGACAAAAAGGTAAGGAAGTGCTCCATGTTAAAAAAAAACCAACAATTCTAACCGAACATAATTCACGGTTGTGATACAAGTCAGTATCATTATTTTACTACCGCTATAATTACCTCCTCATCCTACGTTTACTCATAAAATAAAACTAACATTCTGAGATAAAATACATCAAGGACCCTGCTTCCATTACCATTCGCAACTCCCACATTACGCAGTGACCATCGTTACAGATAATCAGTGCGCAACGGAACATTCCTTTCATTCGCGTTCACTCGGATATTGTTACATCGCTATTCAAACACACATAGAAATCGAAAGCTTTTGTGCAATATCGCGTCATCAAATGTTAAATCATGGTTGGACTGCACACACGAGTGTGCACATGGAACGCAACTTTCTCAACGTCGCGTCGCCAATACTTTTTAGCTGTAATCTTCCTGAAGGGGTCAGGTGGATACAATTATTTCCCACATAAGTAGCCAAATGCCAACAACGTGGCCATAGACACGCATATAATTTAGAAGGTACTCTCACCTACGATACAGGCTCGGCCTAGTTTAGGTGACAGTATTTTTATAGATGATAATGTTGTACATGCATACATTTTTATAAGCTTAATCTGTATTTGTAGTGTATATAGTGATAAAAATAACACAAATTAAAGAGTATTATTTAGAAAGAAAGATATTTTATTGGTGATTAAGAATGAAGAATACACAAAAATTATCATAAAACACAAGCAAGTATAAAAGTTAACAAATAGAGTACATGTTTTCGCCAATATTCGACGTCCCTCCACCAATAAGGTTTGCACTCAGCATTATGCCGTATCGAAATTTAGACACGGCGCTGATTTTCAATGCCAACTTCTACTCTACTCTAATCTTAGTTGACCCAAGTGACTTTACTTCATGTAATAATATATAGTGTGTATGTAAATAATGTTGTTTGAAGAAATAAATAAATTTGTCCCATACACGAGCGCTCTGCTGCTTAATTTGGGATTACACGGTGCTGCTTCCATTCGCACAGTATACTTACAATTATGTCTATTGGATATGAATTCAATTCGTACCAAAAACTAAGGTAGAAAACATATATTATTACGTTAATTAATTTATTTTTAAATATGCAGTTGACAGCAGGAAACTACATCAGTTGGCGAAATGCCAGTTGTAATTACCGCATATCGTGAGAATACCAATACTCCACCACATTTCCACTATTCGATCACCGCTAATATTCAAGTAATAGCGGGTGACATTATTCACCATTAACATTTGTATTAAGACTAACATATTCTATTATATAAATTGTTTATAAATATGATCATTAACATAAAAAATACTACATCTTTTCGTGAGATATCGTTACTTTGGATCGCTAAGGTGATCCTCCGACCGAGCTAAGCGCCAGGTACGCTTTTTCGAGAACTGTCTAAATTTTTAGAGAGGTTCTGAAGAGACTCGGGGTATTCACTTAGGATTTAAGGCTATAAGACTGTTCGGGGGGAGTATAAAAGGAGATATAGTCAACTTATCAATGCGATTCGCGTCCTACACCAGCGATCTGCCACATAGTCAACGAGTCATAATTCCGCAGTCAAGCGCAAAAAGCCAGCAGTACGACGGTAGTGCCCCTGGTCTTGCAAACGCTCAAAAGCGGTGATCACTTGCTATTCATTCGACCTCCGTATTATTTCATTCAAGGCGAAAGGGCAGGCTATTTTTGCTATAGCTCTACAGAAGACTAAAAGACGAGAAAGACCGCGATAGCCAGAGTCGAGAGAGAGAGAGAGAGACAGAGTCAAATTTGCAATATTCGCAAACAATCCTACTAAGGATCTGGAAACAAGTTCCGAGCAGACCCTAACAAACTTGTTGACTGATTATATTGCCAACATAATGTATTATAGAGCCGCAAGAACACAATTAAATCTGTTTTATTGCTGATGAGTTTGTTACGGCGTCAATAAACATAATACTTGATTACTAGATTTGTGATTGATGAGCATCAAATAAAGTATATTGATGTATTTCGGCTGCTATACAAAGTCGTGTAACGGCAGACAGTATGGTGGTTACAGCGACACGAGGACACCATGCATACTGGGATCCGATGGCGGGCATGATGTTTGTTCCCTCTGGGGGGGCGATCGAGCCCAACGGTGTTTTAGTATTCGGTTTCTTTAATATTTGAACTTTTATGTTCCAAATCTGCCGAATGATCGTACTAATAAACTCCATCATCTTCCTATCCTTACAACAAATATAATAATATATAATATAAATGTAATAATATAACATGTGGGGTCGGCACATTATGTATTCTTCCAATCTCCACTATTGGTTATCTCAACATTCAAAACTTTTTTCGACATATCATCTTTTACACAATCCATCTATATTTTCTTTGGTCTACCACTCCTTTTGTCCAGTCTCATTTCTAGCATTTTCCTTGGCACATGGCATTCTTCTCTACGCATTATATGACAATACCATGCTTATCTGTTACTATTCGACTTCTCAATCACTGACGCTACTTTCAAACTTCCTCTGAAATTAAATATATGAATGTTCGTACTACTAATATCGTACTATTTTTAAAAGTTATTATAAGCTGTTATCAGAAGCAAATAGTGCAACTCGTAACATACCAGTCGGCACTCATCTTAAAATCGAATACAAAAAACAGTTATATTCCACAATGGTATTATGTTATCGTGTAATGACGTGTATCACTCGGTGGATACTATGTTTGTCTAAATCTGTTTACCTTACGTCACATGTAACAAGTTGCGAAAAATATTTCCAAAGTATCTCACATATTTTCACTGGTGAATTACATAATATCTACAATTCGTTTTTATTTTCGCGTGCTATTTTTATTCTAGTTTAATTGAAATACTTCGGAGTAATTTCGGAACCAGTTACAGAATTTATCACCTGCCTTCAACTCTGCTCAATTATGTCAGAATTGTATCCAAGTGGTATCTTATCCTAGTAACGGCCCAGAAATCCCGAGTTTGATTACCACGTGAGTTGGTTTCACAAGTTTTCTAGACTAATTATTATAATATACTTCATAATATAAATAAATGCCATATACTGCCGTAAAAACACACACCTTATACAAGTGAGGGAATACTGTCTGTTACTTTTAGAGAAAGATCGGAGCCCACTCCGAGTCATGTGGGACCTTATGGGCTGTTATTATTATGGAATTCTAATATAAATTATCAATACTTCCAGGAAGAATTCCACTCACTGAGAGAAATAAACTTAATTTAATATTCAAAGAGAAATAAAACACACTACGCTTAGATCGTAAAAATCGTTTAATCTAAACATAGGGAAACATTAGATGTTCATTCAAAGTTCGGACGGAGGCCGTTCCATTCGGGTATAAATAAGCAACGGGAAGTATCCCGTACGTTTACATGAAAATACTCACTACCCTAATTCAAGAACGTTATAAATGGGAAATTCTTTAATAGATATACAAGAAAATTCGACATACAAAGAATTTTTAAATGGATAATTGAACGATCATAAGATAGACTATATCTAGATAGATATAAGTTTAAGAAGATTGTGTTTTATAATTTTTTTTAAGCCTGAGGAATAGCCGACAGGCTGGCGACCCACTTAATAGAAAGCAGTTACCGTCGCCTATAGATGTCAGTGACACTAGGGGCACCGAATTAGACTTGAAGCAAGGCTTCTTAAAACTTTTGTCATTCACGACCCCATTTATGATTGCGAGTTTCTTGACGATCCCATACAAATAATATTTTTGATGATTTATTTATTAGGTAACAATATACATATACATATGGTGTAGAATTACGATACGCTGAACACAGAGGTAGCGCGTATTTGGGCACCACTTGTGTTTAAACGATCATAATTCAAAAATTAAATCGATGATATAGGGTTTTTTATTGTAAATTACAAAGATTATTATATACATTAGGCTAAAAAATAAAACAGTACAATTCTTCATACAAAATAATTTATTTACAGCCGTTTAATCTTGTACAAAAAACTGGCGGCGTGAGCCGTAATTCTAGATAAACTTCACATGTCCCAGATGCACAAATACTACAGTTAGACCTACAATTAAAGTAATACAATACATAAGTAGACTAATATTCTCACAAAATAAGCAAAAATCATAGCGATAGCGTTTACTGTTACTGAGAAAAATAAAAATTATTGCAACAGTTCTCATTCACACAGTGAAATCACTTTCATTTTACAGATGTTTTTGTTCTACATATCATACAATATAAAAAAAACAATTACTATGTAACATAGTACTTTCAAAGCCCTTTCTATAAAGGTATCACACTTGTACATTGGATCGTAAATATTCCGCAAATAAATATTTGACATTAAAATCTCTCGCGACCGCAGAATTTTGCTACGCGACCCCGTCTGGGGTCGCGACCCATAGTTTAAGAAGCTCTGACTTAAAGGATAGTTCGATATCTAGACGGACTTGAGGCTCTACCACGTAGCTAAGGTTGTTTTGTAGCCTTTTACGAAATTTCAATTTAATTTACGTTTTACGAAAACCTTTTCCGAAAATTTAATTTTACTTTCATCCATGCAGGGGCGGAGAAAGAATACTAACCTTTACGGCCGAGGTCGGCCTGTAGTAAAACCCGATAAAACAACCCACCCTAGCTACGTGGTAGGGCCTCAAGCCCGTCTGGATGGCGACCACCTTTGGTCTTAAGTATGCCGCCATAATAACCTTGTGTTGTGTTCCGGCATTAGTGACCTAAGTTTCTGTACCCTTATGGGACAACAGCGTATTCGTGTTGCCACTGGCGTTGCAAACATCCATAGGCGACGGTAAATGCTACATTTTAAGCGGGCCGTCAGTCTGTCTGCTGTCCTACAGCAATAAAAAAGGCCGACCCCAGCTACAGAGGTTAGTATTCTTACTCCGTACACTCTGCACGGAGAAAAAAAAACTTCATTATATAACAAGAAATTAAACACTAAAAATATAATATTCTACGAACTCTAGCTGTGTGTCATAGATATGAACCGTTTTTAATTTGCATATACGATATAGTATTTAAGCAGTTTAACAAACAAGGGCAGCGTGAGGAATTCCCACATCCGTAGTATTTCATACCTGTCTCATGGCAAATTGTTTGGCTCATAGTGGAAAGCAAAGCTCACGTTACTGTCGTTTCTAAACGACACATAATCACGTATCTTATATCATAAACACTTTAGCTAACTGTTAAAACACTGCAAAAAAATGCTGAAATAGTTTGACGCGCTCTCTTGCCAAAGTTAGGATAAAATAGTGATGTGTGAATGGTAGCTCATTAGTACTACAATCGAAAACTAATCCGGAGGTCCTGGGTTAGAATCCCATGATTGCTTGAGGAAGGGAAAGAGGAGAGAAAACATCGTGAGGAAACCTGCAGGTCCAGATCACCGGCATGTGTCACCTGACAATACTCCTTGGACAAGCGTGCCGGGTATATTGTGCGTTCCCTCTAGGAGGACCCGGAGTCCAGCAGTGGGCTGTTATTAGATGTGTGAATAGTTACAGTATATTAACCCTTTGCGGTCGTATTATGTCTATTCTCAGCCACCAAAACCATACCTATAGATTATTTGAAATATTCTAATAATATCTACATAAGAGTACGATAAAATCTAGTTTGGAAATTGGATAACAATAGTTGAATACGAAATTGAACGCTATTTTAATGCTAGAACGAGAGTTGGGAATACTTTAAAATTTAACATTAATTTTTGTTTATAAAAATACCAAAAAAAAACGAGTATATTTAAAATGCAATAGAGAAAATACGAATAACGCTAACTAATGCAGGGAATTCTGTTGCTGCTAAACATAGCTGCAATGTTAAAAGTTAGTAAGTAAAGAAATAAACCATTATGCACAAACACGTTGAATATTCCCTGATAATAATTGCAAAATGACATAACCAGCGCACAAAAGTGTTACAGAACAAGGTAATTTAATTATAACGTCATATTTAAAAGGTAAAGTCACTGACATGGCAGTATTTTTTGTACTACAAGGGCAGAAGACAGGCTGACAGCCCATTTAATAGTTAGCAGTTACGTTTCTGACGCCAGGGGTACCGTTAACGCGCTGCCGTCCTCCTACTGGAACCTAGTAACTTATGCCGTCACTATGGCGGCATATTTAGATACCAGGGATGGTTGCAATCCAGATGGATTTGGAGCCCTGCCAACCAGTTAAAGTATTGCCGATATTTCTGAAGGTAGGAAACAATTTAGAGTCTGTCTGTACATTAATAATATTGCAAACCATCACCATTCAAATATTTAATCCCCGTGGCACAAAACAAGTTTTTACAACTTAGGCGGCTTTATTGATTATTGTCATAAAGTAAAACTTTGGTATACCTTTGCGTTTGTGCGTTACTAGCTTTTCTGTACTAATTAGCGGCACACGTACAAGATAATAGACGCAGGGGCAACTACCACTTAAACTTCCAATTATAAGGATTTTTTTTTTATAGCTTGAGTTCAGCAGACAGGCAAACGGTCCACCCTGGCAGGTGGTCACCGTTGCCTATGGACATTTGCAGCACCAGAGGCACCACCAACGCGCTGCCGGTCTCGAAGAAATTTTATAACGCCTTTTTTTGAAGAACCCCATATCATACCGCGCTGAGAAAACCTCAGCTGGATACAGCATCATTCTGTTGCAGCCTATTAGTTAAAGGGTAAGGGTGATTTATCGCTTCTTGCAAAACAGCAATAGAAACAAGTTTGACGAAGTTGGTCCTGTATTTCTCATTTGTAAATTTCGATAACTAAACTATATTAAATAAATATAGTGAATAAAACCAGTGTTGCTTATTAGCAGGAGGTATTAACACAATTAGCACGGTCCTTCACTGGGTGCACGTCAAAGCTTGAGAGCACTCTTTTAAAATGATGTAACATTGTAAAATATAGCTTAAACAGTTTCAGGAAAAGATGATATAACTGTTTTTGCACAGGATGTAATTCATAGATCTAATAAATGTATTCAGCTTAAGGATGATTACATATATTGAAAAGGAAAAATTGATTATATGTTTCATTTTATTTGAAATACTTCCATTCCAGGAACTTTTGGACCTCCCCACATATGTATACAGCTAACTAAAGTAAAATTTAAAATTTTAATGATGGTATAAATCAATTTGTCCTTTGACACCAGTTAAGGATCAACGAGGAATAATGCATAATTTCATGAGACAGACAAATGAGCTATTACAGAACAAAAAGTCCAAGTGCCTTGAATTCATGTTATCCTAAAGGTGGGTTACAAGATTCAGTCTAATGTCTCATAGCTAGTCTAGCTTTAGTCTAACTTCTTTATACACCAAAGTGCTAGCTTCAGGCACAAGGGGGATGAAGGAAGGGAGAGAGACAGTTTATTTTTATATTGATAAATAGCAACTAAACTGGAGAAACTATCAAACATTTGAAAAAAAAAGAAATTATCATCAGTTTTTGTAAAATAAATATACTTATAAAATTCTTACAAAAACTTCAGTATCTCTCACAAAGGCGTACCTTTGAGAAGTGAAAAAGTACAGATAGATATATTATAGATAGATATAATATGTTTACAAGTATGTTTAAAATGTTTACATTTTTGAAATCATTATTACACAGAAAAGTAACCAGCATAGTGGTCACAATAATAATTGGGTATTTGAAAAAAAATATTATTGATTTTTTTATGTATTTTAAAACTTTATTATTAATAATATTGATATTTAATGCAAAAAACTTAAAAAAAATTTTTTGAATTAATTATAAACAATAATAAATTGATGAAATTTAAATAAAAATCACGTGACTATAAATGCGCCATGATTGGTCACCATAGTTGTGACGTCATTATGTTATAGCTATTCAATAACATTACAGCCTTAAATGCTGTTCATAACATAAATTAACACGTGACTAGACATTAATATTGAAAATTTATTGCTAAAATACGAGTTGTTAGTTCCGATTAGCTTTGTGTGATAAAGGATTTATTAAGGCAAAGTCCTGATAATATTCCTGATGATGATATATTTATGATAACCAATTTAAAAAAAAATGACGTTCCGTTTAATTCTGCTGAAGTTCGAGGGGCCAAGGCATCAAGGTAAATCTGTTAAAAAATATTATAATAAATGAAAATATTTAAGTATTTATTAATTATTTTGTTTTGGGATTATCACGGTACACTGCTTGAAACCATTTATTTCGACATTTGTCATCTTGGGGAACATTTAAAAACATTTTGTCAGGAGTTGTTTTTGTAGTATTCCTACATAATGGTACAAAACAAGAACAATAACTTTTTAGGTTCGACATTTTTAATATAAATTTAAATATTTAACAATGACAACAAAATTAAATAGATCAAAACAATGTATTTATTATTTTTCTATCAACTGCAATGAGTGAAAACTAACATTATGACGTCACAAACGCGCTCGGGTTTGTTCAGGAGTTATCGGCGTGTCTTCGGTACTGGATTCAAAAATTAATTTTTATTTTGAAATAACTTTTGAATTATTGCGAAATAAAATAAAATAAAAATAATTTTGTTATAAAAGTTATATGTGATCTTTTCATTTATCACAAAAAAATTTTTTTTCAAATACCTAATTGCTTTGGGTCAATGTAAGCAGCCAACTGCCCATTTTCACTGTGTTCCAAAGTTGATTACATAGATTCAATTAGCATATCTAATTATATAATAGCATATTACATATATACATTATAGTTGGGGAGGAAGTCAGTGTTGGTCTCGGTGGGGTGTGTTTCTGCCAGGGAATCCACCTCTACAAAAAGTCGAGAAAAGCCGATTGCGCACGTCTAGGAGGAGCTAGACTATAGGCGCGCACTGACCAGTCCTATTCGCACCACGTCCTCGCCATCACTAGAATGCCGCTGCAATCTAGTGGTGGACTCACTATCACTAGTGGGTCGTCCCCCCCGGGCAATGTCAAGGTCTGAATGGAGCTCCTTAACCCTCACCTCCGGACCAAGATAGCCAATGCGAAGGGCAAAAGCGAGCCATCGGCGCTATAACCGATTTTACTGGCTAGGGGAAAACAACCCCAATCAAAAAATTACAAAACCATGGCAGCAAAACAGAAAGAGATATTACCCCAGGAGGGTACCAGCAGTGACACTGCTGGAGAATCCCTCCCTGAGCATAGCTCAGGCTGCCCCACGTACTCTGGGGGGGGCAAAGTTTTGCCACAAGTGGAACATCTATACCGCAATCATACACAAGCAATGGGAACAAAACTGATTCAACAAACTTTTCATAAGAGCATGTTCCATACACGTCCACGTAGTAACTCACTAACTAGCCTGACGTCACCAAGCCAGCAGGCAGGTGCAACCTTCAACACTAACGACGACTTCGAAACTTTAGATTGTTCACCAAAACCACAATTACTAGCAACATCGCCTCCTGCTTTACACAAGAAACCAGATTGGCAGAAAGTTCCAACAATAAGGACAAACAATAAACGTAAAAGAGTATCAAATTCACCACCACAAATAGTAACCGACACTAGCAATCGTTTTTCAATACTACCTATTGATTTATCTGGGGAACCTGACAAACAGGCCAAATTAAGTAGGCCGCCACCACTAATTCTTTATGGAATAGAAAACGTAAACAAACTTACAGAAGCAATAGAAACCGTCCTGGCTAAAAGTGAATACACTTTGAAATTAGTCACAAGAAATCAGCTTCGAGTCAACTGCACTACAGTTGATGCATATAAAAAACTTATGACTACCGTGCGGGAGATGGGACTCATAGGGCATACCTTCACAAGAAAAGAAGATAGGTGCTATAGGATTGTCATAAGAAACCTCCATCATTCCACACCACATGACGCTATCGTCGAGGAAATCGAAAAAACCGGCAATACAGTGCGAGGAGAAATAATTAACGCTAGAATTGGACCTGAAAAAAAGCCGACATCAACATTCTTTGTTAATCTTGAGCGAAGCCCAAACAACCAAGCAGTCAAAAGTATTAAGTACATTTTCAATACGGCCGTCATTATAGAGGACCCCAGGAAACGCAACACTATAGTACAGTGCACAAAATGCCAACAATACGGACACTCCAAAAACAATTGTATGAGACCTGATCGCTGTGTAAAATGCGCAGGACAGCATAAAACCAGCGACTGCCAAAAAAAAGACCGCAGTACACCAGCAAAATGTGCTTTGTGCTTAGGAGAACACCCAGCTAACTACAAGGGCTGCAAAGTATACTTAGAAATTCTTGACAGAAAAAATAGGCGCAATACTAATTACTATTATAGAACCAAAACACAGGAGCCACGGAAAGATATTACAGTAACAGAAAATGCTAAACAATTTGAAACAACTAGATCCGGAAACATTGCAAGTAAGCCAGAACACGTTGAACCTAGGAAGAAATTACTAGAACAAACGAAAAGCTATTCTGAAGCTACTAAAACACAAAGACCACAGCGATCCTGTATCCAGGATGAAGCTAGACCAAAACCACAAATAGACTCCAGAAACGATTACGCCCACAACACAAGGTTCCAAATCGAACCATATATCCAGCAATCATCCCAAGACCATACTCAAGAATACTTTTTTACATCAACCCAAATAATACAGGACTTAATGTCAAAACAACTAGAAAAAATGGACATGTTATTTAACCAAATGAGCACGTTAATGGGTCTCATTGTTACTCTCGTCGAAAAATTAGCAAAGTGATTTATCAAGCCCTCAACATAGCAACATGGAACATAAACGGACTAGCTCCAAACCTATATGAAGCCGAAATGTTGTTAGACATCCACAAACTGGACATTCTTCTTATCTCAGAAACACACTTTACAAACAAAAGCCTCGTTAACATCAAAAACTTCAATATCTACAGTACTAACCACCCTGATGGAGCCGCTCATGGCGGATCAGCCGTTATAGTAAGGTCATCAATTAAGCACTATGAATTAGCTCCATATCAAACTGAACATCTCCAGGCTACAACAATTGCTGTTGAAGCGAGAGGAGCCGTCTTTAATGTGTCCGCAGTATACTGCCCGCCAAAACATAAAATCAAGGAACATCAGTTGTCTCACTACTTCAGTACACTAGGGCCTAGATTTGTTGCTGGGGGGGATTGGAACTCAAAACACCCTCAATGGGGTTCAAGGCTGATAACCACAAGAGGAAGACAACTTAAACAGGCAATAGACGTGAACAAGCTGATAACACTTTCTACTGCAGAACCGACACACTGGCCTACAGACATAAACAAGCTCCCAGACGTAATAGACTTCTTCATATGCAAAGGAATGTCACAGTTTAACTTAAGAACTCATGCATGCCTCGACGGAAGCTCTAATCACACTCCTGTACTACTAAGTCTGGGTACAACCCTTCTGGAATATCAGACAAGTCTGAGATTATACAATAAGGATGCTGACTGGGACTCATTCCGAGAGATAATGGAAAGAAAACTAGAACTAAAAATTGCTCTGAAAACCCCTGACGATATAGATATGGCTGCTACCAACTTTACAAATCTAGTACAAGTCGCTTGCTGGATGGCGACTCCGGACAACCGCTCCGCCTCGCCAAAACACAATAGTGTCTCATGGGCCATAAGATCCAAAATACGGGAAAAAAGAAGACTCCGTAGAGTCTGGCACTGCAGCCGACTAGCGACCGATAAAAAAGCCTTTAATAAAGCTATGGTAGAACTTAAGGAACTAATTCAAGACGTCAAAAACCACACACTTACCACTTATTTGGAATCATTGGCACCGACAAAATCAGCAAATTACTCTCTATGGAAGGCTACATCTACATACAACCAACCCAAAATAACTCGTCCACCTCTCAAACTACAAGGCAACAAATGGGCAAGAACACCACAAGAAAGAGTAGATGCGTTTGCAAACCATTTGTCTAAGGTTTTCAAGCCTAACGATGGCTCAAGTAACGATGAATCGGAAATCGACGCCATCCTAAGCGAAGACTTTCAGTTGGACATTCCTCTGAAACTAACAACCCCTAGAGAAGTATCAAGGTACGTTATGAAACTCGATAACAGAAAGGCACCTGGTTTCGATGAAATTACCAAAGAAGTCTTGGTTCAGCTGCCAAAGAAAGGCTTAGTGTTTCTTACATTACTGTTCAATGCCATCATGAGGGTTGGGCATTACCCAAGAATCTGGAAGATCTCTGACATCATAATGATCCACAAGGATGGAAAACCTATCAACGAAGTTACCTCCTATAGACCCATAAGTCTGCTACCAGTCATCTCAAAATTATTCGAAAAAATACTACTATCAAGAATGCTTGGCGTCCTATCTGAACGATCTATAGTTCCTGACCACCAATTCGGATTCCGACAAGAGCACGGAACAGTAGAACAGGTCCACAGAGTAGTTGATGAAATAAGAAAATCATTGGAACTAAAAGAATACTGTTCGGCAGCGTTCCTCGACATACAGCAAGCTTTTGACAAAGTTTGGCATAAGGGATTACTCTGCAAAATCAAGAGACTGCTACCACATACCTTCTATAGCATATTACACTCGTACCTATCAGAGAGAATATTTCAGGTAAAAGATGGCGAGTATATATCTAGCTTTCACGACATACAAGCTGGAGTACCTCAAGGATCGGTACTGGGTCCTGTCCTCTATACCATATTCACGTCAGACCTACCGGAAACAACCGGGGTATTAACTGCTACGTTCGCAGATGATACCGCCATTCTTGCCAGAAATAAAAACCCAGAAAAGTCAAGCCAGCTTCTTCAACAGGAGCTAGATAAAATAGGAGAGTGGCTTAGGAAATGGAGAATCAGAGCCAGTGCCACGAAGTCGACCCAAGCTACATTTACTCTTCGGAGAGGAAACTGCCCACCTGTAACTCTAGATGGAAAAACTCTACCACACAATGATTCAGTAAAATATCTGGGGATGCATCTGGATCGAAGACTTATGTGGAAAACTCACTTGCAGAAAAAGAGAGACGAACTTAACCTCCGGTACAGAAACCTGCAGTGGTTGCTCGGTAGAAACTCTGTCCTAAGCACAGACAACAAACTCCTTATATATAAGGTCGTCCTGAAACCAGTCTGGACATACGGCGTACAGCTGTGGGGATCGGCGTGTGACTCCAGCATTGAAATCGTTCAAAGAGCACAAAATGGCTAAGAAACCTGTCAAATGCACCGTGGTTCCTGAAAACTTCTGAACTACACCATGAACTAAAAATGGACACGGTTAAAGAGGCTATAAAGCAATATTCAGCCAAGTACAAGAACCGCCTTAATAAACATCCTAACCACCTGGCAGCACAATTGACCAGTGTAAATTACCCTAAAAGACTAAAACGTCAGCATATAATGGACCTAGCACAAAGAGAATGAAAGTAAAATAAGGAAAGGAGAGACACTCAGTGGAGTACTGCTCCTGCATGACAACACTACTCAAAACACATCTGCTTATAGTTGTGGGACTGATCGCAGATAAAACAAAGAAAAAAAAAATAAAAAAAAAATTATATAATAGCATATTACAATACACTGCTATGCCTGTATTATAACATACATACTGAAGTATCAAGAACAGAAAGTAGACTTTTTCTCCTTGCAGGGGCAGAGTAAGAATACTAACCCCAATGGCTGGGGCCCGCTTGTCGTAAAAGCGACAAAACTATAATAACTTTGGGTTGTGTTCCGGCAATAGAGACCCTAGTTTTTGTACCCCTATATGATGGCAGCATGTTCGTAACTGTAGTCACAAACATTCATAGGTGATGGTAACTGCTAATTATTAAGTGGGCCATCAGCCTGTCTAGTCTTCCCAAGTAATAAAATAAAAAATGTGTACATATAACACTGGAATGAACATATATTTCATACAACTTCAAAAACATAATAACAGTACCATACTCATAAAGTATTCCAATTTTTCCATAGAGTTACTAAATTATACTGATCAAACTATAAATCTGTTACAAATGGCTGAGCATCATGCTGCATATTACCTTGACCTAGTCATTCAGTATTAATTAATTTACTCTTTATTTTCAGTAATTTGAGCTACTGCATTGATGTTAGGATATATCTTTAGATTGTTAATATTTTATATACATCTTAAATAATTCAAACATAATTCATTTGTTTCAAATGTATGCTAAATATGCATTTCTTTAATATTACATGTAGTGGTTTCAAAAATTTGACCATCCATCTTCAATCAGTTTAGAAATGTCCATTAAGTATGCAATACACAGACTAAACAGTCTATATGCATCTAGAGTATCAAGGAATAAAGTGCTACAACACATGTTGGCAAAAACAGTGTTTCAAATATATTACTGTATTAATAGTTAATATTTTTACTTTATATATTTTAATGTAACATGATTACTTTAATAGCACTCCACCTTGAGATGGATATGCTTGGTGCACACCCCACTGCCTGAGGGCTAGCGCTGGTGCAGTGTGGGACTTCCATGTAATGTGTTATAGCACCTATGATGCATTTGGAAAAAAGTTTTCCACCTACTATTATTGTTGACAGCCCACTTGGAAATATAAAAAGAGGAAGATATTTAAAGTTGGAATCCAAGGATAAAAATGCCTATATAGACTAGAGAATCCTAACAAGTGGTTTCCCTCTCCTGATGAGATTTCTGTCACCTATACTACTACAAATCATCTTTTATTTGACTAATTTTATTACTTTCTCTCAGCTCATGATAGTGTCCTTTAAACTAAAATGAGTTCTTGGGTAACATGGGTGAAGAATTAGATTAGAATATGATGATTTTATCAGATGTACTTAGTACTGTAATGAAAGGACCTGCAGTAGCATTTAGAAATGCAAATGGGATTCAAACCAATAATTCATTAAGTGTATTTAGAAAATATTTATGTATTTATAAATTGTATCAATCAAAAATAGCATACATATTTTTGTGACTTTTTTAAATCTCTTATAATATATAATACATAACACAAAGCTAGGGTTGTTTTGTCACCATTTACTATTATTGAATTAACATAAAATAACATATTTAATATTGTGATTTACAGGAGAAATTCTAATGCAACTATATGGAAAGGTTACCAGCAAACTGGGACCCATTACCTATTTTTAGATATTATAATATATTGTATATTATGATATTTAATATTATTTTCAATAAGTATTAATTAAAAAGTTTAATATACAATTACTAATATCTTATAATAAGGAGTGTAAATTATTAGATGGTGAAATGAAAAATAATATTCTAAAGATTTATTATTTTATTTTAAAAGTGATATTAATTTAATTTAGATATGTATGTGGGCAATGCTTAGTAATTTTTAATTTATTTTCGAATTTAATCAATTCATTTTCAGTCAAACAACTCTACTCATTTATTTATATTCTAAAATTATGAATACTCATACTTCCTCTGAAGCATTAGGTATTATGAAATATTTGTATGACACAAGTCTCAACTTTCAAATATATCTTGAACTTTGCAGGAGTTAGCATTTTTATTATCTTTTTTTTTTCAAAGTTCTATTTATTTTGTGAATAACAGGTTACAAAAGGTCAAAATTTAACAATATTCGAATCTCTGTATTCTGCAATGTGTGTAGCTTACAATTTCTTTTATTTTTTAATTATTGATTCAATTCTTACAGGGTTGAATGTATTTTTGGTCAGGAAAAACTCTCTCACAACTTACAAGGATACTCAGCAACATAACCAGGGTTAAATATAACACTCTAATAATGAAAATTACAATTGGACTACAATAACAGTCCATTATATTAACAGTGTCGGCTTGTTGTAAAAGGCGACAAAACAAATCTGTGGTACCCCACCAAGCTTCTCTGAATGACTCCACATTAACGATGTGTTGTGATTGGGCATTAGTGATACCCAGTTTTCAGTACTCCTACTTAGATAGCAGTTTGTTCACAGTGCCCTAGTATGGCAGGTGTCCATAGGTGACTGTAACTCCTTACTATTAAGTGGTCCACCAGCCAGTCTACTGTTCCTCACCAATAAAAAATAAATAATCCTAAAGCTGAGCTTGCGCTTCCCCTGGCAGTAACAGTTCAGATTACTAAGAAGGGCTGTTTATAGTTTTATTTACTACAATTGCCATAGTTAAGTTACTGCATAATTATCTGTTATTCTACATAGTTTATAATTCTTAGTAATTAAAACCTGTAATAAAAAATTTGAAACAAACTATTAATAAGCCTATTGGTTTCTTATTTTTATTGCTTTTTAAATCTTACAACACAACAGTATCTATTAAATTGTATACACTATTATATTTTAAATATTTCTCCTTTATGAATAAAATTATATATAAATAGTTATCAAGTTGGAATAACAAAAGAACAGACAAATGACTGAAAGTCCATATAGCTCTTATCTAGAAAATTTACTAAATACATTATTACAAGAAGCTATAACACAAAGTTAAATAAATTAATACTTCTCAATTGATTGATCATGAAACAAAAATGTATTTGAACGTTTTCAGCGATCTTTTAAGACTGCACAAGAATAGGGCACTGACCTGTGGCAAGTTGGCGGCGATTTGCCTGTGCAGCGAGTCCCGCTCCTTCTCAACCTCTTTAAGCCGCAGTTCCGAGTCTCCCAGTCGTTCCTGCGTCTCCCGCAGACTTTCCACAAGCTTGTCTCGTTCATCTAGCATCGATACCATCAATTGCTCGAAGTTCGCATCTTCCCCTGACAACTGCGAGCTCCTCTGGCTGATACTATCCTCAGAAATCGTGGGCATCACGTCACACATCATATTCCACATTTTAATTTAACATCAACACCAGAATATTTATCGTACACGACAAACCGATACAATAATTCCGATCACTGTTTTATTACATATGTTCCGGCACAAACGTTACCTAAATCTAGCCAACGTAACCCGAGTAATTAGTTTTACATTGTCAAAATGTTCATAAAAGATAATAGTCACGATTTCGGTATACATTCTAATTCGATATTTAGAAAGACACACCTAAAAACTGTGCTTTCAAAATCCCATTCTATCATGGCTCAAGCGGCATGTCTGCCATCTTGAAATGGAACGTCAATCAGTTTAAATAATAGACCAAATAGACCTGTGAAAAGAGTAGTTTTCTCCTTCTTTCATACAAAAATTGTCTATGGATAAAATCTTACCTTTATTTTTAAGTACCTATAGTCTATTCTAATATCATACACATTTCAGAGGAATGCTATCATATGGGTAACATAGCTAAACATTAGTTTCTTAATGATAACTAATATATAACTAAAGGATATGAAAACTACATATAGAATGCAAAATTATAATGTCATTTACCAATGTAATTATTTCAAGATTTTATCAAAAGTAGAACGTGTGTATTAACTTTCATCATCATCACTTAATCATCTTCCGAATATATTTATTTTTAAAATGTATACAAACTGTAATAGCATTAAATAATGTATACACTTTTAATCGATTGCTTAATTTTACTTTTAAACGTTTTGCCATTTTGGCATATCTACTGAGTAAAATTAATATACATATAGTGGTATAAATTAATAATGATACTATATTGCTAAAACAATCTAGATATACGAATATATTTATTTTTAGGGAGATTGACATATATGGGGAAGTCCAAAGTTCATCGACAAAACCAAAAACTACTAAGGTTTTATTATAAAAATAAAAAGGAAGAAGACCTATTCCTGACTTCAGTTGAATCTGAATTTTGGTCTATGAGTTTGATTATCTGACAATGAAAACATTTTAAGGCGATTGGCGCCTGTCCTACCGAAATACCGAATTAAGCAATTTTTCTACAATTTTTAGGAATGCAAGAAAATTATTCCGATTTTCTTTTCTACTTAATTTTAATAATTATATGTTGGTTTATATCCGGTAATTTCATCCCGTGAAGTATTTGTTTCATTCTCGAATCGATTAAGTGTACTGTTGGTGTGCCATAAATAAATAAATAAATAAATAAAGTTATGTCATAACACGTATTCTAACATTGTGATAATGATAATTATTGATTAAAATATGTTTTGTGAATCGTGTTTTTATTGGTATAATTTCCCTGTGCAAATTGGTATATTTGAGTGTTTTTTAAGGTGCTTCGGTTTTTTTGTAAAATTTAATCTGGTCACACTGCTAGTACCGATTTCGGATTTTGTAATTTTTGTTTGTTTTGTTTGTTTTGTTGTCAATATATCGATATTTTTAAATATAATTATCAATATCGGAGTTCGATATATTAAAAAAATATCGATATTTCGATATATCAGCTTTATTTAAAAAAAATCGTAAGTCAGCTCAAAAATGATTCCACAGTTTATAGTCCAGTATATTTATTAACAAATTAAATTATAAGTGTATATGTATAAGTGTTAGGTTATAATTTTTAGTCATTATTTTTAAATTTAAATAACACTATCATGTATACCAATATTTTTCAGTAAGAGTTTTTAAAAATACTCTTTGTTATATATGTTCAGCTGTTTGGCTACTACGATTATTAGGCACTAAAAACTTTTTTTAATATATCCATACAAAGGAAGAATTGGTCGAAAAAGACATATTTTGGCATTAAACTATTATAAACTAATAATTAATGTGATTATACACTTGCTTTAACCACTATATTACATTAAAAAGTAGGTACTTATCTTCGTTCAAGGTTAATCACAGACTAAACAAAAAAAAATTCTTATAAGATTGTAACGAACGAACAACAATTGTGAGTAAAGTAGATATCATAGATTATAGTAATTGTTTTACCACAAAGGTATATTAAGATAATTTTGTATATTAAATAAGTTACGAAAAAAATATAAAAATTTATTTAAAAATAATATCGACCATCGATATCTACATTTCAATATCGAACTATCGAATATCGTGCAAAAAAATATTAGTAATAAATATCGATATTTGGAAATAATAATATCGATATTTCAAAATATCGACATTTTATCAGCAGTCCTACTCCTACTCCTAATCAGTGTTGTTCTTGATACGGCAATTGCCGTAATATACGGCATTCAGGCATCTTAACCATCATAAATACGGTATACGGCAGCTCTTTGATTACCGTATTAAAATATACGGCAATTGACTAAAGTGAACAAAAAAAACATATCGTTCTATCTCTCGCACCAAATTGTAAACCATAGATTTAGTAGAAGCCCCATAAAAATAAACGTCAACAGAATTCAATCAAATGCAATCGTATCTCTGAGACGTTAAAGTCTAAAAATCTTTGATTTTTAGGACGAGTGAGAATCCCCGGTATAATCGTTATTGTACTGTAACTACTGTGACTGTGATTCTCTCATTATTAGGGTCTCATTGCTTCTTTGGTTTGCTGTATGACACGATCTATCAGTGAAAGTTATAAGATTTCTATAAGTTTTACTAAATTGAAAATGAGTGATAATGAGTGTGACAATGACGACGGGTTACCTCCACCGCAAAAAAAGGTAAAAAGTAAACACATAAAACCGAAGTATAGAAAGCAACTTTTAAGATATTTTCAAAATAACAATGGACAACAAGCAGTGACAAGCACTCCACACTTTTTTACAATAAAATTCATTTTTTTTGTTAATCCCCCTATCCTTAATTCAATTTTATTGAAAATTATTTTTTACCTTTTAGTTTGACTTTTTATAAAAGCGTGTTTTTTTATTAATTTTAACTTTGCAAAATAAACATTTTGTACAATACGGCAATTTTCTTAATTTTACCTAAAAATCCGGCAATTTTACAATTTAAATACGGCATCCCTAAATTTGTCAGGAACAACACTGCTCCTAATTTTTGTATATATTTTTCGCGACTACTGTGCAAGTACCGCATCACCTCTATTCTGTTCTAAATAGTTCTATTGTCTTCTATTTATTCTTTGTTAGGTAGGTACATGGTAGGTACCTACAAGTAGTTGTAGTTTAGTTTTTTCCAGTTTTCAATCATAATATTATTTAATAGGTACGTAGTAACGTAATTTTTAAGTACAGTATTTTGTATTGGACCATATTTTACTCAGAAGATAAGGAATTATATCATTTTTTGTATGTGTCTAAACTTAATATATTATCCGTAGCTCCAAACATCAAGAAATTTGAATGCCGACCCGCGTTCGACGTGTTTTAGGTGTTTTCGCATTTCCCAACAACAGCGTGGTTAAATGTCTAAGAAAAAAAGTCAAAAGAAGAGTTTACCCCAAGGTTAGCAGTTAATTAATTTTTAACCTTTCGAAATCTCAAAAAATCCCTAAACTTGTACTGCACTGGCACCGAAATTTGTGACGAGTTATGTTTTGAAGATCTAAAAACTATTTAGCTGTTTATTTGGCGTAAAGATTTTCCTAATGGCATCTAATAATGCTATTGTTTATTAATGATTTTAATGTATATTTTCAGATTTCACGATAAATGAAAGTGCAAATGCACCAAAACCTGTGACTAGAATAAAAAAATCAACTGTTGATTCAATAACTACAACAGAGCTGTCCTGGGACCAGTTAAGTGATGATGACCTTGATATTGTTGAGGAGATTAATATTGATGGAACTAAAAATCTTGTGTACAAGAAAAAAGATAATGCAGCTAAAACAGAATACATTGACAATAGACCTGGCCAGGTTTATCCAGAGATTATTTGGTATTTGATATCACATTATATTAAACCAGAACAGATTGGTACATTTGCTAGAATTAATAAAACAACATATGCTATCACCAAGCGTGAATCATTTTGGAGGATGCTTTATGTACATCATTGTGAAATGCATCCTAGGTTACCTCCAAGGCTTAGAATTGAGGACATTTATAGGGCATATGGCTTAAAACAAAGGGTGATACGTGCTTTGTACCATACATATGATGTATTTGTGAAAAAAGTTTCACAACAAGCTTTGCAAGACAGCAGGTGGGGAAATTAAAAATATTAGTATTTGTAGAGTAGTGGCTTGGGTATGAAACCCTATAGAGGTAGTGGGTTTGTATTTTTGATAATGTCTGATTTATTTAAACCCACTATTATTTCTATGTGTTCCATTAGAATAAAATATGAGCAGTTTTGTTAAATAGTTGTAAATTTTTGTATTCTTTAACAAGTTGATCTGTCATCTTGCAACTTACATTTTTGTTTTAAAAATTGCCAATGTCTGTATTATTCACTCAATTTAGAAATTAGCCTTTTTGTTTGAAGTATTTTGTTTCCTTAAATACAGCAAGTGTTCTTAAAAATCAACTCAAATTTGTTGAAACCACAGATGAAATGAGGTATAACTTTTTCATTTGCAGACCTCATCAGTTAGTGAAAAGAACATGCAGCAATGTATGGTTCTGCAAAGGGACCTCCCATTGGTCCATTTATTTTAAATTTAAGAAACCTCATCCTTTAAGGAAAGTGAGAGATATTGACTTTATTGAAGAGCTGGGTAGGATTGATGCTAATCCTGAAGAGGATTGTCAAGTGTTGCAGGTTTGTCAAAATAATAAAGTAGCCTGTAAAAGTTTATGGGTTAGATCTCATTCAGGTTTGTACATTTTGTTAGTGAGAAGTCGATATTAACAATTAAACTCCAAGTTTTTCAAAATTTTCATTTTGATATTTTTTTTTTTACCGTAAAAATGATTAGTACTTTTAAGTTAAAAATAGATTTTGGGTACATACCAATGAAAAAATCCTTTTTTTTTTACCAAAAAATCAATGAAATTTTCATTTGTTTACATAAAAGTTAATTAACAATAGGATAGTGAACAAATAATTTTAAGCTATTAATATTTTAATAAAATATAGATATTTGAAAATACATCCTGAAAATTGCAATAATTTATCTTTAACAGTTGAATTGAAATATTTTTTTAAATTAAAAGTACTCAAAATATTCACTGTAAATAAACTTGATATTAAAATAAAAATTTTGTAAAACTGTTTTAGGGTTTCATTAATACTGACTTCTAACTATCAAAAAAATGGGGGGTCCAATTGAGATGATCTTACCCTTATGCTGCTATTCTCAAATCTTGAAAAGATATATATATATATATATATATATATATATATATATATATATATATATATATATATATATATATATATATATATATATATATATATATATATATATATATATACTTTACTATCATCATAATAATTATACCTGTTGAAGTTTTGTGCTTTACAAAGGCCTTTTCCAAGGCTTGCCATTGTTAAGCCATATTTAACTTTTAATCTACACAATTAAAATCATGTTTGTTTTCTAAACTATTGTAGTTTCGAATACTTCTTCACTCCAGTTGCCATTTTTATCAATATAAAATTATATTAATCCAAATGCTTATGTTTCAGGTAAGCTGTCAAAGTTTTCACCCAGTGCCTCCACTTATGGGAATGACATTGTCATCACTCAGTGTTGTGTTGTCCCAAGGGTTTCGCCACAAAAAGCTGTGCTTAGGATTCAACACAGGCCTCCACAATGTATCAAAAGACATTCTTCCAGAATGTTCAGTTATTATTGATACTGTTGTGAATATCTGTGTATTTGACTGGTGGCATCCAAACTACCCGCATTTTGAAAATAAATTGCCAGTCAATGTTATGGACGACGAGTCAGTACCAGTCCTTAAAAAGGACTTTTTTGCTGCAAGAGATAGAGATGTAGTTTGAAACTTTGTGATAATAAAATACGTTTATTTTCATAAGTAATCTGAGTTTTATTTTTATTATTCTAAAAGAGTAGATGTTTTGTTACTATTAGGTGAAGGTTACTGTTTGAGCATGTATTGATTGAGACCCGAAAGGTTTTATTGAACACTTCTATTTTACGACTTTTCCTGTATATGTATATGAAATGCACATATCACAATGTACAAACAAGTACGTAGTTCTCAGTACTTTGCATTCATAACATTGCAATGTGTAATGTATGTATTCGTAGGTAGATGCCCACAGAATAAATAAATAAGGTAGGTACTGGTACGTTAGCCGGCCGCAAAGGGTACTAGAGTAGATTATTTTTTTGCTTACTATTAATTAATATTCGTTTTTATTTTATTATTATTAAAATTATTCTATTTATGTGAATAACCACACCTACGGGTCGTCATAAAAAATAATAACCGTAAATTATAAGCAGCCTGTGTCGGAACGCACAGACGCGTTTCGGTACATTTCTACCCTTCCCCCTCCCACCCCCCATACACAGATATGCTCCCTTGCTCTGTCTCCGGTGCAGCCCGGAAATATTAATAGTAAGCCAAAAATAATTAACCTTTTTTTTGGTAGGTGGAAATGCATGACGCACACCCCGGCGGCGGGGTAGTGTAGGACTCCCCGTGCAATGCGCTCGTACGTCCCCTTCTCTAGGCTGGGGGACGTACGTCGCTGGTACACCCACTAAAACCACCTCGGTGTTCCTTCAAACGCCTTTAAGAAGAGATAAAATGAGCCTTGGAGAAGGACTAGTTTTTGTCGTGAAATGAAACTTGAAGGGGGTGAAAATAATTAGGTTCTGTTTTATTTTTAATTTAAGATACGTTTGCCGGGTCAGCTAGTATGTAATAATTTTAACTGTAGGTAGGTGTCAGGTCATTCCGTAAGTATTAAGTAACTGGAGCTGGTTTTATTTTATTTATGTCCTCGAGTTGAGTTCATTCATATTTTAGTACTAGAGTTATTTCCATGTTTTATACAATGGAGAGAGTGGAGTGGACTTATGGAGTCCCATGCGCAGGCCGTTCATGTCCCTGTTTTGATTTTCGCCGTTCACATGATACATATTACATGTCCTCTTGGCCTAAGCTGCATAAACATATTCAATCCCTGTGAAAGTAATCAATTTTATTTAATTAATTTATCCGTAAGAAACAATTTGATTGAAAACATAAATTAAATGCAAAAGTGAAAAATACCGTGTAAATGTATCATTTTCTATTTTCATCATCATCATCATCATCATCTCAGCGTTCATCCCGGTTGCAACCCAAACTTCCGCTTCGGTGCCCGGGGTCCGCTTTCCGACTTTTTCTACTCCACTTCGCACGGTCTTCAGCATCCCTGGTAGTGAGCCCATTAGCACGCATGTCACCCCTTACGACGTCAAGCCAGCACTTTTTGGGTCTACCCCTCCTGCCGGGGCCCGGCGGAGGTGGCATGGCCAGACATTTGTTTCCCACGTAATCATCCGGTTGCCGCAAAACGTGGCCGTACCAACGGAGCCGACACTCCTGCAATTTATCCGCAATGTCACGGACATGAAGACTGCCGTGAATGCGGGAGTTCCTAACGCGGTCCTTCCGCGTCACTCCACACATCCACCGCAGCATATTCATCTCCGTGACACGCAGTTCTTGCTTGTGTCTCTCTAACACCGGCCACGCTTCACAGCCGTATAAAAGGACAGGCCTAATGATGGTCTTATAGACCTGTCCCTTCAATTTTACCGGCATCTTGGGGTCACAAATGACACCAGTCACCTCACGCCATTTGGCCCACGCGGCAGCAATGCGTGCCTTGACGTCGCAATCGATGTCACCAGACGCGTGAAATACAGATCCCAAGTATTTTACTCGGTCCGTGCGCTCGACCGTGTCACCGCCTATGCGTACGGGTGTGGGATCTGTGGAGTTACAGGCCAAGTACTCGGTCTTCGCCACATTGAGCTTCAGACCACCGTTCTCAAGCGACTCCTTCCACGCCTTCACGCGTTGCACCAGCCTACCCCTGTCTGAATCTGTCAGCGCGATATCATCAGCATACATGAGCAACCACGGGGGCTGCTCATGTGAGTTTCTGATGCTGTCTGACAATACGTCTAATACCACGCTGAACAGAAACGGACTAAGGACGGATCCTTGGTGCACCCCAACGGTGATGGGGAAAGGTTTTGTGTCGCCAACAGCGGTCCGAACTACGGAATCGGAGTCATGGTACATGTCTCGGATGATGTCAATATAGGCCTCTGGAACCCTTTTGAATCGCAATGCCCACCAGATTATCGCACGAGGAATACAGTCGAAGGCCTTCTGCAAGTCCAGAAACAGGCAGTGCAGAGGCGTATTCTTCGTCCTGTATTTCTCCGCGACAGTCCTTAGGGCAAAAACTGGGTCCATGGTCCCATGTCCAGGGCGAAACCCATACTGACATCCCGAGACAGTGCACTCCTGCCGAATCCGAGAGTCGATAACCCTCTCGAAGAGCTTCATGGTGTGGGACATGACCTTTATTCCACGGTAGTTACCGCACTCCTGCACCGATCCCTTGCCTTTGAAGACTGGAGTAATGATACTCAGCCTCCATTGGTTCGGGATCGTACCGGTGAGGAGTGTCCGGTTAAAAAGGTTGGTTAAGATGCCCACACCACGAGAGCCCATCGCCTTCCAGGCTTCGATGGGGACTCCATCGGCTCCGACAGCTTTCCGATTTTCCATGCGGCGAAGACAATTTTGGACTTCTGCAGGCGTTACCGGTGGCACTAGTCCTTGATTTGGAGGAAGATCTGGCGGCTGCACCTCTTTATGCTGCTTGTTCAGCAGCTCGTGGAAATACGAGCGCCATCTCTCCTTCATCGCGAGGTCCTCGCATAACAGGTTGCCCCCGGGGTCTTTTACACAGCGGCACTTGGAAATATCCTGTGCCGCTTTGACCCTGGAACGCGCCAGCTTATATATGAGCTTCTGCCCCTCAGACGATTCCAACTTATCGTAAAGTGGTTGTAAGTGGTCTCGTCTGGCTCTGGCTACAGCTTTCTTGGTGGTGCGCTTGGCAGCTCTGTATGCGTCGCGATCTTCAGGAGATCTGGACGCTTGCCACTTCTTAAAGAGGGCTTTTTTCGCCCTGGTCTCCCTCTGGACTGAGTCATTCCACCACCAAGTCTCCTTGTCACATTTGCGTCCACCCTTAGACTCGCCAAGCACCTTCCTCGCCGACCCAAGGATAGCCGCCTGAATCCTGTCCCAGTAAACTTGAACCGATTCGCCCTCACCACCGACGCACTTGTCGCCGATGGCAGAGGCGAACTCCTGGGACTTGACTTCATCAAGCAGCCACCACCTGATTCGGCGTTGAAGGCGATCTACACGTTTGCCTTTGGGCTTCACGCAGAGGTCCATGACAAGAAGACGGTGTTGTGCAGTGAGACTCTCACCGGGTATGACCTTGCAGTTGGCTACATTGCTGATGTGGTGTCTCCTAGTGAGTAGGAAGTCGATTTGGGTAGCATTCCTCCCGCTCTTGTAGGTGATGAGATGCTCGGGTCTCTTTTTGAAATACGTGTTCACGATGGCAAGGTCGGCAGCCGCACACGTATTGAGGATGTCCTCCCCTTCCACATTGGGGCTACCATACCCAAATCCACCGTGAACACGCTCAAATTCCCCACATTCATCACCCACATGACCGTTTAGATCACCGCCCAAAACGATCCCATGTGACAATGGAATCCCACGAAGCACTTCTCCGAGTAGGTTCCAGAACGCTATCTTGTCGGCGTCACTACAACCGGCCTGTGGCGCGTAGGCGCTTATCAAGTGGGTAACTACCCCACCAACAAGCACCCGCACAACCATAAGCCGATCGCTACAGCGCTTCACCTCCAAAATGTCGTCCTGGAGCTCCTCCGAGAGCACTATGGCGACCCCATTTTCCCCACCAGATGCACCCGTGTAGATCAGCTTGTAGCCATTCCCAATGAACCGGGATCTGCTGGCCTTCCACCGAGTCTCCTGCAGGAACGCCACGGCCACCCTCCGCCTGGAGAGTACATCGGCCAATTCCCTCGCGCGTCCGGTTAGCGTGCCAATGTTCCATGTTGCGAAGCGGAGTTTCGATTGGGCTAATGTCTTTAGCCGTGCTCGCCCACGGCACGGCAGCCCTTGTCCACTTGTCACAGAAGTCGGGCGAAGCTTCTGCGCGTCGTTTTGCGGCGACGCCCTATCCATGACTGGACCTTTTCTTGTTCTGACCATTGTAATTATTGGCTGGTTTTGGTTTTTACGGGAGCGACTGCCGTCCGACCTCCCAACCCCAAGAGGAAAAACCGAGATGTGCACTTCCTTGCCGCATGTTAGCTGGCGAAGGAGTAGTCCATCCGTCGCCTTTTACGACTCCCCTGGAATGACCTGGGGTGACCCTATTCTTTTCACTGGCCGGGGTCACACGACACATTTTCTATTTTATGTGTCTGTATTAACACAATAGTGATTTTGTGTCGTCCGGGTTTCTAGGGAGTGTACCCAAGTATCATATTTTTAAGGTAGGGGGAATTCCCAGGTTCTGTGGTAATGTATAAACCCTTAGTTTCCGTTGCCCATAAAACTAATACTGCGCCATAAAACAGATAATCAGCAAGATAGATGAAGTATATAAAGGAAACAACGTTCAGACTTACGTTCCTTGTCATTATCCAATTCATACAATAACACTCCGGATTCCGGGTAAGTGAGACATGATAAAGTTAATTGTGAAACAGAGTTTCCGAGATATTGTTAGAGTACGATATTAAAATGTACAGACTCGTCGTGTTCCTGGTGGTTTTCAGTGCAGTGAGTAAATATTCCTTAATATAATTAATCAAATGAAAATAATTTTTATTTCAATATAAGATCTTACAGATCACTTATGAAAGGCGAGAGTCTACTACCGTTTCCAATTGAAAACTGGCTAGAGAAACGGCGAAAAAAATTCTTCAGCATATTAATGTATTATAGCATCATCAAATCGACTTTTATAAGATCTTCATTTGTTTACACAATTACAGTTTTCAATTCGTGTCCAGTTGTGATTGTAATGTATTCATGCAAAAAGAACTAATAATAAAAAAAAAATATGCCTCTTTATTTCCAAAAATACTTAACTAATCTACATTTTTTCTTAAAACTAATTATTATCTAATATTGGAATCCTAATCTGGGTATAGGGCTCCAGCTTTCTCCAAGTTTCCCTTTGCTGTTCCAATATATCCCAGCAATATCCACAATATCATCGGTCCATCTACTTCTTGAGCGGCCTCTTCTTCGTTTGCCTATTGGTCTTTGCCATGTTGTAACCTCTATTGCAAAATGAAATTACCAGCAAATATTTCTGAACTGTTAAAAGAAAAATTTTTAGCCTATAATCCACGAAGAATGAACACTTGAAGTGTTTCTAATTTGCATAAACATAGATTTATCATAACATCTTTACTACAAACATCCTCGAATGTAATAGTCGTGTACTTGTTATACCTTATTTGTTATCTAGTCAAACATAAATCCGCTACACATAACAATAGACTTGCGAACACACGTCTTCTTTTCGTGGTTTCGAAACAATGGACACCATGATAACAGATTAAAGAACTTCCTCCAATCTATTTGAAATCCTGGTAGCACAATATACAAAACAACTCTTGCACATGCTTTTTTATAACTGAATTTAGCCAAGGGCCACCAAGAAGTGAAAAACAAAGTTCTTAGTTTCTGCCTTTTTTAGGTTTATGGTGACAGAGAATTGGAACAGCCCAAATTTTACTGCGGTGTAATACCCGATTTGGTGAGTACCTTTTACCAGTTACTCAACTGACGTAAGTTCTATAAAATAGGTTAAAATGTTAAAAAATGGCCTATTTATGAATTCGGCCAACGATCACATTTATACGTTAATGTTAAGTATAACAAACAAACTAGGGAAGATATAATCTTAAAGACTCCATGCAACGGCGCACAGTTTATCTTATTGACGATCTCATACTCACAGACGATCTAGACACGGTTGGCCTTTGGAGAGACTACTTTGGGTTCTTTACCGTCTGTACAACGGGGAATTTTCTGAGGAGCTGCTTCAATGCGTTCAATGACGCCTCCGTGGTCTTTTTACTTCCGAATTGCCCGCTCATCGAGTGGGTGCTCATCCTGGAGCCTCTTCTTTCCCGTAGAAACAGTTTTCCATAACGTACTCTCCGAGTTTGATATGACATACTAGGCTGAAGCTTTCCCATCGCACCACGATATAGGGTTATTATAAAAAATAAAAGCATTTTTAAAATTTATTTCATCTTATTCGATTAGTTTGTAATTTATTCTTATTTCTAAGATTCGATTCTTATTCGATTTACTCAATCTTATTTTTTAATATAGATCTACACGTGTTTGCACAGCCCAAAAGTTCGAAAAGAGCTTGCTTTACATTGTTATAAGTATGAATCTGAGGTAAGTTAATTATTATCATCTTATCTTTTGTCTGAGCTTCGTTATTTCAGGACATTATTGTGAGTTAGATTGTAAAAATATATTATGTATTGTGTATACACACAGTCGACTCTCGATAATTTGAAACTCAAGGGACCAGAGAAAAAGTTCAAATTACCAAGAGTTCAAAATAACAGGATTTTAAATAACTACGAGGTTGGACTCAAATTAACTTTAAAAAATTTAACATGTCCACATATTATTGTGTCTAACCAGTTTGAGTCCATAAAAACGCTAACTAACCTGACACAAAAAATATTTCTTCGTCACAAGGTAGGTACTCTCACCTACGATACAGGCTCGGCCTAGTCTATGTGACAATATTTTTATAGATGATAGTGTTGTACATACATACGTTTTTATATGCATAATCTGTATTTGTAATGTGATAAATAATACAAATTAAAGAGTATTCTTTACTTCATGTAATATATAGTGTGTATGTATATAATGTTGTTTGAAGAAATAAATAAATAAATAGATTTTATTTTGAAAAGAGGTCTCTAATCTTTTTTGAGTGAGCGACTTCACTCTATCATTGTCCAAAGAATTTTAGATAGTGGTGAGAACTGCGAAGAAATCGTCATTTGTGTTGGCTCCGAGGGCGTAGAAGCGTAAGGTAGTACGACATTATCTTGCCTCACTCAATGTGAGTGCAGTTAGCGGTTGGTCTTCTTCGTTTTCTTCCTCATCCTCATCGAGAGAGACCGTATTCAACAATTCGTTCATCCTTCAATCAGACATATTATGTTCTTTCTTGGATTCATTTTAATAGCACAAATCAAACATTAACATGACTCATAAACATTTGAAAGAGAAAAAATACTGGAATGCGAACTCACTCATATCTCATTTATGTAAACAATCGACAGGTTTGTGCATGATAAACGCTTCAAATTATACAGAGTAGGGAAGCCCGGACTTCAAATTATCCCATGTTGGTGAGCAAGATACTATTCCTTCAACTTACCATTTAACATTGATATTATTCAATTTATCGAGTGTTTTTCAAGAGACCTTTTTTATTTATTGAGAGATTCAAATTAACAAGTGTTTTTGATTAAGTATCGAGAGGCGACTGTATTTTTCGAAGTAGTTGATTAATAAAATCTCGTAAGAAAAAGTATGTAGTATGTACAATAATTTAAATGCTACTTTTTTAATAATAATGTTACAGTTTTGACATATTTTATATTTTTAATGTTAAGTATTTTCGTATTGATATTATTTAAAAATATATAGATTAATTTTGTTTTTCACTATTTTATACATTGAACTTGTAACAACATGCTAAAACAAATAAATATATCTCACTTTAGAGTGCTGAAGTAAAAAAGTTTTTAAAAATAAAAAACATACATGTTAACTTGTTACCACAGTTGGAATGGTAAGTTGAAACGGTCCAATGATATTTTTTTATTTCAGTGTGCTAAATCACAATGCATCTTCCGTGACTCAGGATGGCTAAACGGGAATGATGTGGATATAAAGAAAGTGACAGCATATTTCGATCAGTTCGCCAGTGATCACCCTGAATGGTTTTCCGCCGTCCAGTATGTTAAGGAAGACTGTATGGCCAAAGGTCTTTTGCCCCAGGGTATTGTTTTCGACTGCCCCCCTTACGATATTGTGCAATGTGCCCGTACTACTTTTATTAAGGTAACTATTATTTTCCCCCTTCTTCGGCGATAATATACGGTTTAGATTCAATAATAATTTTTTGTTACATAATAATATAAACATTTCAATTGCAACTGAACGTCGAATTTGTGAAAATTAAATAGAAAAATTATTCAATTATAATTTGGCATTTGTTATTATATTATAAACTTATTTTCTAATGTAATTTTCTATCTGAGAGCCCTTGAGTGTTATTCAACAAACCCAAATAAAACACTTTCTCTTACAAGCGTTTTATCTCGGTTGCGTCGAAAAGTTTTACTTTAGAATCTGGGATCCGAAAGTCTGGGCTAAAATGGTGGCCGCAGATAAACTGTATTTTGACATACAAGGACTGAAAATGGTAGATCAGTCACCTTTAATCCAGTGTGCCCGGTGTCTGCGCTATGGTCATAAACGCAGATTCTGCGAGGAGAAAGAGGATCGATGCAGTTATTATACCGGGCCGCGTATATAGAAAAGCTCATTCAGTACGTCTCCTCCGCCTGAGACGAACTGAAGCAGCATTTCCCAGCTCTTTTAACGAAAAAACACATGTAAATGCTGCTCAATACGTCCCAGAGCGTGACGTACTGCAGTAGGATTTCTAAGTTTAAACGCAATAAAATAAATTAGAAACCCTCATCCTATTCGTCACCCTCGTGGAATGTATTGGAGTAGGATTTCTAGTGCTAAAATCACAAAGTTGTCTTATAAAAGCTAATGCAATATGCCTCTCTGTGCAGATATTGCTATCTCACGCACACATTATGTTTTCATGTAATATCTATCCCGCTCTGAGCGTGCCGATCATCTCTGCACTTGGTATGTACGTGCGGTGCGATTTCTTATTTGTTTATTCCCTAATTAGCGAGTGTAAACAATTAAATAAACGAAAAGTGCTGTCTTGTATGTTGTGATTGAAAATAGTAAAAGTGCAGCCAACTTCAATTGCACGACCAAAGGAGAGGGATTTCAGGAGGGCGAATTCAAGCTGGGCGATCTAGTGCATTAGAAGGCCAAAGTGCTAAAAAGCGATCCCATTGTTTAGCCTTTAATATTAATAATAATCAGCCTTGTGCAAAGAAGCGTTTAATATTTTTCTAAATAAACTTTTATTCCTTTGTTTCGTGCTGTATTTGCTTTATATATCACGTATCATAATCATACCTGTTCTATAGTTTAAGTAGATTATGTAATCCCTAACCTTCTTTTAGAATCAGTTTCCCGTTGACGAATAGAACTAGGATAAACCCTACGTTGAGGCGCGTTATACCACTGGAAACCCTACTGCAGTACGTCACCCTCTGAGACGTATTGGAGCAGCATTTACGCGTGTTTTTCATTAAAAGAGCTTGGAAACACTGCTTCAGTTCGTCTCAGGCGGAGGAGACGTACTGAATGAGCATTTCTATATACGTTACCGGGGCCTCACCTTCGTGCGGTGTGTCCTGCATATGGGGCACAAAGTCATCCATATGCACGAACTGCGAACGAGCGGGGGTCAAAGATACCGGACATGGTATCTTCAGCGGTGACTGTCCGGTGCGTCAGAAATGGAACACGATAGCGAGGGCCACCGTATTCTATTGTTGACGCTGCGGGCACTACGATAGACAGAAGGACAAACAGACATATAACACTCCTTCAGGCGAATTTACAAAGAAAGTGCCTGGTCACTCTGGAGTGGCTACTCGTCATGGAGGCTCAGAAAACAATAGAGTCGGTAGCTCTCGTACAAGAGCCGTGTGTAGGCACGGTGGGACAACTCGGTGAGTGTCCTGGCACTCGAATTATACATAGAGAAGGCAACAGAACCAAGCCAGTGAAGGCAGCTGTCATGATATTCGACAGTAACATCGAAGTAAGAGCAAACAACCAACTAGCCACCGAGAATATTGTGCCAGTCGTCCTGAAGACCAGCGACTGGGAAGTGGGTTTCATTTTTGTGTACTTCGAAGGCAGTGAACCGATTAGACCATACCTCGCATACCTAAGACAACTCCTGGGTTGCCTTGGTACAAATAGGGTCCTCGTAGACTTCAACACCTGGAGCCCATGGTAGGGAAGTGTGGGAGAAGATTCGCGTAGCGAGACTCAGAGGTTTCTTTAACGAGTTAGGATTGTGGGTCCTGAGACTCCCATCTTCGACACAATCCGCGGGGGCAGAAGTTTCTACAGTCTTGTTGACGTCACTATCTGTACCCCTGGATTAATGGCTTATGTTCGGAATCGGAGTGTGAATGAGTCAGTTACTAGCTCGGACTAGCGCTGGAGAAGCCTACTGAGGGGATTACCGGAATTACTACATGTAAATATAATACCAAGAAATTAGACTGGAATCGTTTTACCAAAGAGGTGCAGGTGGCATTAGAGGGAAAAGGAAATACAAGCTACGATGGATTTTTATCCCTCGCACCTACCGAACGTCATCAGAAAGGCCACGAACGTCTCGTACTAGCCGGGTTGCTCCATTTGAACCATAGGATTCGGGAAGCTGCGCTCGTATAGCGATCGCTGGTCGTTTAGCTGTCGCTGGTCGTATAGCTGGCGGGGTAGGCCGATACCTGGGCATAAAACCCGACGGCTGGAGGAGCGTGTTGCGTTTTGGCATGCACTGCATCCCACCAGTGAGCACGTTATTTTTTAATATGAAGCTCGAAGGTACCGAGTCCGTGAAAGAGTGCAGCCTGCCAGGAAATTGAATTTACACAGACGAGAGTAAGTTACGTGAACGGGTAGGCGGGATGGGATTGAGGTGCGGACTAAAAAGATGAGGCTGGGGCTATTCTGCACGATATTCCAGGCGGAGCTTGCAATCTACCAAGCCATGGAGTTGATACGTTGCAGCAGCTTCGGCGGGGCTGCCGTGATGAGTGACTTCAGATCTTCCTTGGATCTGGTATACAACCCAGACACGTTCCATCCCCTCGCTACCCATATTCGGAAAAATATCATGGAGCTGAAGGGTATGGGTCGAGAAGTTTGGCTATTTTGGGTCCGGGCCCATGTTGGCATCCCTGGAAATGAGCGCGCCGACGAGCGGGCCAGGTAGGCAGCAGGGAATGGAACTGAAGTAGGTCTAACGTATGATCTGGTTCCACTAGCTTACGTGAAACGTGAGATTAGCAAAGAGACGGTCCTTGAATGGAATGAGCGTTGCCGAGGAGGTCAGACCGCTGAAGTAACTAAACTCTTCCTCCCTAACGTCCAAGAAGCAAATCGTATCCGAAGAAAATACTTTTGACATCACTGATGGTACAAGTGATGACGGGATACGGTGGCTTCTCAGCTTACCTCCATCGCTTCAAAGTCAAGGAAAGCTCCGATTGTGATTGCAGCCGCGGTGTTAGCGAAACGATACACCATCTCCTGCTAGAATGTCCGGTGTACGATCGCCTCAGGTCCGGGCTTAACATACAAATAAGAACGAAACTTATTGAACGGACACTGGCTGAAATCTTGTCCTGTAAAATACCAGGCTGCATCTGGAGCGGTTCTGTACGAGGGTGCTGTAAAACCTTTTTTTTGGTCTCGGGGAAAAACCTCTCTTGACGGATTACGATGGTTTTCCTTTCAAGTATGAATGAAATGTTAGGTGACAGTTGCTCTACTATTTTATAAAGGAATTGAAAATCTTAGGTTCCTACCAGACCTAGCTTGCGACCATTTTTTTGTCTCGGGGAAAACCTCTTGACGAGATCCCCCGACCCGGGGGGTACGAGGGATATGTGGAACTCCGGGAAAGATGTTCGACCATCCGACTACCCACTAAAAACCCCGCTGTTCTCCTATCGCCTACGCCCGGGCCCACGGATATGTGGCCTGCCGATCTCGTGGCCTAGGCCGGTGCCGGCCCGCCCTTTATCTTAAGGCGGGCCCCTTCTAAATTGTTGGCGCCGGGGGTCAGGATTTCGTCCCCCGGCGCTCTCCTGGATCAACAGTTGAGGGGGACCGCAGAACAGCACGCGGCCCCAAGTGCTGTAAAGCCTAACAAAACCCGGCGGAACTGATACCACCGTACTGCGGCACACGTCGAGCGAATAGAATACATATGAATAATATAAATAATAATATATACAAAAAATAATACTAGTAATACTGTAATAATAAAGTCATAATACTGTAATAATAAGATGAATCCCTGGGAATACGCAGGGCCAAATGTTGTCACATAAAAAAGTCTAAGCTACATTAATGACATATTTATGTACAGATGCACTTTCGTTACAATTTCTCTTTAGCACGGAGTCATAAGAAAATAGATATAGGACAATAGGCTAAACCAGGCTTTTATAGTTCTTTGACACTACCAAAAAGAAAAAATAACGAATGTTTCCTTTCTTTTGCTGCCTGTGATCTATTAGAAAGATCGAACACTGGCATTTTATGACGGTTTGTTTTTACAACGCAGCTTATCTTTAGTTATACGCTTATAGTAAAAGAGAGAACTTCCATGGTATCCGATACTAGAAGGCAATTTTCTACTACGTCGAAACACTTTCGTTCAATGTGGCAAACAGCGCGTATTCTCACTGAGAACAGAAGACCGCCGAGCTCCGAATCCGTGGGACCCAACTACAACATGCGTTTGTTTCAGAATGCTCTACCATTCCAGTGGTCCACGTCGGAAAAGTGCGCATATTCCCGCGCATATGCTTCGGCGTGTCCCGTGTGCCCGCGCCCATGTTACGCGCCATACGTCCCCCCCGGAACTTGTAACGCTTGCTCTCTGGTGACCCATACGCCATCATCAATTGAAGATTAAATTACATTCGCTATGACATTGGTTCTTTTTTTGGCAACAATGGCAATCAAAACTGAAACCAAAAGCGTACTAAACTCAGTATTTTCTCCATTCTTGAAGCTATGCAAATAGTAGTTACATTATAACTCAGATACATATAAATATTCAAAGTATTATAAATTAATATAGTTATTTGTTAATTAAATTATATAAACATTTATAATAATTGACCTGGGCGATGACCTACGATGTAAATACGTGATATAATAATATTATTTAATGTTATCATTTGTACATTACACATTTTATACAAATTAAAGAGAGTCATCAACATTTAAACAAATATCTTTTATTTTCTACATATATTTCATGTTTATAATCAATATAATTTTTCTGTCATAATCATGTAAAGTTAAATTTCTATCAGTGGAGAATCACTTTAAATATTTAGGCTTGTAGTTGGATTGTTCATTACGATGGAGAAGACATATCAAATAATCAGCGGAAAAGACAATTAATAGCTAAACATTTTGAAGGTTCTGGCGGGGACAAGTTGGGAAATTCCTCCCCAACACAATAAGACTACTCTACTTTCTCATATGACTCAAGTGCTCAAGCTAATCTCCCAGTTAGACAAAATTCAAAATCAAGCTCTCCGAATTACAGGCGATTAATTTCGAATTATTCCGATTCATATGGAAGCTGAATTAGGTATCCCCCCTCTATACCCCCTCTATAGAAAGCGAAATCATTCGCACATAATAAAACTACTAAACTTAGTTCAACACATTTAACAAAATATATTAATATCAAGTGGTGAGCTAGAAAGAAACCGTTGATAATATAGCCGTATATAATTCTTTGACCAGTGCCACAGTGCATACAGTGAAGACACTTGGAATGTTTAGATTAAATACGTGGGTTCCAAGCATCAGTGCGTAGTAATATTAGATCGGATTTAGAGTGTATTAAAGAAGCTAAAAGGGCATATAACAGCGATCAAGTACTAAAAAGTTGCTTACAATACATTGAGTTTCATAAAAATTTTACAGTCGGTTCCAAAAATGATTCAAGCGGAGGTGCCGCGTGTTACCGCCACGTTTAACATTAGTTTCAATATAAAATATCCATAATGCATACCGAATTGAGCCTGCGACCTCGCGCAGCAGCCAGTGTCTCAATGGGCATTTTTTCTCCTCCAGAACAAAAAAAAGGTATTCCTATTGCTTATACAAAGTTCTGCAATGGATCCCAGTGCATACTTAAACACATGAAAACGAAATAGCGGATTTGTTAGCTAAACAAGCTTCTTTTGAGGGTAATCCATTCCCATTAATGCCTTAATTTATATTCCAACTACATAACGTTGTTTAGAATACAATGTGTAGATATTTGGAAGGCATATTTCGATAAAAGATCCCTGGAGAAAGGTATTTGGTTTCGAACAATCCAACCCCAAATTTCATGTAAAACGTGGTTAAACCAGAGCAACATGAAAAGAAAGGATATCGTAACTATTTTGAGATTACGCTCTGGACATACATACATTAACACATTCCATCAAATAAGTTTGCATTTCTCATGAAAATTACCGGAGCCAAATTGCAATACATGTCATAAACCAGAAGGCATTATTCATATTCTAACAGAGTGTACTCGCAATTATCAAACTAGAGTTCAGCTATTTGGAGTTTATGGTCTATCCACGTTGGGAGAGTGCAATAGCTTGTTGTCATGTCTTTTGTCCGAGGAGATTTATAAGTTTTGCAGACTATATTATTAGTTTTTTGCACATTGTAATTAATTAATAGTAAGTTAATGATTTACGGGGTGACATTGCCGCTTGTTTTTTTTTTGGTCTCGGGGAAAAATCTCTCTTGACGGGTTCCCCCGGCCCGGGGGGACCGAGGGATATGTGGGACTCCGGGAAAGATGTTTGGCCATCCGACTACCCACTAAAAAACCCCGCTGTTCTCCTATCGCCTACGCCCGGGCCCAGGGATATATGGCCTGCCGATCTCGTGGCCCGGGCCGAATCTTACACTGTTGAGTCTTCCCTATCTATCCTACTTTAATTCGAACCTAGAGGTCATTTTCCGGTTTTGAAAAATTTAACTTTATTTGCAGGATTTTAAAGAGTGTAGTAAATCTTCTGAATGAATTAAATAATGATTTTTCTTCCTTCAGCAATAATAAGTAGATGGAGGCAATTATTAAAACAAAGTGCACCACAGCACCGACGTCCACATCCAGCGATGGCCACGATCCTCAGCCATGAGGGAACGACTGCAGAGAGAGGTAGGAAGTCATTGACATTTATAAAATGTTAACCTTGATGACATTAGGCAGCCACGTCTTGGCCTTATGCCTGAACGTGGCGAAGATATATATTTTCAGGACCTAATGGACTAGGACAAGGTGGTAGGATGTCGCGAAGCGAAAAAAAACTATTTTTCAAAGAAAAAGGATTGGCTCCTTGCGAATCCTTGCACTAAAGTTTTGTTCGTTATTTAGGAGAGTGCATCTGGCATCTCGTAAATAATAGTCTTGGTGGTGCACCTTAAACTCATGTTGTGAACACAATAGCCGTTTATAAACAAAATTATCTAATTCAAGCAATAATGACCCGCTTTGAACCTCAGACCAATGATATCATTAATCACGCTTAGTACCTAACCTTTTCTTTGTCAGTTTACTCTCTTAAAATGTACCAGATTGTCGTTTCTTTTGCCCTTTTAGCTGCTGTAAGTATAAATTTAATTATTTATTATGTTTTTTTATGTAACATTTTTAAGAATAATTTTTTTTATCATTACTCGTATTTTGAATTCAGTGAATTTGTTATTTGTTCTAAGTAGTTTAAATGCATCTTGTGCAAGTGATTAATTATAGTGTTATTTTTAAATGCTACTATATATATATATATATATATATATATATATATATATATATATATATATATATATATATATATATATATATATATATATATATATATATATATATATATATATATATATATATATTATATACAAGAATTGCTCGTTTAAAGATATAGGATATTATATTAAGACTCATGTAACATAGTAGTGTTAGGTGCTCGAGCAAATGCTAATTAAACATAGTTTTATTCAAAAGTTTATTTAAAAATGTAAATATCTAATTAAGTAATGTATTATTTGAATTATTTCAGGTGTACAGCGATGTTGTGCAGCCGGATCCGTCGAAGGTTTATTGTGGTGACATGCCCAGCGCGGTGAGCACTACAGCATTTTCAACTTTCAATGCTTAAAGAGGGCCGCGTGTGTGGCGTGTATTGATACTTGTAGATGTAACTAAATTAATAGAACAGCAGAGCTCGGTCTTTGATGTATTTGCATTAATAGTTCTCTGTGGTAACCTATCACGGTAGTTACCGCAGTTTTACACTGAACTTTGAGAACTGGAGTTATAATACTCAGCCTCCATTGGCTCGGGATCATACCAATGAGTAGTATCTGGATAAAAAGTTTGGATAAGATATCCACATCACGAGAGCCCATCCAAGAAATTACTATATACATAATATGTACTTTATGACAATTATTTTATTAATATATGGTACATTGTTGTTATCTTCGAAGACGACCTTTTTTAAAACAATGCGCAAATAGCAAGCGGCTTTGACAAGCGCGGCGAGTATATTCTTCGTTTTCTCTAGGGAGAGATGCATGCCATATGGGCTGTTATAGAATAATATTTTTTTCAGATTTACTCTTGCCTACCCAACCCTACGATAGTGGACCGCGCGCACTCTAGCAAATGCGACAAATCTGCTTCTAAGGTGAGTTCTTAGTGATGGATGGACATATACGAGTATAAACACTTTAACAATGTGGATACCAGATACCTGAAATACCTGTAGTGTGTTTTATTTATTGAAATTTATGATAGGCTTTCTACTATTATTTAAATACTCCGCCATAATAACCTTGTGTTCTGTTACGGCATGAGTAAGCCAGTTCCCCTATGAAGACGGTAGTGTGTTAGCGGTACCCTTGATATTGCAAACGGTTCCTGCCTATTTGAGTGGGCCGTCAGTCTGTCTGATGGTTTAGAGAAAAAACTTATGATACAATCTGATAATAAGGTTTTATTAATAATACTCTATAATGAGTGGGCATTTATGAAAGTTTTTCAAATTACTTTTTCAAATGGAGATGTATTATCATAGAAGTGTTTAATCTCGGTTGCATGGTGATCTTGCATAAAGTCTACTATTACGTACAGTTACAGTTCCGCGAGGTTTTTGCGTCCGAATCACTCGATGTTGATTCACAGACAGCTGTCTGATACCCCAGCCCGAAAAGGAAAAGCTGAAGGAAAAGACCTTTTAGTAAATTAGCAATAATAATATTCGGTAAATAGTCTTTTAAAAATCTTTAGGAAAGTGGTAGGGTATATACCCTATTGGGCTATCCCAATTCTTATTTCTACGAGTATTCATGAGTAATTAGCCTTAAAATAGACAAATTAAAGATTGTCAGCTTTTTATATGGATGCTGATTAAATTTGCGCTTGTTACTTTGTAGACATAAATACTCTCTTTCAAACATAATATTGTATTAATACACCGTTTTACGGTATAGAAACGGGATTAAATGTTAACTATGATCACAAAGTAGATAATATACTGTGATGCAATCCGTTGCTTCCTGGCCTACCGTAGTATAATGTAAGCCATAAAAACGCTACACCGAAGTATTGCTACGTAGCATAGCTTATATTCGGATTTATAAATCACTGCCGATCTAGATTTGTGAAGTAATACTGAAAAGCTATTTGTAAACATTTATACATATTTTTTCTTTTGCCTTTTTGTGTTTTTCTTTACATTCGTTTCTATATAATAAAATTGACGGGCTGTTTAAATTACTTCTTAAATTACAACATGTTAGCTTATTTTATACTATATTTATGTATGTATTGTATTTGTAAGCAATGCACCACATCCAGCCTTTTTACATCCATACTAAGATTGCCTCATCTTTGTTATTTGTTTTTATCCAATGTTGTATTTTGTGTGTTTTCGTTCATTTGTTCATTCATACATATATTGTAACAATATTGATTTCGCTGAGAACTTAATTTTTTATAGTGTGATAAAATGAACTGCATCTTTCGAGAGCTACGCTGGTTGGACGGAGATAAAATCGACAAGCAACGTATAAGGACCTACTTTGATGAGTTCGCGAAGACGCATCCAGAATGGGCTTCAGCAATCCAGCTGGTTCAGACAAACTGTGTGGACAAAGATCTGCCGGCCCAGGACGTCATTTTGAACTGCCCTGCCGTTGATATTGTCCACTGCAGCCTCGCTACCTTTATTAAGGTAAAAATTAGATATTTTATTATTAAACAGTGATATCTATACAAATAAATAAAATTGGAGGGTCTGTTTGTAATATTAAAATAACCGCTTTTTACTAAGTGCATTTGGATGTATACGCGGTACATATGCCAAAACAACTTGTTTTTACAATTTTTGTCTGTCTGTCTGTTTGTTCCGGCTAATCTCTGAAACAGCTGGACCGATTTTGACGGGACTTTCACTGGCAGATAGCTGATATAACAAGGAGTAATTTAGACAACTTTTATATTAGAAAAAAATGGTTTTAGTTAAAAGTGATCAGTTTCGGATTTTTTTAATCCAATTTAAGTTGACCTCAGATTTATATCATCAATCATATAAAATAGGGTTTAGCTTAGGCTGGACCTTGTAGGTTCGAACGCAGTTTTGTATATTTCATTTACCTATATTTTAAGGTTTGTAGGGTTTGTAATCCAAAATAAACCATAAGATATATCCAAAAAACGCTGCCCAATGTCACTATTCCACGCGGACGAAGTCGCGGGCACAGCTAGTTTCTAATAATCTAATTTCATAAAATAATCAAAATTTGGAATAATGAAAGAATTAAAACACATACTGATATAATATTAATTGACAACGGCTTGAATTAATCTTGTTTTTAAATAATAACTGCGCATAACACTTCGCTACTGGACTCGGGTCTCCCCTCGAGGGAACCAGCGGTATACCCGCCACGCTTGTTCAACGTGGATTAACGGGCACACATACAGTAGTTTCGATATGTAGGATTCCTCGCGACATTTTACTTCATCCTCAGTACATGGAAATTGTCCTATGATATGCACATAAGGCGAGAATAACTGCGGGGCACGACGAGATTAATCATACTAATATTATAAATGTAAAAGTAAGTTTGGTTGTTACGCTTTCACGCGAAAACTACTTGACCGATCATCATGAAACTTTGTACACATATTCTTGGAGGTATTAGAAGTAACATAGGATACTTTTCATTGAAAAAAAATTTACGAAGATATTACCCTTTCTCATTTTTTCGATTTAATTTTGCCTGTTAATCGCCCAGCGAAGCGAATGTGATCGGCTAGTAAATAGTAAATAAATATAATGGAACAATTCACACAACACCATTTAGTCCCAAACTAAGTAGCATAGCACTTGTGATATGGGTACTAGATAACTAATATACTACTTAGATAATTTAATAAATAAATACATATACATAAACACGCAAGCGCGCAACTCCGCAAGCGTACCGAAGTATGTTAACCGTTACGCTACAGAGGTCTTCGATTAGAATCCAGGACCTCTAGATTGGTCTATGAGAGTAACACCACAGAGCTGTCAGGTACCTTGGGCCACCCTCTTGAAGTAGTACATAGAAAACAACATATCTGCCACATTTGTCGAAGGCGAAATTACGATTTAAATAATAAAATAATTGATAAAATGTATTATTTTTAGGACTACATATTTATTAATGTTTTTTATTCTTATGTTTTAAGTTAATTCTGTAAGTCCGAAATAACAAAAATATTTCTTTCATGCTTTGAAAATTCTAATTTCTTTCGGATAAATTGAACAATTTTTATAATCAAAAGACAGCTTTTCTATTAGCAACTGGGAAAAAACGGGACGGTCTGCTAGTAAAGAGTTTCTATTTCCAATACCTCTTAATATTAGTATCAACGACTTAGCTAAAATAAATTCAACTTACGAGTAACTATTCTGTTAAAATATTTAAGTTTCTTTTTTCAGAGTGCCCCTGCATCATTGTGGTCTACGGACGAAAAGTGCGCCTACGCCCGTGCATACGCAGCTGCCTGTCCTGTCTGTCCGAGCTCCTGCTTCGCGCCTCAAATTCCTGTTGGATCTTGCAACGCTTGTTATTTGGTGCCTAGAGCACCATAATCATAATTATATTTTAATGTTTTACTATTATAAACCTATTGGAACCTTTTGTACAAAACAAATATTTTCACATTAATTTCAAATAATAATATCCTAAGACAAGATGAGCTTGTAACTAATGCAATATTTTCAGTGGCGGATTTGCAGTCTTGGCAGCCCTAGGCCTCAGGCCATATAGTAAGTACCAGCCACCCCTTTCTCAGCAGCCATCATATTGAATTCATAATAAATTTACTTTTTTGCCAATTTTTATCGAAATCGATTCAGAAATATCTGCTAGTTTGTAATATTTTCCGAGGATATTTCATGGATAGTTGCACATTTAAATAAAAGTGATTTAGGAAGATTATTGTTATACGATGCGGTGCAGTGCGGCCCACCATAATGTGCGCGAGCCTTTAGAATATTTACGTACTTTGAGTTATTCCTTGTTATCATCAGTGAATTTTTTGTCACGATTGGCCGCCCCTAATATCTGACCGCCCTAGGCCCGGGCCTCCTGTGCCTTAGGGCAAATCCGCTACTGAATATTGTATGCCATATGTTGATGAAACGTATGAAGTTTTATATTTATTGTGATATCATATATTATCACAATAGTTCATTAAATTGGACGCAGTGTTACTAGGTTGATTGAACTAGCATAGCCACCTTTCCAAATATTAATAACCATATATTGTATTTACAATAATTTTCTGCTCAAATAAAATCATGCTACTGCAATTTTTTTTATTGCTGAGGAACAACAGGCAAGCTGACGGTCCACTTAATAGTAAGCAGTTACCGTCGCCTATGAATGTTTGCGATGCTAGGGGGTATTGTGAACACGCTGCTGTCCCATAGGCGTACAGGATCCTGGGTCACTAATGCCGGAACACAGTGCAAGGTGACTATGATGACATACTTATACACTAGGGGTGGTTATCATCCTGACGCGCTTGAAGCCCTACCACGTAGCTAGGGCTGTTTTGTTGCCTTTTACGACAGGTCGACCCCGGCCGCAGAGGTTAGTATTCAAACTCCACCCCTACATGGAAAAAATACTATTGTATTTAATAAGACATATTGCCACATTATTAACTCAACTTTAAAAACCTATAGAGATGCTTTCAGGATTTGTTATTTGCAAGGGATTACATGCTGTAAGCCTATGGAACAAAATACCTCAACCATATTCAGTCTTTGATTTAGCTTTCATATCTATTTACTGACCTACATACAGAGTAATTTGCAAACCGAATCTAATTACTGCAGCTAGCTCATTCCCGTTGATGACGTTATTAACGTCCACATGGATTATGACATTACATTTACGAATGCTACAGACATCATACTATAAAAGACGATTTTGGTATTTTTGCAATCGATCGGAAAGTGACGTGTACCTATATCGAGCGGTGATTCCACAATTTTCCACGAGGCACGCAAGCGCGAACCCCGGCATGCGCGTTGTGATGACACCTGTCAAAATCTGTCAGTACAGCCCCTGGTTCGCTGGGGCTCCCTAGTATGGCGTTCGTTTTGCGACTTGGACAATTTTGAAAAATCATGTAAATTGGGTAAGTTTATTAAAATATATATGTAATAAAATATGTATTTGTTTAAAAATGTCTTTATTTTTTAAGCCGGTATTGAAAAAATTGGATTTCTAAGAATTTGTTATTTTAATATATTTTTTTATTATAAATATACACTTGAACATTATATTCTTATTTCATATACAAATTAATCGAAAGCCATTAAAGTAGGGTTTACACTTGTATTATTGATTTTGTTACCTGAGTTACCCCTCGATACAGTTCTAATAATAGCTTACAAATTAATGTACTGATAAGAAATGTAAGATATTGCGCCGGTCTTGTGACCTTTAATCTTGAGAAGGTTTCGGTGGGTACAATTTGTTACTTTGATATATTTACAATATGTATACTGAGTATCGCTTAAGATATATTTTTTTAATTTTGTATAGTATACGTTTTATAATACAATTTCGAATTATTTTATAACATTCTGGAATAATAATAATGAAACACGCTGTAACATAAATTGCTTCCCTTCGTCTTTTTTGTCAAAAATCAATAAAATTGGAAAATTTCCAAAATAATTATCACATACGCTCAATATTAAAGTATAATTTGTTTGATTACTTCGATTCCATATTATTGGTAATTATATTTTAAATATGTCACATTAAATAATATTCAAAGTTAGATAAAATTAGAAATAAATATATCAGGGGAAGTCTGAGGGTAGCGCCAGTGATTGAGAAGCTAAAAGTAAGGCTAACCGGGTATGGCCACATAATGCGAAGATAAGAATGCCATATAACAAGGAGAATGCTAGAAATGGTGTGTGTGTATGGAGTGGATGAATGCAAAAAGACCGAAGAAAAGATGGATGGATTGTGTAAAAGATGATATGTCAAAAAAGGTGTGAATGTTTAGATGACTAATAGAGGAGAGTGGAAGGAGAGGACATGTTGTGCCGACCCCACATAGCTGGGATAAGGGCAAGAAGAAGAAGAAGAAATAATTTGTTTTCTTAATTAATGTACAATAAACCCTATTCACACTCACTGCATAACAGTTCGTTCATTATACGCTTCAGATGAAAATTTGATACTGACCCCGATCCTCAGACATGAGGGACCGACCCCAGAGAGAGAGAAAGAGAGAGAGCGCCACAGCTCCTAATGAACATTAGGATCTTTGGTGTGAACATCACGAATGATTTGTAGTTTAGGGCACAGCTGGAGCTTCTCCTTGCCTTCAAAAAGCTGGCTGTGTTATGCCAGTATTACGGACTAGCAATGGCTTGTGCTATCGCATCCGCGATGGAGGTGATGGGAAGGGAGCGGCGATCAACCTCCGACTACCCTAATACCCTGATCATGAATGAATGATAAAGGGTGGGCGCGTGGAATACCGTAGTGCCTAGCTCACCTTGCGTGGGAAAGAAGATCTTGAGTGCCATCACTTCTCTTGGCGTTGAAGAGGCCAGCGAAAGCGGGGCGGGGCCAGTACGGTCAGACTATCGTTTAGTATCGATGTCGTCACATCTCGCGGCCTCGAAACTCAAGGGTTTGGTACACCAGCAAAGTGAGTGTCTCAATCAAGAGAGTGAAAAATTGTGCACAGGCGCATTGCTCGAGGATTCCCACACTACTCTGCAGCATGTTCCCACGCGTCCAGGTATGCGCAAAGCATTTTATCCTCGAAAAAAAGTTGGTATTAGAAGTTGAGATACTTCTTACCGACCAAAATACGAAACGAACGAACTCAAGCAGAGTAGCAGTAATGAAAGCATTGACCAGAGGGTGCAGTTTTCGTCATTATACTCGTAAGTACGGAAACACGTTTTCATGTTTCTGAATAAATGAATATTTTAGATACCTTAAAATAATCATAAAAATTAATTTTTGTAGGTATTACGTATTACGACTTGTAGTATTACCACTTCATTTTAGAGGTGGAATTCAGTTAAATGAATTAAGTGGAATCTACGGGCTAAGTTGTTGTTTGCTGTTTGCTTAGAACTATAAATTACATTTTAAATATTAGTGTATAAAAGCTACGAAAACTCGAACAAAGAGGGGACGAAGATTGTATCCTAAATTTATACTTGTATATCTTATGTATGAATATCTCTGAATGTCTCTTTTTGGTAAAGCTTTATCGCTTCATTAAATTTTAAAATTACAACCGATCTTTTAAATTATACACTCTTCAAACAAAGCGTGTCCTTACTAACAAGCATTACTGTCATTGAAAAATTGTTTTTACTTTTATAGTTAATGTAAACAAATAGTTTTCCGTTATGTATATAGATTGGACAGTGCCGGGACCTGCTACATGAAACAGCAATACTTTTAGATGATATGTACATTTGGTAAAATTTAATTCTATGAATTAATACTACATACATCCACTATAATAAATATATTATAGATAACAATTATATTCGTGCAGGGGCAGAATAGGGGAAGAATACTGACCTCTGCGGGCGGGGTCAGTCAGTCGTAAAAGGCAACAAAACAACTCACCTTAACTACATGGTAGGGCCCCAAGCCCGTCTGGATGGCGACTACCTTTGATTTTAAATATGCCGCCATAGTAACTTTGTGTTGTGTTCCGGAAATAGTGACCCAAGTTCCTGTATGTACCATTATGTGACACGCGTGTTCCCGTAGCCACTGGCGTTGTAAACACCCATACACGACGGTATAACTGCTAAATTCTAAGCGGGCCGTCAGCCTGTCTGCTGTCCTACAGCAATAAAAAAAACAGGTATTAACATGCGTTATGCTGGAGTTTCCTTAGTTGTTCAGTAGGTTTTACTTTCTAGAAGTTGAAATTGACAGATTTAAGAAAGTAATGATGAAAGAAGATGAAACAATTAAAATTCTTTGCACTCTACTAAATTTATAATTTATAAAAGTATAAGTAAGTATTTATACAAGTAACTACGCCAACTAATTTATTTAAGTACATAAGTACTATTATATAATTATTTATCATACATTATGACTGTGACAAAAATCCAGTAAACAAGACTTAATGGCCGTAATGAATAGTTATAAAACAGTAAATGGTCAATGCACTAATAGTTTTATAGTGTAATTATGATAAATAACAATTATTAATTGAAACGGTGCGTGCTGCTTTTTTAATTACACTTCACGTTGTCGTCCGCTCGTTAGCATTTTAATGGTTACGACGCCCGAAATGGACTGAGCTTGTGATCGTATTACGACTGCCCTCTTTAGCAGATGGGGGTTTAATAGCATTCCGTCTCGTCGCCCTCTCATGGGAATTATTCTTGAAAGGATCTGTAGATAGGGTGAACTGAATTATTACTTAGAACAGTGTTACAATTGAAGAGCTGTGTTAGAGAACTCATAATTCGCCTCACACACGCTAATCAGTGATACGTCGTATCATACCTAATCCTACGATAACGATTTAATAAAGAATGTTTACCAGCCCATATAAAATGTTTTGTGACGTTTGTTTACATAGTCTTATCGCAGTATTGTTTATTTTAGATCGATACGTTCAATGGCTTGGTAGTTTTTTTGTTTGTTTTTGAGGAAATATTTCAAGTGTTGAAAAGATTTTTATATTTTATGTGCGTTGCCTGATGCTTATGATATATGTATGTATCTCAAGATGATCTCAACGAAATTAAAATTACAAGAGATTTTATAAATTGTTTCTCTTCATTGTGCAATAAAGTGTGTTCTATTAGGTAAAAGGTAATTAGTTTTTTACCATGTCTTGATGTGATTTTAAATAAACTCGGATAAATGAACCATTTTAGCGTTGAATATTTTCTTTCCAAGAAAATTGATATGGGTGGAGTTAGTGAAACAGAGTTTCCGACGTTAAGTGACTCATGCTTGGACATAGATCGCTATGCACTTAATGTTTGAGGATATAATTCTTAGATAGTGGATTGATTCTGCCCGTTGCCGATGGTTTTGATGATGCTTTCGTTATAATGTTGTCTCACCATGATCTTTGGTTGTATTTGATGGTTTCTTTTTTGGGAAAATAAAATAATAAACCATAACAAGTATAATAACAAAAGTTTATTTTATGTTCTTGTATATTTAAGGTGAACAATAAAGTTTTCATACATTAATTCAAACCGAAATATAAGACATCGTGCTTTCATCCATTTCAACCTCACCTTTCTCCCGTACAGGTGTAACCTAGAACTTTCAAGATGTTCGAAGGCGCGGTCGCGGGGATCCTGAACCGCCTCCTGGGAAAGTACGTGCAAGATCTGGATACGGAAAACCTGAATGTGGGCATATTCTCTGGCAATGTGAACTTGACCGACTTAAAGCTGAAGCCTGAAGCTCTGGTGAGGCTAATTTTACTAGATAATTCTCCCGAATTTTAAATATTTTAATAACGGTTTTGTGCCAAGCCTTAAGACAGTGAATTTCTGCAAGCTGATGACAACTTAAAGACCACTGTCGGATTACACCAGGGATCCGTCCTTAGTTCGTTTCTGTTCAGCGTGCTATTAGACGTACTGTCAGACAGCATCAGAAACTCACATGAGCAGCCTCTGTGGTTGCTCATGTATGCTGATGATATCGCGCTGGCAGATTCGGACAGGGGTAGGTTGGTGGGACGTATGAAGGAGTGGAAGGAATCGCTTGAAAACGGCGGTTTGAAGCTCAATGTGGCGAGTACTTGGCCTGCAACTCCACAGATCCTACACCCGTGCACATAGGCGGCGATACGGTCGAACGTACGGGACAGGTGAAATACCTGGGATCTGTATTTCACGCGTCTAGTGACATTGATTACGACGTTAAGGCACGCATTGCTGCCGCGTGTGTCAAATAGCGCGAGGTGAATGGTGTCATTTGTGACCCCAATACCGGTTAAATTGAAAAGACAAGTCTATAACACCATCATTAGGCCTGTCCTTTTATCCGGATGTGAAGCGTGGCCGGTGCTGGAGCGACACAAGCAGGTACTGCGAATCACGGAGATGAATATGCTGCGGTGGATGAGTGGAGTAACGCGAAAGGACCGCGTTAGGAATTCTCGCATTCGCGGCAGCCTTCATGTCCGTGACATTTGGGATAAATTGCAGGAACTTATACTATATAATAATTCGCTGGTATGGCCACGTTTTACGGCAACCGGCTACTTACGTGTGGAACAAATGTCTGGCCATGCCGCCTTCGCCGGGCTCTGGCAGGAGGGGTAGACCCAAAAAGTGCTGGCTTGACGTCGTAGGGGTTTATGTGTGCCAATGGACTGACCACCAGAGATGTCGAAGATCGTGCGAAGTGGAGAGGAAAAAGTCGGAAAGCGGACCCCGGGCTCCGAAGCGAGAGTTTGGGCTGCAACTGGGATTCAACGCTAATGATGATGATTATGACAATTTAACTCTTCTTACTTAACAGGCACTTAACTCTTTTAAGTGCTCGTGTACTTAAAATCTGTGGGCGGTGAAAATAACAGCCAGTTACTAAGTTGGATAACTTCTGAGAACTTCAAAGACCATGAATAAATTATGTTCACGTAAGATCAATAAACAACTTTCAAGGAAATTCTGATTAAATTACTGTTACGTTACATATTTGTTTACGTATATTTGTAATGCTTCCTGAAATGGTACTTACGTTATATACATATACACCTACGACTTACAATGCTATATTCTACAGATAGCAGAGGGTAGGGCGGTTGCGTGTAGCTGTCTCTTTCTCTTCTGATATTATGTATATATTTTATTTGGAAAACAAACAGTGATGAATTGCTAATAACTAAAACTTTATATAAATCTAAAACACTATTAATGTGTTTCGCAAGTATTTATCATTATTATGAAACAAACTCATATCTTAAAGTTAGATATATTAAAACTTCCATCTAAACAATATATAGGTAAATAGTAATAAAATAATAATAAAAATAATAACTATAGAAAATTAATATAAGTAAAGAAAAATTTATTAAGTATCCTGGGTATACCTATGAAAATTTGTTCAGTGTCTACAGGACTACTGCCGCTTTATCTCTACCAACTCCCAATCCGCTCTCCTCTGACAAGCACAATGCCCAGTAAGGGAGCCAAGCTCCAAGCCAAGCATCATTTAATTTGCTGCGTAGACTGAAATGGTCTAAGGATCCTGTCAATTTAAAGCGGTTGCAAAACAAGATGTCCACAGTGAGATTCTTCCTAGAAAATTGATACCTGTTTTCTCTGTATTTATATTAATTCAAAAGACTCGGTATTCTGGCCGATTAATCCAAAAATAAAGCTATTTTAATGTATTAAGAGTACTGGAAATTAAGTCTAAGAAAATGAAATAATAAGAGGGTTGTTATTAATCAAAAAATCTTTGTGGAGTTTCTATAAATACTTCAAAGACGAGAATATAATGTTTTGTGCATGAATAGCAACTACTTTGAGTAACATAAAGGAAAGCTCGACCTAATCTTTTTTTATCCTTATGACGGTTCAAAGAAAATCTTACTTGATTTACTCTGTATAATGTTATGTAGTAAAACTAGAAAATTATCTTGTAACCGTCTTCATTCTGATTTCTTGGGCTAATAAATATATACTCTTTAAATATGGTTCTCCTGTTTAACTGTTTGTGACATTTTCGACATTAAGTATTTGATGAAATTTTTTGTATGTTCAGTCTACAGTAAAATGATATTTTAGTAATTTTTTCGAACTTAAGGCGTGTGTACAGGACGTTTGCCCTAGGGTCCTCTAGTTATATGTATATATTTCTCTTTCACAATTCGATCTTTAGATCCTTCATTAAGCATACCATTGAATTTTTTTACAATAATAATCCAGGATTTTTTCTAATGGTACCCAAGACTATATATTTTAATACGTATGTTTCAAAAATTTTGTAATTTGCTGTAATGTATACTCGCTGTAATAAATGATTATATTTTGTTACCTCATTAACTAATTTCAGGGTGCAACTTTTTTACCTTCTTCCTCAAATAATAGATGAAGCAATGTAAAATAGTTTTATCTTTATTTTCAGTATGAGCTAGACTTACCAATCGATGTGAAAATCGGTACAATTGGCCGTATCAATCTTCAAATACCATGGACGAATCTGTATAGCCAGCCAGTGGTAGTCAACATTGAAGATGTCTTAGTCCTTGTTGGTCCAGCGATATCGAACAGTTATTTTGACCCAGAAAGAGAAAGAAGATTAACAAGAGCAGCTAAGAGAAAGATTCTCCAAGATCTAGAAGCAGAAAGTGAGATATTGAAGGGACCGCAGAACTTTTTCGAGCACTTATTTACAGCGATTGTAAACAATCTGCAGATATACGTGAGGAATGTTCACGTGAGGTACGAGGATTCAATCAGCTCCAAGGATGGTCCAGTGGCGTGCGGTCTATGCTTGCAGAGCTTGTCAATTGAGACTGCGAATAGGTAATTTCAACTTATTTTAATTGTATTGATTTATAAAATATTTTCACTTGCAGTTGAAAGTTATAAGAACTTATTCGTCTAATGCGTATGACAGCGAGAGCTTACTTATCGTTGAAATATCGTCAAATTCGAGAGTGACTTGGTTTTTAAATTCACTCTGGTGGAGTGTTGCGTCCATCCGCTTTTTGAGCAGGAACCACATGCGCACTTGGTCTGAGACGAACTGCTTTTAATTATCAGCAATATATTGTAAATAGTGTTAATTTGGACTATTATTATTACTACATACACCTCCGATCCCATATATGCCCACTTTATCAATTATGGGTTTTGTTGAAGGCCTTGTTGCGCTTATACTCGTATATAGGTACATAACATATGTATGTCTAGCAGTTGGAGATACCAGCTTTGGTATGGCTCTCTTTTATAGAAAGATTTTATTTTTGGTATTTAAAAGAAGGAGAAGACCAAGAAATTCTATTTGACATTACCTTAAATCTCAATATCACAGGTATTATGGAGGAGAAAAGCAGAAAATGGGTAAAAATCATGACAACTTTGTAGCGCGTTTTATGTTACAAACTGTATTGAGGAATAACATTCAGCAAATAAAAGGAGATAATGCTTTACAGCAAATGGAAGCCGTCAGTGACTCCAGTAAACGCGTCAACGGTATACCAAATGATGCGCATTGAGTCCCTGTCCGTATACTGGAACCCTACAGCAACGGCTCTGGACGATGTTGAGATTGCGCACATCACGCCGATGCAGTACTATAACTGGAAGCATTACATGCTTACTGGATTGGACAAGTTCTCTATGCATCACGAGGACTTTGAGTTTTGTGAGTACGAATTATTTCAACAGCTTTTTAAATGAATGAATTATGATTGAATTAGGTTGGATATAGATTTAAAATAATTGCATATTTTTACTTTCACCGGTATTTGATGGTTGGTTCTTACAGAATAATAGAAAAGAAGATTTTTAAACTGTTTGAAACAATAGACTTTAAAATAGATATTAAATATTTTTATTTATTTTTTATTGCTGTAGGATAGCAGACAGGCTGACGGCCCGCTTAGAATTTAGCAGTTACCCTCGCCAATGGGTGTTTGCAATGCTAGTGGCATCGCGAACACGCTGCTGTCCCATTAGAGTACAGGAACTTGGGTCACTAATGATGGAACACAACACAAGTGTCGCGACGATTAGTCCATGACATGATCCATTAGACCGATCATAACCTTGTTGTTGTCGGGAGTGTCGCGACGATTAGTCGCGATGTCCTTTGGATATAAATACGTTATGGCGGCATAGTTAAGACCAAAGGTGTTCGCCATCCAGATGGGCTTGGGGCCCTACCACGTAGCTAGGGTGGGATGTTTTGTCGCCTTTTACGACAGGCCGACCCCAGCCGCAGAGGTTAGTATTCTTTCTCCGCCCCTGCACGGATACGAAATATTTTAAGTATAGTGAAAAAGTGTATTCCTATAAAATAAATACTAGAATATACTCTTGTTAGTTTCGGAAGTGGATGTTTTAAACTGTTTAGTTGCAACATATTTTTTACTAAGTCACTATTTGCAATTCATATTAGTAGTTATTTTAAGCTTTTTGTTACACTAATTGATAAATTTCATTTCACATGTTTAATTCATTGTTTGGATAGTGTTGAAGCCAGTAACCTGTAAAATAAAAGTGCTCATTAATCGATCTGGAGAAGCAAGAGTGCCGCGATTACTCTTAGACGCTGTCCTGCAAGATAGCGCTTTTCAACTCTCTCGGCGGCAATACTTGTCTATCGATAATCTTTTGTCTTTTTTTGCGAGGATTAAATTGAACAGGTAAGAGATCTCATAATCATCTCATAAAATTATTTCTCGTTAAAGAATACAATGTTTTTTATACTAATTGTATCTCAAAATGCAAATTTAATTTCTTTACCGAGCTATAATTTTAATAATTAAGGATAACTTTCTTAATACCTTTTAATTTAAGAAAAGTTTTAAAAAAGTCTATAATTTCAACTTTTTTATATTTTGTTCTTTTACCCAGAAAGTACCGGCACCTCCATCCCGGCGTGCCGTTGTCAAAGGACGTTAAAAAGTGGTGGAAGTATGCCTGCAATGTTGTTGTTGAACAGCGAGTCCGTCCATATACTTGGACATCCATTAAGAAACATAGAGAAAATTACAATACTTATAAGACGACTTATAAAAGCACGTTGAGGAGTCCAAACGATACTGAGTTGAAGCTTGACTTGCAGAAGTGTGAGGATAGCTTACCGATAATATCAGTGGTGATTGCAAGGGAGCAAGCTAAGTTTGAAGTTAGTAAATATTTATTGTTGTAAAACTGCTATTTCAATTTACATAACTGATTCGTGAAATGGACAAACCATAAGTTTCAAAGTTGATTCGATTCAAACTGAAATATGTTTTTAAATATATAATATCTGTCTATTCTATCTTAGAGTAAAACCCTTGTCGCATCCAAGATTTTCCGTTTTTCATTTTGGAATATAAAAAAATTTCATGTCCATGTATGAAATTTCTAGTAGGTTTTACCATATTAGCACGCTATGACGTGAAGAGAACTTGAATATTTCTACTTGACATCGCATGTTATATTAATAAAGAATTCTCAAATATGTAGCTTCTCGCTCAAGAACCAGATCGTATAGAGGTGGTGGAAACTGAGTTCGACTGGTGGAAACCCACCACCTCCCCTTCTGATAGCGATGACAAAGAGGTCACCTCCCACGTAGAGTTGTGCGTGAAGACTGAAAGAAGTAAAACATTATGGAGTCATTTGTCAAGTCCTGAAAAGAAGAAAGTTTGCGAACTTATTGGTTATGTTGAGGGTGCCCCGAGTCGAGATAAGTCTAAGCAGTATATTGGTAAGATTCTTATAGTTTATAACAATGCATTGTATGCAAGGATTTCAACAAAATAATATTTCAAATTGATCTACTGATAAAATATTAATATTCAAAATGATACAAGATATAACCATTAATATTGTATAAGTAACCATATAAAATTGAAATATTATATTTTGAAATAAATAACGCTATTAATCAATCACAACTGATTATTTTTAATTGCTATTAAAATGGATGTCTAGAAAGCTCGTTTTAACCAATTTGTTTTATTAATAGAAATTTAATTTTAGTTTAACTCCTATATGTTGTTAATGTTACTTAAAATGCAGAAAATTATAAAATTTTAGATTATCTTTAATATTTTTTTTTCGTCGCCTATGGATATATGCGACATTAAGGCTACCGCGAATACGCTGCTGTCCTATAGGGGTACAGGAACCTGAATCACTAATGCGAGAATACAACACAAGGTTAATAAGGTTATTATGGCGGCATACAGACCAGGGGTAGTTGCCGTCCAGACCGGCTTGGGTTAGCCTAACATGAAGCTAGGGTTGTTTTGTCGCTTTTTACGACAGGTCGCACAGGAAAGTATTCTTACCCCGTCCCTGCATGTAGAACATTTTTATTTAGAGTGAATTTAAATGATAAAGATAAATTAATTTGTAAATATTTTAGAGCACAAATTGAACCTAACACTGGCAAATTGTTCCTTCACGTTGATGAATAGAAGTAAAGAAGTTCTAGTTATAACTTTGACACAATTTCTGGCTTCGTTAGAAACAAGACCGTCAGCGAAAGCTTATAAAGTAAGTTTGGGAAATTTAATCACAACTGTAATGAGAAAAGTTTGTATCCTTTTGATGTTAAAAGGTTTGATATTTCAAATAAAAATTATGAATTCCTAATTTAAAAAAAATGTATTATCCACCAAGATAACAAAACTATATTTGAAGAAAGTGTAGTGTATAAATACTTAGTAATTGCAGCTATATAGAAATATGGATATCGTTACAAGTTCTTTTAACGATCCAGAAATATTGTATGAAGATAGTTCTTGTAAACATATTTCATTTCTATGGAATTTTAATAATATAGCAATGATTAAATCAATGTTAAGATACTTTTTACATACCTTTTACTAAGGTATGCTATTGAGATGCTACAGGGTAAAACTTAGTGCGCTGTTTGCATCTACATCAATAAAATAGATGGAATATAAATATATGACTACATCGGTTTAAAAGATGTAGTTCGTTTCAAACTCTAAAGAACAACACTACGTTAGAGCCTTATCCGTTGTTTAGCAGGGTGCAACATCGACGAACGAACTGGGATCGAAAACTTTTGGTGGATTCTTTGCACTACGACTGTCTCAGACGACAGTGGGAATTTAATTAGAATTAACTATAACATAAATTATAAGTTATATTACATACGTCGGCTTAATTATCAGAATACGTATTTCCACAAAATATCGAAATAAGACTTTTAAATTTAACTACATAGATGGCTAGTGGAGTAATTTGAAGCTTATTCAATGGATTACTTCGTATTTTTATAAATATATAGCTAATTTGTTATGACAGTGTTATTTTTTTTATTGCTTTAGGACAGCAGACAGGCTGACGGCCCGCTTAGAATTTAGCAGTTACCGTCGCCTATGGGTGTTTGCAACGCCAGTGCCATCGCGAACACGCTGCTGTCCCATAAGGGTACAGGAACTTGAGTCACTAATGCCGGCACACAACACAAGGTTATTATGGCGGCATACTTAAGACTAAAGGTGGTCGCCATCCAGACGGGCTTGAGGCCCTACCACGTAGCTAGGATGGGTTGTTTTGTCGGCTTTTACGACAGGCCGACCCCGGCCGCAGAGGTTGGCATTCTTTCTCCGCCAGATTTGTTGTCAGTTATGAGTAAAATAATTCTTATCCATAGCAAAAACAAAGTTTTTACTTGCTCCTGTACCCAAATGAAGGTACGCATTCTGATAATTAAGCCGACGATTAGTATATATTATACGAGTATAGTTATAATTATAATAACATAAGATAATATCTGCGGATATAGAATAAACTCAAACAATTTCAGCTATCAGCAAGAGCAGAGAGCCTCGTGGTCGAAGGTATCACTTCGGATGGAGAACTGGGATCTCTTTTAACTATGGAAAGAGGAACAGCCCCGACATATACAAATTTATTAGCTGTAGACTTCGAGAAAAATCCATGTAACGTTGAAGCAGATTACGCGCTTTGCTTTTTACTTGAACCAATTGAAGTGTTATATGTAGAAGTAAGTTAATTTTTTTTTATTAAACTTTGTTGATGTTCGTTATCCTGACAATCTGTGCTTATGTATCTGTACTTATCTTTAACATTTTTATTTTGATTTATTAAAATAATGTCAATTTGCAGCACTCAATAACAGAGCTAATAAATTTCTTCCAAACCCACTCAATGACGTCCGTGGAATTAGCAGAAGGAGTAACAACTGCTATATATAATGCTGGAACTGTTAGCAAATCAGTTGCTGCCTACGCTATAAGCAGAAGGAAAGTTTTTCATGTGAATGTAGACGTGAAAGGACCGTGTATTGTATTGTCAGAACATGGTTGCATGCACAAGTAAGTAAATTGAATCTACAGAAGAGGTATCTAATATTAGAAGAAGTCCTTATTAGTTACTTTAGCGTTTTTTATGACATCGTTTAGAGACTTTGAAGTCTCTGTAGTAAACTTTTTATCCGTGCAGGGGCGAAAGAATACTGACCTCTACGGCCGGGGTCGGCCTGTCGTAAGAGGCGACAAAACAACCCACCCTAGCTTCGTGGTAGGGCCCCAAGACCGTCTGGATGGTGACTTCCTTTGGTCTTTATTATGCCGCCATAATAACTTTGTGTTGTGTTCCGGCATTAGTGACAGCAACGTGTTCGCGATGCCACTTGCGTTACAAACAACCATAGGCGCCGGTAACTGCTAAATTCTAAGCGGGCAGTCAGCCTGTTGGCTGTCCTACAGCAATAAAAAAAGTAATTTTTTATCACTATAATATACATACTCGTATAAATATCATTTTAGTAAATCAATTTCCTTTTCAAATATATACTTATATAAAAAAATGAAAAACTATCAAGAATGAGAAATGTGAATAACAATAAAAACCGATTTCAGATCTGGCAGATTAATGATAATAGATGTTAATCGCATAATAATAAAGTCTGACCTGCAACCTTCTAATATGGCTCTTGAAGATGCTACTTGCATGGAGTTGGAGGAACGTTTGTATGATCGATTGCACGCGGAATGTTCGTGTCAGGTTAGTTCTTTTTTTAATAGGTAAAAGTCATTTAAGTTTAACAAATAATCATGTATTGTTTATACATGTCTAAGGTGTTTATTTAAGAGTAATTAAGTTAACGCAAGTTGCGCGAAGGAATACTGGGTCCCCCTCAGGGGCGCTCCTCTGTCCGAGGAGTGCACGGGTGTGCGTACCCTAGGTGCCCGAGCATCCGTCGCCTCACTCCCCTCTCCGTCCGAGGCGACAGAGTCCTTTCTTCCCGTCTACCTCCTACATCCTTTCCAACTTCGCTCTCTGTTCGTGGCGTGGTCCCCGGTGGGATGGTTGTGAATACTGATTGGGGTCCCGGGTTCTGCCCTGGGCCCTGATTTGGTAGTCGAAACCATGCCTATTTCGACTGCGCCTGCACAGAGAGTGTTCCCGGATCGGGAATCGCATCCTCGCTGTCGGTTGGTCTTGCTGGGCCGGCTACGGCGTTAGGCGACTCCCTGGTTTTTCTGAAGTGTCGCCTGGTAGTCGTGCCCACGCCTGACTAGCACGCGGCGGGGATGCGAGTCCCGTCCGGAATTGGCCGCGGACCTGTCGCTCCCGGCCCTAATTCTGTCCATGGTCGGGGGCGATCCTGGATGGACGGCCGTCACCTCCGTTTGCGTGGCAGTAATGTCCGCAAAGGAGGTGGCGGAGCGGGAGCGGGAGTCAACTCCCGCCAACGACGGCCACGTCGTCGGCGCCGGAGGGCAAGCAACGACCTCCGGCTGCCGTAAAAAGCGGCCGCGGGCAGCCCCTCGGGGGAGGATCCGCTGCCCGCACTATTGCCGCGAGGGAGAGGGCCGCGTGCTGTTCCGCGGCCCCCCTCAACTCCTTGAGTCAACAGGAGAGCGCCGGGGGGATGAAACCTTGACCCCCTGGCGTCAACACTTTAGAAGAGGCCCGCCTTGAGAAAGGGCGGGCAGGCGCCGGCCCGGGCCACGAGATCGGCAGGCCACATTTCCGTAGGCCCGGGCGTAGGCGATAGGAGAACAGCGGGATTTTTTAGTGGGTAGTCGGATGGTCGAACTTCTTTCCCGGAGTCCCATATATCCCTTGGTCCCCCCGGGCCGGGAGAACCCGTCAAGAGAGGATTTTCCCCGAGACCAAAGAAAAAAAAGGAACACCGGGTTGCGGGAGGAGTCCCCGCCAAGCGTGAATTCTGGGCACGGCTGAGTTGGCGCAGACAGTGGTGAGGATCCGGAGCCTCAGCCTGGAGGTGGCATAGTAAAATGATGCTTGTGTATTTTTGAAATGGCTGTCGTGTAAAGTTTAATTATACGTCAGATTCGTCACTAGTCTACGACTATGATGATGTGTTTGTGATCCCTATGAAAAAAAGGTTGAGTACCACTGAGCTACACTCATCATCATCTTAGCGTTGAATCCCGGTTGCAGCCCAAACCCTCGCTTCGGCGCCCGGGGTCCGCTTTCCGACTGTTTCTTCTCCACTTCGCACGATCTTCGGCATCTCTGGTGGTTAGTCAATTGACACGTATATCAACCCTACGACGTCCAGCCAGCACTTTTTGGGTCTACCCCTACTGCCGGGCCCCGACGGTGGCGGCATGGTCAGACATTTTTTCCCCACATAAGTAGCTGGTTGTAGTAAAACGCGGCCATACTAGCGAAGGCGACACTCCTGCAATTTATCCGCCATGTCACGGACATGAAGGCTGCCGCGAATGCGAGAGTTCTTAACGCGGTCCTTCCGCGTTACTCCACACATCTACCGCAGCATATTCATCTCCGTGACTCGCAGTGCCTGCTTGTGTCGCTCCAGCAGCGGCCTCGCTTCACATCCGTAAAAAGGACAGGCCTAATGATGGTCTTATAGACCTGTCCCTTCCATTTAACCGGTATTTTGGGGTCACAGATGACACCAATCACCTTACAACATTTGGCCCACGCTGCAGCAATGCGTGCCTTAACGTCGCAATCAATGTCACCAGACGTGTGAAATACAGATCCCAGGTATTTCACCTGTCCTGTGTGTTTGACCGTATCGCCGCCTATGCGCACAGTTGTGGGATCTGTAGAGTTGTAGGCCAAGTACTCGGCATTCGCCACATTGAGCTTCAGACCGCCGTTTTCAAGCGATTCCTTCCACTCCTTCATACGTCCCACCAACCTACCCGCATCTGAATCTGCCAGCGCGATATCATCAGCATACATGAGCAACCACGGGGGCTCCTCATGTGAGTTTCTGATGCTGTCTGACAGTATGTCTAATATCGCGCTGAACAGAAACGGACTAAAACGGATCCCTGGTGTACTCCGGAAGTGATGTCAATATAGGCCTCTGGAACTCCTTTGGACCGGAAAGCCCACCAGATTATCGCGCGAGCGAAATAAATAGTCGAATGCCTTTTGCAAGTCGAGAAACAGGCAATGCAGAGGTGTATTCTTCGCCCTGTATTTCTCCGCGACAGTCTTTAGGGCAAAAACAGCGTCCATTGTCCCGTGACCAGGGCGAAACCCATATTGACATTCCAAGACAGTGCACTCCTGTCGAATCCGGGAGACGATAACTCTTTCGAAGAGCTTCATGGCGTGGGATATGACCTTAAACCTCGGTAGTTACTGCACTCCTGCACCGACCCCTTGCCATTGAAGACTGGTGTAATTATAATCAGTCTCCATTGGCTCGGGATTGTACCGGTATACAGAATACATACTGCGTATTAAATAATATAATATTTTATTTCACATGTGTGTTTTTTAGATTTTGTTCTGTGAATGGAATGAGCCATGGCGCGAGTCCAGGAAACACGCCGATTCTGAGCTGCACTTGATACCCAAGATCAAAATCACAGTAGTCTTCTCAAATAGTACAAAAAAAGAATACAAATTGCTTCCACGGTACGTTGAAAAGTGTTTTTGATACGTTTTATGTTTGCCAAGGTAATTTATAAAATTTATTTGGTAAGGAATTTTATGAAGGAAGTTTTTTTTATTGCTGTAGGACAGCAGCCAGGCTAAAGGCCTGCTAAGAATTTAGCAGTTACCGTCGCCTATGAGTGTTTGCAACGCCAGTGACGTCGCGAACACGCTGCTGTCTTATAAGGGTACAGGAACTTGGGTCACTAATGTCGGAACACAACACAAGGTTATTATGGCGGCAAACATAAGACCAAAGGTGGTCGCAATCCAGATGGGCTTGGGCCCTGCCACGTAGCTAGGGCTGTTTTGTCGCCTTTTACGACAGGCCGACCCCGGCCGCAGAGGTTAGTATTATTTCTCCGTCCCTGCACGGATAAAAAGTTTTTTTACAGACGGATCTTATGGTAGTTGATGAATTGCATCATTGGTTTTTTCACAAACAATTATAATAATTATAAAGCTTATAACCTGAGGTTTAAAAACGAGACTAAGTGATGGAAAGCTTTGACTTTCGGCCACCAGTTTGCCCGTTAATCTCTTGTCATTAAAATCAGAACTAAAAAATACAATTTTTTTCAACAGATACAAATTAAATATATCTCTATCAAGCTTCAAACTGAATCTATCTGACCGTATAATTGGTCTACTCTTGGACTTTTGTGACAACCTCCCAGTCCCAGTTCCAAATACAGTACCAGTATCGTTCATGGATTCTGGAGACTATGTTGAAGATTTAGATGACCCTGAGCTAATGGAAATGCTCATGACAGATAGGGTAACTGCGGATCCTGGATATAATGATCTGGTTAAATTAAGGCAGAAGATCGTGGCAGCTTATTTAAGCCGAAACAGGTGAGTCAGTAATATTCAGTACTTCATTTCTAATAAATTTTTGCAAATAATGAAGAATTAGTGAGTAAGATTAATCAAAGTTTGAAGTAATAATTTTAAGTTACAATTCATTCCATTAACTCGAACTATTCATATTAATTTTTACACCTATAGATATAGAATATATATCACACACACATATATATATATATATATATATATATATATATATATATATATATATATATATATATATATATATATATATATATATATATATATATATATATATATATATCATATCAAATATTAAAGGAAATCTTTGTTTAATGAATACTTCAAAATTATAAAATGTTATTTGTACATAAAATTTTTATTTGCTTAAGTCCTCACTTTATGTAACCAAACCATATCGATCGTGTCTTACTCATTTAATTTTGTATAAGAAGGTAGTTGTAAAAATTTATAATCTATTATTATAACAATAATGTTGAAGTCACTGGAAGGAACTAATACCTAAGGGACAGGCCATGCCTAGCTTAGGTGTTAGTGCTAGAATTAGTTTATAATTATGTAAAACATGTGTCAATAAAGAAATTTTATTTTTATTTTAGAATTTCTGTTTACTCATATCTGCCTATTTCAAATACTAAGCATAACTACTGAATATAATTCACTTGTTCAATATCAGGGCAGCAGATTCAAATTTCGACAAAGCAGGCGCTAAGCTTGGATTTCAAGAATCCTCTCAGGTCTTCGTATCATCTGAGCACAGTGATGAAGATATGGAAGTGTATGCCAGATCCGTTGATCTGCCTGGTTTCGATGATAATGTATCACCGAGTAACAATATTAATACACTGCTTAGGTTTATTATTGGTGAGTTTAATCTTCATTGTGTGTTATTTGTGCATCTAAAGTCTGATCTCTAAGAAAAAAGCACTCCTAAATTCAAGTCTTTAAAAGAATATATACAACATCATAAAATTAGTTGTTAACATACTTATTACTTTTGCACGTTACATTCTTATTAAACATCGGTACGACAAGCAATTATAAAAGTTTAGCGAATGAATGATTTATTTCCTTAAATCCATGTTTTTTCCGTGCAGGGGCGGAATAAAAATATTGATGGCCTGTCGTAAAACGTGATAAAACATACCTAACTAGGTTACTATCTAGGTTGTTGTCATCAGTGACTCCAGTAAACGCGTCAACGGTATGCCAAATAATGCGCATTCCGTCCCTGTCCGTATACTGGAACCCTACAGCTACGGCTCCGAACAAACGTCTATAGGCAACAGTGACCAACTATTATCGGGTGGGCTGTTTGCCTGTCATATATCTATACACGTACCTATTGTTATGATTGCAGGTGAAATTGTTATAAACTTATCTCGTTCAATGGACCAAACAGAGAAACCTTACGTAATGTTGAGTGTAACAAAAGTGTGCGTGGATGTTGCTCTGATGGACTATGGTCCAGCTATACAACTGTCGATCGATCAAGTACTTCTAACCGACAAACAGCATCATTGTCCTAGTGGACAGTACCTGGAGTTAATTACTAGTCAAGGAGAGCTCTTTAATCTGTTATATCGAAAGGTAAATAATTAAATTTTTCAGTTTCAGAAATGTATTGCTAAGGAGAAAGACCAATAACTGTAAGCAAGTGTAAGCATTTATTTTTCATTATCGTAAACCTATTTTTTATTTAAAGGTACGTGCAGATTGTCCGGAATTCAGATCTCATTTCCATAGTGTGGAGCAGGCCTTAGTAGCTGATACTGGTCATATATCATTACTATTACATGCTGATGCTTTAAGAACTTTGGTGAAATATCTTCAATACCTTTTCGACAAGTAAGTATGCATATGAAATTTTTGTCTAAAATAGAAATAGCCGTTTCCGCCCGCTTCGCTGGTCTAATAACAGAAAAAAATCGTATTTTCGTTTTCTAAAACTATTTTTTTTACTAAAATAAAAGTAGCCTAAGTTACTCCTTGTTATATCAGCTGTCTGCCAGTGAAAGTCTCGTCAGAATCGGTCCAGCCATTTCAGAGATTAGCCGAAACAAACAAACAGACCGACAAAATGGTAAAAAATGTTGTTTTGGTATGTATACATCCAAATGAGCTTAATAAAAAGCGGCTATTTAATATTACAAACAGACACTCCAATTTTATTTATTTGTATACCTATAGTTGAACGTCAAAAGCGAAATAGCTTTTTAGTAAAGGAAAAAGGATTAGTGAATAAATAGATATTAAATTGACTTTAAAATGGAATACGAAATATGTATATTTGTCAATAAATTATGATTATATTGTATTTAATAAAAAAAAATATATATTTTTATTATAACGCGTGCGCACCCGCGTGCGTTCTAGTGTATTCTAAGCACTTTCATCTTTTAAAAAGGCACATTATGTCCAATTTTACACTGGAATATATTAACTAACTAATATTCTTTTAAAAACTGCTAACCATTTTAGGATACAGAATCGACATTCAATTAATGTGAAAAACATAATGTTACCGAAAACGAAATCTCTATGGGAATATCTCATGAAACCGGAAGCAGATCCACCAGTGCCACCTGGAGCGACAAAATTCAGTTACTCTGTTCGGTGAGTTGTTTGAACGATGATTTTCTAACAGTCGCTCTAACTTTTTGCTGAGTCCTTGACAACTAAAATTTTCTGTAATGTAACAATCATCTACTGCGTAAAAGTCGTTTTAAAAAATATCATTTTTGTCGGGCACCAATTAGTTTATTTATCTTTAAAATTTTCTTCATCAGAGCTTCGTCAATATCAATCAAGCTCTGCCATTTAGAGTGCTCAATGTTGGAAGTGAAGTTGACTGCATTGGAGAGCGATTTCGTTTTCCGAGCAAACGATAGGATGATCTTCAAGCTGTTTCTAAGCTCTTTGACGTTGGATGACTTGTCCGAGTCTACGCTTTATCCTAAGGTATGATTTTAAAGAAGATATCGATATCAAATAATACTATAATTACTTTTACTTGAAGCCAAAAGTAAGTGTTTTTTAATGACGATTATTGATATATTTGTCATTTTCCTATGATAGCGGATGACAAGCGACTTATCTCTTATGCTAGCACAGTAAAATAGGTCACAGGTTGTATGCCAGACAGCAGTCAGTATTGTTGTAATTGATTACAGTTAATAAACGTCTTTACATAACAAAAGAAAGTATCTTGCCATACCTTTAACTCAAAAAAGAAGGACTAAGTTTTGCTCTGTGATAACTAAAACTTTCAGTGTGTTCGCGGTGCCCAAGCGTCGTGTTTTAATAATAAAATGTTTTAAATGTTAAAATGGTAAGAATTTATTTTTCTTAATTAGTTGGTATGGCCTGATGAAGATAAAGTACTTGAAGTAAAGTATGTTCGAGCAGCTCCGCGTGTATATGGCGTTGAGGAGAGCATGAAAGTGAACGGACAACTGCGTGTTTATGTGGGACGTCTGCACGCTGTCGTGTTTTGCTGTTTACTACACCACATACAGGTATAACCAACATAATATGTAAATACATACATACATATATTTATTTTCAATTCACGCTATCGATAAAATAGCACACGATCGTATTGATTATAGCGTGATTACTACCGTATTTTGGAGATTAATCATATTATTTGTATGACTAAATTAATAATTTTCTCTTAGAACTTTAAGAAGTTTCGTAAATTTTTGAGTAAAGGATAATAAAATACGTTTGTTGTTATTATAAATAATAAAAACATTACTTATAGCAATTTTTGGAACCACTGATTCCGAGCTCAGTGGGGAGTGAGGCAGTACAAGCCGCTGACAAGGCTACCGATACATATATGCAAGCTATTAGAACTTCACCGACGCGGCTGAATCTTGTTATTGAGGTGAGTCAATAATTGTAAAAAATTCAGATTACAAACAACTTCAACTATTTCTGTGTAGGGTCTATAAATTAATGAGTATGTAATCTAACCTATTATATATTTTAGATACATGCTCCTGTTTTGTTGCTGCCGCAAAAACCTTCTTCACCGAATCTTCTAGTAATCAATATGGGTATGTTAAAAATAATTAAATATTATAGCTATTTTTCATTAAAGCACATACGTTATTGTATTCTTTAATGTACATTTATTTTGTTCATCATCATCATTTCAGCCGGAAGACGCCCACTGCTGGACAAAGGCCTCCCCCAAAGATCTCCACGATGATCGGTCCTGCGCTGCCCTCATCCAACCTATCCCGGCGATCTTGACCAGATCATCGGTCCATCTTGTGGGGGGCCTACCAACACTGCGTCTTCCGGTACGCGGTCGCCATTCGAGGACTTTTCTGCCCCAACGGCCATCAGTCCTTCGAGCTATGTGCCCAGCCCACTGCCACTTCAGTTTTGCAATCATCCGGGCTATGTCGGTTACTTTGGTTCTCCTGCGAATCTCCTCATTTCTGATTCGATCTCGCAGGGAAACTCCGAGCATAGCCCTCTCCATTGCTCTCTGAGCGACCATGAGCTTTCTCATAAGGCCCATAGTTAGCGACCACGTCTGCGTTCCGTATGTCATCACTGGCAACACACATTGGTTAAAAACCTTCGTCTTGAGACACTGCGGTATTTGGGACGAAAAGATTTTACGGAGCTTCCCGAACGCTGCCCATCCGAGTTGGATTCGACGAGTGACCTCTTTCGCGAAATTGGACCTGCCTAACTGGATCGTTTGACCCAAGTAGACGTATTCGTCAACAATTTCGAAAGTACAGTTCCCAACTGTTACGGGGGTAGGTGCGACATGGACATTAGACATGATCTTCGTCTTGTCCATGTTCATTTTGAGACCTACTCCTTGGGAAGCTGTATTGAGGCCATCAAGCATATGGCTTAAGTCTTCCATGGTTTCAGCCATGATTACGATATCATCTGCGAATCTAAGGTGAGTGATGTACTCACCGTTAATGTTGATGCCCAGTCCGTTCCAGTCCAGAAGCTTGAAGACATCTTCCAACGCAGCAGTGAACAGCATCGGCGATATGACATCGCCTTGTCTGACTCCCCGCTGCAGTCGGATAGGCTTCGAGTTCTGATCCTGGAGACGGACTGACATGGTGGCGTTTTCATACAAACACTTCAACGCTTTGATGTATCGATAATCAATGTGGCACCTCTGGAGAGACTGAAGCACCGCCCAGGTCTCGATCGAATCAAAGGCTTTCTCATAGTCCACGAACGCCAAGCATAGTGGCTGGTTATACTCCTCCGTCTTCTGTATAACCTGCCGCAGCGTATGTATGTGGTCTATGGTGCTAAAACCTTTTCGGAATCCGGCTTGTTCGGGAGGCTGGAAGTCGTCAAATCTGCGCGCGAGACGATTCGTGATGACCCTTGAAAACAGCTTGTAAACATGGCTCAGAAGTGATATCGGTCTAAAGTTCTTCAAAAGGGTTTTGTCGCCCTTTTTGAAGAACAGCACCACTATACTTCCGTGCCAGGCCTGCGGCGTTTTGCCATCGAGGATGACGGAATTAAATAGCTTCTGGAGGATTTTAAGCACAGGAGTACCACCAGCTCTCAGAAGCTCGGCTGTAATTCCATCATCACCCGGCGCCTTGTTGTTTTTAAGCTGTTTAAGGGCCACACTAATCTCGTACAGACTGACGTCTGGGATATCTACGGTGTAGTGTCGGGTTAATTTGGCTCTTGGGTCTTTAGCCTTGTTGTTAACAGGTGCCCGTGTGGTCGTGTATAGCTGTCCGTAGAACTTCTCGACTTCCCTCAAAAGTTCGGGTTTAGACGAAACGACCCTGCCGTCGTCGGTCTTCAGCTTCGTCAGTTGGCTCTGCCCAATAGACAATTCTCGTGCGAATACTTTAGAGCCCTTGTTACGCTCTATAGCCGCCTTTACACAGTCTGTGTTATGGCGGCGGATATCGCGAGTCAAGGACTTGGAGATCTGTCTATTTAGCTGCCTATACTGGGAAGCATCGTCCGGGGACTGAAGGGTCATTTGACGTCTCACATCCATCAATTTGAGAGTAGAATCTGAGATTTTTCCGGTTCTTTTTGAACGGCTGGCCTTGAAGAATTTAGACCCGGCCGTTTGAACAGCTTCCACGAACCTGTTATTATACTCGTCCACGTCAACGCAGTTACCGAGGCATTCGAAGCGGTTTTGCAATTCGAGTTGAAAGTTTACCGGGTTTTGGATCTGTATGGGTGCAGGTCGGAGCGTAGACTTCACCAGTCGAGACCTCTCCAATTTTGGATTGATATTCAATGTGCCTCTTACTAAGCGGTGATCACTCCCAGTTTTCACCGAATTGATCACAGAGACATCATTGAATATCTGTCTTTTGGTCGACATAATGAAGTCAATCTCATTTTTGGTGGCACCATCGGGACTAATCCAAGTCCATTTGCGTTGTTCTGGCTTCATGAAGAAGGAGTTCATCATATACAGGTCCTCCTTCTCCATGAAGTCGGCCAGCATCTGGCCTCGGGTGTTCCGATTTCCGAACCCAAATTGCCCCACTCTCAACTCATCGCCGCTACGTTTCCCCAACTTTGCGTTGAAGTCTCCCATGACAACGTTAAAGTGGGTTTTAGAAGTGTGGATGGCTGTTGAGATGTCCTCATACATGGCTTCCACCTCTTCGTCAGGATGTGTCGAAGTCGGAGCGTAAACCTGAATGACCTTCAACGAATACCGTTTGGTAATTTTGAGTATTAGGTACGCTACCCTAGTCGAAACACTCCCCACCTCAGTAACGTTGTTCACAAGAGACTTGTGAACGAGAAACCCGACACCACCTTGGGACAGTTGGTCGCCCTCCCGGAAGTAGAGCAGATTTCCGGAATTTAGGATTATTGAGTCCTCTCCCTGTCTTCGGACTTCAGATAACCCCACAACATCCCATCGCAGTCTGCTCAAAACTTCCTCCAGTTCCTCCAACTTCTCGTTGGTCCGCAGTGTCTTGACATTGTATGTTGCCAGGGCCAAAGGTCGTCGTTCTTGGTAGCGAATCCGAACCCGGGGATTCTTCGCACCCCCTGCCCCGTCGCTTATGTGGCTGCTACCGTGACCACCACGAACGGGGCCGCCGGGGACTAGGGGCCGGGGCCTGTGTGTATCTGTCATTTTAGGGGGGGGTTTTGCCATAATCGCCACGCTTGGCAGGCGGGTTGGCGATCGCAGTATTCGCAGTTGGTGATGCTCTCACGGAAAGATGCTGCTGCCCATCCTCCGTTCTTTCTATCCCTTAGTCGTCTCTTACGACACCCAAGGGAGGAGATGGGGTGGTGCTATTCTGGTGCGACACCACACACTACAACAGTGACAATAAAAGGTAGTAATTAATGGGCAACTACAACATAGTTTACAAAGTATTCCAATTTCACACAACTATTTTTAAACTCTACACATATATATGAGCGACACCAATAAAAAATTCCAATAAACTAAAATAAACGATAATGATCCATTATAATACATGATAATGACAGTTGATTTGTATTATCTTTATAAACACTATTATTAATGGAGTATGTTTTATAATAACTTATCTAAATTGTAGTATAGTCTTGAAATGGGTTATATTTTCAGATTTCAAACGTTCAATCACACACATAATTATTAAAATAAGTAGTAAACGATGCGCTATTTTTTTATATATAGCATAAAGATAAGATCTGCTGATCTCCATTTATGAAAATCTTCTTCCTCCTGCCCTTATCCTACATTATATAGGGTCAGCACAACATGTTGCATGTTGCAATAGTTATGGCTTAGTTTTTACAACCGCCCGCTTGCCTGACGTTAAGCCCTTTTTGGGGGAAAAAAAAAAAAAAAAAAAAAAAAAAAAAAAAAAAAAAAAAAAATCAGTCATCCTTTTTATTTAAATTATTTTCTGGTTTCACATTGAAAGTAGGAAACGAAATTTCGTTGTTAGTCATCTAACATATCCTCAAGCTACACTTTTATTGGTTTCTTCTTGAACAAACAACATCCGAGTGTCGGTTTGGATGTGCAGGGTGACATTTTTGCTGGGTCGCCGACTTTTACGGGGTCCGTGCACAATCACATTCGACAACTATGTCACGAGAGCTTCTAAATAGGAAATTCGCAGTGTCAAGCGTCTTCGATTGCTCTTAGTCCTGCATTTCATTGCGCTTGAATGCAGAAACAGGCAGCTTGCGCAGGTGCTTGCGCACAATCTTCTTATAATTTAGTGGTGAATCACAGCAATCTTCCTCTTAGAAAGTTAGAGGCCTTGAAACACGCAGCTTTTTCACAATAATACATAACCTTCGGCAAAGGACATCGTGGCAAGCAGGGATAGCACATAGGTGGATCTTCATAGCACGTTTTTGTACAAGGGGCCACTAACATCATACATACTGCAAATTGTTCGCAGTCTTTAGGATAAAAGCACGTCATTTTTATTTAGATTTACTTCTTATTCTTCTGTAAATTTTATATAATAATAAATAAATTTCCACTAGAATTTTGATAATTTTGACGGAATTAATTTGTTAGATAATTTGTTCACTTGTGTTTAAATAGCTATATTTTTCAGTTTCTATTTTTTTTATTGCTGTAGGACAGCAGACAGTCTGACGGCCCACTTAGAATTTAGCAGTTACCGTCGTTTGCAATGCTAGGGACATCGCCAAGACGCTGCTATCTGCATAACGGTACTGGAACGTGGTTATCATAGCGGCATATTTAAAAACCAGGGGTGGTTGCCATTCAGACGGGCTTGGAGCCCTACCACCTAGCAACTTCTATTTACTAAACAAATATGTTATGTTTCAGGTGATCTGCTCATTGAAAACTTCTTTAAACAACTAAACCGAGGCAATGAGGTATCGAGTCCGATACAGGACCCTGTTATTGACAATATTCTCATCAAGCTCGTTAACATTACCTTCTGTAGAGCTGTAATGACTTTAGCAGGCACTCTAGAAGTTCAGGTTAGTAACAGTAGTAATTTTTTTTGTGTAAAATTAAAAACCCGCATTAAATATAATAAGATAATTTTACCTAAGGTTTATATAGATTAGGAGTGATTTTTTTATTGATCATATTCGTCAAGTGGACTTGGTCAGAAGTCCGATAGGCGTCTGCTAGACATCTACAGATGATATGATTTCTAAGCTTTCCCAATACCCTCACAAGTATGTACACTAATTAGGGTTAAACTTATTCAGGAACCAATTCTGGAACCAGTTTGCATCCGCTGCGATCTGAAACGTGCAGTATGTTATCAACAACTGGCTACAATCAATGCGTATCGAGATTTATTAGCTTTCAACGCCAGTATTTCTATGGACACTGTGTTACTGAATATTGGACAAAAGGATTTAGCGACGTTTTTGGCTGTTTGGAGTGATAATTTAAGTGAAGGACATTACATAGGTAAGACTTTGTTTGGGTTTAGAATTTTTATTTTGATTAATAACTTTGATCCTTCTTTCTTTCTTATTCTTATTTAGGCTATATCTTCTTCCATGATTTAATTTTGAGCATTATGATGTATTATCAAAGCTATCATGTACCATTTGCAATAGTTTATCTTATACAAAGACTGCATGATTATTATTGTAATGTGAAATAATTTGAGATTTTTAAATTGTTAACTAAAGCATACGAATTTATAAATTTATTTTCTTCATGAATATTTTTTTAAATGTAATTTATATGAAATCATTTTAGGGAATATAGTGCCCAATTCTCCTACAGAAGCGCCACAAACAGATACTTCTGTGAAAAAATTGCAGGCATTTTTTGCTCAAGGAGAACCTATTAGAAAAGAAGCAGTTGTCACGTAAGAATTTTTTGATAATTTAATGTTTTTCTTTTCTTGCATGCGCTTTGTCTCTGTTGTATCTAAAGTTTACTCATCGAAGCCGAGGTTTATTTCTGACACAGTGCATAACCTCTGCGCGCTTCCGTTTCTTTGCAAAAAGCATCAAGAAAATCGAATATTTATATACAGCTAAATCTTATTTTTATAGATGCTATTGCGCCCTGACTCTGATGTTCCGACAGGAAAACCACATAATGTCCTTTTGTTTTTTGTGAATTATGAAGAGTTAAATCCGTTTGTTCCCAATCTCTCATTCTTTTTATTTCTTCTTGGGATGACTACATCTTGGGTTCTAGAAGAAATCATTTTCAATCAAATTAGATTTATATTCAATGATTTTAGAGTTTATTAATTTATTTGGTTTATTTTGTAGTTTATTAATATTAGTTTAGTTTTATTTTTAATCACATTCCTAATTTGGTAACTTTTATTGATTTTGACTGAATTTTTAATATGATTATATAATGTATGGGACTTGATTCTGAAATAAATAATTATTATTATTATAAAGGTAATCTAACATAAACAATAATAAAATGGAAATACATTAGGATATCTCGAATTAGGGTTGGGACTGAGGCTTACTACTTACTACAGTGATATATTTTAACGAGATTTGCATAATTTACAATGTAAAATCTATATTTACAGATTTACCCTAGAAGGTGTAGAATTAAGGCTTTTCTCTGATATGGACGAAGTTCTAAGTTCTCCAGTAAGAGATATGAACCACGGCCTTGCGAAGTTGACAGCTGGTGAGGCTACTTTTCAACTGGAGTACAGCTCTGATAGTAGTTTTGAAATCAAGGCGAGTCTACAGAGTTTGTTGATCGAAGACATTCGACCTGACCCTACAATAGTTATTAAAAGGTAAGTAAATATCTTTTTTGTTTTTATTCTCTCGATAACTATTATTGCTTTAATCTGTAATGTAAAGGAATTTGACTTAAAAACATATCAGTTTTTACAATAATCATATTTCTTAATTAGTTTTGACGTCTCTGATGAATTGTTCTTAATATTCTGCACTTATAGGCACAGCTACACTAATTGTAAGCTTGAAAAAATAATAACGATCACTGTTATTAATAGAGTTAATTTTTCCAGAATATTCCAATCTCAAGGTGGATCTACCCGGGCTTCTGATGGTGGATGCATATCTGTGCGTAGGCCTCCACTGGTGGATGCTACGATAACAGTAACAGGGGCTAAAGCAAGACAATTGGACGTGAGGGTGGATAGGACAAGGTTTAACATTGCATTACCATTTCTACTGCAGCTCACAAGGACGCTACTGTTGGCTATGCCAGGTAAATTATACTCTAGAAAATTAGCGCGTGTCTTAATAGAAATTACTTCATAATTATTTGAACTTAAATTTTGATATCTTTACCAGGTGAAAAAACAATGGAAGGTGGTGTGGTTAACCATGGCTACGTGGGTGACTTGCATCCTTCTAAGCCAGGCAATAATAACAGAAATGCGCGTTTCCCTAGTTCCAGCGACTCCACGAGTGGATATTATTCTGCAGGTTGGTTATGTTGCTACCCAAATTGATTAATATAAAAATGATTACACATTTTGTCAAGACCTTTAGTGAACATACGGGTATAATACAAAGATGCAAGGTAGAGCTGGATTAGATGTCACTTAATTTGGTGCTTACATAAATAACTGCCACCCGAACACTCCTACTTCGAAAGAAGAAACTGCCTAATTCCTTTACTATCTGTAAAATAGCAAAGGGACTAATGCCCTAGTTGCCTTTAACGAATTCGTTGGAAAACGGGCCGGTAGTCTTAACTAATTTGTTTTATTTGTATATATTTTGTCAGTTAATTTTTTTATTTGGTCTTTTAGCAACAGCAGCGCCAGAAGACGCGCCAGGTCTTTCTATATCGATTCAATTTAGACAACCTGAAATTATGTTCTTCACTGACCTTACCAAATCTGAAGGACACGCGTTGCTGTTGAGAACGGAACTTCTTATTGACTATTCGGCTCACTCCAGCTGTGAGAGTCTTGTCGTGTCCTTGGCAGGATTGCAGGTGGGTTTTAATATAGCAATGTATTAACATAATCGTACTAAAATCTACTTTTTCAATAATAATAAATAACGGGTGCGCCTGCTAGATTTGAAACGTTTAATTGGTCCTCAGCATTTTTATTGATTCTCTTCTATTTTAGGTTATGTCAAAATTACAATCAAAGCTGAAGAATTTACCACCACAAATGGTGTTAAAGCCATGTGACATTGAATTCACCAAGAGTTTTAAAAATATTGAAGAAGGTCTCATGGTAAGGTTGAAAGTATCTGAGCTTGAGGTCCACATAGCTGCTACTACCGTTCATACCGTTATGGGTAAGCTCTATCAATCTTAAATTAAATACAACGCTTCTAGCAGTCTCGTTTTTATTATATTTCTTTTTGGATAAGTATTATAAACTAAACCTTTTGGTTATTTGTTTGTGCGCATTTTTTAAGTGCACGACTTAAAACTTAATATAGGTAATTGATTTTTTTATTGCTGTGGGACAGCAGACAGGTTGACGGCCTGCTTAAAATTTTGTAGTTACTGTCGCCTATGGGTGTTTGCAACGCCAGTGGCATCGCAAACACGCTGATGTCCTATATGGGTTCAAGAACTTGGGTCACTAATGCCGGAACGCAACACAAAGTTATTATGGCGGCATACTTAAGACCAAAGGTGGTCGCTATCCAGACGGGCTTGGAGCCCTACCACGTAGCTAGGGTGGTTTGTTTTGTCGCCTTATACGACAGGCCGACCCCGGCCGCACAGGTCAGCATTCTTTCTCCTCCTGCATGGATAAGAATATTGGATATTAATGATTAAAAATAAATAGTTACCTATTAGTTAGTCCTAGAAATAATATTTATGGGTACTTTGGCATTTCATCTACAGATATAGTTGAAGAAATAACAACAGAATTAACAATACCGGATGAGAGAGAACTATTCAACTTTGCAACCTTCAACGCTAAGCCGGAAAAACCAGACGAAGATCTATGGTCTCCGAGAAAGTTAACTCCTTATGTTGTTTTGAACCCTGAGGACACTTATGTACCTCCAAAATATCCGTGTATCAGACCTTCCGAGACGTGCCTCATGACAGTACCAATCGTTAAAGTTCTTTTCGAAATCGAACAAACTGTGACGATTCCTGTTTTAATGGTTAAAGTAAGTTATATGTGTCTTATAGGTCTAAATTAACGACGATTTTAATTTATTTACTGTGCCCTACAAATCTAACCGCGGCATTGAGTACATAATAGAAATATATGGCAATCTCCTTTTTATCGCTGAGGAACAGTAAACTACAGTTATTTACAGGTGTCCTCTTAAAAAGGTTACATTCCACGGTTATCTATCTATCTTTGCCATCAATGAGAAAACAACTCCGTATTACTTATTCAAGAGAAGTAAGTGTCAAATGGATCCACCTCTAAATCGCGCAAACATGTTTACTGTGCGATAGGTAACATTAAATATAGCAGCAACCATGTAGCTAAGGATGCAGCCGGAAAGAAGAAGAAGGCAAATTGCAAAACTAAAAACTTATAAATGTCTATAGATAGTTTACATACAACTATAAATTTGAATTTAATGGTAGAAATATAGCATAAACATAATTTTTCACAAATACTAAAGTATTGTCAAACAGCATCAGAAACTCACATGAGCAGCCCCCGTGGCTGCTCATGTATGCTGATGATATCGCGCTGGCAGATTCGGACAGGGGTAGGCTGGTGCGACGTGTGAAGATGTGGAAGGAGTCGCTTGAGAACGGTGGTCTGAAGCTCAATGTGGCGAAGACCGAGTACTTGGCCTGTAACTCCACAGATCCCACACCAGTACCATTGACGGCAACACGGTCGAGCACACGGACCATGTGAAATACCTGGGATCTGTGTTTCATGCGTCTGGTGACATCGATTGCGACGTCAAGGCACGCATTGCTGCCGCGTGGGCCAAATGGCGTGAGGTAACTGGTGTCATTTGTGACCCCAAGATACCGGTAAAGTTGAAGGGACAGGTCTATAAGACCATCATTAGGCCTGTCCTTTTATACGGCTGTGAAGCGTGGCCGGTGTTAGAGCGACACAAGCAAGAACTGCGTGTCACGGAAATGAATATGCTGCAGTGGATGTGTGGAGTGACGCGGAAGGACCGCGTTAGGAACTCCCGCATTCGCGGTAGTCTTCATTCCGTGACATTGCAGATAAATTGCAGGAGTGTCGGCTCCGCTGGTACGGCCATGTTTTACGGCAACCGGTTGCTTACGTGGGAAACAAATGTCTGGCCATGCCGCCTCCGCCGGGCCCCGGCAGGAGGGGTAGACCCAAAAAGTGCTGGCTTGACGTCGTAAAGGGTGATATGCGTGCCAATGGGCTCACTACCAGGGATGCTGAAGATCGTGCGAAGTGGAGTAGAAAGAGTCGGAAAGCGGACCCCGGGCACCGAAACGAAAGTTTGGGTGGCAACCGGGACTAACGCTGGGATGATGATGATGACATGACAAAACATAGATAATTTAAATGCTACCAATTAGCACATGTTTTAGCTAACTGCAGAGGTCTCACTTCACGATTGGTCCCAACAAATGCACGGAACCGCCTCCTTAAACATTGTGTCATCTTGTTATAACGAGAAGGTAGACACTTGGGAGCCTCTCATAGAACCAGTAGTGCACACTGAAAATGTTTACAGGCCATGGGAGATAACTGCTAGTATTTATAAGGTAATTTATTTTATCTTAACACTCGCCAATGAATAGTTTGTTTAAAAAAGTTCTAAGTTCCTTATTTTCACTATCCACGGTTTCATCTAGTCCCAAAATAAGCAGTAGAGCGTTTGTGTGGTGGGTATTAGACAATTAATTATAAAAAAATACTAATGAATGCGTATTATATACAAACACCTAGACTGAACAGAAATCGAACCCCGCATTCCTAAGTTTAGTACGAAATCCGTAGCGCCACGGAGATCATCAAAGTAGGTTGGTAGCTATATCCTTATATCCAGCCGTGACTGTACAGCTTTTTACACCTATAAACATTTAATGTGAATTTATTGCAATCTTTGTTTTATTCCAGGCTAAAGCCTATCCAATGTCATCTCGCCTTGACACTTCACAATCGGAAACGGAAACCAATGGCGCCACGGCATCCGAACATGTGAAAAGGTCCAAAAGACGCAATGAGTTTGAATCTGAAACCTCTGCTGACGAATGTGACACGGACAATGAAATGACGTTCATCAAAACCCCTCATGGCGGTGAAAACAAACATTATAATGTCGATTTTAGTACAGGAAATATGTCTCTACTTGGATTTTTGGATATGGATGAATCAGACTCAGAAAATGAGAACGGCTTAATGGATAAGTTGGCGACGGCTATTGGACATCTATTTACTGAGTAAGCTTAACATGTTATCGAAGTTACTATTATATGAACTAAGATTTGCAAAGTATTGAGAGTTGTCATAAATTTCAATATTCTTGACTACGACAATCAGTTAAGACGCATTTTCATACCTATCTAATTGTGGTGGAAATGGTTAACTCGAACCCAGTTAGGAAAACATATTTTGCACGCTGCCGTCCTCGTCACGTAACGTCCAATAAATCCTGCCGTAGATGTAGGTTAGGAGTGGTTTCGACGACGAAATCTGTATTTCGCTTCAAGCCTTTATCGGCTACTCAATGTTAAACTCTCAATCAGCTCAGCTCAATGTCAACCAACGGTAGATCGACTTAACTTCTCAAGAGAGGTTTCCTCAAATATTCTGAAGGTCACGGACTAAACGTCCCCGCATGCTCAGGGACTGAATGCTCAAAATGTCCGGTAATTCTCTGAAATATCATTAAGACATTGTTGATGACACAGGGCGGCGTTCTCTTCATCTCCATTATTATATTCTCTTTTCATGAACATGATACTGACAATTCATCTTCATCCTATCACCTCTATGCAGACGATCTGCAGATTTATACTCTGTCTCCAGTATCCACTAATAATACTGCTATTGGCATTAAATTCGGATTTATTTCGTATACCTAAATGGAGCAAAAAGTTTGGTATAGCAGTGAATCCAACCAAAACGCAATTAATTGTCATCAGTAGCCCTAGATTGCGGGCAAACATTCAGTGGTCATCTCTGCCACAAGTTCATTTTGATGGTACATTTATTACTAATATACAAAGACGCTGTTAAAAATCTTGGCACCATCATTGATAGTGAGTGTTCTTGGAGACCTCACATCTGTGAACTAAGTCGCAGGATGTTTCTATCTTCAAGATCATTGAGTAGGATTTGAAACTTTCTGCCAACTGCCACAAAGATTATGCTGAGTCCCTTCTACTTCCTATACTTGACTTCGCTGATGCCAGCTATCTTGATTTAACCTTAGAGCAGTTAAATAAACTTCAGCGCCTTCAAAGCTTTTGTATAAGGTTCATTTTTGGATTACGCAAATATGCCTTAAATACAATATTTACTATTTTTAATTATTATATTTAATAATTGTTTTATTTATTTATTTTATTTTTGTGTTTATACTTGTAATTAAGTTATAATAATAAAAGTTCTCGAATGGCGACCGCGTACCGACGCAATGTTGGTAGGCCCCCCACAAGATGGACCGATGATCTGGTCAAGATCGCCGGAATAGGTTGGATGAGGGCAGCGCAGGACCGATCATCGTGGAGATCTTTGGGGGAGGCCTTTGTCCAGCAGTGGGCGTCTTCCGGCTGAAATGATAATGATGAAATATGCCTTTATATAATTCAATACATAATTCAATTTTGCCGGAATATTAATTTATATTCCGGTAGATTACATTCTAATTCTCCTATATAACATACTTTTTTCTCCCAATTGTCCTCATTGACTTAAGGAACGATTTGGTTTCCTACGCATTTGTACTTCCTTCAATTTGCGTACTTGTACATATCGAAAGCTCATGCCACCTGTACACACTTCATCTTTTTATAAAAACTTCTTTACCGTGCAGGCTGTCCAAGGCTGTCTGGAACGCACTGCCTTTACGTGTACGACAAGTGAAATCGCTAACTACTTTCAAGAATTTACATAAGTAGTCACAATCTTGCTTTAAATAATTTTACCTAAAATTCATTTTCTAAGTTGAAATTAAATAATATGTGTGTTGAATTATATCTGTATAAATTTATATTATGTATGTTTATGTATATGTGTGTGTGCGCGTGTGCGTGCGTGTTTGTATGGATGTATATATGTGAACTGTGTATGTCAGAATATATAGATAGATATAATTTCATTTTATTACAATAAATGAATTACAATTCACCTACACCGCCATATTCTTTATTACAGTTCCGTCCAGTCAGGTTATCTGGAAGAGATCACTGTAAGCGATAAGATCGCCTTTTGTTTTATTTATTTATTTTATTTTTGTGTTATTACTTGTAATTATTGTCCAGTTTTTAGTATGTTGTCTTAGTTATAAGTTTTATTTTGTAAATGTAAACAATAAAGAGTTATCTAGATAGATAGATATCTATATTCAAAAGGCTCCTTTCTAATTCAGTAATCTAACATACCCGACACTAATTTGGATAGCATTGTGTTGAGTTCACATAGACTTAGTTCCAAAATTTTAAAACTGACATAAAATCGTGTATCTTAAATGATACTGCGAGTATTATACACCCAATAAAAGGTATTTCTTCGTAATTCGGACACGAAATATATAATTTGGTTACTCGGTCAGAGATCCTTTAGATACCAAGGGTCAAGCAACTATGACACTCTCACTGGGATGATTCTATTCAGTTTTAGTCTATTTAGAAATATACTATAAAAATTTTATACGTTCTATGTTTCTAGTGATTCAAGTGCAGAAGAGATGAGTAATGGTGATGATTCATCTACACCTGAACAGAGTGAGCCCGAAACTACCAGTGATCACGACGAAGATGCTGACAAGGCCGTGACGTTTATCGATGGTGAAAAGGGGAAGAAAGATGGTGAACATAAAACTGTCACGTTGAAAGTAAGAAGTACATAATACATATTGGCTTATGCTTATTAGCGAAATATTACCTACATCTACACTATTTTGATAAAATTCTTGTGTTGTAGGATCCAATACATGAAGATAGCGTAGATTCAGGACTAGAGACTGATAGTTTCTCAGAGCGGATGTGTACTTATGTAATGGTTGAAGCGCGTGATACACTCAATATAACAATGACGCCAGCAGCTGCGCGTGCATTGCATGCCCTCGCAACGGCGTGTACTGATCGAACGGCAGTTGTTTCTGCTATAGTATCCGATGAAAGTGGAATAGTTCTAATTAATGATATAGGTATGTTTCGGTTACATATAGTAATATGAAATAAACTTTTGGTGCAAAAAATTACCTGTCTTGTTATATAAGGATAAATAAATGGTAATTTAAACTTCTTCCAGGTCCAGGGTCAACAGTTCATCTTAAAACTAAATCTGAAACAGATTTGGCTGGCAACGATAGGGTTTTAGCAATAGCTGACTACTACGTAGATACTAGTCGGCCAAGCACACCCGGTAATATTTTTTTATGTATTTGTGTTACACATACCTGACTTGGCTAAAGAAAAAGCAATGATATCATAATAATTGTGAGAGTGTAATTTCTCGAGTATTGTATTGCACGAAATTATTAATTGAACGTTTATGTTTCGTAACTTGTACCAAAAATCTAAATATAGAGAAACAATTAAAAAAAGTATTTTAATCGGGATCAGGATTTTGTCTTAACAAATATTTTTCCTGTGTCAACTTAAAAAAATTACATAAACATTTTTCTGAAAACACGTCGATTGTTGTGATTCTTGTTGTTCTCTTAATTTTAATTCTTTAGATAGAAAATAAAACTTTTTTTAATATATTGTATTAAAAACATGTGTACTTTGCAGGTTGTGATATTTCAACTGGCGATATTTTAGATGATGCTGAAGTAAAAACTAAATCAGAAACAAATGATGTGACGGATGATTGGGATTGGTAAGTTTTTGAAAATTAGTACCAATATAAAATTGTGTATAGAGAATACAGTAAATTGGCTTACATAACTGAGATAAGGCTTTATTAAACATTAATAATTTTCCACTGTAATTCTAGTTTTGAAGGTGGTTTCCCTGGTGGCCAAATGTCACCTCCCGGGCAAGTTGTGTGCTCACCCCCAGCTCCAAAAGCTCCCGCAGCTCTTCATACGAAACTAACAGATCTCACGCTTACTGTAAGACTGCATGATTTGGATAACCTCACAGTGAGTACTAAAGTTTTTATCCATACGTAGAAAATGCAGACCATATCGCATACATATGTAGCCGCCGTTGACCCCGGTCACCAAACATACTTTATTAAATCTCTAAAGAGCTTTCTCTTTTATTTAATTTCCGTGTTAGGTATTCTATCCCTAATTTTTACAGTTATTAATAATGGCAGACAAAGATCTGTAGAATTTGTCTGGATTAGATAGACAATTTATAGACATCCTGATAATGATTTTGGCTGAACAACTGGTTCTCTGATTTTAGATCCTCTGCCCACAAAGATCTGTTTCGAAACTTCACGTCTTGCATCCAAGTAAAAATGCAACCAGGTATTATATCGTTGTGGAGCGAACATCTAAATATAATATGAAGAAAATTGTCGTCAGGTCTCCATTGCAGGTAATTTTAGACAGTTGATGAAAAACGATGCACCTCAGTGGTACTATACAGTTGTGCCATGAATTCGACAAAGCATTTGCAAGAAGTTAGTTTTGATCAGAATGTATCCGTTGATTGTGTATTGTATTCCTAAAAGTTTTGTGATATAAAAGACATTCATGTCATCTAAGCTTAATCAATTTATTTCGGAACTTGCTTCTACGACTAAAATCTGATTGTTTAGTATTTGTGTTATTTTTTATTGCTGTAGGACGGCAGACAGGCTGACGGCCCGCTTAGAATTTAGCAATAATCGTCGCCTATGGGTGTTTGCAACGCCAGTGGCATCGCGAACACGCTGCTGTCCCATAAGGGTACAGGAACTTGGGTCACTAATGCCGGAACACAACACAAGGTTATTATGGCGGCATACTTAAGACCAAAGGTGGTCGCCATACAGACGGGCTTGGGGCCCTACCACGTAGCTAGGGTGGATTGTTTTGTCGCCTTTTACGACAAGCCAACCCCGGCCACAGAGGTTAGTATTCTTTCTGCACCCCTGCACGGATGAAAAAGGTGTACGATGTAAGAATTGACTTGAAGTAAACAAACTCCTAAGTCTTGTCTTTCTTGTATCCTAAGTTTTAGAGTTTATTTGAGGGATAAGCGAATATCTAACTAGAATACATACTAAATTGTGTTATGTTTGTGATACCATACAAACAGTCTTGTATAAAAAAAATATTATTAAATTATAAAAGAATTATTAAAGTATCAATCATGTTCTTATCACGCAGATACGAAACGAGACCTCATACGCACTAGAGCTTTATTACAAAAAGACAGATCTACAAGCCATTGGTGCAGATCTCATCGGATCTGTGGCCAATCCGTTTGACGACAAAATGCGTTTGTGTGTAATCGCACCCCAGGATACATACAACGTACCTCTTTATATCGCCTATCATTGCAAACTGTTTTTGCTGCCGTCAGATTTCGAGTAAGTATTTTAAAATCTCATTTCAACTTCCATTTTCTAGTGCAGTAAAATATATTATAGAATTTCTCATATAATTAATAACTTACTAGCTGAAACATACAAAACAAGAACGTAGTTTTCGAACAATTTTATTAAATCTATTTAAAATTTTGTATTGGGAATTAATGGGACTTTATATAGGGGTTTGATAACCTTTCGTAGATGTAAGGAGATACTTTTGTTTCTAGAGGAGATAGTCGGGAGGTATGGTTTATTTATATCGTGAAACAGCAGTTAGGCTGACTGCCTATTTAATACTACCCAGTTAGCATGCCGTCCGTGTAGCGGAACTGGAACCCGGGTCTTTTATGCCTGGGTCACGTAACGCAAGTTTATTATAGCGGCATGTTTAGAGACCAGGAGTTATCATTTAGATGGTCTTGGAGCCCTAACACCTAGTTAGGATGGTTTTATCATCCTTTACGACAGGCCACCCCCAGCCGCAGGGATCAGTATTACTACCCACTAAAAACTTCGCTGTCCTCCTACCGCCTAGTGTCTGGGTCCAGGACGTAGCAGATGTTTTTACTTTATCTCACCACTTTTATGTTTATAAAAGTAGAGTTCATTAAATGAATGTATTGGTGGGTATTAATATTGTTTTTGTTTTGTTTTTCCATTGTTATCTTATCGTTAATTATTATTTAATTCAATTTATCATAAAATTGTGAAATTACACGTGTGGAGGATTTTTAAAATTTTCGTAATTTCGAGAATTCATTTGATCTATTTTGATTCATAGAAGCTACCAAACAGCTACCCAAGGTATTTGGTGGATGGAATTGGCCAATGATATAGGAACTCCACGTGATATGATCTGCCCTGCTAAGGCCGATGACGATCACAGGATATTTGCTATGCGGGTCATTACTGTTGAAGGTAACTTAACCCTAGTTTGGTTTATTATTCTCAAAGAATGCGCGCTCGTATTCTGTGTGTATCTTATATCGGTGAATCTAAAATACTATAATTTGTTTTTAGGTTGCCCATCTACAAAGATTACACGTTCGATTCCAAATTACCTAATTCGGGTGGTACCTCCCCTAGCACTTTACAATCGCCTACCCTATGCCATAGAACTTTCCTGTCCAGCTCGAGATTGGCGAGTTAGGATTGAAGCTGGGGAGAGAACCCATACTTACACTCTTCAAACTACAGAAACCCATAGGTTATGTGTTGAGATGCATTATATGGGGATTTTGTACACCGGCAGTTTCAGTCTATCACCAGGTAAGATTTTTCCAGAATACTTTAACGCTAAACTCAAATGTTGAATTCATTTCTGGGGGAATTCCCATTAAAAACATATTATCTTAAAAACTTACATTGGGACAAGATGCCGTTGTGTGAATTTAAAAAAAAATTTACCATTAAGACATCTATTAACTGTCGTAAACATCTTCTAGATTTAACAGAGAAGAGCATAAATATGAGTAGTGATTGCGAAACAGACTCTGCTTACCAGCAAGTTCAGCTCTGCGTGATGGTGGAGAGGAATGAGTGCTGTGAACTGTACTTGCATGCACAGCATTGGATTATCAATAAAACTGGATTGCCCTTACAAATGAAGGTAGTTTTCAATGTTTTTCCTCATTGCTTCGCGTTATTAACCACTGTTCATTGCTGAGTCATAGGGCAATACTTCAGTGTACATTTATGCATGGAAGCCGATGTCTCTTCGTTTCCTTGGTTAGGAAAGTGCAAGAAAAAGCTGAAATAGATATTTCTAAAATTATTATTTTAAATATAATATCTTTTACTGACATTTGACCACCATTATATACGATGACTAGCTAGTACTTTTTTTTAATTTTATTAAATAGTCAATCTAGTAATTGTTTTCAAGACTATCAGCTGAATGATTCAAGCTGAATGTATTCGTGGGTCCGATTCTCAAAGAGGAGGAAATATTTCCAATTTGTTTTCTCTAATCTGAATACACGTATCCGTCAATTATGTTTGTGAAAGAAAAATCGAAGATATGATAAGATAAATGAAACATGTTCAGGGTCGTCACTCAGACATCCAATACGAAGTGACAGATGAACCACTTCTCTGGAGCCCGACGGGAAGGGCCTGGCGTGGGGCCACAAGAGGCCGAGGGGAGAGACTCCGTTTCCGCGCACATCACTCGGCTTGGTCTAGGGCTTGCAGGTTAGCAGCCGCCGCGCCTGGTCTGGTTGTATGTCCCCACACAGAGCGCAGAACCAACTATAGACTGCTGATGATTGTAAGTTCACTGCGTTTTTAATTTATTCCGACTCCTTAGTTCGTATATTACACAATTAATTTTATATCATAGGTTATTATCCGTACAGGGGCGGAGAAAGAATACTAACCTCTGTGGCCGGGGTCGGCTTGTTGTAAAAGTCGACAAAACAACCCACCCTAGCTACGTGGTAGGGCCTCAAGCCCGTCTGGATGGCGACCACCTTTGGTCTTAAGTATGCCGCCATAATAACCTTGTGTTGTGTTCCGGCATTAGTGACCCAAGTTCCTGTACCCTTATGGAAGAGCAGCGTGTTCGCGATGCCACTAGCGTTGCAAACACCTATAGGCAACGGTAACTGCTAAATTATAAGCGGGCTGTCAGCCTGTTTGCTGTTCAATGCAATAAAAAGAAATATATCATAAATATAAAATCTCCTGTCACGATGTACGTTCAGAATAAACTCCGATAACTGAACCGATTTTAAGCAAATTTTGTAACTATCTGTAATTTGATCCATTTCTGGATACTTTTTATCTCAGTTATTTGCTTTTCTAGATAATACATGCTATTCTACATCGTATTTGTTTATGTTCACGACATGACCGTAATATTTTAATTATTCGTGAAAGATTTTTGTAATAAGCTTGAGCACCGAGTGGCTGGGTCACCTAGTACAATTATATTATTTACTCTGCAATTAAAATGATTTAGATTGATGAGCATGCCCTCCATGCTATACTATGACAAAACATTAATTATATTTCTGTTCAAAATTTATTTTATTTATACAGGGCGACTTTGACAAAACCGTCCAAATTTTTTTACGCACTAAACATCATTTATGGAACCCATTTTTGCAAAAAAATTGTATGTCAAATTTTCACCATAAATTATTTCCTAAATGATCATTAATTCAATCGTACAGAATAGTGCTATGGTGCAACCTTCGTACGTTAACCTGTCTCTGCCTCTCCCGCGTAAATGAGTAGTGCGTATTCGCTCGCCCGGTGCAATGCCGCTGTCCTCGGCCTTTTACTAGGTCAGATGGAGAGGTCATTGACACTCTAGCGCCGTATTATGTAAATTGCGAGTTCTTTGTATGACTTTGTGATGCTGATTACTCAACATTTTTGTACTATGTGATACAAAACTAAAATACATGTTTCTCATAACTTTTACTAAAGATTTTTCTGTGTGAATATGGACGGGTTTATCAAAGTCACCCTGTATAATGCCTTTATAGCAAAAATCTTTTTTTCATCATTCCGAGGCTGAAAGTTTAATTCTCTTTTTGCGGGAAGAAAGCGACACATTTCAGACCAATCAATTAGAAATACGTCTTTTGTCTTAACTTTCCTCCCGTTGATTTCTCGTTATTAAGGCCAGCCACCTAGCAACTGTCAATCAATAATATAATTTAGACGATTCAATTTATAACATATTTGAAATTATTAAACTTTTCATAATTTGTCGCAATTGTATTGAACTTTCGGTTCTCGCATGATAAAGAATAGTATACACACCACGGGAGGAAAGTATAGCTTATCCCAACCCGCGCCTCTGTCAAACCGGCGCGAGTTTAAATGAGCTACTTCCTACTTGTTACGGCTCGTTTTCAGGGGCCGTGTTCTAGTGAATGTCATAAACACTCCATCCAAAACTTTAAAATACAATTTCATAAATGAATAACCGAATAGGCCGTGAAAGCTTATTAAATTATTATATCATACTCGCATACTATTAAAGCTTCGCAAGCTATTAAATTCTCATACTTAAACTCTCATATTATTAGCTCTAAAATATTGTTATATACTTGCAACAGTTACTGATAATTATTTTAATAATATTTAATAATTTTAATAATTCTTCTCAGGTAACATTATCAGAACTTTGTCCTCAACTGACCAAAATTGTGACCCTCCTACCATACTTCCTGGTATACAATGACACTAAACGCCATTTGCGGTTCATGGAAGAGAATGAAGCTGCTGACCTTTGGATCGACCTGGCGCCGCAACAGTGCACGCCATTCTGGCCACAAACAGACTCGATGTTGATGCATTGCAAGTTACGGGATTCGACTGTCGTATCACAACATTTTCCTATAACTAGGAATCATTTCACCGTTCTGAGGATGGATAAAGGGGTAAGAAGCATTTTCAAAGTTTTTTTTATTGCTGAGGAACAGCAGGCAGGCTGACGGCCCACTGAACAGTAAGCAGTTACCGTCACCTATGGATGTTTGTGACGCTAACGCTAAGGGCACAGCAAACACGCTGCTGTCCCATAGGGGTACAGGAACTTGGGTCACTAATGCCGGAACACAACACAAGGTTATTATGGCGGAATACTTATGCACCCGTGATGCTTGCCATCTAGACGGGCTTGCGACTCTACCACGAAGCTAGTTGTTTTGTCGCCTTTTGCGACAGGCCGACCCCGGCCGCAGGGGTCAGTATTCTTACTCCGCCCGTGCACGGAGAAAACATTAACATAAATAACATAGATTAACATAATTCTACAAATTTAAGTGGTAATAAGGAGGACAACGGTCAGGGCTGAGATCCCTGACCTCTCGATTGTATGATAAGTGCCTAATCACCTGCGGAAGCGATATGAATTTCTGTGTCTTAACATATTTCCTTTGTGCCATAGGAAAGCGATAAGGAGGCTTTAGTCTTAACCAATACCGGAACGATACGGCCTGAGTATATAATAACGTACAGCTTACAAAGTATATCAATAAGAAATCTATATATGTATCTATACAAATTCTAAACTGGCTTAGTTATAACGATTTTATCTTTACACACAAATCGGTTAACACACCCTCAAATAGGCATGTTGTGGGGGATTTTATTCACCGTTTCTTATCTACCAGCTATAATATATATAACACATTCGAAATGGCGCGCGGCGATATATTAGTATATGATCAGCTTCGTCGGCGAAGTCATCATGACCCCATTTCCAGTCTTCCATGGCTTGTTATTTCTCCCTCTCCATGCAGCGGTCGAGCCGAGGCCGCACTTCGTAGGAGGCATGTTCCCGAGCATGCTGCTACGGCCAAACGACCCGGTCCCACCGGGTTGAAAAACCTATTTCGCTTACCTCTGCAACGCACAGCTTCTAGCCATTTAAGAAAAAGATTGTTTCTTTTCATACGTTATTACTATACGTAATTACTTAGAAGATTTATATAAAGAAATGCGATAACGATTGTATTGAACAATTATGATTTAATGTAATTTATTTAGACATGCTACAAGTTTATGTAATAGCAATTTATGTGCATGTTATGTTATTCATAATTATATTTAAATTAACTTTAACAAGTAACACGAAAATCTAGTTTAAAGTAATTAAAAGTAATTGAGAACAAAACAAACAAAAGATGACCCTCTTAATCATTTAAATGATACACAGGTATTTGTATTAAATAAATATAATTATTCTACGTATTTTGTATAATTTTTAATAAATAATTATGACATAGATAATAATAAAAAAATCTTATTTTACATTATTGTTCCGATTTTGAAACAAATATTATATGTAAATATTCTGTAGCCTGATAATTAAATTTAAAAATAAACATCTGTTAAAAATGTTTTACCAGCCTTTCAACTGGTAATCATCATAGTAACATTTTCACGATATTTAATAAAATAATTACTCGTTTGCTTAATTGACTAGTATTTACATTTAACTAATGTTACAATTCTGAAAATTTTACGGATATCTGTAACTACCGTAGCTTGGTTTTGGCTTTATGGGCCTTTCCGGTGTCAGTGTTCCATCGTCATGCAAAGTATACGCTGCTCCTCTAGATTTGTTCGTCCAAATCTTAATAGCTTTTAGATGAGCGTCGCTTTGTTGCCTAGCAGCTGAGACTGGCGGCGCTGTTTCCACTGGCACTGATGACTGACCATATGGTGATGAGATCAATGGTGACGAAGATGGTACTGGCGGTGCAGAATACGTTGATGATGGCGATATCACCTGTAACAATTATATTGCTGTTAATTAGACAATACAACTCTGAAGATTAATTAATACCATTTTCAATGTTCGAAACAAATAAATTTAATTATTTCACTCGCATCGTCATGATCATCATCCTAGCGTTAAATCCTGGTTGCAACCCAAATTTCCGCTTCGGTGCCCGGGTTCGTTTTCCGACGTTTTCTTCTCCACTTCCCACAGGCACGGGACATTCGATTCACCATTTACAACGTTAAGCCAACATTTTTTGGGCCTCATGCCGGGTCCCGGCGGAGACGGTATGGCCATACATAATTTATTTCCCACGTGAGCCAGTTACAACAAAACGTGGCCATAGTAGCGACGGCGATACTCTTGCAACTGTAAGGTCACGGACGTGAAGGCTGCCGCGAATGCGGGAATTCCGAACAAATATTTGACTCTCATATAATTAGAAATATGGTTTTCTATATTTTTGGAGAGCTTAATTAATTTAAGTGGAAATTTAAGGGTTATCTTTTGACTTGTTCAAACTCAAATTTTTCATCCATTAAGCTACTGATTAGTAGTAATCGTAGACAGGTAGGTTCAAAGGCACACATGTCACTGAGTATATGTATTTACTTATTGCTAACAAATTAATGTATTAGTATTGTTTTTAATTCAATGTTAATGTCACTTACCGTATAATGTGGTACATTATAGGAATCTAAAGATGTTAACTTCGAATTGTATTCCATTAATGGTATATCACCAAAGTTCTCCACTTTGTATGATTCTAATTTGGTTACAGTCGGCACTTTATTTGTGTACGATAATTCATATTCAGTATCATCTCTCAAGTTTAATGGTTTTGGAAGATTTTCTTCTATCTCGGGGTTAAATAAATCATTTTGATTTTGATAATTATTAAAGTATGCCTGTGCATATTCAAAGTCCTTTATTTGATTAGGTGAACCAGAGTTGGAATTGCTATATGTGGTACTCGTAGGACTTTCAGCATATATTGGGGGGAATCTGTTAATATTGTCATCATAATTTTGATTTTCTTGAACCTGATTTGCGATAGGATTGTTATATTTAGAATTATTATGTTCTGCATATCTTTGGCTATTGTTATCTGGATAGTTATTCACATTTTCGACGTTATTGCCGTTTGGATTGATATATGATTGATATCTAGGAGTTGTAACTTGAAAGTATTTCATAGGCGTCGGTTCAGTTACGTAAGCATTTAAATCTGGCTTTTGTTTGTAATTATTGGTTTGTAGCGAATAATTTTTTTCTGGAATCATCGGTCTGATTTTATTATCATCTTTTTGATGAAGAAATTTGCTGTATTCGCTTGAATACTTGCTGAATATGCCTTGAGGTGATTCCATTTCTGTTTCAGGTCCGTAATGATCTTTATTGTTGAAATTATCATATGGATTGCTAGACTCCCTAAAGGCGTTTTCTCTCAGTTTGACTTCATTATATTTATCAGAACTAGGCATAACATTGTTGGGATCGTAACCATTTTCTCTCTCTTTGGCTTTAGATAATTCTATAATTCGATCTAGATCCTTTTTCGACAGGTATTTGAATAAATTGTTAATATCTTCGTTGCCTAAACCCTCGTTAGTAGTTGGATTACTAACCTTGGGCCTCGATCCAGGGTATGGTGGCTCATCGTCTCTGTACGGTGGTGGAGTATGCGATATGTATCCTCCACCGGGGAATGTGAAAGGTGGCCGACTGTAGAACCTCTGCGGAGGATTGGCGTAATATTTTCCACGCTTAATTCTTCTATACGGCATATACTGTGATACACATTCTTTTAACATTACACATATAATTAATATTAGCACTAGTTTTGACATTTTGAGACTGCTCTTCAAGTTAAAATCACTGAGTTATGATTTGTTATTTTTAATTTTTACATATAACATAATATACCGGATTTCCCTACGGTACGGTGTCGGTACGGTAGTAAATCAAAACTGAAAGGGAAAGCATGTCTGCGTAAGGTCTTATAATAGTTGAGTTGAAAGTAGTGTTAATTTACTTAGCGGCTGAAACGCGGTCGAGCTCGTGTTGTGTCATGTAATACGAGTACATTGTATAACGTTTTTCCGTGTCATTTCGATGAGGTTTACTTTTTATATTAGAGTATGTCTATATACATTAGTAGTAGTAGTAGGGTTTTTCTCGAAGAGAAAGGCAATGGAACTAAGCCATACAGCCAGATCTTATGTTTTATTTTCACATCTAGTTTTATAATTTAAGGCAAAAATGCCAATTCTTTAGTATTGTTCATTTATCTTTTTCAAATCCGTGTAAATTTCTACGTAGTCAGGTTTTTTTTTTTCATTATGATTCAGTTGAGAGTTGTCGCAATCGTGTTTCTTGAAAAATCCGGGTAAAAAGTCATAGTTATTATTCTCCATTATAATTCTCCGAGAGTAGAGTTAATATATTCATATATTGGTCTAAAACTTTCAGGGTACTTAAGCAATTCTTGAAGAGATGGCGGGATGTTATCCTTAAAAACCTCTTGCAGTTGAACGATGAGTAGGATGCGATGAATATTAAAAGCCGGACATGTGAAAAAAATATGGTGTAAAGTTTGTTCTTCATTTAGGGAGCATTCATTGCAATTTGGTGATGAAGTTATTTTCATTCGATATATGAGAAAGATATTTCATTGAATGTTTTCGATTCGAAAACCACTGAACCTGTAAAAAATCGCCAATAAAATGATTTTCTATTAGGAATTATTGTAGGTAGGTTACAAAAGAAAAGTATACTAAGTAGTTTATCAGTAGTCAAGTACCCATAATACAAGTGCTCTGCTATTTACTTTGGGATTAGACCTTGATTAATTGTCACGGGGTATTTATTTATTTTCATCTTTATCTCAGCGTTAAATCTTATTTTATTTATTTATTTACACTTGTTGAACCACACTTCTGTCTCTGTAGTTAACGTTTTTTCGGAGACTTATTTCTAATATGCGCTGTCGTCAGTATTCCTCTTAGTTCTATAATAATTTTCTAATTAATCCCAGACAGAAATGACCTGTTTTAGCAGGATGCACCGGCTAGACGATGAGGTAGACCGATGTCTTCTTGAGCACCGATGCTCTGAAGTTCTTGAAGGGTTACCAAGGTTACTTTTTCACGTGTCTTTTTCCTCTTTTTCTAGTCTGCAATCTGCGTAGAAGTAACCGGCGGCACCGATCGACCATTCACGATCACTTTCAAGCCGTACACTTCAGGAGATTGTCCAGTGAGGATAGATAATCTCTGCGATGACCTATTTCTTAAGCTCCACCAGGTAGACTCGGGTCAAGTGGCGCTGCTCAGTCCGTATCAGTCCATGTTGTACACCTGGGACGATCCGGCGAAGGAAAGGAAGCTTATGTGGAACATTTATAATAATAAAGGAAAAGGATCCATTGCAGATTTTGGACAAGATGGGTAAGTGACGAATTTGTTCCAGAAAATTGTACCTGTATTAGAAGTTTGAAACTTTTCAACAATATGCGATTCTCAAACATATCTTTGGATTATACATCCCTATTACATAAATCTACATGTATGCATTTTTCGCAACCAAGAGGACGTAAGTTCAATTGCAACAAGAGATGCGTCTTCTAAGCAGTTTCTTTGGCATGTACAAGCGAGGCTACTTGCCCCTTAGATTAGTACTTTAAAATTTACCTACGTATTCTCTTATTTAACTAAACGCTACTGACAATGAGTTCATAAGATTTTGTGACATTGTTATGAGTTTTGATTTTTATCTAAGGATATTTGTAACTACAGAGAAAGTGTATTAATATTATATGTGAAATGTAATTACATATAAAGCTATTAATTATTTTTAGGTACGGCGAAGAAAAAGTCAGTTTCCATTCTGTGAAACATTCAACATTAGTGGCCACAAGCAGCGTAACATCCAAACTTTCATCAACATTCAAACGCCTAACTCCCAAATCGCCGGAGCCGTGCTCATCCAGCAGCGATAATTCCGATAGTTCAGATGTACCGGAAACCCATTCGAAAACTAAGAAAATGAGGAAAGACAAGGTCATTGTGTACTGGATATCTTACATGGACGGATATCAAAGAGTATTAGCCTTAGCTCAAGACGAAAGAATAGCGTATCAGTACCGAATGAGAATTAATTCTGAAAGAAGTAACCTCGAGGTATACATATCACTCTCTGGAGTTAGCTTGTCTGTCTGCATTCAGACAAATACAGCAGTCAAAGAGCTGGCTTATGTTAGCGTGTCAGATTCACTACCTAGATGGGAATTAAATGTCAGCCATAAATGGAGACAGTTATCCCCAGATTTAACAGCATGGATAGAAGAAAAATACCAAACAGACCAAAAGAAGTGCAACCTGAAAGAGTACATTCACATAGATCTAGAAAAGATGCAAATGACCAAGCCTTTCTTCTCCGAGTTGCGCAGAACTTACAATCCGTCTATATGGCTTCAGTTGCGTAAGTCTGACACTTATACGTACGTCCGTTTGAAGTGCCAGAGAATACAAATTGATAATCAGCTTAATGAGGCTGTGTTTCCAACAGTACTCTATCCGGCTCCTTTACCAGCTGATGTGAGGACAAAGCAGAAGCCCTGCTTGGAGATCGTAGCTCTAAAACAATACAGACCCAGCCTAAACCAGGATGTGTATAAATACCTCAAGATCTTGCTTCAAGAATACTCTGTGAACCTGGATAGGGGTTTTGTAAACCACCTATTTGACATTTTGAACCATTGGAAGATTGAAGAGAAACCTGCTGTGAGGTTGAGAGCAGATCTGGCGCTAGTTCACATGCCGTTACCTTTGGTGGCGTTGAAGAGTCAAAACGTCTCCCAAAAGAATGTTGTTTTTGAATATGTGCACCTGTCTCCAGTTAAATTGATGCTAAGCCTTTCTTCGAGGGGCTATATGGATAACCCAAGTAGTCCAGGTAGACCAAAATTTGGTAACAAGAAAGAAAACAGACCTAAACTGTTCAACAGTGATTTATTGGAGTATTTATTTAACTCGTGGGGATCATCGCTTTGTGACATGAAGGATGTAGTCCTAAGGTATGTTATGAATTATAAATATACTCGGCTAACACAAAGCGCTATCTAGTGTCAAAATAAGCAGCAGAGTATTTGTGCTACGGGTACTAGACAACTGATATACTACTATTATTATCCGTGCAGGGGCGGAGAAGGAATACTAACCTCTGCGGCCCGGGTCGGCCTGTCAAAACAAAACAACCCAGCCTAGCTGCGTGATAGGGCGTCAAGTCCGTCTGGATGGCGACCACTTTTGGTCTTAAGGACGCCGTCATAGTATATTTGTGTTGTGTTCCGGCATTAGTGACCCAAGTTCCTTTACCCATATGGGACAGCAGCGTGTTCGCGATGCCACTGGTGTTGCAAACACCCATAGGCGACGGTAACTGCTAAATTTTAAGTGGGCCGTCTGTTGTCCTAACGCAATAAAAAACTAATTCTTTTGTGTATAATTTACGTTCGAAACCGTGACCCGCGCAAGTTTTCCACCATGTAAAATCCGTTGAGCCACGGAGGTCGTCGATTTTATTCAGATATCACTTCAAAATATTAAAAATTAATAAAATAGCGCAGCATAATACTGTAAACTTAATATCTCATTTGGTTTCAGCTTAAAACGTAGTAGTGTCTTTAAAAAGTTTTTATGCGTTTTAATTTTTTCGTATAATTAAGTTGCTTGCGTTACATCACAAATTTAAACGTCGTTTGATACAAATCTTAACCCTTAGTGTATAACATATATAGAAGGCTAGTGCACTAGTGTTTCCTTTACGGATATCTGTACAAAATACATCCGTATCATTTAATTTTGTTTACTCCGTGCAGGGGCGGAGCAAGAATACTAACCTCTGCGACCGGGTCAGCCTGTCGTACAAGGCGACAAATTAACCCTAGCCACGTGGTAAAATCCCAAGCCCGTCTGGATGGCAACCACCCCTGATGGTATACCGCCATAATAAACTTGTAATGGGTTCTGACAGCTTGATCGCAGTACCCTTCGGGTGGGGCGACGGTAACTGCTCACCATTAAGTGGGTCGTTAGCCTGTCTGTTGTTCGTGAGCGATAAAAAAGGTCATTAGAATTTTGAATTACATGTGATAATAAACGTAAAACCATACTTTCCCGTCTTTACATAATTTTAAAATATTTTACATATGTATATAATAAACGTGGGCGTTTATAAAACATGTGCTAATCTATAATTGCAGCTGATTACGGAAGTACACTTTATCATCAGCATCACAGAGTTTAAATACTACTATATCCTCAGCTCTCATTTTGCTACACCTTTTTTTTCGGGTTATCATTGCGTCAAGCCCTCTGAGATTCACTATCTTCTATTACAGACTTTAACAATAGGGTTATGTCGAAGAAAATTTTTGATTTTTTATTTAGCTTATAGGATTGGTTTGAATTTATGCTTGTCTGTCTGATTTGTGTGGCAGAGATATATACCCTACGCCAGTGTCATTGTCACCCAATAGAGCCAAATATAGATACAAAAATTGAAATTTATCCAAAGAGCCATTAACCATTAACTTATGCTGGCTTTAATAGGAGATATTATTACAGAAATAATTATAGTTAATAAGCAATATTCCATGCCTGGACTAAATATTTCGCGTAACATCCGTACCCGAGGAGTCACAGAGCCAGAGGTTGCCAACCCTACGTAAAATAGGCTAAAACGTGTTTCAGAATGTCCTATTTGGAACTTCGGAACGCGCCAATCACGGGATCCGCACTTCTAGACCTGGCCTATCGACACTATTGGACGCAACTTGTTCAGCAATTCCACGTACTTGTGCTGGGATTGAGCATTCTGGGCAACCCTTACAGCAGGGCCGGCGATTTCTGCAGTGGCTTCAAGCGTTTCTATGAACCTCACCAGGTATACAATCATTTATAATACGAAAAGTTATTAATAAAAATTAACTTATTGTCATCTTAACATATTCATAATAATAAAACAATCTTAAAAAGTTAGAAAACTGACTCCTACTGGTAGCTCTGGGATTCTCCTCATTTTTTAAACATTTTACCAGATTTTTGGGAGGAGTATTGATATTTTTGGTATTTTTTTTTTGTTGCTAAGGAATAGCAGACCTGCTGACGACCCACTTAATAGTAAGCAGTTGCCGTCCTCTATGGATGTTTGCGACGCTAGGGGTACCGCGAACACGCTGTTATCCGCATAGGAGTACTAGAAATTTTGTTACATATGTGATATAATGCAAGTAATCTCTAAAAAATAAATTTTATTTATATGTACGAGTATGCATGTTTGTTACAACCAATCTCCGAAGTAACGGGACCTCTTGATGGGTCTGTCACTGGTCAATTGTACCCAGTAGCAAAGCTAAATATCGTATGTACATTTAGCCGCATGTAAAGCCGCGGAACAGCTAAACACCTGTTGAAATATATATACCAAAGAGCAAATTGTACTTGTTTTGTAGGGAGCAGCATTGGGGCGGAAAGCATTAGATGTTTCAAATAAGCTCAGTCACGCCGCAGCAACATTGCTAGGTATATGCGCATGCGCCGAAAACAGAAACAGCTATGTATTCGAGGACCTTCCTCGCTTGAAGACGCCCAAACGAAAAGGTGAGCATAATCTCATTTAAACATTGTTTAATTATATCTCATATTTTTCTTAATTATCTCAGTGTGTTTTTAAGTTATGTTTGTCGTTTTATTCAAATCAAATCAAAATTTAAATATAGACCTAAATTGATAAATGCTCTTAATGCAGTTCCGTAATAACATTATTTACATTACATATTCATACAGAGAATATAATAACAGTACATAGGCACACACATAAACAAACAAACAATTTCATTATTGGCAACATAAGTCATTGCAATGAGCGTTTTTGCACTCAACCGGTCAACCTAGCATTTTTATCATTATGATAATCGTCTATTGTATAATACGCTTTACTGCTGAGACATTTTTGATGACATCTTTAAAAATTATTTCAACCTATCCCCACAAAGGAGTTACGCACCTTATCCAGACGGCCATTAAAAGCACATAGCTTGTGTATATTTCTAATATTTATACTATGGACGTCACTATATTTTAAATACAATTTAATATTTCGACAAACATAAAAATATCATTAGCATAAATGTATTCGTATTGAGATGCAACTGTTAAAATATCAATTACTTTTTAAAATACTCTTTCTTTTTTTTTATTGCTGTAGGACAGCAGACAGGCTGAAGGCCCGCTTAGAATTTAGCAGTTACCATCGGCTATAGGTGTTTGTAATGCCAGTGGCATCGCAAACACGCTGCTGTCCCCATAAGGTTACAGGAACTTGGGTCACTAATGCCGGAACACAACAAAAGGTTATTATGGCGGCATACTTAAGACCAAAGGTGGTCGACATCCAGACGGGCTTGAGGCCCTACCACGTAGCTAGGGTGGATTGTTTTGTCGCCTTTTACGACAAGCCAACCCCGGCCACAGAGGTTAGTATTCTTTCTCCACCCCTGCACGGATAAACTCTTTATGAGAAACTTTCAAAATAACTTTGGATTAAATAGTTACATACTTATTTTTTAGTGAATAACAAATGGAGAAGTTGTAAAAAGAATCTGCTCTTATTGTAATTTTTCTCAACAGCTGAAGTGCTCGCGCTCAAGAACGATCTGCCGCCCAGCCTCGTGACGACTGACAACACGAATCCGTCAAGTGTGGCCCTGGCCCTCGCAGCCTTGGTTGCAAGGCCTACATTCGGTAAACAGGCTTATTTAACTACTAGCTGACCCGGCAAACGTTGTTCTGCCATAAAAATAATAAAATGTCAAAAAATAAAATTTAGGGGTGGACTACCCCTAACATTTAGGGGGATGAAAAATAGATGTTGGCCGATTCTCATAGATACCGGATAAGCACAAAAAATCACTAACTCAATTTAGTTATCTGCCTACTGCCTACCCCCTAAGAACGATGGCGTGATTATTTATAGCCTATGACCATTTCTAGGTTATCATCTATCACCATACCAAATTTCATCAAAATCCGTTCAGCCGTTTAGGCGTGAAAGAGGAACAGACAGACAAACAGACAGACAGACAGAGTTACTTTCGCATTTATAATATTATTATGGATAGTATGGATGTTATGGATGTTGGATGATACTAGATTCGTTAACTTCATTGAATCTAAATAGACAGAGTTTAATGACTAAATGTTAACATAATCTGTTGTTATTGTTCATGTAGTTATTAAATGTTATGGCCTAATACGTATTTTAGTTTTTGATTGAAGAGAGGTAATGCTGTATGTGTTATAACGACGAGTTCTGACTTAGGGCAAGTAAATAGTAAGACTCTCAAAAAGGTATTACTGCTTAAACAATTTATAGATTTAAAATTTTTAGAGACTTCATAATTAAAGCGGCTTGATTTTTTTGGTTTCTTTTTAAAAAAAAACAGATAATAGGCCAGTGACCATTTTGAGTTCTGAAAGAAAATATTACTCTGCAACAACTTTCAATCGCAACCTGTGGTCACTTGATACTATTTTATTATATCACAATGATAATGACGGGAATCCCTCGACATCTATTAGTGTTCCAAACAAAAAGTGCCTTCTATTTTTTTTTATTCAATCGTCTTAAACAGTAATTTATCTGTTCAATATTCAAACAGAACAACAGATAGATATACATAATATTATATTGATTATTAAAAATGAAATAGGTTTTTCTGGTCTGAGTGTACATATCCGTTAACGTAAATGCTCGAATAAAAGCCCTTCGGTATAGGTTTTCATACAGTGCAATAAACTGTATTTATAAAAAAATCTATTAACTTTGATTTATTGGCATATTCGCTACCATCCAGCCAATAGCCATCTCGATTTCTGATTTTTAATAAATGGCATCTGTATAGGCTAACTTAGTATTAGGTTACTTAATCCAAACATAAAACACTTGCGCCGGGAAGTTCCCGGCGCGTTCCCGGCGCTCGCTTGCCATGCGGCAATGCGAGTAACTACTCGCATTATGATGCGTAACAGGCCTTAGAGCATGTTTCTAGGAAATGCATGAACTTTATGGATTTTTAATGCATGAAACTTTATCTTTTCGAGTGTTTTAAATATAATTCAAGCTTATATTATATATTCAAAATAATAAAAAATATGTCACGTCACGTCGTTTTGATACATATTTTTTATAATTATGTCTCTGTGCAACTTTTAAATAAAATGTTCGATCCTCCTCCTCCTCATGTGCCTCTCCAACTAGTGAAGGTTGGCAGTCAGCTCTGCATATTTCACCCGGTCCCTGGCGAGGTTGAAAAGCTCCGCGACACTTGTGATTCCGGTCCATTCCCGGATATTGCGTAGCCACGACTTCTTCCTACGTCCAACAGCTCTTCTTCCTAAAATGTTCGATGTTAATTAAATATGTTTCTCGTTTGTTTGGTTGTTCGCTGACAAGATGACGACTATGTTGTTGTTCGGAGTAAGTATTTTGTATGAATAGTAAATAAGTAATTAATTAAGTAGTTTTTTTCCTAAGCATGATAGTTAAATAATATAATTTTAAGCACTTATTTTCTACAAGGGAATTAATTAAGAAATTATATTTTACTATTTAACTTCGTACAGTTGCTGTAGTTTTGTAGTTAAAAGTATATATTTAGTTTGAACTACATTTGGGACAAAGACGATTCTGATGATTCTTTATGTTCTGGGTTCTCTGGGAACTGTCTTTATGCATAGTTTTTCGTTTACATTATTAAGAATAAAATTTAGCTAGACTAGCCAGTTCCTAGCCTTATGTCTGTCCCTAGCCAACTGGGAGTAGTGGTTGTCTTTATGTATACTGGTCCCTGACCTTCCACCTGACGCAGGTCCTCTCGGAGCACGGTTGCTTCGGGAGGTACCTGTGCCGCATAGGGCGGGAGGCGACGTCAGGGTGCAAACATTGTGGCGCGGGCGACGAGGAGGACATGGTGACCCACACTATCGCCGTGTGCCCTGCGTGGCACGAAGAGCGCCGCGCCCTCGTTGCCCAAATCGGCGTGAACCTGTCCCTCTCGGCCCTGGTTCTATCTATGGTCGGGAGCGATCCTGGATGGACCGCCGTCGCCTCGCGGGGTAGTTATGTCCGTAAAGGAGGCGGTGGAGCAGGCCTCCCGACAACGCAGACCACGTCGACGGCGCCGGAGGGCGTCCAATGATCTCCGGCCGCCGTAGAAAGCGACAGCGGGCGGCCCCTCGGGGGAGGACCCGAGGGGACGAAACCCCCCCTCGCTACGCCACTGCTGCTTTTATATTTCCTTTGATCTCCTTACTTTAGTTTGTGTTGCAATCAGTGCCGGATTAAGCAAGCGCGGGGCCCGTAGCAAATCTTTTCAAAGGACCCCGCACCTGGGCGCATGTGTGCTTCCATACCTCAAACTACAGCACCAACGTAAAAACTACATCACCAATGCACTTATCGCCGATGGCTCAAGCGAGCTCCTGGGACGTGACTTCATCAAGTAGCCACCACCTGGTTCGGCGATGGAAGCGCTCAACACGTTTGTCTTTGGGCTTCACGCAGAGGTCCATGACATGAAAACAGTGCTGTGCAGTGACAGTCTCGCCGAATATGATCTTGCAGTTGGCTACTTTGCTGATGTGGTGTCTCCAGTCTACAGGAGAATTTGAGTCGGTCCGCGGCCCGATAATGAGCTCTAGCTCATTATCAGACCGACTCAAATTCTTCACATTTCGTCATAGTCGTAGAATAGTGACGGATCTGACATAATAAACTTTACAGGACAGCCATTTTAAAAATACACAAACGTCATTTTACTATGAGAGTCTATCATATCCGTCACTTTACCAACTGCTTAATTTGAAATCTAAAATACATGTAATTTTTTTTAATGTAGCAATAATATTTAGACAATGTAGTATCCAAATATGGTAAAAAGTGAATTTTGGATTTTTTTCAAATCCGACGTTATTCTACGATCACGACGATTTAAACGAGCGACTTTTTGTAACATGTGCTTCTATCTCTGTTTTATTTTCGCCAAGGAAATAATGGGGGTTACCGATTGTATGACGTAGATTGTGTTAGTAGGAAAAGATGTAACGTTTCACCTTTTTGTGACATCAAATTAATTCAATACCAATGTTACCATGCGTTAATAAGTTTCATTTAAAAAATTACGCTTAGGCCGAGATGCTACTCTTGCTATGTGGTTAATCCGGCACTGGTTGCAATCACAGTGGTAGTTGCACAGAGAAACTTGTAAGAGATACACGTATATTATTGTTTACACTCTTTGATTAGCGTCTTAGCTTAACTTAGTTAAACAACACAAACACGCCTCGGTATCGAAAAGCCAACATTCCGACTTTTCGTTTTCTATTGGGACTGTTTTCGGCATACCTGAGACACGATTTGCGCCGTCAATCCAGCACTCTTTAGGTTTACTCTTCCTGCTAGGCGGAGGCGGCAGGACTAGTTGACACCCACCTATCCTAAATGGCCACACCAATAGCTAGTGCACCCAATAAAGACTCGTATATTTTTCGAAATATTGAACTAAGTTATTTGGTAACTATTTAATCACATAAGTGTTTCTTTCTAGATGTATGCCGCGAAGCAGCTCGAGCATCGTTAACACGCCATTTAGGCGTGTGCAATGTGGACATGGCTTTAAAAGCGTGCGTGGAGAGGAGCGGCGGAAGATTACTCGCGCGCAAACGTATGCCCAGATACTGTTCGCCAATTGAGGTAAGACACATCAACTTCAGCAATGACGCTTCCTATATTTTAAAATACTTGTAGCTCAGTTATATTACACCCGGAGACCAATATAAAGGCCCTGGGTTCACCTGTACGTGTAACCCACCAATCCGCCTTGGAGAAGCGTTGCAGGTATACTGCCCGTTCCCTCTAGGGGGAGGCCCCAGCTCAGCAGTGGAACGTTATAGGCTGTTATGTATTATCGGATGTAATATTATAAAAATAAGCAATAACAACATCAACTTTTTTGTCAGGGTGTCCAGCCATATTCGCAGCACGCGGCATTGGGTCTTCAGCTGCTGACGATGCTGGGCCGAGGCCACTTCGCCGACACGGACGGGTACCTTGCGCACGCGCATCTCGGCCATACCTCCAACTCTACCCTACTTATTTCTACTCAGTATGTTTATTCAGTCTATCAAATTAAGTGAAAATTTAATTTAATAATTGGTATACAACGCATCTGTAATTTAAAACTGGATTTGGATGTAGAGCTCTTTTCAACTAACTTCCGGTACCATAATTAAAGAAAAGTGTGTGTGTGCAATTTACGCACGGCAAAGTGAAACTTTAGAAAAGTAACCTACAAGAGAATGAAATAAATATAGAGTAGGTATAAAGTCTGAATAAAGAAGACACGAAAATTATATGAAACACTTGTATTTTATCTCATTTTCTAGCCGGCTAAATCTTATAGAATGAATTCTTATTTACCTATGAAGAGATACTCTTTTTGGTGTCGCCTTTTTTGTTTCATTCAAATCACAGCTGTGCTAATTCAGATTCATTTATCTGTTTGAACAATAGTGAAATAATGCACAGATCCTCATCATCATCATCCTGGTGTTAGTCCCGGTTGCCACCCAAACTTTCGTTTCGGTGCCCGGGGTCCGCTTTCCGACTTTTTCTACTCCACTTCGCGCGATCTTCAGCATCCCTGGTAGTGAGCCCATTGGCACGCATTTTACGACGCAACGCCCTTTACGACGTCAAGCCAGCACTTTTTGGGTCTACCCCTCCTGCCGGGGCCCGGCGGAGGCGACATGGCCAGACATTTGTTTCCCACGTAAGCAATCGGTTGCCGTAAAACATGGCCATACCAACGGAGCCGACACTCCTGCAATTTATCTGCAATGTCACGGACATGAAGACTACCGCGAATGCGGGAGTTTCTAACGCGGTCCTTCCGCGTCACTCCACACATCCACCGCAGCATATTCATCTCTGTGACACGCAGTTCTTGCTTGTGTTGCTCTAACACTGGCCACGCTTCACAGCCGTATAAAAGGACAGGCCTAATGATGGTCATAGAGACCTGTCCCTTCAACTTTACCGGCATCTTAGAGTCACAGATGACACCAGTTACCTCACGCCATTTGGCCCACGCGGCAGCAATGCGTGCCTTGACGTCGCAATCGATGTTACCAGACGCATGAATCACATGAAATAATGCACAGATGTTACGTAAAAATGATAATGCCCTTATCCTGTTCTGGCCGAAAGGTGAGAAAATCTTTTTCAAATAAAGTTTGTAGCTTTACTAACCTGAAATACTGGGAAGTATAGCGACTACCGTCTGATCTCCAAATCTTGAAAGGTGTCATTTCCTGTGAGCTAGCCGTAAATGGGTAAACCTATTTTAATCGTTGTTTAATTGTGCTAACGTGTTATAATAATAAATTTCTAGACACATCTTCATGGTCCGCGCCGGAGGTTCGGGTGGGTCTTGGCACGTGGAGTGGGCAGTCAAACTAGATGACCTGATTGGGGCACCCATGATTGAAGGAAACAAACTTATACTGAATATTAAACAGGTGACTTATACATTGCTCAATTTCCATAATACTTGGAAGCACATTCTTGCAATCTTATGAATGCGAGTTCAAATTATTTTTGCTAAAATTTATTATTTGTATTAGTGACTTGAATATCAGTATTACAGTTATTTCCATCAATTCACCTTTAGAAAAAGTTACGAAGACATGTGTGTGTAGATTTTCAACTATAGATGAGTTAGTCTGCCGGAGTTGACAAACTCTGAAAGAAATATTCAATGCTGCAGTCTGGAGCATTTGTGTTTTGCTTAAAATATCATTTTAGCCCAATTCAGTTTTATTCGTTCCAATCATATTTTTATGAAAGCTATTAAGGGTTATACGTTTTATTTCCAGGACGAGCACGTGAACTACTTCTCCATGGACGAAAAAGTAATAGAAGTCTCGGACCCTGAAGTCCTGAAGTGGCTACAATCCAAAATAGAATGCGCACTCATATTAGGTTTAGAGGACAAACGATGCCCTAACGAAGCGTAGACCAATAACCATTGGTCAATCTAACACGAATCGTGTTAGATTGATAGATCACATCGAAAGCATTAACACGTATTTCTAAAACGTTAGACACTTTTCAGCGAATGTTATCAGTATAGATATTGTTTACCGGATTATACATGCGCAACGAAGTTGTTACGAAAATATTGGTACTAACTTTTAGTAAACATGTACTTTTTTGTCGGTTTTGTAAAATATATAACAATTATAACTAAAACATGTAATAATTTAACTGCATTAACCAATCTATCATAATCCATACAAACATTTCAGTCACGTGAACAATATTGTGGATATATCAGCCCACATTTTCGAAATCGAATCATTTGAGGGTAGGGACAGAAGCTTACCACTTCACGCTTACCCAGATAATCAAAAACGGTATTCTTCGTACACATGTGTTAATAAATATAGAAGACCTGAAATTCGAGGCCAGAGCGCTTAAACTGAAAAAAAAAAATCGTTTATTTATTTTATTATTTTTAGAATTGCGATCTCATATCTAGTCATTGTTTTTATTTTTTCATAGTATGTATAAAATTGTATAACAAGTTTATTTACTATATTCTTAATGTTTAATAAGGTAGTGTCAAATTGAAGAACGATGTCTAATTATATAGTACGTGCCCATTACATTACTTCAAATAGCCACGTGAATAGTCGCCAAAATCCATTTACATAATTATCTTAGTTCACTGCCACTTTTACGAACAAAAAATACAGTGCTTAAATGGGCAATAGAATAAATATTATTCACATGGAAATTGTACTTATTTATGTTTTTTCCTGAGGATTTGATATTAGTCTAAAGAAGGTTTTTGATCCCTTACAGACCATCATACTAATTTATGTTTATGACTTGTAAGATTCCTTTGAAAAGATGACTTGATTTGACAATTGATATCGAATTCAAAATGGCATCCAGTTATATATTTAGCTTCCGTCAAGTTCGTATTATTTGACATATTGTGCGTCGTTCCATCAAAAAATATGGCTAGCCATTTGGATGAAACTTTCGCTTCTTCGCAAAAAAACAATTTTTTTCGTAAATATGATACATGTACGTGGCAACATCGTTGTTACCAGAAAGTATAGCAATTAAAATTGCCTAATATTAAGAAAAATGTATGTTGTTTTGTATCTATAATATAATGATATTGAATTGAATGTTAAATATTTTCATAATAAATGGAAAGCGTATTTATATATGTATTCAATGTTTTAGCTGTATGTAGTTAGTAATGCATGTTATACGAATATATTTTTACTCATTAAAATACCTATTTGGAATATTATTTACTATTTATTTTACTTGCAGACGAGTATTTCAGTTAAAATAATTACGTATATATCACTAATTGGTTATGACATTTTTATAAGCAGAGTTTTTGAATCTTGAGACTCCCAGCAGGTTTAAACAGGAAAGGAGTTCTAGGAAAGTCCATTAGTTATCCATACAAGCATAATTAGTTCTGATATCTACAGGTTTATCTGCCACCACAATTTTAACACGATTTTTAGTATTAATTTTAAACTAACAAATGGATTATAATCACCCATCTTGTCTATAAAGTCCGCGGCTGGTCAAAATGCTTCTATGGTACTGAGCCCGATCGTTGTGCTGTTACATAATAATGGATATTGGGAACTATTAGGTTAAATATGGCCCTTCGAGCTTCCTCTTCTATAACACATAAAAGTAAAATATTTTTACTTGACACTTGGGTCTTCTTCCCTGTTTTCTTGGAAAGGTTTAGGGCCACGAGTTGTTACCCTGGCAACACTCAGGGGGCAACGACTCCTGGTGACGTGGCACGAACCGCAGACGTTCGGCATGGCTTCACCGCATCTCTATGTAGACCCATCTAACAAATTATAATAAGTTAGTAAAGTCCTACACGGCTCAGGCATGACCCGAAAGTATACCTGCTCCGTTTGTCAAAGACACATTGTCTTGATTTTCTAAATGCTATTGAAATATAATGCAAGTAAAATGAATAGTTATCATAATTTAACCGGTCCGAATTATACATATGTATATGCGCAAATTTTGGAAATTTTAATAAAAGCTGACAAGGCTTACCTATTCATGAAGAGATAGTCTGAATATCTATTATATGTTTTTAATTATTTTGGATTTGATCTCCACCAATAATTCAACATCAACGAATTGATAAATTCCCTCTAAAATATTTAAATTCTTTGCACATAAGAAGGTAGTTTGGTAAAATCTAAACATCACATATAATTATGTTGAATAAAAATGATGTTCACCAAACAAAAAGAAAACTTCCATTTTTACCATTTATAACTTCCAAACGATTGGGAATTCTTTCATAGTCATTGTAGAAATAGGTGATCTTAATACTGGTCGATTATATGACCACATCTTGAGTAGGTAAGACCTTATTTATCTCGGTCTTATGGAAATAAGCTTACATCGAACATGTTAACCGAACTAAATATAAATGTTTTTAAATGGATCAAATAAAAGTGTTTAATTAGTTCAAATGTTTTATTTTCAACGGAGTAGGCCTTAGATACTATCATCGTTTAATAGCTTAGTTCCGGTTACATCCAAATATTTCACTGATGAGCCTCCCTGTTGCGTTAAAAGCTCCAAATCGCTATGGTACCCATACTCGATTCTTTCAGATATCATACTCTGAGTTAACGGTCGCAACCGGGATACAACGCAAAGATGATGATGATGACTCTGAGTTAACGGTGCTACATCTCCGATAAAGTTACTTACGATAGATACTCGTCTGTCTTTTAACAAACTAGGCCAGTGAGTGTTTTTTATTCTTCCAATATATCCTGCATTCTCTTTCTCATTCAGATGTTCAAAAACATGATCTCGTTCTAGAAACTTCCCTTTTAATTCAGCATCATTATCTCATATTTTTCAATAATTTTGTCTTCACTCTGATGCTTCTCCACTAGAACTGTAATCACCAACCAATGAAAATGTTTTATTATTTGCGGTACAAGCATCCTTCTTCACATCTGTTTCTTCACTTTTTTCAATTTTAAGTAATTTTAAATCATCTTTAGTTGTATTATTTGTGTCCAATTCTATTTTATCTTTGTTGAAATCTTTCTTAACTATTTCTAGCACATTTTTTTCTTTGTTTGCTAATTCGTCAAAGTTTTTACTTATGTCTATATCTAAATCATCACTTGTTTTATTGATTTTTTCTTCTTTACTTTGCTCAACTTTATTTCTCTTAATAGCTATACCTAAAGCATTTCTTGTTAGTATTTTACTTTTATTCAAAGAATCTTTTTTCTTCAACCCCCCAAAAGATGTCAGCAGACCACTAGAACTTGGTAAAGCAGAACTATTCATTATTTTACTTCTAGTCTGAGTTTGATTCTCTTCTAAACTTCTAGAAGGACGCAGAGAGAGAAGAGCGGCCATGTTTCTATCGTCTTCATTTTCTGGTAAAAGGTTTATATCTAGAGATGATTTTGCGAGAAGAAGGCTATCATTTACTGATGCTTTTTCCAGTTCTTTTCTTCGTTTCTATATAGATAAAGCATTTATTATTATAAGCTTAACTTTAAATTTCAATTTTAATAGAATGGAAGTGTTATACTATAGTAGCATAACCAAAAAACCATTATTGGTGTTACTTAAGTTTACATCATAAATTAGACTACCTCTTTGACAAAGTTATTTAACCACTTGTCACCCTTCCTCAATGAATCGTGTTTTATTGCCACCTGGCAATACTGCTTACTGCCCTTTGCTATGTACTGTACTTTTTATCTGTGCAGGGGCGGAGAAAGAATACTAACCTCTGCGGCTAGGGTCGGCCTGTCGTAAAACGCGACAATAATTTGTTGGTTAATACCCAACAATAAAATATTTCATATATGATCATTAATTCAATCGTACAGAATAGTGCTATGGTGCAACCTTCGTACGTTAACCTGTTATTATCTGTCTCTGTCTCTCCCACGTAAATGAGTACTGCGTATTCGCTCGCCCGGTGCAATGCCGCCGTCCTCGGCCTTTTACTAGGTCAGATGGAGAGATCATTGACACTCTAGCGCCGTATTATGTAAATTGCGAGTTCTTTGAATGACTTTGTGATGCTGATTACTCAACATTTTTGTACTATGTGATTTACATTTTGATACATTTTTGTACAAAACTAAAATACATGTTTCTCATAACTTTTACTAAAGATTCTTCGGTGTGAATCTGGACGGGTTTGTCAGTCACCCTGTATATAGAATTTTTTTTTCAATATTATAAGGTGGAATAACTAGTTTTCTTTATATCTGTTAACATTTTTATTAGTTATAGTTTGCCATACTCATGTCTATTAAAATGACATGCCTATACATACCATATATATAAAACTATTGCTAATAAAATAGCTTAGTGTTGTGTGAAGTAGTGAAGCTGACCTTTAAAAGTTAAATAATCCTAAAAATATAAGAACTTACTCTAAAATTCCTTCTCAAGGAGCAATTAGCCTCATAGTCATCTTTCCAGACACTTTCGTTTCTCCCAACCAGTCGGCCAAGTCTTGGTTTGTCTAGTTTAGCTGCATCTTCATCCCCTGTTTTGTGTTCAAGTTTAAACATTGCATCGTCAAACAACTTCTTTTGCGTTTCTTTGGTTTCTGGTACAATTTGTCCATTTTCTGTGGGGTCCCATCTGTTTTCCTGCCTTCTTGCTCCAGAGACTATCACATAATCCAGGTTCTGTTGGAAAGGAATGATGTTTAAATGTTGATGCTTTCAAATCTATGTGATTCCGGCCTACAAAAAGACTGTCTTAATTCTAAGGTGTTATATATTTGATACATTACTACTTCTGCCAATGTACTCGCTATGCTTTTTTAAAGTGGAATAACTTATTATACATACCAAAAATGATACAGCACAAGTTTTATGGATATAATATATTGGGATAATTCACACAGCACCATCTGAATCTAAAGTAAGACACCGGTGCTTCTTTTATGCTTAGGCCACTGATATATATACTACTTATGTATACTTTTCATTTAAAAATAAATACATATCATGCAAAAATACCTAGACTTGGAATGGGAATCAAATCCACAATCCCACAGGAGCACAGCAGTTCTGACTGTTCAGTTGTGAAATGTTTTCTTAGCATCATCAGCATTAATAAGAATATTTTTAACAGGTCAATTAATAAAAAATAATTAAATAGAAAAGTTCCTCAGCTTTGAACATTTTTTAACCCTTTTCGGACATATTAAATTTGATCATGGGTGTCCTACTGGTCAACTTTCTATAACACTGTCAGTATTCAAGGTGTTAAAATAAAACTCTTCATCACTATTTTCAGTTTCACAGTAAATTTCTGTCTGTAACTTTCTTTTGGCCATATTGGAATATTGTTTTGAAATATTATTTAGAATTCGTCTTGCTCCTTTATATATTTCACCATCTTCTATGACATACGGTGCAGACCACCGCCTAAACTGATACATGAATGCACTACAAGATTAGTACGGTTTCTTAATGTGGTGGCTGAGAGCAGACAAATGACTGCAAAGGGTTAATTTACCTACCTATCTACCAGCTGACAATGAGTTTCTTTTAATAGTGCTATGGAAATAATTTGAATAAATTCATACTTGCAATAGTAAACTACACTGCACACCTCCATTTAAAATGTAATCTAGAGAAACATAAATTATTTTATACAGTACAGTAAAACTACTTACGCTACCTTATTTTACACAAATTCCACTAACAAGGTTGCTCCCATCTATCTTATAAGTCCAGGGTATTTATTTTTATTGCTGTAGGATAGCAGACAGGCTGATGGTCCACTTTGAACTTAGCAGTTACCATTGCCTATGGGTGTTTGCCATACCAGGGACATAGCAATGTTAGCGATGGCTAACACTGCTATCCGTCTCATAATACTGGTACCTGGTAGTGAACAGGTATGCTAGAACACAACACAAGGTTATTATGGTGGCATATTTAAAAACCAGGGGTGGTTCCCAGCTAGACGGGCTTGTAGCCCTAGCACCTAGCTTGGGTTGTTTAGTCGCCTTATATGACAGGTCGACCCTGGCCACAGAGATTAGTATTATTTTTCCGCCCCTGCATGGATAATTATTATATGTATTATACATTCAAATTGGAAACACACTGAATATACAATCTTACCCCAGGATCAGTTTTGATTTCAAAATGGTTGTCACACAGATGGCACTTCATCCTGAACTGGTACACTGGTGTACTGTAATACATTCCAATTTTCGTTTTCTCTGCATTATATCTAACTCCCATACCAATGTGATTGTTACAACCATCGCACCATATGTTGTATGGCATTTCAAACCTGCCAATTGAAAATTATAATTAAGCATAAAGCTAGTGTTATTTAAAATAATTTAATAAATACTCAATAGATTTTCATAACTAAAAATAAATTAAGTATAATAATTTAATGAATATGTATTGATCTTAAACTGAATTTAATATGGGTTAAGTTTGTAAGTTCTAACTAGGTAAATCGGCATACTTTCGCCAAAATGCTTGGCAGTTAACGTGTTAAACAAATTTCAGTTGAACTTAGTTGAAGTGTATAATTAGTTCCAGCTTCAAAGGTACATCATAAAGGGGATCGTCCCATTGCGGAGCAGCTCCAAGTAGAACCTAGTAAGAGATCTTTTATGGAATTTATTTTTAGACCCTGAAAACTTAAGATGAAGATATAAGATAGGCATTACCTGATAATCAGAATACCCATGTGAAGCTTCCTAGCTCTCTCCCGAAGTGCATGTGTCCCCATAAACTTATTAAGCCCCCCCACTTTGGGGTTATAGTCGGGTGGGTAGTACAAGTTCTGACCTTTACGTTCTCCCATCTTTAAGCACTCCCTGAAAAACGATTACATTATTAGCCACCCTATTAATAAATATTTGTTTACGATGAAGAAAATGATGGGTTAGGAGAGCGACGTTATGATGATCTTTGTATTCAGACTACTTACTTGAGGAGAAGAATGTGATTTAGAAGTAATTTGAAGAGTCAGTTAAAATAATGTAAATATTTGGATTATTAAATATTGGATGAATTATAAATAAAAAAAACTGCAAAACAAAACCAACTATCTATGCTACGTCACACAAGTCGTAACGTAAACAAATGACATATATTTCATTATAAAATATATCACTGTCACTACATAGTAACCAAGCCAAATAAAATTTGTATAAAAACATTGGCAAAATCAATGGCTAAAGTATTGGAGCCACGACTAAAATAATAAAAAAAGAAGTATAAAAATAACCGAGCAGACATTGTAAACGAAAGCCAGCTTGTTGTGCACGATATAAATCGTTATTTCATAAAATATCGATATATTCGAACATACCTACTTGATATTTTATCCAGGTATGTAGGTACTTAGCTAAACTAATAAAACGAACAAATAAGTAACTACAAACTTAAATATTTTCCCTTTGGCAACACAATGACAGCTGTTTGACAGCAATAAATACATAGAATTCGTAAAAAAAATAACTTTAGTGTCGCAAATCTTTATATTTGTATTTTTGATTCTTCGTTGCTAATTAGTGAAAAGCTAGAGATTATTTTCTCATATCATGCTTTAGTGTGAGATAATGTTTGGCGAAACATGTAAAACTATAATTAGATCTTAAACGTTTGTATCAAATAGTCTAGTTTAATGGTCCAGACATTTTGAGTAGTCGGCAGATATGGGTCGAAGAGAAGAGCCTGCTTGGGCCCAGGGTACTGTAGGGCTCACAGCTGCCAGGGAACGTGGGGACATTGATAGAGCTTTCCAGAATCGGCTGACCGTGAACAGAAGTTTGATAGACCGACTGGGTCTGGAGAAAGAGCTCAATGGTCACACGGGATGCGTTAATTGCCTGGAGTGGAATTACGATGGATCGTAAGTAATAATTTCGGCGTAATAATTTGTAATATACTATATGAATGGGCTCGCCCGGTTTTGCTAATGTTTTAATGTAACATTTAAGTAAATAGGATTCTTAGCTTTAACTCAAGCTATAAAACATTGGAAATTAAACTGACATGGTTACGGTTATTACCTTAAAATATATTTTGTGTCAGGTAGGTTGAAAATGTGTGACAAATATCAAATTTCAATATCAAATTCTTAGTTACACTGTTTAAGCAGTTGTTAATTTTTCTCTCTGTAGGGGTGGCATACGAATCAGATCCCTGCAGCCGAGGGCGGTCTGTTGTAAAAGGTGACGAAACAAACCTGGTTAATGCCCAGGGCCCTGTCTGGATAGTGCCCACCCCTGTTCTCTAGATATACTGCCATAATCATCATCATCCCAGCGGCATACTGCCATAATAATCTTGTGCTGTATTCCAAGATAAGTGAACCAGATTCCAGCTCCTTTATTCATACAGTAGCATGTTAGCGTTGGTGACACAAACATTCTTAGGTGATTTCTGTCTGCTGTTCTACAGCAATAAAAAAATTACACCATGTATAAGAACTGTACACTTACAACAACTATAAATAATAAAATAGCCTTTGTTACAGGAGTCAGAGTTTCTAGACATATAAAGTTATTTTCAAATTTTATAATATCTCTCATTTCTGTGTGTCACTTGGCAAAGGCCTCCTCTAACTTTCTCCATTGAGCTCTATCTAAGGCAACTCATGTCCACAATGGTACCAGAGTTGAATGGATCTCATCCTCCCATCTCCTTATCTGGCATCCTCTTTTGCGACTGCCATCCCTCGGGTACCAGACTGTTACCCGTTTGCTCCACTTATCCAGGCTGCTTTGTAGGTACTCAGTCCGACTCCATTTTAGTTGGTCGACTCGAGTGAGTATATTGGTAACTTGTTTTGTATCTGATAAAATGATCTCATTGTGGATTTCAACTTTTAACTTCACGCCCAACATACTCTGCTCTGTTGCATGTTGACTGATGAACAACTGATTTTAACAAAAATTTAAGTTTTATTAACCCCTCCAGGTTAAAAGAATCATCATTCCTGGTTGTGAACAAACGTATGCCTCAGTGCCCAGGGCTTTCTGACTATTTTTTCTTCACTTCACACAGTCTTTGGTATTCCTGTTAGTGAGTCCATTAGCGATCCAGGGAGAGATGGCAGGAAATTGTGCGGAGAGCTATGTCTCTACCACCGAAGTGGATGCCTCAACGTGACCATGATTGCTCTGTCAAGAGTGGAACGAAAGAGGAGTCCATTAGCATGCATCAACTATATGCCCTATATAGTTCCTTTATCAAGTCATGCCAGACTTTTTAGATCCCTCAGTGAAAGTATTGTTCCATGACATGTCATGTGACAGTAACTTGGTTTTAATACATATATCTAAGTAACTAGCGGCCCGCCCCAGCTTCGTACGGGTATTTAACAAAAATTTCAAAATTAAAAATTATATACACACACATAAACCCTTCTATTTTTTTTTTCGGTCTCGGGGAAAACCTCTCTTGACGGGTTTCCCTGGCCCGGAGGGATCGAGGGATATGTGGGACTCCGGGAAACATGTTCGACCATCTGACTACCTACTAAAAAACCCAGCTGTTCTCCTATCGCCTACGCCCGGGCCCACGGATATATAGCCTGCCGATCTCGTGGCCCGGGCCGGTGCCGGCCCGCTTTTTGTCTTAAGGCGGGCCCCTTCTAAAGTGTTGGCGCCAGGGGGTCAGGGTTTCGTCCCCCCGGCGCTCTCTTGTAACAACTCTAGGAGTTGAGAGGGGCCGCGGAACAGCACGCAGCCCTCGCCCTCACGGCAATAGTGCGGGCGGCGGATCCTCCCCCGAGGGGCCGCCCGCGGCCGCTTTCTACGGCGGCCGGAGGTCATTGCCCGCCCTCCAGCGCCGACGACGCGGCCTACGTTGGCGGGAGGGGGGTGCGGTGGCGGACTCCCGTTCTCGTTCCGCCGCCTCCCTTGCAGACACTACTGCCTCGCAAAAGAAGGCGACGGCCGTACATCCAGGATCGCCCCCGACCATGGACAGAATCAGGGCCGGGAGCGACAGGTCCGCGGCTAATTCCGGACGGGACTCGCATCCCCGTCGCGTGCTGGTCAGGCGTGGGTACGACTACCAGACGACACTCCAGAAAAACCAGGGAGTCGCCTGACGTCGTAGCCGGCCCAGCAAGACCAAACGAGGATGCAATTCCCGCCCCGGGAACACTCTCTGTGCAGGCACAGTCGAAATAGGCATGGTTTCGACTACCAAATCAGGGCCCAGGGCAGAACCTGGGACCCCAATCAGTATTCGCAACCATCCCACCGGGGACCACTTCACGAACAGAGAGCTAAATTTGAAAGGATGTAGGAGGTAGACGGGAAGAAAGGTAGGACTCTGTCGCCTCGGACGGAGAGGGGAGTGAAGCGACGATGCTCGGGCACTTCGGGTACGCACACCCGTGCAATCCTCTGACAGAGAAGCGCCCCTGAGGGCAAACCCTTCTATTTGCGTCAGGTTACTAAAAAATAAAATTACAAAGAAAGTTTGAATGTTATTATTTCTATGAACTTTTATTTTAATGATTTTTTTGTTATTATTTTTTATTTATTTTTTAATAAGTTTTTTTTTTCTAATTTTTGTAAAAACCCCAGTGACGCACGCCTACATTGCATAAGGTGCTGCCTAGCTAGCCGAACAGGGTGGGCGGCTACCACGCAACATATTTCTAATACTTACATTTTTAAACTCGTAATATCTTTCGAATGGAATATTCGAATTGAATAATTCAAAAAGTTATATAAAGGTATTGAAATAGTTTTGAATATGAAGTAATTTATTTTGGTAAGGATTAATACCAAGATCCAAATAAAGAGCCTATTCTAGGGGCGGCATTTCAATTAAATTTTTAAAATAAAAGAACACTTATTATGGCATAACTATAATAGTTAGACATATGCTGTCGCGACACTTTTTGTAAATAATGATGTGTTCTGAAAAGTTGTAGTACATTATTTTATTCTATCATCAATAGTTTTCGCAGCGCACGCGATTTAAATAATATTTTAGGTAATTTTTTTACACTTTGGGTTACATTATTGGAGTTTTAGTAAGGATCCCTAATTTTTTTGAAAATATAATATAGCCTATGTCACCCGGGGATAGTGTAGCTTCCCAACAGTGAAAGAATTTTTTAAATCGGTTCAGTAGTTTCGGAGCCTATTCAATGCAAACAAACAAACAAACATACAAACAAACAAACAATCAAATCTTTCCTCTTTATAATAATAGTAGTATAGACATCTGTTTTATCCTTAAAGAACTAAAACAATTTTTAAACATATCATGGTTATTCCAGAATACTTGCTTCAGCTTCTGATGACCTTCATGTTATCCTGTGGGATCCCTACCGATACAAACAGCTTCATAATATACCCACTGGCCATACAGGAAATATATTTTCAGTTAAGGTAATTTTTTATTTTTCTTATATGAACTAACTACACTTTAGGGAATTCTACATTACCTGTTCCGGGGGGAAGGAGATATATCTTCAAAATACCATGTTTGGTCACAGGGTGGGACTTAGATTTTCATCACATTATCAATGTCCTCTATATCTTGCGCTTTTCTGAGCTGGTTACAGGTTAAGTTGACCTAGGTACTAAATCTAACCATTCTCAAGATATTGGACTTCAAAGGTTTTTTTTAATTGCGGATTTCTGAAATTCATTTAATTATTATACTCTGATGAGCATTCAATTAGCACATAGTTTCCGTATACTAAAATCTATCTCTCTCGACTAGATAGTATTAGTTAAAAATATTTTTAATGACACTACATAGCTACACGAGTTAGCCTTAAACTAGATATTTCGGTATTAATACCTAAATTAGGCTGTGCCGGTAACATAGGCATTAGTTATCCCCAAAACACTTTAATTAAATTAACATTTAACTTTTGTTTAGGTAGCGTGTGGACAGTGTTATTACAAATTATCTTCATACAAACAATTGTTTTGAACCTTTCAACTTTTAGGATGCAGTTTCAATTTTTGGGCAAGGTAGATGTAACACTGCAGTAGTTTTTAGTTTTGAATTTGGCCCTACAGATTTTGATATATATATTTGACAAATACATCTCTGTTTATATACTGATTATTGTAGAATATTCAAAGAAAGTGTAATTTTACTTCTAAGTAAAAGCTTTGGATGTGATCATGATCAATTATTGGGATCACAATGACAGGTGAAATAGGCTTTTAGTTCTGCAATATAAATGTGATCATGTGCTAAAGATATAACAAAATAGTGAGGTGGCAATAGTTTTAAAGTGATTATAAAACAATACCCTAATAAATTGGATTTCAAAGTATCTACTCATTATATCTATTACAATATGATGACAAGTAAATTTTATACAATTGCACTTCACATCACTATAATGGATATTATGATATTTGATTTTTCTGAATAAATTATGAATCATATATTGCATCATATTTTATACCAGTTGCAAATTATCAAATCAAATGCAAGTAGTTGTGAATGGAAATCATCATCATTTTAGTATTAAATCTCGGTTGCGATTCGAACTGTTTTCATGTACAGATTCCATTTTGAGACTTCTCCACTTGATGCGATTTTTGGTAACATTTTGGTGAGTCCATTGGCACACATACACAATATCTACAAACATTTTTTGGAGTGGGGTCTAGAGAACGCTCCAGGCGTACCAAAGAATACAGGTGTGGTTTTAGTGGGCATACCAACGATGTGGCTTGCACTTATCGAGGTGAATTACGGGCGCATGGCACGGCAGTTGGACACCTTGCTGCGCGTTTACCCAAGTGGCGAATCATCTTCTTCTTTATTGTCCGAATTCTTTTATGTTGCGACCACATGTAATCTTCCTTCATAGTGTTCGGTCATGGGTGGCATGGACCGCGTGGTCTACCTAGACTACCACCAACCGCTTTCCTTATTAGATCTGACCATCTGGAAGGTGTTCTGCCCATGGCGTGCTTGCTTTCTATGTGACTCAAAATTATGAGCTTCTCTAATACATGTTTGGAAGACCGTATGATGTCATCAAATGAGTATGATAGTTTGGTCATCCGTGAGTTCACCCAAATAGTCCAGGTGGAAGAACACCGCTGGCCTTAGTTGGCTAGCACCATGGTGAGTCTGGATCCAGTTTGGGACAAATATGCTTTTTTGGTTATTTATTTTTTGTATCAGAACGTTTATTTGTCCTAAATAAATGTTTGTTTGTTTTTGTTGTTTTGTTTATGTGTCCAAAGAAGCAAAAGCTCAACACATTCTTGGCAGATGGCAGAGAGCCTTATTTGGATGTTTAGCTCGATTAAAATAGATTCGTTAGTTCTCATGGCAGTCCATGGTAAAGTATCTTCCGCCACACCCACGAATTATGCGATAGGCATTATTTGGTATTTTATAACGAAAAAAAAAAACATTACATTTGTTACCCGCCAAGGTAGGTGGGTTACACATACCGGTGATCTCGGTATATAGGAGGACGATGATTTACTTCACCGTCAGTACCGTTCGGTACATGACAAAGGAGATAAACTGCCTAAGCGGTACATGTCATTATGGGATTAGAGCCCGAGACCTCTAGAATGGTCTTTGAGTGTAACCTCTAAGCTATCATATGTTATATGGGATATTCATTTTAAATCATATTAATATCTATTCATACAATTTACACAAATTAAATATTTTAGAAATATAATTTATAAATTTAAGATATTTTGCTATCCAGTTTCTATCGCCGGACACATTAGCCACATGCGCTGCGGACGGAGGAGTGCGAACGCGCTCTATCACCGGAGGCTTTCCCTTATTAGAATGTTCCTGTCACTGCGGGCGTGTGAAGAGGCTCGCCACGGCACCTGACAACCCAAACCTGATCTGGTCGGCTGGCGAAGATGGACTTATATTGTATGTGCCAAAATTATTCCTTTTGGGACAAAAAAAATGCTTACAGATCAGAATTCTAGAATGTTGTTAGAATTGAATTCTCCTGCAGGTTCTCCTGTTCGTTTTAAAAAATATTGCATGGACTAAGAAGAATATGCTGTTGTAAAACATGACAAATATATATATGAAACTCCTGCAGTTTCATAGATAGTTGAAGGGTGTGACGTTATCAGCCTCTGTGGAACAGTTGCCTCTTGTTTTTGAAATAGAATATTACAATGCATGAATACTAAAGGTTAAACAGATGGATAGATATATAATATTTTATTGTCACCAACTTAACCAAATAATATAATACAATTAAAAGAGAATATTCTAAATATTGAGACAAGGGTGGCCATAAGGCCATAAGCGATAACGCTTTAAGCAATTTTTTCCAGGCAACCCATAAGGTTAATAGGTTAATAACTGCAATGAAACATTGATTTAAGAATAATAATATATTGCTCCATGCATCCCAATCAATATAATAGAAGAAATCCATTATTTTTCCAATAGATGGCTTTAGTAGTCTGTATCTCGCACTGTAGAAATCCCAACGAGTCACCCTAGGTGGCATTAGAAAGATGAGATTTCGTACTAAAAAAGCTTCACTGAAAGTTTTGTGATAAGAAATCAATCGAACGAAGTATGTAGGTATATCAAATTGTAAAATGGTTTAACATTTCATATGGAAATGTTGTTTCATGTATTTTTTCACTCGCAGGCAACACGACCTGCGAGAGCCACACCAGTGTAATGCGGAGAACGCGAACGTTTTGATAAATCTGCTCAACCACCTCGGTCGGTACGCGGAGGCGAAGTGCATAGCGGTAAATCCCCGACGTCCGTATCAACTTGCTGTCGGCGCGAACGACTTCTACGTGCGTCTTTACGATACAAGAATGATCAAGTTGGCCAAGTTGCAGGTAAGCAAAGACATTTAACATAGATAAAATTGTTCATGAATGGATTATGTTTTAAACCGTGTGCTATTCAATTTTCATTCAAAATACTACCTTCAAAAGTACAAACAAAGTTCTTTTTGTTTGCTAATTCTCTTTTATCCTGTGTGACTTTCTAACTGGCTATTCTTAGTCAGTTAACAAATTAGTATATGGAGTTGATTAATTACTTTATATTTGATATTTGTAAATAATATACACTATAACAAAAATATAGAATGGATTAGAACCATAGCTCGTAGCTCTACATTGGCCAGTTTTGGTCTACGTTGGCCGTTACCGGCGTCTGTTAGTCGTTTGGGGTCTTAGTGTAGTTTCCGACCTCGACAGCTTATCATTGTTTCCACGCGTTCTAATAGGTTTCTGGGGGTCGGTAGCCAGATGCTACTGTAATCTGATAGCCGGCTTGTGGAGGAGCTATGGATGTTGGTGCCATTGTCACCACAAGTTCTACAATACAGATTCTTATATAATAAATAAGTAAACATTTTGTGACATACAGCGCCATCTAGTCCTAAAATAAGTAGCACTTGTATTATGGGTACTGGAAATTTAACAAACATTAATGGTCTTTTAGGCAGGCATAACAGTGATCCCCACGCTTGATCAAAGTCTGTGTTGTGGGGACTGTTCATAGTATTACGAACGAGAGTCGACTGTATTTGCTAAGTTCGTAATAGCTTGAAGGATTTAATTTTGGACAGCTGTTGATGTGTGGAAATTGTAGGCTGGTGGGGGATCGTCGCGGATGACGTGGGACAGGCAAAATGTGCGCTGCTCGCGTGCGGGCCACGGTGACCCCGACAACAACATCCCGAGGGCCGCTTGCACCTACTTCGCGCCAGGCGAGTACATTATTATAAGCATTATAAGTTTTACTGCAGTTTTGAGTACATTCATCAACATTTCCACCGAGTATGTCAAGGATCAGGTCAACCTAGCCTGCCAGCCGGGGAATTTATCTACTGAAGACCCTGTAATGGCTGGCTTTTCCTGTGGATATTGAAAACGAAAGTGTCTGTAAAAATCGAATTCAACCAAATTGAAATATATTTTCTAGTATTAATTTGCATTGAGATCTTGTATCAACAAATGATAGTACTATGACAGTTCAGAGACTTTGAATCCCGGGTCCACTATTGAGCTGTGACGGGCATGTGATGATTTTTTATGAAGTCACAGCAAAAGGAAATACATTATAGAGCCTTCATTATCTACTCCTCCAACTCTGAAAGGAAAGCATCCATCTTGCAGCCTTCGTATAGAAATAAAAGAAGCAATCCATTTGTCGCCTCTTATGATCATTATCTTAGGAGAAAGAAACGAGGATTCATTCTGTTTATTTTTTTAAACTATGTCTAATTAATTGGTTTATGATTGGTTTTTTTTTCTTCGTAGTTGTCAGTTGTATTATCTTGGGGAAAAACCCTATTCTTAACAGGTTCCCCCGACCCGGAAAGACCGAGGGTCATGTGGGACTTCAGGAATGATGTTTGGTCATCCGACTACCCACCAAAAAACCCCACTATTCTCCTCCTATCGCCTACGTCCGAGCCGACGGATATGTGGCAAGCCGATCTCGTGGCCCGGGCCTGTGCCAGCCCGCCCTTTATGTCGGGTGGGCCTCTTCTGTATAATTATAAGATATATCGTCATCACACCTCAAGTAAATGGAGAAGTAATATTGAGATGATTTTTTTTAATTTAAGACTATGTGATATTATTTAGGTCATTTGTCCATGGAGCCGAACGAGCACACCTTCCCCAAGAAGGCTACCACTTATGTGTCCTTCAGTCACGACGGCAACGATCTTCTAGTTAATTTGGGCTCGGAACAAGTGAGTTTCACATCTGCGCTTCATGAATCACGTATTTTATTAATAATAATACAGTTAAAATGAATAATTATTGGGCTTTTTGTCAATTTTCAAAATTAAAGTGTGAAAATTTGTTGTAAATATTGGTTTTAACGACCTCCGTGGGGCAACGGCTTTTGGAACGCATGCGGGAGTCACGGGTTTAATTCTCCGTACCGAATCTGGGCATCATGTATATGTATATTAATATGTATAGGGAGCGTTCAAGTATGCGTGCAGGGGCGGAGAAAGAATACTAACCTCTGTGGCCGGGGTCGGCCTGTCGTAAAAGGCGATAAAACAACCCATCCTAGCTACGTGGTAGGGCCTCAAGTCCGTCTGGATGGCGACCACCTTTGGTCTTAAGTATGCCGCCATAATAACCTTGTATTGTGTTCCGACATTAGTGACCCAAGTTCCTGTAACCTAATGGGACACCAGCGTGTTCGCGATGCCACTGGCGTTGCAAACACCTATAGGCGACGGTAATTGCTAAATTCTAATCGGGCTGTCAGCCTGTCTGCTGTCCTACGCAATAAAAAAAAGTATTACGTAACGAATTTGGGGGGGGGGGGGGGGCTTGTAAAACGTTACGATGCGCTACATAAAATCTCCAAAAATTTCGTTACATAATACTTGAACGCTTCCATATAATGAAATGTACAAATATCCGTTGTCTAGTACCCATGATACAAGTGCTCTGCTGCTTAATTTGGGGCTAGATGGCGTTGTGTAAATTCTCAAAGTATATTTCTTTTTAGGTGTATATATTCGATATAAACTCAGCTCGGATGCCGGTGCTTTTAGAAAGTTTTATAATTCAACACAATCACGGGTACAAGCAAGAGGATGAAAAGGGTAAGGACAAGAAACCCCCAAAAAACGGCACCTCTGACGTTGAAAACGAGACCTCGCAGAAATATGAACTGCCTGAAAGAGTTAGTTTACTTAAGAAAATGGTGAGTCAGGAGCTCATATATTATCTATGCAGGATTTGTTTTTTTGTAGCTGGAGTTGAGTAGACAGGCATACGGCCCACCCGATACCTGGTGGTCACCGTCGTCTATGCACGTTTGCTTGCTTGCCGGTCTCGGAGGGATTCTATATCATAAACATATATAAGGGAAATGGGTTTCCTTTGACGCACCATCACAACAAAACTACTGAACATATCGGGATGGGACTACTACCATTCGACGCGTCCATCATCACGCGACCATCGACCCTTTCTCATTGTTTTTTTCGATATACTTTCGCCTGTTAATCGCTGTGATCGGCTGGTAATTAGTATATTTCTTTTTTTTTATTGCTGTAGGACAGCCGACAGGCTGACGGCCCACTTAGAATTTAGCCGTTACTGTCACTTATGGGTGTTTGCAACGCCAGTGGCACCGCGAACACGCTGCTGTCCCATAAATATACAGGAACTTGGGTCACTGATGCCGGAACACAACACAAGGTTATTATGGCGGCATACTTAAGACCAAAGGTGGTCGCCATCTGGACGGGTGGTTCATCCAGACGTCATCCACTTAACTAAGGTAGGTTGTTTTGTCGCCTTTTACGATAGGCTGACCCCGGCCGCAGAGGTAAGTATTCTTTCTCCCTCCCTGCATGAGGCGAATAAATACCATATCGTATCAAGCGACGGTGAATAGTGTATTATTTTCCTATCCAAGGGTTTTCTTGTATCGAGTTGGCAACCAGCTTTGTTACAAGCCAAATCATTACATATACTTATATTTTTGAAATTACTCGAATTTTTGCATTATTTTTGTACACTGATTTCATTAAAGACGATGCAGAAAGCTTGGAATAATTATGAAATACTTTAAGATATAAGAAATCGTTATAAAAGCATGACTTAAATCTTTTAAGCCCTTATCTCTTTGCTAAATGACGTACATCGCTAATAACCTAAAACCACCCTAGTGTTCCTTCATACGGCTGGAGTGTCGAGAACTAGTGTCGACTGAAGGCTTACCTTCCGTGTTTAGTTAAGCTCACTTGCTTTGGTTTATAAACGCGGATGCCAGTGGCCCCTAAAGCCATTTTTAATTGTCTATATAGACTCACTGCTGCATAGTTTACCCACCAGTTTATTATATTTACCCTCAAGGCAACAACCACTAAGATTATGACAACTATATTGTATATAATTGAATTATTGTTTTCAGGCTAATGATTTATTATATAAAGGGGCATATTCGGCTGCCTTGGAGTTTTATAATGATGCGATAAAAGAGTGTCCGGACTGCGCTATCCTATATGCTAATAGGGCGGTGGCTTTGATACGGAGAGGATGGTGAGTGCTCAGCAATAATACGCACTCCATTCACAGCTGACAATAATTATCGTCTACCTTCTCGTGCTATTTTGACACAAGAGATTCTTTGCTCTGTATCATGTCTAGCCTAACTCGGGTTATGAAGTGACAGCTTCGGATGAAACCAGTGCAGATCGCTTGTGTCATGGGTACTAAAAAACTAATATACTATTTTTATTTTGTAATATTAATTGATTTTCTTTAAATTCTATTATATTTAGATAAGAAATATACTTAAATTAATTATATAACTATTAATTTGGAATATTGCAAAAAATAAACACAGGAAAACTATAAATAATAAATTGATTCCAAATTGCTTTCGGCCGGAAATGTCCACAATATGGTGGCTGCATTATCGCGTTGGATGGCAACATTTATCCTTTGCCCTAAATACAAACCAGCTTTTACAGCCCGTGAGACCTCTTTCAAGCATTTTGATAAGTCTCGATAAAGGCTATATGCTTGTGGGCGTTTAGAATACAGCTTCCTGCAGGAGATGAAAACCTGCATAGCAGGGCTTTATACAAATATAATTACTACTATTGCAGCAGTTGTCCACATTGTAGACTCGAAGAAAAAGCCACTGAGGCAGGCGTATCTAATGTCTGTAACTAATAAAATTATTAATGTTATGCTAACATCGTTAGGTCTGGGGACACGTACGCCTCCATAAAAGACTGTTACAAAGCAATAACGTTAGACGCGACCCACGTGAAATCCCACTTCCGGTTAGCGAAAGCCCTCATGGAGCTGAAGAAGGCCAGGGAGGCGCACGAGTGCCTTCTATATTTCAAAGACAAATTCCCCCGATACGCCACTAGTCATGCTGTCTTCCTACTACAAAAAGATATTAACGTGGCCTTGGAGGGGGTGGAAACTCAACCAGATGAGGGTGAGCATATTTTTGTGTATTTGAAATTATTATAACAGAGGATACTTCTCATTTTCTATATACATATTATTCGTCTTAGAGGTCAGGGGGCTTGGAAACAAATTACCATAAAATATAAAAAGCCCCTCATAGATATTTTTGTACGGGAATTATTTCATGATAATGTGTGCTTAATGAAGAATATTGCAGTTCATGTTCGAAATTACCTTTATGTCAATTAAATTAAAAGACGTATATATTAAATGAATATATTGCAATAATTTTATTTTAGATAAGGACCAAGTGTTTAATAAAGTTAAACTTGAAAATTTAATTGAAATCTATCCAGTAGTTTTGCCGTGATATTTATATAGATATTTTATCTGTGCAGGGGCGGAGAAAGAATACTGACCTCTGCGGTCAGAACACACTGCTGTCTGACTCACTAATGCTGGAACACAGCACAAGGTTATTATGGCGGCATACTTATAGGTCAGGGCCCTACCACGACGCTAGCGTTGTTTTGTAGCCTTTTACGACAGGCCAACCCCGGCTGCTGGGGTTAGTATTCTTATTCCACCCCTGCAAGGAGAAGTTTTTGATCCTCTTGGCTATGTAGGGTAGTGTTCCCTCTAATCTCTATTTTGTAAAAACAAGCAAGCAGCGAAAGTACAAAAAGGTTGTCTAGCCATTAAACGTTTCATGAATATATAAACATATCTACCCTACATAGCCTTGCCTATAATGTCAGTGTTGCCACAAGTCCATTAACAATGTTGCCATGTAGAAAATATTCTAGCTAGTGCGACGGGGGAGCCCGGGGTCATCAGTGCGCTAGAGCGCACGATGCGTTCCAACGCGTTGGATTATAAACACAGGTTTTTGGGCCACTGTAATACTACGACGGATATTAAGGAGGCGAATTTCTTAGGGCCCGATGCTAATTACTTGGCTGCCGGGTGAGTGCACCTTTAGGATATCATTAACTTTGTATTATTTGTTATTTCATATTTGTAAATACCAATATGAGAAATAATTTATATTTCTTGTAATGTTAAAATTACATCCCACTCTGAGGGTTGAACTGATCCCAAACACAAGTCGGGGTATATCTCCTTATTCAGAAGGCTTAATTATTAACTAACTTAACACTAGGAATCTTAATCAAATATATGTAGTGTAGGGTTACACACACACACACACACACACACACACACACACAATACATATTCACACAACGCCATCTAGTCCCAAACTAAGTAGCATATCACTTGTGTTATGGGTACTAGACAATTGATATACTACATAATATATAGTTTTCTTTTATAAATAAATACATATTATACATAAACACCCAGACGTTGGACTCGAATCGGGAATCGTATCCGTGATCTTCGTGTGCGTACCGACGTGCGTTAAGTCGGTTTTATATTTGTCTGACGTGTCGTGTCGTGACGCGTCAGAAGCATATCGTTTTCATACATTTAAAATGGTTAGGGACACATTTGTATGTCGTGACGCGTTCTGTCGTCTGTCCTAAATGTATGAAACCATATGCTTCTGACGCGTCACGTCAGAAATATACGCCTGGAGGTCGTCAAATATTATCGGACATAACATGTATTTCACATTAATTTATTATTCGACCTCGTTAAAAGCAGAAGCGAGGCTGCCTTTAACACTCCGGTCCAGTTTCACCTCTCCCCTTTCCCGAATAGCCATTTTCCTATTATATATTTCTCTATCCAACTTTTTTTTAAGACGGGCAGGCCATAGGCAATGCTCTCGATGCAGCAGATGTTCATATGTAATGATAAATATTTTCTATCATTGTGATCATTCATCCACCCGTCTGAGGACCTCAGTTACGCAACGGCCTTTGACCGTTGGAACGTCTGCGGAGGTCAAGGGTACGATTTCCGTTTCGAATATGAGAGCTTATGTCTTTATTTACAAAAGAAAAGCTTGTAAGTAGGATATCAATTAGATAACAGGGGTATTCTTAATAATGGGCAATAACGGGTACCCCATAACACATGTTTGTGCTGCTCACTTTGATAGTAGATGGCGTTGTGTCGTCATTTGACCTTCGCGTCGGCTGTAAACCAATTGGGATTCGGTGCAGGTCCGACGACGGCAGCATGTTCATCTGGTGCCGGCGATCGGGCAACATCGTGCGTTGCTTACGCGGCGACGACTCCATCGTGAACTGCATCCAGATGCACCCCTCCATGTTTCTACTTGCAACCAGTGGAATCGAATCCGTCGTCAGGCTCTGGAGTCCACGGCCAGAGGTAAAAAACCACACAATTCTTACCATATGTATGTACTTTGAATGTAACATATTTATTCCTGTATATAACTAATTCCTGTACAATTTAAACCCTTTTCAGAAATTAATTTAGAATATGCAAAAATAAAATATGAAATTTTAAGCTAAACATATTGCAAATCGTTATTTTGGTGATTAAAATTCATTTTTAATTTGATCATCGCTTGCTGATCACTATTTTTACCAACTACTTTTTTATTGTTGAGGATCAGCAGGCAGGCAGGTTGACGGCTCACTTAACAGTAAGCCGGTGCCGTCCCCCGTGGATGTTTGCTACTCTGGGGGCACCGCGAACGCTGGAACACAACACAAAGTTACTACGGCGGTATACTTAAGACCAAGGGTGGTTGCCATCCAGATGGACTTGAGACCCTACCACGTAGCTAGGGTGAGTTATTTTAGAATAGTGATTATTTTTTGCTGTGTTGGGGAGGACTTGTTGATTTTCGTGATAGTCTTGTAGCAGACAACCATATTCTCTATTGTTTTTTTTTTAATTTCACATGACATTCTCTAGAGCGTAGAGTAGACAAGTTTATTTAAATGTTTGTAATAAATCAATAATGGATGGTGAGCATTATTTTACATGTGTACGAATTGTTCGCAACTTAAAATTAAATTATAATGAAATGTGTGTTATTAGAACGGTCAGGACGAAAGCCGTCTGATCGGGGACGTGGGGAGCGCGGCGCAGGCCAACCAGCAGCGCATGCGCAGCGACCCCTTCGAGGCCATGCTGCTCAACATCAGCTTCGCGGGGGGCAGCGAACGGGAGATACACTCGCCCGCCTGTCGGCCCACATAGGTATGCCGTGCCGCATGCCACCTGTGAAATGTCACTACATTTCTTCATACCAACATCAATCAATACTACAACATAAGATAAATAATCTTATATATAAAATTCTCGTGTCACAATGTTCGTTCCCGTACTCCTCCGAAACGGCTTGACCGATTCTCATGAAATTTTGTGGACATATTGAGTAGGTCTGAGAATCGACCAACATCTATTTTTAATACCCCTTAGTGATAAGGTCACTATTCCACGCGGACGGAGTCGCGGGCACAGCTAGTAAAACATATAAATCTCAATTTTTCTTTCATTAGGCCTTAGGCCGCGAATTTATCAGCCGCCCCTCGTACCTACATATGGTACACAAGATGAAGCTTAGTTGTCCTTGTATAAACAATAAAATATATCTATAAATATACCTTATCACTGGTCACTATTCCACGCGGACGGAGTCGCGGGTAAGCTAGTAATTATTTAAAAATCCACTTCAAGAAAAATTATCCCTATTGATATTTTTCCGGTTGCATTAAAATAACCTTTTGGACTTCAGGGTCCGTTGTTGCTTTGTTAGAAGGCGAAAACAGTGCATAGGGTTTTAATTATTTTAATTTGTATACACTCGTGAGAGGTCTCATGAAATATATCCGTGAAGGGGCGGATAAAGAATACTGACCTCTGCGGACGGGATCGGGCTGGCGTAAAAGGCGACAAAACAACCCACCCTAGCTACGTGGTAAGGCCCCAAGCCCATCTGGATGGCGACCACCTTTGGTCTTAAATATGCCGCCATAATAACATTGTGTTGTGTTCCGGCGTTAGTGACCCAAGTTCCTGTACCCTTATGGGATAGCAGCGTGTTCGTGATGCCAGTGGTGTTGCAAACACCCATAGGCGACGGTAACTGCTAAATTCTAAGCGGGCCGCAGCCTGTTTGCTGTCCTGCAGCAATAATGTCATGTGAACGTCTGTTTTCGCGCGTTAACAGAAATGAATAAAATAAATGATAACATTTTATGGAATATTTTCATAAAATTTTATAATAGTAGAAAGCAAATAGTAAACCTACATAAATTTTAAAAAATAAACAGTCAGTAAGTTTCTCAAGGAACGGGTGCAGGATTAGCCTTTCTGGATGAAGGCGTCAGATTTCTGTCGTCTCCATTTTACGTCCAACAGCTGTTTCTGAACCGGGATGGTCCGGGCTCCAATCGGGATTCATCGCTAAGACGCCAGTTATAATATATGTACTTTTTTTTTTCAGGTAACAAGAAGGGCTGTGCAGGCGCCTGTATAGCATCACAAAAATCATAATAACATTATTATTGTAAATATATATTTTAAACTTATTAAATTTGTATCCATGGCCGAGTTAAAGTTGTTTAAAGAAAAAATAAGTTGTTTTATTTTATACCACTATGTACGCATTTTCAGTAATAAAACCAATTTAAATAGCAGTATTGTTTTTATTTATTAGCTCTTGATACTTGGTACGTAAGGTGTTGTGGCTAATGTTGTGTTATACAAATTTTAACCCCCATAATACGCTTAATGCTTAAAAAAACTCTGTAACTAAAATGGTGAACCGTTTTTTAGCTTTTTTTCAAATTAAGTCAAAAATTAAATGCAACATTGAAAATTTATTTTAAAAAAGTACCAATTTAAATCTTTCTTCATTTTTTCTTCTGATTTATAAAAGCGATTAAACACTGGTTATTTATTAATATTAATTATAATATCTTAGTATTATAATTGATATTATAAATTATAATATCAATATTAAAACAACAATAAAATTATCGGTCCAATTTTAAAAATGCGAAACGGAAAACGATATTTCAATATTTTTTGACATTTTTTTCCACTGAAATGCCTTAAACAAAAAAAAAATTATAAAGCTTTACTTACAGATTATTTTAAAAACAACTGCTTTCTTAACTCTCCAACAATGCATAACAACTAGGAATTTATTTCAAAGAAAGTAAAAAAGAGTGATCACAGAGGAAGCAAATATGTATGAAAATTATACCAAATAGTCACCCCTATCACCTCCTAATGGGAATATTGTGCGTTTCAAATAAGAATGGGATCGACTTTGCGCCATCTTGTGACGTCATATCTGTCAATTCGAATCAATTGGGCAGGGTCAGCGAAACAAGATATTTTTAAATATAATTTATTTACGAATCATGAAGAATATTTTTTAATTAAAATTGAAATCTTCACTTCCGCTCATCTCTGCATCACTAACTGAGTGATCACTGGTCGTCGGCATTACATCATTGTTGCATTCCTCTATAAAAATAAATAAAACATAGATTAATGTAGGTTTTTAATATTTATTCCACCAACAGTTGTTTAAAATAAAATTAGGTATGTTACACTTTTAATTGACAAAATTTAATCAGAATCTAGCTGTTCCACTCATCTCGGCATCACTGTCTGTGTAGTTATCGTTGTCATCATCATCAAATAAGAAAGAAAATAGTTTTTTTTTTTAAATAATTATGACTAATTTAGACTTTTTCACTTTGAGTAACTAAGACTCAGTAAAACAAAAAAATATTATTGATACGCAAATAAGGTTTCGTTGCAAACTGTACTTTTCAAGTGTCATATAACAGATAGAGGTCATTGATTGACGTTCCTATTTTTATTTGAATCGCATTGTACGTCGAGTTACCTATTGGTAAAAAAAAAATCGACGTGTAGGGTTATTACCCTGCATACTTACATTATTGTACTTCAAATATGATATTTTGTAATGTATAGCATAGATCGCCGTTACGTCTTGGGCTAATCAACATAATCACTAACTAATTCCAACTAAAATGCTGTTTTCCCAAAATAGTGAAATGTCACCTAATGACTTCTTGCAATAAGCCGACGTATACACTGCGACGTTAGCATTATTTTCTTAATAATTTACTAGCCATTTTTAATTTGAAGCTTGGCCGTTAGTAACGTTGATTTAAAAATATTCAGTTTGGTACAACGCTAGCTGTTGTTGACTGGTAATAACGTTCACAAACTTTTCTCTCTCTCTCTCTCTCTTTTCTCTCCGCAAAAATCAAATATGTCAGGTTAAAAATTATAAGATACATATTTTATTATGAAGAAACCTTTAATCATAGTAAAAAAATATGGTTTGCCTGTTGTACCGTACCATACCGTCATCTGTTGTCGAGTAGCAAAGTTATTCCAAATCACTAACAAAAATATAATTTTTAAGAGCTACTGTCCATAAGGACGGTACGGCTGGGTACATAAGTTTAATAATGCTTAGCAGTCCAATTACTAATGTTACTGCTACACGGCAACATCACTGTGAATTATAACACCAAAACACGATAAAATTAAATAATTTTCATCTATGAATGTAATCTATTACAATGGAATATAAAAGTAATTCAAATCACTCCTTTCAGTATACAATCATACAGAATCATACAGAACATGTATAAATGGACCTGGTGAAAATTATTAAAGTAACTGCTACTAAACAACAGATGACACTAGCTAAAATGAAAAAATGCTCAATTTGGATCTAAGATAATTTAACCAACAAACCTTCACAATAAGATTTAAGACACAGTTTTCGTGTTACAAAATGTATTTTCTTTGACTTTAGAATCTGCTATACCTTTAAAAATGAGCCTCAAGCATTATTAGTGATAGTTCATATATCAATGTAACTGCTACTCGACAACAGATGGCGATGTACTAAAAGCGCCCAAGGTGTATGTATAATATTTATTCATTTACATTTGTAAATGAATACTCCTATATATTTATATAGGAGTCTGCCCACTACACCGTTCCATACCATGACCGTGCTAGAACCGTATCAGACACAAAAGCAAACGGTCGGTCGGTTACGGAACGGTCTAGTGGGCATAGTCACATACTTTTTAATACAAAAGAATATTTTTTTGCCTGGCACGTTCCTAGCACGGTCATGATATGGAACGGTGTAGTGGGCAGACTCCTTAAGTATCAATATTTATCTAGTACCTAGCGACCTATTTTTTATTTCGGATAGGCCACACTTTGTCAATTCCCACATTATAATATATTTATTTATTTACAATATACTAGACAGACATACAGAAATTATTTATTTTCTTAAAAGTAGTTACAATAAAAGCATTCTAAATGAATTTCTTATGAAGTTTTCATGTTCGTAGTGTTTCGCATCTAGGAGCAGGAACTCTGCCCCCGTTGGCGATCTTATCACAGCCAACGGTGGTGGAGTTACCAGACCCAGGTACGTGCGGAGAGCGATGCAACGGGACGTCTTCCAAGTTCTTCAGGGATCATACTAACAATTATTGAATAACCAACTAGAAATTCCAAAAAAATTCAATGCAGTTTTATTTTAAGCCCTTTAATTTGTAATCTGTAAAAAAACAGCGCATTCGTTTTTTTCTTATAAATAATCTAATATATAAAATTCTCGTGTCACAGTTTTCGTTGCCATACTCCTCCGAAACGGCTTGACCGATTTTGATGAAATTTTTTGTGCTTATCCGGTATCTATGAGAATCGGCCAACATCTATTTTTCATCCCCCTAAATGTTAGGGGTAGTCCACCCCTAAATTTTTATTTTTTGACATTTTATTATTTATATGGCAGAACAACGTCTGCCGGGTCAGCTAGTTAACTATAAAAATAGATAAAAATCAAATAACGCTATTTTCTCGTATACCACAACAAAATACTTGCATTTTAACGTTTAATTTTATACCGTTTGTTGTGCCGTGAGTTGTCCAGCTCTCACCATTAATGTAAGTTCCCAAAAAAATATGGGACCAAGCGCCTTATTCTTCACATCGTCGTTAGAGAAGGCTTCATTTCTGAAAATATACATTATAATTAGCATTAATTATCTCCAATTTTAAGGAGCAATACCTTTCTTTGTAACTGGGATTTATAACTTTATAGTCAAAGTCTCACTGGTTCGTCTATAATGGACAAATCTGTATTCCTTTCGACCTCTGAGAATATGTAATTGTTGCTTTTATATTTTGCTATATGCGAGATAGCAACTCCATAGAGCTGATAGTACCGAGAAATGTGGAACGAGTCAGATCGCGCACAAGTCATCTATACGCTGGACTGACTAAGTGAAATCCGCAGTGGGAAACTATGACTGCGCCAGACAGCCTGCCAACAGGGAGCGATAGCAGGAGATCGTGCGGAGAGCTGTGTCCGCCTCTACCACAGACGTGGATGCCTCAACGTAACCACGAGCGCTCTGTCAAGAGCGAAATAAAGGAGAACAAGATATGTTGCACATGATACGTAGCTTAGTTCTGATCTTTTTTTACATCAGCCCTCATAATCTGAAAAATACATTTTTTATTAAGTTTTCTTATAAACACTTTTGACGATAGAACTATGATTTAATGATTTATTTCTTAACTTAATAGCTCTTACCTAAATAGGCAGATAGAGTTTTTTAAGCCTAAATTACAAAAAAAATACAAAAATCTTTATTACTAAGAATACAGTACATAACAATGTTCGTGACGTGTTAGGTTAAAATTATTTTTTTTATTTATAGGCAGCAGAAGCCGAAAATAACATCTTGTATTTTCGGCTTTCAGTGATATTTCATTTAGTTTGACCATTATTCAACATTGGGTAGAACGTACTGTCCAAAATAAGAATATGGTTATGTCCTCTCTGTGTGTGTGTGGCGATTGTGTACGTGAATGTGTATGTTAATGAGAAATAATTATTAATAAATAAAATTATATATTATTAAATATTTGATGCAAGTAAAAATTATTATTATATCATTACTATGAGCAAATCTTCAATTTGATGATATGTTAGATGTTGCAAGTATGAGTATCTAGTCTTTTTAGCTAATTTTAACGTCATGGGATAAATATTAAGTTTAACATTTATGCGATTGTAGAGGAGAGGGCCTAAAAATTAAAAAATCTATTAATGAATTTGGTGCGGAAACCTAGCGGTGACCTGTGAGCAAATGTTTAATTTTCTACGTTTCATGATTATATTAGCGTCGAAAGTAAGTAGACTGTGTTGCTTTAGAACTATCTTAAGAATAAATAACTACCTAACAGTTAATACCACATTCATTGTACAGATCTGGAGGTTTAAAAATCATCACCTTAAGTACAACACTTTCAATACAACTCAGTTTCAATAAGTTTTAGTACAATTCATTTAAAGTTGATACAAAAGTAGCTATATTAAAATATTTTTGCGAAACGCATCTTTTAGGGTATTAATATTAAGTGTTTTAAATTGAATCTGGTAGAGACTGGCGTCAAACCGTGCCCGCCCTTGACACGATGACCCTCGCATTTCAGTTGGGCGCAGTTCTGGATCGCCGCTATGAGACGGAGCGCAAGATACGGTCCCTCTCGTTTCATTCTATTCTATCTTGTATTTTTTTTGACGAAATCCAGTTGACGCTTAATCCCGGAAAAATGTAGTCAGAGCTACATTCGCTGCAAACTGAAGAAAAACAAAAAAGATTGCAATCGTCATCGACGTGAGCCCCGAGGCCCTAAAGGAGTTACATAATGCTGAGGGAAAAGAAACGGAAAAAACTGGGAGTAATGGAACGTGATTTTGTGAGAAAATCTGAATAATTTAGATTTTTATTTAAAACGAATTCTAAGAGTAAACGTATTTTAAGAGGTTTTAATATTTTATACTAAGACAATGAAAATATGTATAATGACTACTTTAAGCCCCGGCGATTCATAGCAACCGATAATTTTTTTAACTGACTTGTTTTGTATTAATATGATTGTCTGAGAAGTTAATTCAAATCTCTTAGTAAATGATATTAAATTTATAATTTTGCACGTTATCAGACACTACTTATTGATGATATTTTGCCACATTATAATCATTCAGTACTGCTCTGACCAACTTTTCATGTCAGCGCTCAAATTATTTTATAAAAGATAGAAATATAATTACAGATTTATTTTTTGTAAGAGACTATACGGCTGCACCATTTAAAAACACAAAAACGGGCCTAATAATAATAATAATATAATAATAATAGAAATATTGATTGGATCATGTTCACAAAACTCCACTTGAACGAAAAATACTAAAAAAACAATTTTGAAAAATTTGTCCCTGTGTTTTAAAATTGGGCAGCCATATATTTTTAATTTAAATGATTAAAATTCATATTGCTGGTTTTAAGGACACGTCTAATGCGAGTAAATAGTTTATATGACAAATAATAATAAAAATGTTTACTTGATCCCCCATAATATTGTAATGAGAGAACAAAGCTACAGGCGCATGAACTTCCGATCACCACGGTCTAGCTGGCACGCTAACCGTTTCCAATGAAACCCACCCCATCGTCCATCGTTGAACTGATGCAATTCTTATAAGAAACGAAACTGGTGTTTCTGGTATTAAACAATGTAGTTGGGTTGATATTTGATACAATTGCTACCATAATATGACGCAACTGAAGAAACGTTAAGAAATAAATACAATATAAGACTATCATATACATTTTAATGTATATATGTTATTATTTAAAAGTCGGTTAATAAATTTGCCCTACGTACGTTAAACGCACTGCGAAAATTCACTGCGCGGTTTTTGGTCGTGCTAAATTATAATAAATAGTATTTAATATTCGCGTGAATTGACATCGCTAGTAGCCATGCACGCTTCTTTAAAAATGCGTTATAAAGTCATTTTTTAAATTAATTATTATATAAAATGTAAAATCTTAATAATTGAACGAACTAGATTTATATTTTATATCTTTGTTACAAGTGTCTCCACTTGATTAGATGCGATACTTGCATTTTGAATCTAGAACTATGCCAATGCATAGTTCTAGAAAAAGATAGATATTGGCATATGCATGCCAATATCTATCTTTTTCTTTTTCTCAGTGAAGATAAAAAAAGTTTAAACAAAATACTATATTGCAAATTCCAGTATACTCGTACTGAATACAAACGAAAAACTGAAAAGTTCAAAGAAAAAACAAAGCTACCTCTAGTGATGCATAAAAAACGACTTACTAGTTTACAGACAGTAAAACAATGGCCTCAGTCAGGTTTCCCTTCCAGTTTTCCACCATCAGTGTTCATCGTATGTCTACAGAAAAAATAATCTCCGACAGGCAACAAAGTGTTCCCCTGTCTTTATTTATGACAGTGAAACTCAAGGTCCTAAGCTTTGAATGCAGCCTAACACCACTTTGAAAACAAAAATGAATAGCTTAAATACGTTAATTTCTTTCTCTTCAAGCATCGACTGCTCCGAGCTACTCAATTTCGAATTTTAGGATCGAATCCAGTGGGTTAATCATATTATTATTTTTCGCTATTTATTTTGATTTGATTGGATGTTAATTTAGCTATGTAAGTATAATCTACTCTAGTTTGGAAACGAGACTGTAATAATATATTAAATGAATATTGGATAGTTTAAGTCATCTCTCACTTCTACTCAAATTCAAAAGCTGTGATATGCTCAACGTAAAAAAAACTTATTTAGTTTTATCGTTTCTTTGCGGTTTTATACAAATGTTGAATATATAGTTATGTCAAATGGCCACTAACCCAGTATTTAGAAAGCCAATACTCACAGCTCCAAAAATTTAACACTGCAGGAATCGGTACGTTCACACACCGTTAAGTAAACTTTTTATTTAAATATTTACTTGTTGTAATATTTAACTTGTTTCACGATGACACACGTGTATATTCATCCGACCCTTATTTCAAACTGAAAGAGGGCTGTTCGAAATATGAAAAAGAAATAAAAGCTGCGCGTGAGTCGGTCGCCATATTAACTCGCTGAGACGCGCAAGTTTATATCTTATTGGATTGAGGCAAGGTGCATAATTTGTATGTGTTTTATTTTAAGGAATACGGGCATGGGAGTTTGAATTCAATTTCGCAAATTAAATTGTAAGGCATCGACAATTAGGGCAGTGTTGGAAGTTATATTAAGAGTTTGTTTTGAGAGAGAATTGATTTATTATTATTGTGACGACAATTGTGCTTTTATTAATGCATTTATAAAAGAGTATGCGTTGCTCCGAGTTTATAACATTTTAATATTTACTTTAACTTGGATGCTCGGACGATAGCTATTTCAGGACAGAGGACGACCACATCAGTTGCATCTGTAAACACCAAATTTAACTTAATATCTTACTGCATTATCCTGTGAAGAGGATCATGTCGGTATAAGAAAAGGAAGGAAGGGAGATGATGCAAGGCTCTTATTAGATATAGATTAACAGGATCCAGATGTCAGAGTAATTTTAGATGTTAGCGAAATAATGATTGAATAATGAGACTCGTGATATTGGGTTCACCATATCATCATTATAACGTCAAACCTAGTTTACACTCTAACCTTTCTAGACTGCTCTCCGACTTTTAGTTGCTGATTGCACATAACTCACACAAACATGAACATTAATGTCCCAAAGACATTAATGGCAATAGAGGAAGCGGCTCACAAATTATCAATGTTAAAGAGGTCCAGAATAAATACCAAATCTATGCCTTAGTTCACAAATATCAATAAGGTATGTTTTTCTCGTCCTTTACAATGCTCTGAAAGATGTGGAATACCATATTACCATTTAAAACCACCCCGAGTAAACCAATCTAGAGGGCCACAACATTTAAGGTACATCATCAACTATCTACATATAATAAATATGTGCATATAATAACATAAATAAGCTTACACGACAATCAATTCTCACTGCCAGCCTAACAAAGTGTGGGTAGGCCCGCCCACCTACACAAAATATTAAGAGAAAACATTTTTTTCCTTTTTTACGACAATAAGGTTTAAATTTCTTTGAATTTGACTTTTTTTTTATTTAACATTAGAGAAAGGTATGTTTTATGCATTTAATTTCTTTATGACACTACGAGTCGATTGATTATTTGTATTTCTTATATATTATTAATATACTCGTATAATTCTATTTAAGTTATATTTATCCCTTGTCCAGTTCAACCCCTCGAAGACGCAAGTCTGCGTATTCTCTGCCAAGAAAACCCCGTTCGCACCTGCGCCACAGTTCCAAGGAACCTCTCTTTCCATCGCAAGCAGTATTGGGATCCTTGGTGTCGACATCACGAATGATGTGCAGTTTAGGGGACAATTGGAGGGTAAAGCGAAGCTTGCCTCCAAAAAGCTAGGTGTGCTAAACCGGTCCAAGCAGTACTTCAGTCCAAGGCAACTGCTTATGCTATACAAAGCACAGGTCAGACCGCATATGGAGTACTGATCACATTTATGGGCTGGAGCACCCGCCTGTCAGCTCAATCCCTTAGACTCGATCCAATGGCGCGCAGTTCGTGTTGTCGGCGATCCCATACTCACAGACGGTCTACATACGCTTAGACTTCGGAGAGACTTTGCGTATTCTACCGTCTGTACAACGGGGAGTGTTCTGAAGAACTATTCAGAATGGTGCCCTCGTCGTCTTTCTACCACCGCACTGCCCGCCATCGGCTGGGTGTTCATCCCCATTTCTTGGAGCCTCTCCTTTCTTGTACGAAACGGTTCTCTAGAACGTTCATGCTGCGTACTCTCAGGATCTGGAATGAGCTTCCGGCTGAGGTTTTCTCAGCGCGGTACGATATGGGGTTCTTCAAAAAAGGCGTTAAAAATTTCTTCGAGGCCAGCAGCGCGTTGGTATTGCCTCTGGTGCTGCAAACGTCCATAGGCGACGGTGACCACCTGCCAGGTTGGGCCGTCTGCCTGTCTGCTGATCTCTAGCTATAAAAAAAAATTAAAATCTCTGAATAAAAACACCTTGATTGTCCGAATTTACATTTATCTGAAGTAATCTATTGTAAAATAGATTTATTATTAATTTAAAAAAATTTAAAAGTAAATTAATAAGAAGTTGAGAATATAATAATATTTTTTTTAATAATATTAAAAAAAACGGCACTAGAAGTGTCGTTCAAAAGATTTACTTAATTTTTATAAATAAATGGTACTCGCATTATTTTACAAACATAGAATACTACTAAGAATCATAATATAATATTTAGTATTTTGTTTATGTTTAGATATCTTGCCTAAGTCACAGCTCTAATATTGAAAGGTATGCATTCCAATAAGAAACATGGGCAATAGTAAACGCTTCATTGCTTTCCTATTATTATGAATAGTCATTACGTATTAAAGACGTCTTGTTATTTCAAGAATACGAAGACAATCGTAGGAAACAATACCTTTGGTATTTTGTTATATCAACGAATAAATGATTCACTATATTATGTGAATATAATGCGTTTACGTGGGAATGATTATTTGAAATTTCTGAACGCACATGTTTAAGAACTTGGCAAACGATAATATTTATGTGATGTCATAACAACACTTCTAGGTTTGGTTATTCTTTCACGAGTATAATTTTTTTAAATGACTGAGTAAAAAGTATATATTTTTTTAAACAAACAATTGACGGACAGACGAATCGAACCTACGGGCATGACGATACAAGTCTGCTTTATTCACTAAATCAGTCATGTAATATCTCGATTGTCACTGTATGATGTTAGTCTCTTTGATTTCACGTTAATAATTTCCTTCGTCACCAATTCACCGTGGTGAGCTCATCTGCAGGTTGAATTATGTATTGTAGGTACTTGAATTAAGTTAGTAAAATATCACAGAAGTGTGGAAGGTAAAGGTGAGTAAGTGGGAAAAGTTGAAAGTTTCCAGCTGTACGGTGTAAATTATAGTTCAAAATCTCTCCACAGTGCGGCGCTAGTGCAGCTACAGTGTGTGCTATGAATTGAAGTATGCCGAGTTAAAAATTCTCTAACCCACTCTAATTAAATAATAGCGCTTTCTTCTAAAATTTAAATTGGTGGGATTATGACGTCATTTTATTTTATTGCATTTTGTCGGACAATTTTCAAACATAAAGATTTTCCTTACCTATATCCTCCGTAAGTGTTAAGTTAAGGCTACCATAGCCAAATCCCATATTTCAACAAAATTATATTCTGTTTCATAAAACAATAAAGTCATTCGTAATCGCCTCATTTCTCTGTTAATTGGATGTTCCATGTTAATAATTAAAAATATACCCAACGAAGATAGGCCATAGCCCATCACATAGTTTCTTAATAAATAAATATACATCCTATCTGATAAAAAAAAAACTTTCAGACCACATAAAGTAATTATATCAGGCCGTTTATTCCTGTCATCAAATATTATTCCACAGATAAAAAAGCGTTGACCCAGCTTTCTTGAAGGGGGCATTATCTATACCCACAAATTAGGGATGCCGTTTTTTACGCGAAAGAAAGTATTTCATTATTTATAATAAAGTAATTTATACTAAAACGGATATTAAGTTATATAGTTAGAATAAATATTAAAAATGTTTTAAAAGTGCTCAAACAGTTGATGTGATAATCAATATCAAATAATTAATGAAATTATTGAAAATGTTTCATGTATATACTGGTCGATATAAAAAATCTGAGAATTAACATTAAAAATAAAACAGAAATACATATTTTTATTACTTTTAGGACCAAGTACTAGGCCATACATTTTAATTGTTACATAATTGTTTTCCTTTTGTGGTTAACAATATCACATGGCAAATGATGTCCTTTACAATTTTAAGTCTGACAAGTGACAACCCTACCTCCCGCTAACAACTAGTAAAAAGTTTATCACACGCGTCCGTCATGGTGTTTACTTTAGTTATCTATTTTTAACAAAACCGGAATTAGGGTAGGTTGGGGTTGTGTAGGGCTGTTAAAATAGAATTTCTCGTAAACCGGATCAAAGCAAACGTAGTCTAAACAGACTGGGGTTGTAGTTATTTCAGATTATAAATACAATGTACTACAATGTAAGGCCAGTCGACTAAAACTGTTCACCCATTCTGTAGTAATAACTAAACTATATTCGTGGAGGGATATAATTTTTATCCGTGCAAGGGCGGAGAAAGAATATTGACCTCTGCGGCCGGGGTCGGCCTGTCGTAAAAGGCGACTAAGCAACCCACGCTGGGTGGTAGGTCCGGGCCCGTTTGGATGGCAACCAGCCCTGGCTTTTAAATATGCCGCCATAATAGGATATTGTGTTGTGTTCCCACATTCCAGTACCACTACGCGGATAGCAGCGGAAGCAGCGTGCTGGCGATATCCTTGGTGTTGCAAACACCCATAAGCGACGTTAACTGTTAAATTATAAATGAGCCGTCAGCCTGTCTACTGTCCTACAGCAATAAAAAAAGAGGAAAACAACTAAATTTTTTCCAGTTCTAGTTACAGCTTCTCGTCCGTCGTTATCCATTTTAAGCTTCAACAGTAACTAATATTGGTTATAACTTATAATTATATTTGAAAGTATTATTTACCAATTAAAATTTTAATAAGTTTTATGTAAGTAGTAAGTTTACTTTCAGTGATTATACTTATCTAAATTCCACATACAACAAAAATCGTTGTCACTTTGTATTTAAACCAACGATATAATAGTTACCAATACCTTATTTCAAGTCTAAGTAATCATTAATTAATATATTAAGTATAGAAAATGATTCCGGCGATGGATGTTAACAAAAAATACTGGAAGAACATTGTTAAAAACTTCACCGAAGTGTGAAAAGAAATGGAATGCTGAAAATCACACTTTCATTCAATCACAGTATTCAAAGTTTACGTGCTGAATAATAATACCACATATAATAACCGTACGAAAGGACAATATCTAAATATTTTCTTATACTTTGTACAAAATTGTTGTTGTATAAGAAATTCTTATATATACATACATCGTACATGTATAGAAATTTGTTGTACAGAACATATCGACTGTGTTTTAAGAATTTCGTCGATTTAATTGTAAGTTTTAAAAATCTTTTCAAAGATAATTTTTTAATATCATAAAAAGCAAGATAACTGCAATTACGTAGTCTTTGAATTATAGAAGAAAAATAATGTGAAAATACGAAGCATATTTTCCTTGCGGATCACTTTGGAGTAAATTACAGCAATAACTGTAAAGAATTATTGTAATGTGTCTGGCAACCCTACGTGCGGTTACAAACAAAGCAATCTTGTAATTGATGGATATTTTTAACTTGAAATTACTTGTAAGTAATTATTTGAATGAATTTATAGACTTCTGGTGAATAGGATATGTTCATTCTAAATACAATTATAGCCTACACCTGTCAATTTAGTCTCACTAGTACGTTTATTAAACTACCGGAACGCTATGATGGCCGTTTTGACGTTTGTCTAATCCATCAAGTTTCGTATTAATTAGTAATTATTATATTGCTGTTCTTTATTGTCAATAACTGCACGTCGCTATTGACAATAAAGAACAGTAATTTGCTCCTTTAAATGTAATTACTAATTAATACGAAACTTCATGAGTGGACAAACGTCAAAACGGCCATCATAGCGTGTCGTAATATTTATTTTAAATGTCGGAACCGCTTGTCGAATAAAAATGTTAATTTTAGCTTTTAGTGTAACGACTGGACGGAAAAGCTTGAGCGTCAATTATTATCTAATACATGGAAGGTCTTGAACATGATGGAATTATGAGGAAAGATGGCTCGCATGTCCCCAGCCATCTTTTCTATTATCATTTTTCCATTCCAATTACAATTTCAATGGGTTCTGATTCTTATAGCATAGGCAATGTGTTTAATAATCTTATAAGGATAAAGTAATACAAAGATTCTACCATAAATATAATTTTATTTTAAGTAGAATCAAAATTAAACCGAAGAAATTAAATGTTTCGTATGACATAATGCCCCTATAGGTCAGGCATAGGTATTAATTAGTTATTATTGGAAGACCAAATTAAACTTGCAACAGACACAGAACTGACTAATTGTTTGACCCAAATATTCGCCCTTTATAAAAAAAAAATCCTTAGCGTACGACCTAAAAAGAAAGTTCTGAAGGTCATTTATGTATAGTCTAATGTTACCACATGACAAAAAAGTTACTTGTCGGTGTCCTTGAAAGAAGTCAACGATCGGGAGCCCTCGCATCCGTCGACTGCATTCATCCATCTTGCTTGCTCACGCGCACATTTATATAGTTATCTCGGTTACACACCCGCCGCATTGAGTTGCATCGACCAATAGGCATGAAGCGCGGGCGCAGCGGCGCGCGTCGCGGTCTCTAGGGCTGTCCGTCTAAGTTTGGTTTTGTATTATTAATTGTTGAATTAATTTTAATTTATTTTAAAGCATTATTTAGTATCTTCCCAAAATAGTTCGGATAATAATAGAACTCTTGATTACTTAGTTTATTCGTGTCAAAGTGTGTCTTATTGTCATACAATCTATCTTATTGTCAGACACTTGTATGACAATAAGTGTTGATGGATAGACAGACGGCGTTTACTAACCGCATGTCTGATGGAATTGAGACTCAGTGCAACCGTGAGAAGCTCATCAATCGCATCCGCCGTTGTAGGATGCAAGTTTTATAGGCTTATGTATTGACAAGTTATATATGAAATGAAAATGAAAAAAGCCGTTATTTTCTCCCACAAACTAGTAGAGAATACATCTGTATTAATATCAGAAGTTTTTGATTCTTATATTAAATACGTGAAGCAAAAACTTTGTACCCCTTTTTACAAAAATTGCGCGGACGGAAGCCTATGAAATATGGCACAGTTAAAGTTTTTTTTATGTTCCTGTGGCAGTGGTATCGACAAGCTAGGACATCATGGACTGTTATGGCAAAAAAGTGCAGGCCGCTTCTTGAGACATGCCGCACTTAACGATATCATACACCGGTCATCGATATTATATTATATCTCGATGACGCCGGTCCCTTGCCACCGTCAACGTGCCAAGTCTACTTGAGCCGACTGGTATTGCAAGGGATGATGGCAAGAGACCGGACGGTCTGAGTTTGATTCCATGGAAGATGGGCCGGGTGCTGGTATGGGATGCAACCTGTTCAGACACGCTGGCACCTTCCCATCTACATGGAACCAACAACAGAGCTGGTGCGGCTTGTGAAGCGGCTGAAAAAGCTAAAGCATGCAAATACAGGGGTCTAGGCTCCGAATATGATTTTGTCCCATTCGGTGTCGAAACCCATGGTCCGTGGGGTCCTAGCGCTATAAGGCTTTTTATGGAAATAGCAAAAAGGTTAGTCGACATCACAGGATACCGAAGAGCTGGCAGCTACCTCGGGCAAAGAATTAGTCTAGCTATTCAAAGGGGGAACGCTGCCAGTATCTTCGGAACCTTTTTTTATTACTGTAGGACAGCAGACAGGCCGACGGCCCGTTTAGAATTTAGCAATTACCGTCGCCTATGAGTGATTGGAACGCTAACGATTCGAACGCTTGGCATCATGAACACGATGTTGTCCCATAAGGGTACAGGAATGTGGGCCACTAATGCCGGAACACAACACAAGGTTATTATGGCGGCATACTTATGACCAAAGGTGGTCGCCATCCAGACGGGCTTGAGGCCCTACCACGTAGCTAGGATGGGTTGTTTTGTCGCCTTTTATGACAGGCCGACCCCGGCCGCAGAGGTTAGTATTCATTCTCCGCCCCTGCACGGATAGAAACCTTGCCTAAAGGACTCCTTTTAATATATTTTAGTTATTTTATTATATATTTTAAGATTAGATTAGTTTTAGGTTCATTGTTCTAATATATATTTTGTTAAAGTTTATATGGAGGAGAAGTAGTGTATTTTTTTGGTCTAACATTCATTAGAAATATGATACACAACGGCCGTCACTGCTACCGCTTTCTACGGCCGCTGTAGAAAGCGGTAGCGGGCGGCCCCTCGGAGGAGGATCCGCCGCCCGCACTATTACCGCGAGAGTGAGGGCTGCGTGCTGTTCCGCGGTCCCCCTCAACTCCTTAGGGTAGGGGGACGAAACCCTGACCCCTGGCGCTACAAATCTAGAAGAGTCCAACATAGCCCTCGGTAAGGATGTCCCCTTACAAAAATATTGGATATTTTTCAATAGATTTATAACTACAAAATATTACCCAATTTTAGATTTAATTGGTAAACATGATAGAAGTAAAAAGACGTCAAGATAAAGAAATAACCTATTTAATGTTTGAAATGGTTTACATTTTAAACATTTTAGAGTAATAAAGTACTTTGAATAAAAATTAAATTTAATGTTCTTCATTTCGGATTCTTATAAGAAATCATTGTAATGCTCTTATCATATAGTAGTTAGTGTATAAATTCCGCAATTTCAAAGTAGTCTTTTTTATTTTAGTTTATACAAATTAATACTTATTAAGAAATTACATAACACCTTTTACTTACAATTTTCGCACATAGATTTACTACAATAAAAAAATGTATGTAAAGTTTTCGTATAAATTTACATGACAATAGAAAATTTCGTATTACTTTTATTTTAAGCTTTATTGTTTGCTTACAGTCACTCCTCAAACTATTAAATCGATAAAGCGTTGTCTACGTAAGAACTGTACTTTAGACATAAATATAGACTATTTGATAACCTGAAATAACTGGATAACTGGCTCTGTTTTATTATTATTAATAGCTGTGCCCGCGACTTCGTCCGCGTGGAATAGTGACGTTAGGCAGCATTTTTTGGATATTTGAGATTAATTTAAATTGGAAATTCAACCTACTCAGTCCAGTCTAAGCTGAACCCTATTTCATATGATTTATGATATAAATCTGAGGTCAACTTAAATTGTATATAAAATTTCCGAAACTTATCATTTTTAACAGAAACTATTTTTTTTATCTAAAATAAAAATAGCCTAAGTTACTTCTTGATACATCAGCTATCTGCCAGTGAAAGCCCCGTCAAAATCGGTGCAGCCATTTCAGAGATTAGCCGGAACAAACAGACAGACAGACAAAAATTGTAAAAAATGTTGTTTTGGTATATGTACCGTGTATACGTCCTAATGCACTTAGTAAAAAGCGGTTACTTTAATATTACAAACAGACCCTCCAATTTTATTTATTTGTAGATGTATGTAGATGTATAGAAGATGTATAGATGTATAGATTACAGCTTTATTTTCCACTTAACACTACAAAAATATGTTGTTATGTGGCCCCCTATGGGTAAAAGCCTCCTTCATTCTTTTCCCCTTTTACCTGTCTTTGGCCAAATGCATCCAACTTTTTCCAGCTGTGTTTATTATATCATCCGGCCATCTTTTCTTCTATCTTCCCACATTCCTTTTGCCTTTGGGGCCCTGCCATTTAGTTGTTTGGTAAGTCCATTTTTTTTCTTTGTAGCATGACAGGTGTCCAGCCCAGTTCCACTTCTGTTTTAAACTAAAATTAAGTTTCTTGTTTTCTGTATTTTTCTCAGTTTCAGATACAAGAGGAAAGGTAGACCAAAGAAAAGATGGATGGATTGTGTAAAAGATAATATAGTAAAAAAGGCGTGAGTGTTTAGATGACGGCTAATAGAGGAGAGTGGAAGAAGAGAACGTGCTGCGTCGAGCCCGCATAGTTTGGGATAAGGGCAGAAAGAAGAAGAAGACGATTAACGTCTTTCACCAGATGGTAAAAGGGCTGTGGAAATTAAAAAAGACGTTAATATTATTATAATAAACAATATTCTTAAAATCTATACAAATAAATAAAATTGGAGGCTCTGTTTGTAATATTAAACTAACCGCTTTTTACTAAGTGCATTAGGACGTATACACGGTAAATATACAAAAACAACATTTCTTAAAATTTTTGTCTGTCTGTCTGTCTGTTTGTTCCGGCTAATCTCTGAAATGGCTGCACCGATTTTGATGGGATTTTCACTGACAGATAGCTGATGTATCAAGGAGTAACTTAGGCTCTTTTTATTTTAGAGCAAAAAAATAGTTTTTGTTAAAAATGATAAGTTTCGGAAATTTTATATACCAATTTAAGTTGACCTCAGATTTATATCATCGATCATATGAAATAGAGTTCAGCTTAGGCTGGACTTAGTAGGTTGCATTTCCAATTTAAATTGATCTCATATATCCAAAAAATGTTGCCTAAACTCACTATTCCACGCGGACGGAGTCGCGGGCACAGCTAGTAGTATATATAATTAAGTATATATAGATAATATGTATTCATCAGACAAACCTTAAGGTTTAGTAATAGATAAACAAAACAGTGGCTCAACTTTATACTTTGTCTAACAAAGGGCTATTGAACCACCTGTACAAGCCTTTGAAAAAGTAAAAAACAATGAGGACACATTGAAACACCTTTGTACAATCTGCATAAAAAAGCCTACTTAAATCTTAAAACGTGTTAGGAATTTGAAATGGCGCTTTTGTTTTTCTTAACGCTAGTAGTTCCTTAACCTTCCTTAACCTTTGTTCCCCCTAACCTTTGGATACATACTGGATGTATCCAAAGGTTTTAAACTTCTCTGGTTTATTATTTATTAATCACAAATTACAATCATGCATTACAGATAGGTCCTTTTCGCAAAATTGTATCATTTCACATATAATTTTTTTATAAACATTAATATTACACATAATCTATACAAATAAATAAAATTGGAGGGTCTGTTTGTAATATTAAAATAACCGCTTTTTACCAAGTGCATTCGGACGTATACACGGTACATATACCAAAACAACATTTTTTACAACTTTTGTCTGTCTGTCTGTCTGTTTGTTCCGGCTAATCTCTGAAATGGCTGCACCGATTTTGATGGGACTTTCACTGGCAGATAGCTGATGTATCAAGGAGTAACTTAGGCTATTTTCATTTTAGAAAAAAAAATAGTTTTTGTTAAAAATGATAAGTTTCGGAAATTTTATATATCATCAATCATATGAAATAGGGTTTAGCTTAGGCTGGACATTGTAGGTTGAATTCCCAATTTAAGTTAACCTCAGATCTATGTCATCAATCATATGAAATAGAGTTTAGCTTAGGTTGGACTTGGTAGGTTCGAACGTACGTATTCCAGAGGCGCATGGCGTAACAGTGCATTCGATAATACTGACTGTTTGCATATTTCATTTATATTTTAGGGTTTATAGGGTTTGTAATCCAAAATAAACCATAAGATATATCCAAAAAGTTCTGCCCAAAGTCACTATTCCACGCGGACGGAGTCGCGGGCACAGCTAGTGTCTAAATATTTAAATTTTTTATTACATTTGTTCTATACATTCCTCCGACATAGTGGTCGGAGACTATATAACCGAGCTAAAAATTTCGTGTCCGTCTAATATTTACATTTGTAAATTAAATATAAGTCAAAAATAGAGCCTCAAAAATAATTAATAAAACAAAAATTATCAATGTTAAGGCTACATTAAATAAATATACACTATGATGCTTAGATGACTGAGCTTGTTCTGTAATTTAGTACTTATGCGTCTCACTTCTGATAGAGGTCGTGCGTTCGAATACTGAAAGACCCACAAGACAAGAATGTGTACCCACACTTAACTCCAGTTTCTGAAATTATTTAAAGAGCACTTAAAACAAATATTTTACTTTTAAAAGTTGATGAAAGATGCTTTAAAGCATCAATGTGATGGGATTTGAACTCAAAACTTGAGAAGTCCAATGCCTTGAACACTATAGCATCATCAGTATAATTTTTTGCTTACAACCTCTTATAATCTTAGTATATACACTTGCATAATTTTTATAGTAGCACTCAATTAAAAATTTAAATTTTTAGTTCTTAGTTCTTATAAGTTTTTATAATTAGTTCTTATAAGTGAAATTCAGTAATTAAGATATTTCTACGGAACCCTTTACCACATACCTGGACTGGCGCTTGTCCATTTTTATTCTCGTATTGACTGTTTGCTTTTTGACAAGTGCAGAGGAATTCTAAGGAACAAACACGCGCGTGGTATGCATTCAGTTTTTGTCAAGAGCCCGGGAAAGGGCGCAGTGCAAACATGAACAGTGGGGAAGGAGTGTACAGCTTTAGTAATTCCATGTACTGTTATGTTTGTTTTTATTGCTGTAGAATAACAGACAGGCAGCGGGCCCATTTAGAATTTAGCAGTTACCGTCGCCTATGGGTGTTTGTAATGCCAGTGCCATCGCGAACACGCTGCTATCCCATAAGGGTAAGGAACTTGGGTCACTAATGCCGGAACACAACATAAGGTTATTATGGCGGCAAACTTAAGCCCAAAGGTGGTCGCCATCCAGACAGGTTTGAGGCCCTACCAGGGCTACGTAGCTAGGGTGGGTTGTTTCGTCGTCTTTTACGACAGGCGGACCCCGGCCGCAGAGGTCAGTATACTTTCTCCGCTCCTGCACGGATAAAGCACAGATTAAATTTATATCAGTGTTATGAAAAATAATTAAGGCATATATACTATATGGGCTCAATACCAGGGATGCTGAAGACCGTGCGAAGTGGAGTAGAAAAAGTCGGAAAGCGGACCCCGGGCACCGAAACGAAAGTTTAGGATGCAACCGGGATAACGCTTAGATGATGATGATGATGATGATACTACATAGTTTGGCCAAGGTCATTATAAAAAAGGGAGATTTATTAAAGGCTTTAGATTCGAAGGTCACTTCTTAGTTTCACCCTATAACAAAAATGGGGTTTCTATTCTGCAAAGTGAGGCTGCAACTATGATTCATAAGGCATACATTGTTCATCAAAAAAAAATCAAACGTGTAAACTTTATTTAGACTATTAACAACTAAATTCTAGATATAATATACTACGAGTAAATATTTTTCAGCATTTATTTGTACCATTAGAAGTCAAAAGAGTCGCTGACGTCAAATAATTCCAAGCGCTTGCTTACCAATTGATCCGTTTACACTGTGACAGGCAATTACTTGTTTCAGCAAACCCGTTTCTACTCCGTGTTTTTGGTGCATTTTAAATTATTTGACTAAGAGCCGAGCGGTGAAGTTGAAATTTTGTAATTTGTTCAATTTAGATTCAAGAATTTGATAAGTAAAGATTTTGTCGCGTTTCTGTTAACAAAGTAAATGTATTTTATACATTAATATTTCTTTTTCATATACCGTTTTCATGGAACAAAACAGTAAAACTTGAGTTTTTATGGCTTAATATATATTTTTGCTTGCAAGAAAAAGTAAAGTCCTCCAGTTGATAAGCAAATATCGTTGCGTTACAGATAAAAGTTAGTTATTTAACTTGCTAGTCTTTAAAATAAGAGGTACTAATAAAATAGGAAATAGAAAAAATCTTTCAGGCGGAATTCATGTGATTCATTCATGGTTTCTATCAGCATGTTAAAGACAAATTTGGTTGACATTCAAAATCTTCACTCTGGAGCAAGATCCGTATTTATGCTTCTAATAAATAGACCATAGAATTTGATTAACTTATAATTATTGCTCACGAACAACAGACAGGTTGACAGCCCACCAAATAGTAAGCAATTACTGTCGCCTATGGATGTTTGCGACGCTAGGGGCACCGCGAAAACGTTGCCGTCCGCGTAGGGGAACTGAAACCTGGTCACTTACAAACACAATACAGAGTTATTATGGTAGCATATTAAATAATTTTAAAACCAAGAGTGGTTACCACACAGACGGACAGAACCCTTCCCACCAAGACACATTACAAACTTTTTCTATTATAATTGGTTAAAATATAAAGAAACAATAAACAGGCGTGTTTGTGGTTTGAATTAATCATAATTAAACTTCTGTGAGTTTATATTTTAGTATGAACTTTAAAATATATAAATATACTGGCACAATTCACACAGCGCCATTTAGTCCCAAAGCAAGTAGCATAGCACTTGTGTTATGGGTACTAAACAACTGTTAAACTACAAATGTACTTACATACTTTTCTTTTGTAAATAAATACATATTATATTACATAAACACCAAACTGTGGAATGCGACGAAGGTTGTCATCTATTATAAATTAATATACTTGCTATTAAACTTTGTGAAAATTGGAGTACACGTATCAAAACTTAAGTCAAATATACAAAGCAATGAAAATGATATACGGTATTGCGGTAAAAAAACAAGTACCTAGGTTACGGTACCTGGTACCTAAAAGTGACTGCTAGAAAGGAGGATAATGCGAAGTCAACAACCTGGAAACGTTTCTTGACTATTAATCATTCGTATAGTTTTCTAGGTAAATGGATGGGAACACTACAATCTTAACTATATAATTAAAACGTGATATGTTTGTATATTTTACTGTTTGTATATTAATTTTTTATTATTACTTATGAAATTAATATTAAATCTAAGATAAGAATCCTTTTCTCTGTGCAGAGGCAGATTAAATATATAATGTCCTCGGAAGGCCTGTCATGACAGACAAAAAACAATCCTAGCTAGCTCATAGGGCCCTAGGCCAGAGATGGTAACTTGTGTTGTGTTCCGCCAATAGTGACCCATGTTTCATTGTACTCCTATGCGGACAGTAACGTGCTCGCGGAGCACCATACGTTGAAACATCCATGGGCAACGGTAACTGCTTACTATTTACATGGGCCTGTCTACTGTTCTTCAGCAATACGAAAAATACTGCCTTTAATATCGATTACTATACCGGCACGCTATGATGGCCGTTTTGACGTTTGTCCACTCATGAAGTTTCGTATTAATTAGTAATTAAATTTGAAGGAGCAAATTGCTGTTCTTTATTGTCAATAGCGACGTGCAGTTATTGACAATAAAGTACAGTAATTTGCTCCTTCAAATGTAATTACTAATTAATACGAAACTTCATGGAGTGGACAAACGTCAAAACGGCCATCAAACGTGCCGGTAGCATAGTAATAATATTAAAAAATAAAAGCTATGTGCCAGTGAGCAATAGTCTCAGAACTGGCCAGCATTGATTCGTTAAATAGCAGTTCTTATACTAAAGTTTATGTTTTAGAGGTTATAAATTTCAATCAAGCTCTTTTAAATATTTTTTGAAGATATAAATCTTATGATATAATTCTGATATAACTACACCTCTATATTTTGTAAGAAACGAATTGAAAACGTTTTAATGAATATTAATCTTAATTTATTCAGAATAAAATTAAATGCTTGACTGTTGGAGAAATGCTTTTATAATATAAATGATTATTTTAATTGGAAGACTTAGAATAGATAAATTTGTTATATAATCTATTGCATGTGACATTTTATATTTTTATATTATTGACATCATTCTGCTTCTTATTTTAATTACCTTAATAAAATTGTACAAATAATTAATTAATTAATTGTTGATAATTTATATAATTTACGCCCTGTGGGTAATGGCATGATGAACTTATGGTTAGCCTAACAACTAAATATTTTGTACAATGTCATAGGCAAAATAAAATTTCATTTCATTACAACGTAGATTGATTGAAAATTTAAAATTTTTTGAATAGCAATCTCTTGTCATATTATTAAAAGATGCTATTTCTTTCTCAAGCTAACATTTTTTTGACAAACATATTGCATAAACATTATTGTACATTTTTAAATTAATTAAATGTTTCAAGTTTTTATATTGATTTAAAGTGTAATATGTTTTAATGAATTTACGGTGCATTTAACATTTTATAATAATTAACGACTTTCCTTATTAGCATAGCTTTCCCACAACGTTGCAGTTAATTCAATTGGAAAGGATTGGGACTTTATCATTGATAATATCAGGCATTTGCATATTAAAGAAACGAGGGGGAGTCGTGAAAGCCGCTCATAAAGCCCTGTTATTCAGGTTAACGACTATTGCATTTGTTATTCTATTGCACAAAATTTTGTATATATTAAAAGTGAATTAAAAAGCATGTTTGTGGAAGCCAAAGAAGCAAGAGCCATGAAAACGACATGACTATATTTCATAGGGCTACTTTACAACTTTATGTTTACCGCTTAATATGAAGTAATTAAGTAGAGAAGTTTGGTTTTCATTTAAAATTCTTTTTAATAAAATCGGATATAATGAATTCGCTTAGGGGCTGTCCATTAATCACGTGAGGTTTGAAAGGGGGGGAGGGGTTCATAAAAATCACGAAATATCACAAGGGGGAGGGGGGGGGTGTAATAATATATCACGTGTATTTATTTTTTCTGCAAACGCGTACAAAATCGAATTTAGCACTGTGCCAATAACTGACTTGCAAGATGCTTATCCTGGTGTTGAAGAGTCTTGCTAATCCGTGGTCCGAGGATACTGTACATTAAATTATGTTCATTGTTCATGTATTAGTATAAAAAAAGTTTGTCGCATTTCTTTCATTATTTTTATGTCAGTAAAAACAATCTGCAACCTTTCTGTCTACCTCTAAACGTTATTATTGCATTCTTTAATTTTCTATAATAAAATTAGATGATACTTAAAATTAAGATCATTTGTATGTACTAAAAAATACACGTGATATAGGGGGGGGGGGGTAGTCTTAAACCTCACCATGTATCACCAAGGGGGAGGGGGGGTTAAAAATTCTAAAAAAAACATCACGTGATTAATGGACGGCCCCTTACAGTGTTATGTTGCTTATTATGACCAATTTTAAATAAATTATGTTATAGTGACCGACATGATTTCTAACACCTTTCTAACTAAGCCTAACCTAATGAAGACTGAGAACGTGATGGGGAAGAGGAAGTCGAGGAAGAACCATTACCTACCGCAGAAGAGGCATTAAAGGCTGCAGAATTATTATCACGACTTGTTCATAGCAATATTGAAAATGATAATTTGACCATGGTTATTTCTTCTTTATACATACTATTATTAGAGACTATATCTAGTATTAGAGACTGTTATTACAATATACGAGTAATAAGGAAACACCAAAAGCATTGATATCATATAAAAATGAAAAAAAATATGATGACCTTCTTACGTACAATTTTTACGTATTTCGATTCAATATACTGTATTCTCTCTATAAAAATAAATATATGTATATATTGGATGGACGGCCGTCGCCTCCTTTTGCGAGGCAGTCATGTACACAAAGGAGGCGGTGGAGCCGGAGCGAGAGTCAACCACCACACTCCCCTCTCGCCAACGCAGGCCACGTCGTCGGCGCTGGAGGGCAACCAATGACCTCCGGTCGCCGTAGAAAGCGGCCGCGAGCGGCCCTCAGGAGAGGATTCTGCCGCGAGGAAGAGGGCCGCGTGCTGTTCCGCGGTCCCCCTCAACTCCTAGAGTTATTACAGGTGAGCGCCGTGGGAACGAAACCCTGACCCCTGGCGCCAACACTTTAGAAGAGGCCCGCCTTGAGACAGAGGGCGGGCCGGCACCACGAGATCGGCAGGCCACATATCTGTAGGCCCGGACGCAGGTGATAGGAGAACAGCGGGGTTTTTAGTGGTAGTCGGATGGCCGAATATCTTTCCCGAAGTCCCACAGATCCCTCGGCCCCCCGGGCTGGGGGAACCTGTCAAGAGAGGGTATTTCCCCGAGACCAAAAAAGATACATACATATATACCTAACAAAAACAAGAAGTTTTTTACAGGAAATATGTCTAAATTAATTTTAAAACTATAATATATTACAAAAAGAAATGAAAAAATAAAACCAAAAATACGAAAATTAATCCAAAATCGCTTTCAAGTAGTTGTTTATTTTCTACAAAATGCATTAGGGGCCATCCATAAATTACGTCACACGAATTTCATGATTTTTTGACCCCTCCCCCGTCCTTGTCACAGCTGGTCACATTTGTGAGACTCCCCCCTCCCTAGTGTGATGTCACATATTTTGCAATTTTACAATTAGAAATTATTGAATTCAAACAACTGTTCCGAAATTAGTATTATATGAATTTACCTTCGGCGTCATTTTTTTCTACAGTTTACCAGTACCAGCTTTACGTCTGACTAATTAAAACAGGTGGTGGTAAAAACCCCTCTCGGAATAGTCGCTAAAGGCTAGATCGTCGTACATCACAACATGCGACAATCTCGCATTTCAATTTTTTTTTCAAACATTTTCATCAAGATGAGTTGCAAATGTTTTTGAGTATTTCGTTTATAGTGCAAAGTTCGTGTTTTAACACGTAGAATTGGAAATGTGACGTCACAAAATTTAGGACCCCTCCCACCCCCTTGTCACACAATGTCACACTTCGTCGACCCCCTTCCTCCACCTTAACGTGTGACGTAATTTATGGATGGCCCCTTATATGACGTCCGCTTAGTATGACGTGTTTGGCATTTTCCTTCGATGTCATTATAAAGGGATTCTACTGTATTTTATTGTGACTCCACTCAGGAATAGGAATTTCCGAGAGAAAAGCATCATCGGAAACAGGCTGGAAGAAATTGGTTTGAAAACTGGGCTCTGGGTGCGAGCTAGATAAAACACTGAATGAAGAATCAATGAAAATGAAAGTACATAATGAAAATTTACCTTAACTACAGATTTATATTGGATTTTATTGCTGACGGATGACCCTTATAAGTTTTATTTTTGAAATTAACAAACTTGTCGCATAATAATTATAATCTAAGCTATTTTATTATATAAGAAAATGTAAACGAAACAATTTAATGAAAATATCATAACATCCATTTTGATTTTAATTTGTCATCATTTTATGTACTGTAATATTTCGTCTGCGTCTACAACTTGTTAACAATATAATTGAAGCTATGACAAACCTAACATCCCTTGATATTCGATAGAACTCGAGGCGCTAAATAGAATACACAAACAATTCAACACGCTGTCTCAAAGATGTTCCACCCAATGGGAAAGAATCCTGTTTTGGAATAGTCGACAGGAGTTTTGTTATCTGTCGTAGCTATAATTGACCGTTGAAATTTGAGTTCTATTTCGACTTCATTGATTGATACTGTTTCGTTTCCAATAGGAAAGTTTTTGAGAACAAATTTTTATAACAATTGTCTAAACAGTATTAAGAATGGTTTTACGTTGAAAAGGCATACATGCTAGAATTGTAGAAGCGTGGAAGTAATTAAACCTTTGTGTTGGACAACACTATCAGTTCATTCTAAACGATGAGATAACATTTTGATTCATTACTCATGTTATTTTGGTATTTTAGATAATTGGAATCATTTGAAAGCTTCTCAAACAGCAAAGACAACGTGCATTAAAACCGCTAACACACGCACATTTAAAAAATAAGTAATATTATTCCAACCGTTCTCAAATTTCTCCGAGCAGGGGACATAAGAATACTAACCGGGGTCGGCCTGTTGTAAAAGACGACAAAACAACCCTAGTTACGTAGTAGGGCCGCAAGCCCGTCTGAATGGCAACCATCCTTGATCTTAAGTATGCCGCCTTAATAACCTCGTGTTGAATTTCTGTACCTCTATGCCGCAGCAGCGTGTTCACGGTGCTCTGGCTTCGCAAACATTATATTCACAATTTTAGAACATCTTCAGTTTGGTATATAATTGGATAGCAACTAATTGACAAAAAGGAAATGAGTTGTCTGTATCAGGAAGGCTAGCCAAAATGCATAACGCTTACGCTTCTTTTTGACTTTCGATCGATAAAAGCTACGTGATGGTAAGGCTAAATGTTTTGCAGGCCATTTTGAATTCGGAACCATTAGTCACAGCCATAGTTTAAATAACTACTATAATAGAAACTAATTTTAATATTTACTGCACCGAAGCTGTAACAAAGCATAGAGAGTTCTAAAATATTTTTTAATACTCCGCTAAAAATTGACTTGAGCTTGAAATTAAGAATTAATTTTGTCACATTACGTATATACTTAACATGTATATGTTGAATATATGTATGTAAATTATATATTATGCAGGTGACATAAAATTTGGAATTGCATTCTGCGGTTTTCGGTATCGCAGGCCCAATTATTATTCACCGACCCAATTTTCCAGTCTACTTAATAATTTAAATTGCAATTTAGGTACCAAGTGTTCAAAGTAGCGTTTTAAGTGAATTAATAGGTTATAATTAAACAAAATGTTTTTTTTTTCATTGATACGTAAGACTTGTTTAAGCCGAACTTATAAAAAATCATTGTGTTAAAGTTGACGTTATCAAAATATTTTTGACAATGATTTTTAACTAAATACAATCTTAAAAGCGTGCCATTTCGGATGTATCTGAAATATACGTCTCGGAGTCCGAGGAACGGCGATGATTATTTTAAAAGTTATTAAATAAAACTAACTTGAACGTTAATCGACATGAATATATTTCAACTTCACCTATCAATTATACTTCTTAAATTATCCATTTTTTAGTATTACACCGTCTTTTATAATATTCTGTCGCTAGTTTTTATATCCCGTCAACAGGTGTCTCCCCTCCTGCCATTACTTGCCAATAACCAAAATTACCACCACCAAGAAAGCTGTAGCCAGAGCCAGACGAGACCACTTACAACCACTTTACGATAAGTTGGAATCGTCTGAGGGGCAGAAGCTCATATATAAGTTGGCGCGTTCCAGGGTCAAAGCGGCACAGGATATTTCCAAGTGCCGCTGTGTAAAAGACCCCGGGGGCAACCTGTTATGCGAGGACCTCGCGGTGAAGGAGAGATGGCGCTCGTATTTCCACGAGCTGCTGAACAAGCAGCATAAAGAGGTGCAGCCGCCAGATCTTCCTCCAAATCAAGGACTAGTGCCACCGGTAACGCCTGCAGAAGTCCAGAATTGTCTTCGCCGCATGGAAAATCGGAAAGCTGTCGGAGCCGATGGAGTCCCCATCGAAGCCTGGAAGGCGATGGGCTCTCGTGGTGTGGGCATCTTAACCAACCTTTTCAATCGGACACTCCTCACCGGTACGATCCCGAACCAATGGAGGCTGAGTATCATTACTCCAGTCTTCAAAGGCAAGGGATCGGTGCAGGAGTGCGGTAACTAGCGTGGAATAAAGGTCATGTCCCACACCATGAAGCTCTTCGAGAGGGTTATCGACTCTCGGATTCGGCAGGAGTGCACTGTCTCGGGATGTCAGTATGGGTTTCGCCCTAGACATGGGACCATGGACCCAGTTTTTGCCCTAAGGACTGTCGCGGAGAAATACAGGACGAAGAATACGCCTCTGCACTGCCTGTTTCTGGACTTGCAGAAGGCATTCGACTGTATTCCTCGTGCGATAATCTGGTGGGCATTGCGATTCAAAAGGGTTCCAGAGGCCTATATTGACATCATCCAAGACATGTACCATGACTCCGATTCCGTAGTTCGGACCGCTGTTGGCGACACAAAACCTTTCCCCATCACCGTTGGGGTGCACCAAGGATCCGTCCTTAGTCCGTTTCTGTTCAGCGTGGTATTAGACGTATTGTCAGACAGCATCAGAAACTCACATGAGCAGCCCCCGTGGTTGCTCATGTATGCTGATGATATCGCGCTGACAGATTCAGACAGGGGTAGGCTGGTGCAACGCGTGAAGGCGTGGAAGGAGTCGCTTGAGAACGGTGGTCTGAAGCTCAATGTGGCGAAGACCGAGTACTTGGCCTGTAACTCCACAGATCCCACACCCGTACGCATAGGCGGTGACACGGTCGAGCGCACGGACCGAGTAAAATACTTGGGATCTGTATTTCACGCGTCTGGTGACATCGATTACGACGTCAAGGCACGCATTGCTGCCGCGTGGGCCAAATGGCGTGAGGTGACTGGTGTCATTTGTGACCCCAAGATGCCGGTAAAATTGAAGGGACAGGTCTATAAGACCATCATTAGGCCTGTCCTTTTATACGGCTGTGAAGCGTGGCCGGTGTTAGAGAGACACAAGCAAGAACTGCGTGTCACGGAGATGAATATGCTGCGGTGGATGTGTGGAGTGACGCGGAAGGACCGCGTTAGGAACTCCCGCATTCGCGGCAGTCTTCATGTCCGTGACATTGCGGATAAATTGCAGGAGTGTCGGCTCCGTTGGTACGGCCACGTTTTGCGGCAACCGGATGATTACGTGGGAAACAAATGTCTGGCCATGCCGCCTCCGCCGGGCCCCGGCAGGAGGGGTAGACCCAAAAAGTGCTGGCTTGACGTCGTAAGGGGTGACATGCGTGCTAATGGGCTCACTACCAGGGATGCTGAAGACCGTGCGAAGTGGAGTAGAAAAAGTCGGAAAGCGGACCCCGGGCACCGAAGCGGAAGTTTGGGTTGCAACCGGGATGAACGCCGAGATGATGATGATGAACCAAAATTAAATATCTACCAAAATATTTATTACAGAAACGGAAACAATTTCGCTAGTTAATATCTATAGCAAAATTATGATATTATAATATTAAATTAAAAATATGGACATAAAATTATTTAGGTATTAATTATTATATTATTTCTACAAATATTTTGTATTAATTTTGGTTATTGAGTTTTAAAACATTTACAAACTTCCGGTTAGTTTATGTAAAGTAAACCTACCCACATTTAGGTTATTTAAAAATGACATCACAAATTTAAGAAATTTCAATACCAGAATATTTAAGTTACACTTGAATCTAACACTATTGTTCCAGAAATTAAAAAGTTACATACATACATATAATCACGCCTCTTTCTCGTAGAGGTAGGCAGAGACCACTTCTTTCCACTTGCTACGATCCTTACATACTGGTTTCGCTTCGTCCACTTTCATTATTCCCTTCACACATGCCCTTCGGTTTAGGGTACTCTTGACCTGGCCTTTTTTCAAGACGTCCCTGATCTGGTCTCGAAACGTCCGCCTAGGTCTACCCCTTCCAACACTTCCATTCACACTCGCCATAAACACTTTTTTCGTCAATCGTTCTTCATTAAAAAGTTAATCTTCATTTTGTGACGGAACCTTTCCGTGACACTTCCTTTTTCTGGTCAAAGAGAGAAGAAAATAAATATGGGTTAACCTTATATAGTATGGCTGCCATTTGACGTCACAACCCCGAAAAAAACTTAATGGCTTTTTGAGAGTATGAATAATACTTACTAAATCGTAACATTATTCTATAATGTCAAATATATTAAATGTTTGATACGCAAGAAGCGGTGAAGGAAAGCAATAAATTATTTATACTCCTAGTTCAAAGTCGGTTAAAAAAAAAAAAGAGAATAAACACATGCGCCAACTGGATACATAAGCTCGACAGTGCGTTGTCGTTTAAAATATTCTAATACTTTTTGTTTGTTTATAATTGAGACAGGTTTTGTTTCGTCCCTTCTAGGGCTGGTACTTATTGAATTTAAAAAATATATTGAAGTTAAACTTCGTCACAATAGAGCTACAGCAATAGCGTTGCAATGAAGCTTTGTCTGTGACGTTCACGAGAGATTTAAGGCGCAAATAACTTACGTGTAGTAGGGCCAAACTACGTCTCCGTTTCATTCATTTTTTATACAATATAAAATGGAAATAAACCATTTTACATATAGGCTAATTGCCAATTCGAATACTACCAATTGTTAAATGAGTTTCAGCTAAAATACAGCTTCGTTTACTATCTGATATTTCTTGCTATACAGACGGCCCTAAACCAATCCCTTTTATCGTTTGATTCAAAGCCGATTGACCCTTTTCGGACTTTTGGGCTTTATGCCTCCAGCAATGAAAAGGCGATTTGTTAAAAATATATAATAAGGTTAGGGTAATAAGATAGGATTGCGTAGCTTATATATTGTAACCAATTGTTTATACGTCGAGTATAAAAAGCAATTCAGAGCAATTTTTATATTTTATTCATTTAGAAACAGGTTTACTTTGTTCTTACATCTCACTACGCCAACGTTATTTACCGTAAGAAAGGTTTGTATTTTATCTTTGAATCTAGCTCTCCACTTCACACGATTAACATTTTAAATGAATCAAAATAAAAAAGGTGAAACACTTTTTATTTAATTTCTTGTCTAGGTTCTACCGTTAAGAATATCTAGAAGTCGTATATCCTGTCATAATGATAAATTAAACGAAGTTCTCCTAGTCCTAGATGATATGAATACATGGGACTATAACATGAACCAATCAACTGCTGATAGTTTTTTTTGACATGTGCATGCGCCACTTGTTTCATAAAATACATGTATGTTTATCGCTAGACTCACGAGAAGAACCCGGCAAACGTTGATGGGTGATCACTTCCAGATATATTTTTTATAGGATTTCCGTTAATAGTGAGATAAGGAAACGTTGTGGTCTGAAAGAAGATGTAGTGACAAAAATTGAGAAAGATATGCTGAGATGGTTTGGCCGTGTCGAAAGAATGAATGAAGAATGATTGTCGAAAAAAGTGTATAAGGCGAGTGTGAATAGAAGTGTTGGAAGGGGTAGACCTAGGCGGACGTTTCGAGACCAGATCAGGGACGTCTTGGAAAAAGGCCAGGTCAAGAGTACCCTAAACCGAAGGGCATGTATGAAGGGAATAATGAAAGTGGACGAAGCGAAACAAGTATGTATGGATCGTAGCAAGTGGAAAGAAGTGGTCTCTGCCTACCCCTACGGGAAAGAGGCGTGATTATATGTATGTATGTATGTAGGATTTCCGTTAAATCCGTTCGTAGTGAGCGTTTACATCGTGAAATGAGTAACTACTAATTTCAAGTCAATTGAGGTATAGGTTTTAGAGGTTTTAGAGTCAATAGGTTTTAGAGGTCTCGTGATGAGGTATTTCGCTTGTATATATTGAAGATAATTTAGTTAACAGATCTCTTGTATTTAGATTCAAAAGCTGGGTCCAAAAAAGAAAATTGACAGAAAATGTCTCTTTATTTTTTTTTAATGCTGTAGGACAGCAGACAGGCTGACGGTCCGCTTAAAATTTAGCAGATACCGTCGCCTATAGCTGTTTGCAACGCCAGTGGTATCACAAACACGCTGCTGTCCCATAAGGATACAGGAACTTGGGTCACTAATGCCGGAACACAACACAAGGTTATTATGACGGCATACTTAAGACCGAAGGTGGTCGCCATCCAGACGGGCTTGAGGCCCTACCACGTAGCTAGGGTGGGTTGTTTTGTCGCCTTTTACGACAGGCCGACCCCGGCCGCAGAGGTTAGTATTCTTTCTCTGCCCTTGCACGGATAGATAGATATTACTGAATAATTACGAAATAATGAATTAATTAAAAAAAAAGTTGTAGTTTACATCCTAAGTACAGAAATAAAAAAAAACTAATCTGTCAGCGACAACGATTCCTAAAAGCGACCAGTTCTTATGTCAGTTCTAAGGTAAAGGAAGGTGAAGGAGTTAATCCTGGACTATTTCTTTAATAATAAACAAATATAATGGAACAATTTAAACAGCGCCATCTAGTCCCAAAGTTAGCAGTGGAGCGTTTGGTTTATAGGTACTAGACAACATATTACTAATATAAATACATATAATATAAACATTCAAACTCAGGGAACGGAGAGCGTCAATAATTTTATGCAAACGCATATTCGTGGTTGAGATATTGTAATTACTCTACATTGCACAAGTCCACTAAGTAGGTGCGGTGTACAGAAATGGAACAGCAACGATGTTTGTGCTGCGGCTGCGGCTGTGGGGTGCGGGACCTTGGCATTGAAATACCTAACCAGCTGTACAACGTTATACACATTACATTTCTAGTGCAGTGCTGCTTATCGATAAATTTCACTACCAGTCGATGGTGCTGGGAAATTGTTGTTTGTGTGTTTCTTAGTGTGTGTGTGTGTGTGTGTTTTAGTTAAACGTTTTAGAATTGATCCATATTTATTATATTCTCGGAGAATGATCCTATGAAATCCCCAATAACCATTGTGAAAAGGTTATAATAATAAATATTAAGTGCCATTTAACTAAAGACCCATGTCAGGAAATCATTCTAAACTATGCCAGGAATAATAGAGTTATGAATATTGTGAATTATCCATTTATTTCTATTACAGATTGTTTTACTGACAAGATTTACCACCATAGGAATATACTTAAAGTTATTAAAATAAATCACTGAAATTTTAGTCAGCTCCTCATATCATATTTTGTATATGATTAAATGTTTTATCCTACATTTATGTTACTGATAATAGAATAGAGTGGCACAAGAGTTGTGACAAATAATTATGAACGGTAATAAATAATAAAGAAAAATCAATTAAATTTGATATCCATTTAAAATATCGATAAATTTAAGCAACTGACCTTTCCATCCCTAGTCCTTTTAAAACCCGTCCAGTGGTCACCAACATGGTGACCCCGCCAGGTAGGCCGTCTCACCCCGCGGGGCACAAATTGTTATATTTTATGGCCTGCGCCCTATAACCCGCAGATGTCCATAGGGGTCCCCTGTATCGGTCCTTTTTACGTACACAATTTAATAAAAAGAAATATGGTCACGATTTGGAGAAATATTATCTTATAAATTTAATGATAAGCATTGCGTAATGCTACTTATTTAACAAGTTTTCATTTCTATGTGGCCTCGATCAGACCCGAGAACAGGGTTTTCCCATCGTTTTTACACAAGGAGTTGTAAAAACAACAAAAATATTATTGCTTTTGCTATTTTATAAAAATATGCTAATTGCTTAAAGGATATCTTTGGCGTTGACTAACTCTTTTACGCTAACAGGAAGTTTATTTTCGCAAAACTACACTAATACTTGGCACATTGTATTGAAGAGACATATTGAGGCGCCAAAGCGTAGCCTACGCCTAGCGCAGGAGCCACCGACAAGCAGATCTTTTTTTATTGCTGTAGGACAGCAGACAGGCTGACAGCCAACTTAGAATTTAGCAGTTACCGTCGCCTATGGGTGTTTGCAATGCCAGTGGCATCGCGAACATGCTGCTGTCCTATAAGGGCATAGGAACTTGGGTCACTAATGCCGGAACACAACACAAGATTGTTATGGCGGCATACTTAAGACCAAAGGTGGTCGCCATCCAGACGGGCTTGAGACCCTACCACGTAGCTGGGATGGGTTGTTTTGTCGCCTTTTACGACAGGCCGACCCCGGCCACAGAGGTTAGTATTCTTTCTCCGCCCCTGCACGGATAAAATATAGCAATTGTAGATCTTTACGGCCAGACAACAGGGCCATATTTAACTATGTATATAACAAATTAATTCTTTATGAGACATAAGCAGTTCATATCATATATGGTGACCTTGAACATTATCTCTTTTTTCGTACTTTATATTTTTATACACTTTTTTTTCTTTTAAGTACATATTGAACATTTATCAACTAATGAAAATTCAATATAGCAATTTTATTCATGGTAAAAACCGGTAACAATGAATGAATTAGTCATTATAAAGTACGCAAAGAAAATTAAGCCTGTACCAGCGTATAATTCGGCATACATCGTCGTAGCTCGGAATTATTCGGAAAGCTCGAACGACGACCCACAACTCGTATAAACTACAAAATTGCGTATGTATTACATTCAAAGAACAAATATGTACTTAAAACATTTATTTAAACTGTATTTATCAAATAATATTTTTATTTTTAAAAGGAGGCAATATTTGATTTTAAGGATACATTTTGTCATTTGAATTTAATACCACGTAATAATATAAGAAAGGATGGATACAGAAGTAGAGGTAGATCAAACAAAAAGATGGATGGATCGCGTAAAAGATGATGGCAAAAAAGGGTGTGGATATTGGGATGACGGCTTACAGAGGAGAGTGGAAGGAGACTGTTCTCTACGTGTTGTGCCGACCCCATATAATGTGGGCTAAGGGCAGGAGGAAGATTTGAATTTAATACCCAATGATAAAAATCTCAATGCATTAGAATCGAGTTTTTAAAAAAAACGAATTTGTGAGTGGTAAGATTGTGAATTTGGCTGGAACTTTACTTCTATTAACAATAAAAAAATTACACGCCTAGATCAGAATAGGTCTAGAAAAATTGATTCGATTATAGATATTGATGGCATGACCACCGTCTTGGTGGCCATTTTGGATTGGGAACTGATTGTCAAATCATTTTATTTCACGTGTATAAAAGGATTTTTTTAAGATATTAACTCCAAGACCATGTATGACTAGGTAACAGAATTCATGTGTGATTTCCCTAAAATAAGGCGTTAGTTCGTAAATATGTTATATAAATAAAAAAATACTTACTCTTCAATTATTATTGGAAAGCTGTTGTGCAATGAGGTAACAATGTGGCACTTCGCCATCAAATTAAATACATTCTGGCATTTTATCCGCTAAAAATATTACTGTGCATATGACTAATAATATACAGGTTTAGACCTCTGTATTGTTTATTATTTATTATTTTCAGGGCTGATGTTAACCATCAGTAATTGGAGAGGAACACGTAGAAAAAGAATTGTCTGTATGTAATTGTTAATATAGTTGTTTTTTAAGTTTTAAACGTTTGGTTTTCCGTTTGTATGGAATAATATAACTACCACTATTTTATCACATAATTTATTAATAGTAAAACAAAATATTTTATTTTGCTGTAGAATATATTTTATAAGTACTTAGAAAAATATTAACTTTTTACAGTGAATAATTTAAATACTCACTCTGACATGTTCACAGAACATTCTAGAGTTAATTAGAATTCCTACTTACCAGCGGAGACTAAACAAGAACAATTCTATTCCTGTGAAAGTGCACGGCCGTGACCGAGTGTATTGACCTTACATTGGCCTAGGTTAGGAACCCCGCGTCAACGGTGACGTGGTGGCAGCCATCTTGGCCTTCTTGGCGCGCCGTGGAAATGCCCGGGAAAATGTATCACAGATGTAACCTGGCCTAAGTTTATATGTATATATATTGCTAGAGTTATAACTAAGTACATTGTTGACTAAATTAATTGAGTATGTACACAGATTTTTAACATTTAAATTGGAATATTACCTACAACCATAGTTTAGACATTTTTTAAAGTTTCTCCACAGAAAAAAATTAGGAAGAATTACTGTCATTTTGTGGCATCATTTACACCGTAATAAGTACCGATCAAATGAATTCAAAAGTTGACATCACATATTTTAATAAATAAAATTTGTGTATTATTTTAAAAATTATGCGATATAAAAAAATATTACTACTATAAAAAAACTATTGTATATCTCGTTAAATTAAAACATAATTAATTAATATATATATAGTACTACTATATACATTACGATAGTATACTTTAAGATATATCTCGTTTATTTAAAGGAAGGGGTCAAAAAAGAGCAAATAAAAAAGTTTACATAAAAATTATACAGTAAAAAATTACATGTTATCAGAAACTTTTTTGTCCAAGAAATCCATGTTTTAAAGAATATGAACCTCTGGAGTTACGATTTTAAGGATTCAACTAATATTTCACAACACAAGGACAATAAATGTATAGCTGTATCATCCAAAAATTATTCTTTTGTAGTATAGCTTAAATAACTTAATTATTGTATCTTACGCCTATTGAAATTTACTGCTGAACATAGACAGACACGCCACTAAGTTCATCTATGGCTTATTGCTATCAATTCTTATATAATTTTAATTTGATTCAAAGAAGAACCTTATTAGAATATACATGAAATTTAAAAATACGTAAAGAAAAATTTTGGAAATGCAATGTATAAGCATAATGAAGCAAAAAAATATACTTACAAATTCCTTCATTGATGTTCTGCTGACGTTTAAAGCACGTGTACTGACGCGATTGAAATGTACAGTGTATGGTGTAACACTATAATACACCCGTGACTGTGACTTTTAAACTACATTTAAAAGTTAAAAATAATACAATAAAAATATTTTAAAAATGTTATGCAATTCGTCGATAGGAGCTCATCAAACCCATATCAGTGACTGGTATTATATAAGATTATAAATGCTACAGTGTGAGTTTTTAATATTTTGAGTCTGGTTGGGGATTCAAGTAATGTGTTGTGTGTGGTGTGAACGCCGTCCGGGAGGCGCGAGGGCTCGCTATGCACTGCGCCTGCGCTTGGCGCTTGCGCCACGGGCAGCGATGAAATTACGACAGCGCACACACTGAACGCACACCCCTTTCTTTTTACTTGGTTTAAAATTTTTCTTGTAAGAATTTTGGCGGTGCGGTTTTTTGTTAAGTTATTAAGGTATCGCGTGCGGCTACCAGTCGGTAATCCTTTCATTGAAAAAAACTTTAACTTTATCGCACTTGTTTTTATATATGTATACAAAATACCTATATAGAGTACGTGAAAGCATCGTAACACTGTCTTATTTGTACATTCTATTGTAGATAATTTGCCAGATAAGTAATAGGTAAAAATATTTACTAAGAAACTTTTGAACTTACTAAAGCTAAACACAAAGCAAATATATTTACTTTGCGAAGAATGTAATTCATGCCAGAATTGCACGAGCTGAGTATTTAAAATTTATTTATAAATAATTTAAATGAAATTTGATTATATGTTATAAATCAAAGAATCTGTTCTATCTGTATCTTCTTTTTATTGTTGTAGCAAACAGGCTGACGGCCCGCTTAGAATTTAGCAGTTACCATCGCCTATGGATGTTTGCAATGCCAGTGGCATCGCGAACAATCTGCTGTACCTTTATGGAACTTGGGTCACTAATGCCGGAACACAACACAAGGTTATTATGACGACATACTTAAGACCAAAGGTGGTCGCCATCCAGACGGGCTTGAGGCCCTACCACGTAGCTAGGGTGGGTTGTTTTGTCGCCTTTTACGACAGGCCGACCTCGGCCGCAGAGGTCAGTATTCCATAAATATAGATAACATAAGGTTTTATTTTCAGATATTATTGTATATTCCAATGTGTGTATGTCTGTCTGTTCGCGACAAACTCAAAAACTACTTCTGAACGTATCCTCAAGTGGTAAAGTGATTTACTTAATAGATAGATAGAGTGAATTGTTTAAAATGTAACGATAATTGTTGGAAGTGTCGGAAAAAGTCAGGTAGCTTGCAAGCTTTCACCGAAAAACCTGCTTAATTAATCCTTTTGAGGTATAACAAAACAATGCATGATGGAACAATGATATCTTTATGGATAAATATTTAAATAATAATTAAATTTATTATATTATATCCAAGTATTTTACAATCTTATAAAAACGATTTTGTAAAAGTTCTGATACTACAATGTGAATGTGCCCCATTCAGCCACCGTCGGTCGATCCCGCTTACCTGCGCCCGCGCAGTCGCACACAGCCGCAGACAACCCACACACCCATCTCGGGAGACGTGACACAGACGGCTCTAACGCTATATGCGGCTCTAAAATAAAAGGGGAGAAATGAAATTTAGTTTTTTGATAATTTTTTATCGGGGAACCGTTTCGAAAGCGAAAGTTGTGTGTAAATATTGCGGTGGTGGTTTTTTATTTAGTAACAGTAGGGTAATAAAGTCATTTATAATGTTTCACTTAAAATAGTGCTGGCATAGAAATTCAATTTCATCAATTCATATAAATCAAGTGTCTTTTTCACCGATTAAGATACAAGGAGATATATTATTACCATTTAAGTTTCACGATTTGAGAAGATGACTATTGCGTCATTTGCAAAGAAAGCTTAGAAATTCGCACACGAAATGCGGCCTTTTCGCACACGTGGATTTACATATAACTTTTTATTTGCAGTGTTTGAGCAGGTAAAGAAAGTGTCACGGAAGAAGCTGACACAGGAAAACAAAAACAAAGGCTTGTTTGTAAGCGAATTTTAAGCCTTGGACAAAACCAGATGATCCGCTTATGGTAAGACTTCAAAAGTTTCTTGGACATCGAATATGAGTATAACATTTATTAATTAATTAAGTTCCCGTCCGCTTTGCTGGTCGAATGACAGAAAAAAGTAAATCGAAAAAATATGGGAATGTTTCGTACGCATGCGCGCTACATTGCGCGCATTAGTCCCACTTCTATAAAAATCGTTGTTTCTTAAAACTTTAATAACTTTAAAATATAAAATAAAGGCATTGCAATATTTTATTTAATAAGGGCCATATGTTTAATATATAAAATTTTATTGAAATCTATCCAGTAATTTTGTCGCGATGCGAGCACAACTGCAGACCTCTATCATTTTATTTATAAGATTAACACAAACAGTTCATTTAAGAAGATTATATAAGAACTGAAATATACTACTAAACAGTTGCAGCTTCTAAAATTATTATCTATTTTTATTGATATTTACCAAAAATCTTCAAGTGAAGCTCTCAGCAGTTTATTTCAACTGAAATTATGCACTCTTAAAACTAGTATAGTAACTTCTGATTGGAAATGTACTTGTTTATAAGAAATTAAAAAAAATTTCTCAATAGATTTGCATTGAACAAAGGGATGGGAGCTACCTGGGAAATTTATTCGTCACTTTATTACTATAAGAGTTATGCAAACATATTAATTCTAGTGGCTAACTAAGCATCTACCTGTCAACCGGCAGGCTGTGGATTCAAATCGTGGAAGGTGGCACATATAACACGTGCTTGTTTTGTATAAGATTTATGAATTTTAAGTTATTTTAAAATACAAAAAAGGAAAAAAAAACATCAAAAGAAACTTCCACTAACCAGACTACTTAAATATTCTTACTAGATTCAGTTGAAAATTTAAAATAAAATCTTATAACAATCCAATATGAAAATTTGTTCTTACATCATTATCCATCCATCGCCAGAGCTAAGAAAGTATAAATAAAACATAAGTACCTCAGTGTACCCATAGCGTGTAGCTAGCGTTTAGGGACGTTGCCCGAACAGTGCTTGTGTGCGTTACATTTTATTATGTACGCTCACGTAATTCTATACATGTGTGTGTTTCCTAAGCGCACAGTGCATACAGCTGTACAGGATACCACTCAGACAGTAGCGTGCGTTTTAGTTAATTTACTGTCAATAAAATGATCCATTAAGAAAAAAAGTAATAATCATTTAGTTCGGATTATTCACACAAAATATTAATTTTGAACTCTACTTTTGATCCCGTGTTCTGAAATCGAATTTTGAGAAGTTGATGACTGTGATGAGCTACCTACAGTAAACCATACTTGATTTATGTTATTTTTTATTGGTGAACAATAAATAATATTCCAATATTCTATTTGTTACACAACGGTGTAAATGTGGACTAAATAGTCACTCAAAATTGCCAAGTTCGATAGCCATTTCCACTGTGCCAGACACGTGAATGGCCGGAAAATAACTTAAAGTGGTGGCGTAAATAGGATATATTTTAGTTAAATTATTAGATATTAGAAATTGTTGCAAACTTAAAAGTTTTCTAATAAGCTGCTACGCCGTTTATATGTCACAAACATCTAAGTGCAGCATAACTTTAATTCCTAAGTGTAAGTTTTATATGCTACCAGGATTGTCAAAGGTTTGTGTTATGGAATGAATCATCAAAACCGTTTGATCATTAATCATAACTTCAATCAACTGATTGTAGGATAGTTGTTCTAGCAAATATCGGAGAAGGCTTTTATCCAAAAAATATCATTATAACTAAAATTTTGATTTACGCATGCATTGTAAATTAAATGGCGTGAGGTAACTGGTGTCATTTGTGACCCCAAGATGCTGGTAATGTTGAAGGGACAGGTCTATAAGACCATCATTAGGCCTGTCCTTATAAACGGCTGTGAAGCGTGACCGGCATTAGAGCGACACAAGTAAGAGCTGCGTGTCACGGAGATGAATATGCTATGGTGGATGTGTGGAGTTACTCGGAAGAACCGCGTTCGGAACTCCCGCATTCGCGGCAGTCTTCACGTCCGTGACATTGCGGATAAATTACAAGAGCGTCAGCTCCGTTGGTACGGCCACGTTTTACGGCAACCTGATGCTTACGTGGGAAACAAATGTCTGGCCACGCCGCCTCCGCCGGGCCCCGGCAGGCGGGGTAGACCCAAAAAGTGCTGGCTTGACGTCGTAAAGGGTGATATGCGTGCCAATGGGTTCAATACCAGGGATGCTGAAGACCGTGCGAAGTGGAGAAGAAAAAGTTGGAAAGCGGACCCCGGCCACCGTAGCGAGAGTTTGAGCTGCAACCGGGATTTAACACAAAGATGATGATTTACTAAATTGGATCTATATTTTCTCGATATATATTTTAAATATACAAGTAACCTACTTACTCCATTTCTTTCTCTTTTCTTCAATTCAAGATCGCCTCACTAGAAAGAAAGTTTAAAAATTAACAAATATATTTAACGTCACGAGTTGAAAGCTATTCTGAAGTATATACTTTAATATTCATAATACTTGTTGCGTTTTATTTGAACAACTGTAATCTGAACACTAAGCAAGAGTGATGAGACCCTTCATCTTTAAGCCATTAAATGAATCTCATAAGTAATTAATAATGAAATACAATAATTAAAATAAAAGACATTTTTATTGTTGAGGAACAGCAGGCAGGCTGAAGACCCACTTAACAGTGAGCAGTTGCCGTCACCTATGGATGTTTGCGACGCTTAGGGCACCGCGAACACGCTGCGGTCCATAGGGGTACAGGAACCATGATCACTAATGCCGAAACACAAGGTTATCATGGCGGCATACTTAAGACCAAGGGTGGTTGCTATCCAGACGGGCTTGAGGTCCTACCACGTAGCTAGGGTGGGTTGTTTTGGCGCCTTTTATGACAGGCCGACCCCGGCCGCAGAGGTCAGTATTATTTCTCCGCCTCTGCACGGATATAAATATACACACACATATATTTTTTTATCTTAACATTTTGTAAAGTAGTTTGCTTTCGAGGAGTTATCTTCACGTACGCTAGCTGTGCCCGCGACTCCGTCCGCGTGGAATAGTGACTTTGGGCAGCATTTTTTGGATATATCTTATGGTTTATTTTGGATTACAAACCCTATAAACCCTAAAATATAAATAAATGAAATATACAAACTGCGTCCGAACCTACTACTGTCCAGCCTAAGCTGAACCCTATTTTATATGATTGATGATATAAATTTGAAGTCAGCTTAAATTGGATGTTTAAAAATCTGAATATGATCACTTTTAACTAAAACCATTTTTTTTTTTTAAATAAAAGTAGCCTAAATTACTCCTTGTTACATCAGCTATCTGCCAGTGAAAGTCCCATCAAAATCGGTCCAGCCGTTTCACTGCTTGGCCGGAACAAACAGACAGACAGACAAAAATTTAAAAAAATGTTGTTTTGGTATATGTACCGTGTATACATCCAAATGCACTTAGTAAAAAGCGGTTATTTTAATATTACAAACAGACTCTCCAATTTTATTTGTATAGATTCAGCTTATCATATACCTTGATAGAAAGATCTAGTTTTGAGATTAAGATACTTAGAAACAAACCAATGGATTATGTATTAAGACGTTAGGAGAGTAAAGTAAATTACACAAGCAGTATTTGACATAATTTATATTTAATATACACATTCAACAATGTTGCAAAATTTCAATTGAATACAGAAATAATATTTCATCTCTACTCACAACAATGACGTGTAATAACACACATGACAAAATGAAAAAAATAACTCACGACCGCCATGTTGTTTGAAACGCGCGGGAACAGCGAGCCGGTGCGTTCAATAAATTGACATACGCCTTTTATGGCGCGTTCCTCATGCAGGTCTAGAACCTTATTTTGCATTAGATCTTGCGTTAAATCGGGTTCGAAAGGATAGATGGCTATAAAATTTATAGCTACGTTCTTGGCATAACTATAAACCTAAGGTGGTTGCCAAGACCTGTGGACCCCGGCTGTATTCTTACGCCGCCCCTGGACGGAAAAAAAATTAATCTCAAATTTAGTGTTTTATTATTAGGGAAAATAATAGTTTCTATATGTAATATCTCTTTAAATAAGCAAATTATGGGTATATTATAAATATATAACAGTAGAGTAGTATCTGAGACCGAATGTCAGCGAAACAAGGCCTAAGAAAATGTTGAGAAAATTGTTTCTAAATTTATCCAGCTTTGAACCGTAAACGGAACCTCGAGATCGGAGGAGACGAAGTTCCAATTACTCAAGCAGAAACACTATCCTATACATGACAAAATATTAATATGATCTGCAAAAAAATTATTTAGGTCACTTTAAGCTCAGAGTTTTGTATAATACAAGCATCGATCTAGTTACGTTTTATAATTTCGCCTTTCTTCTTCTATCTGTCCGGGCGCAGAGAAAGAATACTAACCCCTGCGGTTCAGGTCGGTCTGTCGTAAAAGGCGACAAAACAACCCACCCTAGTTACGTGGTAGGGCCCGAGCCCGTTTGAATGGTGACCACCTTTCGTCTTAAGTATGCCGCCATAATATTTTTGCGTTATGTTCCGCCTTTCTAACCTTTATGGGACAGCAGCGTATTTGCAATGCCACTGGCGTTGCAAACATCCATAGGCAACGGTAACTGGTGAATTCTAAGTGGGCCGTTAGCCTGTTTGCTGTCCTACAGCAATAAACAACAATAATACCAATAGACCTTATATAAAATTCTTCTCTCTCCTGCCATTATCCCACATCATATGGGGTCGGCACATGTTCTCTCCTTCCACTCTCTTCTGTTAGCCGTCATCTCAACATTCACACCTTTTTTGCTGTCATATTTTACGCACTATATTAACTATGAAATTATAGGTCAAAAAGTGTCACTTCTGTGACTACATCGATCGATTGTGTTTGAGAAGGTTTTATGTATTATCTACTAGGGGACCCGGTTAAACGTTGTTCTGCAATAAAAATTAAACAGAACTTAATTACGTTCACTCGTGTTTCACCCTTTTATAGTTTAATTTTAGCGACAAAAAGTAGTCTTCATCCTTCTTCAATCTATCTCTATACCAAAATACATCAAAATTGATTCCGTGGTTAAGGCGTGAAAACGTAACAGACAGACAGAGTTACTTTCACTTTTATAATATTAGTATGGATATACTTGTAAAATATTATGCCTTAAATCATAGACAAAACGTTTTATAATATTTGTTTATGGGTCGTAATCTCAAAACGAACCAAGACTAGTTATAAATGTGAAATGATAACCAGTAAACGATGCAGTTTAGTTTCTCACGTGCAACCAGTAATTACAGTGGGCAGGCGGTGTGGGGCGACATTGAGCAAAAAGACAGGGCTGACCACTTCTAACGAATGCCGGGAGACTGGTTCTAAGCTGGGATACGAACCAGGAATGGCCAAAGGGGCTTTTACACTATTTGCGGTTAGTTTTGTTGCTCATCGAGAACATGAAATTAAATTGAATGGAATTGGAATCGAGTGAACAATGAAGTTCATTAATGTGCAAAATATATTTGTTTGATACATATTAATATTAAATTTACTCTATTAAAAAAAAGTGTGTGTGTGTACTTATGTATGCACGTAAGAAGTTATACTTTTTTTTTTTTTGGCGTAACATAACAAAAATTGCTAAAGATTTTATCCCGTATGCCACAACTCTTTGTTTGTAAAAGGAATGATAAATTATTAATAATATAATAATAATAATAAAAATATTACAATCACGTTCACATTTATTATATAACAGTTTTTATTTACACAACATTGAAATACATTTACTTTATACTAATACAATAAATTTAAAAATTAAAAAATAACTAGGCTAGCATAAAAAGTAAAGAAGAACAGTTTAAATATAAAATAGATTCTCATCAAGGCTGCTGCCCTTAGGGAGAGTGCCTAAAATGTTGGCGACATTGCCCCGCTGTAAAGCCAGGCTTAACCGCTGGCCAAAATAAGCTCCAGCCCTCTGGTCACCTGTGCGTTCTACGAGGCGGGATGATATGCAATTGAAAAGCTTTTTCATATCATCTCCCCATACATTACATACTTAATAGATATTGCAATACCTAATTCTGAAAATGTAAGAAAAAAATACACTAAGAAAATACAAAAATATATACCGCTAGCAGATGAAATACGACAAATGTGGCATCAACACACCGTTAAAATTATACTCATAATAATTTCATCAACCGGACTCATTCCAAAATCATTACACACATCGCTCTCAGAACTTGATCTTAATAAATATTCATACATCGTTTTACAAAAATCTGTAATAATCGACACCTGTTCCATAGTGCGACGATTCCTTACATCCACCACTCAAACCCCTGCAACACTACACAATGAACCAACTCACTTGGCGTAAGCCCGTGCTAGGTTCACATTTACCAGCATTAGCTGAGAAAAAAAATCAAATAAACAATAATAATAATAATAAAGCCCTTATTACCAATATAGGCCTGAGCCAGTTCTCGATAATGGTTCATATTTGCTCTACTGGGATCGGTCGATTATCACGGACAGGTGTATTGTTGCTAATAAACCCGACATCGTGATAGTGGACCGATCTGCGAGACGTGCTATGATTGTAGATATCGCGGTTCCACATGATGGTAATCTCGTTGGTGCTGAAAAAGAAAAACAATTGAAATATATTGATCTCGCACACGAGATTACTGCTATGTGGAAATTGGATAGTACAATCATAGTTCCGATAGTAGTGTCAGTGAATGGTCTGATAGCGAAGAGTCTTGATCGACACCTTGAAAGGCTCTCGCTTGGTCCCTGGCTGAAGGGTCAAATACAGAAGGCAGCTCTCTTGGATACGGCACGAATTGTGAGGAGGTTCCTTACTCTGTAGCCTGACCACCGGTAGTTTGGAACTGCAAGGACCCGCTGCTGTTGGAAGACGATTTTTTATATTTTTTAGGATATTTTATTATTGATTTTTGTATAAAAGTAATACTATTATGGTACTGTTTTTATAAAAAAAATGTAAGATATTGTAAAAAATATAAAAAATTTGTGAAATAAAGAAATATAGTAAATAATAAAGCCCTTTATTCAGACCCACTTAGTATCTATTTACAAATTACTAATAAAAAAACTATGAGTATGGATATACAAAATATTTCTTTTGTAGCTAAATTAATTTATTCTATTCTAATACTTAATAAAAATGAATACATACCAATAATTAATCGCAAATGTATAAATGTAAATGTTGTTATTTATTTAAAGGAGCATTTAATTGTATTATTTATTAGTATGTTCTTATTTTGTAACACTTAGGTAAATCCCCAAAAAGGGTTAACGTCAGGCAGGCGGCCGGTTGTAAAAAGTAAGCCACAACTATTAGTACAACATGTACTCCAATGAAAAGGGAACGCAAGTACGTGAAAGAAGAATGAAACTGGTAAGTTGGAGTGTAGGTACAATCGGTCCCTTGCTGGCGTCACAGATAAGTTCAGTGTTGCGGTAGGCTTACACCATGGATCAGCTGTTAGTCCTTATCTGTTTCTTTTGGTGGTAGATGCAATAACATCAGGAATACAGGAGGAGGCTACTTGGTGTATGCTGTTTGCCAATGACAGTGTGCTGGTTGTAGAAAATGCTCACGAGGTCCAGAGCAGTTTGGCTAAATGGCAGGAGAGATTAGAGGGTCACACTCAACACAACGCGGCAGGAGAGCTTAGAGGGTGTTGAGTTTTAACTCAACACTTAGTCACACTCAACACAACGCAAAACTGAACATCTATTTTGCGATTGGTGAAATATTCGACTTCACCCCGATTACCCTAGGAGGCGTGGCGCTGCCAACTTATTCCAACTTCCGATACCTCGGATCATTAATTCAGAACGACGGCGAGGAACAATATGCGACCCAAGAGTACCAATTAAACTCAAAATTAAAATTTATAAATCCGTAATAAGGCCTGTCGTATTGTATAGATTGAAATGCTGGGTCACAAAGGAGAAGGACCAAAGGGTGTTACATGCTACGGAGATGAGAATGCTGAGATGGATGTGTGGAGTTACGAAAATGGATAAAATTAGAACTGAGTATATTAGAGGAAGCGTTAAAGTAGCGCTGGTTATTGAAAAACTTAAAAGTAATAGACTAGCGTGGTTTGACCATGTAATGCGCAGGGAAGAATACCATATAACAAGGAAAATGCTAGAAATGAGAGTGGATGGATACAGGAGTACATGTAGACTAAAAAAAAAGATAGATGGATTGTGTAAAAGATTATATGGCAAAAAAGGATGTGAATGTTGGGATGACGGCTAACAGAGGAATGTGGAAGGAGAGAATCACCATATTTTACCGACCCGAAAGAGGAAGAAGAAATGTACAAATGTATTTAAAAAGTTTTTTTAAGATAAAAGTAGCTTTTATCACGAATTTTTACAATGACCTATCTTTCACTATCATATGATAGTGAAAGATAGGTCATTGTAAAAATTATATATATAATTTAAAATAACATACACACATGTATACTTAAGAATCAATATATGTATATATGTAAAGAAATTATATTTCTTTAATTCCCTTTGAATGTACATGCAGTCTTCGATCCTGGTAAAATAAGAATAGGAATAGTGTGATTACAACATAAAGAAACATTGTTCGACCACAGCCACAGATGCCATCACAGTTCTGTCTGAAAGTGGAGTGAATTTACAAAATTGATATAACGGAATCGACAAGTTTAATTAATAGACTTTAAATGTCGTTTCTTTGTTTTTTCAGGTATGAAAGTTAAAAGAATAGTATAGGTATTTTATAATATAAAAGTGTAAACATAGATTTTAAATAAATTCTTTGTTTTTTCAGAGCAACATATTTGTTTATTTTGCCGATTCCTTGATAATCCAGACAAATTGTCTTATATATATATTTTTATTTTACCTTCACTGATATAAAATTCATGTTGTGGATTTATAAATATGTGAGGAACTATTTTGAATATAATTACGACTTTCACGGAAATTTCAGAGTCAGTTATCAGCTAACTATATCATGTCGGTGTGCACGCACATCGTGACAATAAGTAAAATTATTTTACTCTCAAATTTTTTCTCAAACGCGCCAAAAGAAGTATAACTTCAATAAAAAAGATAATATAACTTATGTCTTTTACAGATAATGAACCATTACCGAAATGGTCAATAAGGAGTGTGTCTAGCTTCTGGCAACTTTACCATCCACTATATTAGATGCCAATGCGTATTGGGTACATAAGAGCCAGCCTGGCTTTAATATAGCTGTTTTTTGCATCAATGAAGAGTAAAGCCAAATAATTAAACGGCATGCAGCGAATGACAGAACAAGTGTAATCACTATCGCTTCAAATTGAATTTATTTTATTTTATTTAGAATTTAATTTATTTTGCAACAAAAAAATAAATAAACGTCTGAGCATGTCAAATAAATATATATAAAAAGTAATCCATATGCTACGTCTACAGAGACATTGTTTTGGAGAAAGGTATATTATATATATCTAGTGCCAAACTAAGTAGCATAGCACCTGTGTTTTATTTATATTTTTTGTAAATAAATCAATATTATTTATAAACACTCTAATCAGGAATCGAACCCGTACCCTCGGCAAGCGTACCAACATGCGTTAACCGCTACGCCACAATGGTCGTCAATATAGTACTCTTGGAATCTAGATTCGACAAACTGTGTGAAAGCATTTTGTATTGCCTCCTGGGAAGAAATATTTATCACTTAGAAAATTGTCCAAATCACGAAAAAATGGCAGTCCGTTGAAGCAAGGTCTGGCGAGTACCTTGGACGACTTATGGTTTCTAACTGCAGCTCCTGTAGAGTTACACGATTTCTCGTGCAGTGAGAGGTCTTTCGTTATCATGGAGCAATAATGGTGAAGATCGATTCACGAGTCGGGAGCTGTTTCACTGGCCGTTTCGCCATCATTGTTCGAAGTTCGGCACAGTAAACATCTGCTGTTATTGCTTGACCAAATCTGAGAAAATTACAGTGAATAACACCATGAACAGATCACCAAACAGTTACCATTACCTGTTAATTGGTAAGCTTTGCTTTAACCTGTGGTCAGCTATTGTATTTTTCGGTTTTATTGCTTACGGTTATCGTAAACAATCCATTTTTCGTCACATGTCAATTCGGTCCAATATATCTTCATTTTTGTACCGATTCAACAAGGCAATAGAAGGTTCAACACGCATTTCTTTCTACAGATCAGTGAAATTATGAGGTACCCATTTTTCATATTGTTTTATCTTATTGATTTGATGTAAATGTTATAGGTTATCCTACCTAATTTGGTTTACTCTCCAAACGCAGCGTTGATATTGCGAACCGTTTCTGCCGCGTTAGTTCCGCGTCCGAACTTGTATTCAAAAATGTCTCGGATTTTCGAAGTATCCGTATTTCAGGTCTAAGCTGAATAAAACAAAACAATTGAAAGTCGAATTTCGAATGTAGCACATTTTTTAAAAGAAGAACCTCATAGAAGAACCTCATAGGTATCACGTGAAAAAACTTTCACTCGAAACTGTCACACAAATCACATGAAGGTTTTATGTCTATTCAAAGTAACTATTACTAACATATACAAAGGCAATTTCATACTTACCGTAATTGATTTAATCGTAAAACAATAACAGATAACCGGGGCCAAACGGACGAACAACATTGGTAGCTTCTACCAGCACATGTTGAGTTTGGGGCCCTATTAAGGCAATTTTTGTATATGTCTACTAATTTTATTATTGTAAGTACTTGTATTTGTCTGGAATAAATGTATTTCTTTAGATTTATTCTTTAGATATGAATTCCCAATACATGCCATCGATTTAGTTCTTTTAGTGCTGAAAAACAAAAATTCACCCACTATATTCACTGTAATTTCCTTTCTAGCATGTAGTATCGAATCCATGTTATTAATCACGGTGGTGAATCTAATATAGATCGTCACCATTGCCTATTTATTGAATCTGTCCAAACCATGTGAACATGACTTAGCAGATACGTCACCTATCTAAGCGTAGCGCAGAGATTTAACTCCGTATACAAAACTTAAGTGTAATACGACCTCCGTGGCGCAATCCATAAGTTATATTCCCATCCTGAGTGTAGGTGTTTATGCACATTATTTATTTATTTAATGATAAATATGCATTTAATTAGTAAGCTGCATTCTTTTTTCAGATCTAGAGACAGATTTCCACGCTATCATTGTATATACTAGTACTACTATATGTTATGAGCGAATCTATTCGCGTGAAATTTTTAAGTGTAGGTTTTTGTGATAAATATAATAAATACAAGTTCCAAATTTAATCCAATTTGTTTAACCATTCTTACGTGATTGGGTAGCAAACATCCATCCACATTCACAAACTTTAAAATTTATTATAAGAAAACTAAATAAATGGAAGTTTAAAGTAAAAAAAACTGCTTGCATTCGATATTTGATTTTCATTTGCATGTATCCAGTGTACAGGTTATTTTACTCTGTCATAGATTATATTCAAGTTATAGCTATTAATTAGGGTTTATCAATAATATATGTACACGATATAAATAGTTACTCGTTTTACGTCGACACGGTTGTTTACGAGGACCTTTTAATTTCTTTTTTGCAACTCTAGCGCTGTTTATATACAAACTTCTATCCTGCTTTTTTTTAAATTTCTGCTCAGTATCATAAACAACATTTGTAAATTCCCTTCTATCTGTTTTCTCTACACGTTACAGTTAATTTACAAGTTTATCTATCTCTAACACATTGATTGCCGAATATTCGGATTCGAGTTGAACGGGACTCTTGCGACAGTGCCGCCCACTCGGATTTTCATACTACGACTATTTATTTTGTCTGTGACTATTAATTTTTGGCTTTTAGTTATGCGTCCACCACATAGATTTAAAGATATATTATTCTATAATAATAACAAAAACAATATTACCTAAACGAAAACCCTGGAATTAAATGGACAGTCAATGTGTTAAAATATATATGTAGTGAGTCCGGATGTATTTTTGTACACTCTGATATGCCATAGTACAGTAGGTATTTAGTTCTGATTTTTTTTTTATTATCAAGGAACAGCAAAAAGGCTGACGGTTCGCTTAATAGTATGGTACAGTTGCCTATGGATGTTTGCGATGCTAGGGGCACCGCGAACACCCTGTTGTCAGTTGGCAGTATGGCAGAGGCGGTTTTAGAGAAATAACTAACTTAGTGTCAACTAGCATTCAAGACGTTTATGAAAATTAATTCTCGCTCCTGATATTGAGAAATTTATCAGAAGATACAGATCAACTGGTTTTGCAATACTAAGTTAGTTTAAATGGCCAAGTAGAAGAGCGCTCATGCCACAGGAGTCGCATAAACAGTGCTTGAGATTATTTTTACATGCACCGTAGACAAAACATGCTATATTAAGCCAGTGGAACATGGTTTTGTTAAATGGTAAAAGATTTAAACTCACAGACATTAAAAAAATGAAAGTGCTAAAATATCAGCTTGTTTTTTATAAACCATTTTACATACATGAATATCATTGCATAAAGAAATAAATTTTATATCATGTGAAACAGAATTTAAACAATAAAACATTTGCGTCCAGTATTGAAATATTTTCGTGTAAAAGACTAATTTATTTCTAATGAAGATACGGTTCAGTGGTTACGCAAGTTTGATACCATCGTATGATAGGTTCAATCCCCACAAAGGATAAAATATATGATGCAAATAGTTTCTTTTGTGTTTGAGTCGCGGTGTGCGAGTATGTGTTTGTGAATGCACCAGCAATTTACGCATATTTACGTAATCAGGGGTTGTAACCATATCTCTGTTTTATCATTTGGATGAAAGTTAAAAATATACTAGAATTATAAATAACATGCCTCAACAACTAGCAATTAAATCCCAAGCTTCACGTAAACTATTCTCTTTTATTTTACACTTAAATGTGTACATATTTCTATTGCTTTTAACAACAGCTATAAAGAATTGTTAATAAATATCGCATTCAATTCGAGCTATTCATTTAAGGCTAACCTAATGTCCACGTCTTGAGTCTCCGCAAGAATGTCGTTCCTGTCTGCAAAGCTTTTTGCTGAGAACTCAGTTATTGACCAACTGCTAAATTTCATTCTAAAATATCCTAACTGTACCTTATTAATTTCTGTTATAAACCTTAAAATAATAGCTTTAAGGAGAAGAATGCTATGGACTGGTTTTGGTATGAAGGCTCCGAGGGAATATATCTTTGGTCATAGCCAGGGACTTTTAAGTTCTTGCGCTAACATCCAGGTAGTTAGAAATGTGATTGTTCATTTTTATTATAACACTAAGCTTTTCACACAGTTTCTCGTATGTATCACGATACTTTGAATATTTCAAAAATAGAGAAGTTTTAGAAGAGCTACTATCTTTATTAAATTTATTTTATTTTGATACCCTTGAAATTACTGCTATTGTTGTGGATACAAATAAGATTTATAGATAGATAACTAATTATTTATGAGTAAAATTAGAGATTGCATATCAAATACAAAAACATCGGTGATGAACTTCGGCGGATATACATATAATCACAGTCATATATTCTACATTAACTTTACTTTCCATTCAAAAAGTAACGTTAAAAGTAAAGTTCGTTTAAATATTCCTATAATGAGCACGCTTTCGAGTATTTCTCATCGCATTCATAACTCTCCGGAAACGGAGTAAACCAATCCGGTCTCACATATCGAAAATACAAATATTCATTCTAAGCATGGCGTTAAGTGCCTGGACAGGTTCGAAGCGGTGTCCTTGGAGTGAAATGCCTCGGCCATCGGCGAAAGTGCGGCACAGCCACAGTACACGCATTTATTCAGTATGCGGTCATCAGGATTCTGATTATTTTTTATTGCTGAAGTACAGCAGACAGGCTGACGGCCCACTCATCTAATGTGGGAACACAGCATAAGGTTATTATGGCGGTATACTTACAGACCAGGGTGGTTGCCATACAGACGGGCTTGAGGCCTACGTAGATAGCGTTGTTTTGTTGCTATTTACGACGTGCCTCTCCCGGCCGCAGATATTAGTATTCTTACCTGGATATCCTTCTTCTTAGTGGTACACTCCTGGCGGAGTGGTCGTGGTCATAGATCGTCAACCAACCTAGTAAGGTTGGTTGCTGCTTCTGCAGTACTTCTCCATCTCTCCCTATTTATGGCACTGCGTGTATGTACATTCAGTGAGGGAACATTTCATAGGTGATTTAATGAGGTCTGTCCATCTTGTGGGTGATCGGCCGCGAGAACGTTGACCTTCTACTCTTCACTGTACCACCAACCGTTCCAATGAGCTTTCGTTTCGTGTTATGTGTCCAAACATCTTAAGGATTCGTATTTGCACAATCGACGAAAGCCTTTGTTTGATGTCAAGCTTCTTCAAGATGGAAACGTTAATGCGGTGAGCTGTCCACTTTATCCTCAGCAAATGCCGCCAGCACCACATCTCAAGGTCATCAATCATTGGGATATTATTCCTATCTTAAATCGAAAATATTTACTCTTCTTACGTATATCTTACCAGCTGGATGACCGAGCTTTGCTCGGTATTTTTATTTATGAATTGTGTTTTTTGGAAATTAACAATTGATTTTCTTAGTCTAACCTCAAAGCATACACTCATTGACTTCGTGTTACTTAACAACGCCATCTGATGGAATAGCTTTAGTGTTGTTGTGTCGTTAAAGCAATTTAAAAAAAATAGTATTATTATTCGCCGATAGATGTCAGGAAGTCATTTTTCAGTTTAAATTGGGACTACTCAAACGCTACCTTTTTGTAAAATAGTATTATTATTCGCCGATAGATATCAGGAAGAGTCATTTTTCAGTTTAAATTGGGACTACTCAAACGCTACCTTTTTGTTATTTTCCTTCCAATAAAAAAAAGCTAATAAAATTACATTTTCTAGAAATGATTCCTAGCTAGATCGATTTATCGCCCCCGAAACCCCCCGTATACTAAATTTCATGAAAATTGTTGGAGCCGATTCCGAGATTCCAATTATATATGTATATATATACAAGAATTGCTCGTTTAAAGATATAAGATTTATGCTTTAAATATTGGTCATAATTCCTTCTACCAAAGTTTTATCTCTCAAACCATTTAAAACACTTAGTGCAGAGAACTTTCTCGACTATATGATTACTATATATTATACTATTCTCTATGGTTACTATAGTAATTATATTACCTAATGAAACTTGTGGATTTATGACTCAATGTGTAATATAATATAAAAATGCAGATAAAATAATGGTACATGCAATGGTAGATAGTTACCATCACTGCAGCCTACTTTCAACATGATTGCCAACGTTGTTGCATTAGCAGACCTTTTAAGACATTATACATTAGTCTTTTAACAATAATTTAAACCTGTAGGAAATTTTATTCCATAGCTTTAAAGAAACCTAAACAAAGTTCTGGGGAGTGAGTTTTATAACTTGGGGAGACTCTAAGAATTGTGAATAATATGTCAACTAACGGCTAGCAGCGATGATGAAATGTACATGAAAATATTTCTTGGATCGGCGCTCGTGTCAAAGACGATAAAGACGATGACCGTTCAAGAGATAATATTAATTGCTAACAGTTTAATATATATATATATATATACCTAGTCAGGTCATAAGTATTGTCACATAGTAAAAACTTTTCTTTTAGAATGCTGGCCACAAAAAAGTTTATTGAATTCGAATTTCGAATCGTTCATGAAAATAAAAAAGGTATACTTTTAGAATTTTACTCATTTTTAAATATGGAGTGGACGCTTAAAGAAGACCGTGTTGCAGTTATTGCGTTGCATCGTTGCAGTTACGCGCCAATTCAAATTTTTAACATACTGAAAAATTTGAATATAACCAAAAGATTCGTTTATCGTACCATCAAACGATACAATGAAGACTCTAGTGTAGATGACAGGTCAAGAAGTGGTCGTCCTCGGTCTGTTAGGACTCCAGCAGTGATAAAAGCTGTGAAGGCACGAATTCAAAGAAATCCCAAACGTAAGCAGAAACTGTTGGCCCTTCAGATGGGGTTAAGCAAAACCACGGTGAAAAGGGTGTTAAATGAAGACTTAGGGCTTCGGGCATATCGAAGAAAAACAGGACATCGTTTGAATGCTCGTCTAATGGACCTGAGACTGAAGAGATGCCGCGCTTTGTTGAAGCGGTACGCGGGAAAAAAATATCGGGAAATTCTTTTTTCGGATGAAAAAATGTTTACCGTAGAAGAGAGCTACAACAAACAAAATGATAAGGTGTACGCACACAGTAGTGAAGAAGCGAGCAACCGTATTCCGCGTGTCCAACGAGGTCATTTTCCATCCTCGCTCATGGTATGGTTGGGAGTTTCTTATTGGGGCTTAACAGAGGTACATTTTTGTGAGAAAGGTGTAAAAACGAATGCTGTTGTGTATCAAAATACAGTCCTGACGAACCTTGTGGAACCTGTTTCTCATACCATGTTCAATAACAGGCACTGGGTATTCCAACAAGATTCGGCGCCAGCTCATAGAGCGAAGAGCACACAAGACTGGCTGGCGGCGCGTGAAATCGACTTCATCCGGCACGAAGACTGGCCCTCCTCCAGTCCAGATTTGAATCCGTTAGATTACAAGATATGGCAACACTTGGAGGAAAAGGCGTGCTCAAAGCCTCATCCCAATTTGGAGTCACTCAAGACATCCTTGATTAAGGCAGCCGCCGATATTGACATGGACCTCGTTCGTGCTGCGATAGACGACTGGCCGCGCAGATTGAAGGCCTGTATTCAAAATCACGGAGGTCATTTTGAATAAACTTTAATGTCATAAGAATCTATGTTTTGTTAAGTTCATTTTGGTATATGAATGGTTCATTTTGGTATATATATATATATATATATATATATATATATATATATATATATATATATATATATATATATATATATATATATATATATATATATATATATATATATATATATATATATATATATATATATATATATATATATATATATATATATATATATATATATTTATATATCAATGTTTATATCAATTATTAGAAGAAACGACCAAACCTTAATATAATGTGACACTGTTATCAGTGTACTGGTTGTTTAATACTGTGGCGGTGCGGTGCACGGTGCGCCTGCGCAGCCAACCACGACGGCGCTCATTATGTTGTAAATGCACCACCGGCCGATCGTACCATTTTAAAGCTTTTATGTATTTGGACTTTGTATTATGGAATTATGTTTTTGAAGTGAAACTTCTTTAGTACCGTTGTGATTTGAAAATTCGATGAAACGAAAAAGAGACACCAAAAAGAGACAAACATTTTCTTAAATAGGATTTAGCTGGCGAGAGAATGAGATAGAGTACAAGTATAAAGTGTTTCCTACAATATTCGTCTCCTCTTTGTTCTCTGAATCTACTTTTCTGAGTTTCAATTCTGCCGTCTGTGAATTGCACACAAACACACACTTTTTTGGAATACTTGCCTCATTCCTAAACATTCTTAAAACATTATTATATATAACTATAATATATTTTATTTATCTTATTAATATTGCTAATGGAATCATTATTATCATTTTAAGCCCCGACAGCAATTTTTGTTTCTGTTTTTAAGCTCGTGATCGGCTCTTATATTTAATTCTCTTAGTTAAACCTTTGGCTTCTCTAAGATTAGATAAATAGTTTTTTTTAAACGATTTAACTTTAATCCCTCAAATGTCTTATGTTCATACGGTTGTACATAAGAGAAAACGCTCCAAATGCCTTATGTACCGCATAAGTATATATAATAAGGAGAGGATGACGGCATTAAATTCACTTTGATGGTCTCAGGTGTAACAGCTAACACATGTGGCAATGCCTGAGGAAGTGTCGGGTTAGAACCCTACCGAATCTGGTTATTATGTATAATATGTATTTATTTACAAAATAAAAGTTTAGCATCCGTAATGCCAGCGCTCTGTTGCTTATTTTGGGATTAAATGCCATTGTTTGTATTGGCCGAGTACATTCATTTATATTTATTACAAAATTTTAATACCTCAAAACACACAACAGCTGGCAACATTACAAACTTTTAGACCATTGCAACAAGTAGCTTTAAATTTATTAAACTTTTCTTAGGTTGTAGTCGAAGCGGATCGGGCCCAGCGAAACGCGCCGATTAGGAACCGGTCCTGTGACTGCAGCTCGTTGCACTCACTAACGTCTAAACACCATTCCTGACTGCGTTCCCGACAATATCCCATTCAAAGGGACCTATAAACTGAACGCAAACCGCACGTTGCACCTCTAACAACGCCCTTGTATATATCTTAACGTTCGACAATGTTTAGGAGAAATATATCGAGGTTCATAAATATTTATCCACAAAGTTTAATAAACAGACCGATAAATAAACTTTTTTCTTACTGCTGTAGGACAGCATACAGAATGACGGCCAGCTTAGAATTTAGCAGTTACCGTCGCCTATGTTGTTTCGCCTTACAAAGAATAAAAAGAAGTGTGCAGAGCTGACTGCCAACCTTCACTAGTTGGAGAGGCACCCTAAGAAGAAGAAGTCGCCTATGGGTGTTTGCAACGCCAGTGGCATCGCGAACACGCTACTGTCCCATAAGGATACGATATGATGGTAGATATTGTACCTTATATCTTAAAAGAAAGAGAAATGTTGTTCATTGTGATGTATGTATTATATAATAATCTATATATTGTTCACATACATTATGATATTATAAACATGATAAACAGTTGAAGTAGCAACAAGTTTGAATATATCGCGGTTGTAATAAATGAGTTCCAGTTCAGCAACCAGGCGGGAGCTTGTTAATGTTTTTCTATTGTACTTAGAAAAGCTCAATTTAAAATAAATTTGACATCTAAATATATATACGAAGTAAATCGGATCTATTATATTGATCGGATTGAAAGGATGAAAGGATATTGCTTGCTGCGGAGACACGAATGTTGAGATTGATGTGTGCAGTTACGAAAATGGATAAGATAAGATTAAAAATGGGGAAGATTGAAAATAACGAGAAACTAAAATATATCAGACCAGTATGATATGGTCATGTGATACGTAGAAAAGAATGTCTTAAGACAAGTAAAATGCTAAAAATGAGAGAGGACGGATACAGAAGGAGGGGTAGATCAACAAAAGATGGATGGATTGTGTAACATGGCGAAAAAAGGTGTGAATCTTGAGATGAAGGAGAGTAGAAGGAGAGAGCATGTTGTGCTGATCCCATATACGAGTAATGTGAGATAAGGGCAGGTAGAGGGAATACATGATTGTAGTAAATATTTTTCATTCGCACCTCTTCAGATAGAAATTGAATTCATGAGAAAGCTCATGGTCGCTGAGAGGCCAATGGAGAGGGCTATGCTCGGAGTTTTCCTGCGAGATCGAATCAGAAATGAGGAGATTTGCAGGAGAACCAAAGTCACCGACATAGCCCGGATGATTGCAAAACTGAGTTGGCAGTGGGCTGGACACATAGCTCGAAGGACTGATGGCAGTTGGGGCAGAAAAGTCCTCGAATGGCGACCGCGTACTGGAAGACACAATGTTGGTTGGCCCCCCACAAGATGGACCGATGATCTGGTCAAGATCGCCGGAATAGGTTGGATGAGGGCAGCACAGGACCGATCATCGTGGTGATCTTTGGGGGAGGCCTTTGTCCAGCAGTGGGCGTCTACCGGCTGAAATGATGATGATAACCCCTTCAGAGGTACAGAGCGAAATAATAGAATTAAAACACTGAACTCGTCGGATAATCTTATCAAGTATTTTCATAATATATTATGATATTATATAGGTATATCATTATAATCTATACCAATAAATAAAATTGGAGGGTCTTTTTTTTTTTTTTTATAGCGAGAGTTCAGCAGACAGGCAAACGGCTCACCCTGGCAGGTGGTCACCGTCGCCTATGGACGTCTGCAACACCAGAGGCATTACTAACGCGCTGCCGGCCTCGAAGAAATTTTATAACGCCTTTTTTGAAGAACCCCATATCGTACCGCGCTGAGAAAACCTCAGCCGGAAGCTCATTCCAGATCCTGAGAGTACGCAACATGAACGTTCTGGAGAACCGTTTCGTACAGGAAAGAAGAGGCTCCAGGAAATGGGGATGAACACCCAGCCGATGGCGGGCAGTGCGGTGGTAGAAAGACGACGAGGGCACCATTCTAAATAGCTCCTCAGAACACTCCCCGTTGTACAGACGGTAGAATACGCAAAGAGACGCAAAGTCTCTCCGAAGTCCAAGCGTGTCTAGACCGTCTGTGAGTATGGGATCGTCGACAACACGAACTGCGCGCCGTTGGATCGAATCTAGGGGATTGAGCTGACAGGCGGGTGCTCCAGCCCATAAATGTGAGCAGTTTTGACGGGACAGGACAAAAGCGGTGCAGCGATTTCAGAGATTAGCCGGAACAAACAGACAGACAGACGGACAGACAGACAGACAAAAATTGTAAAAAAATGTTGTTTTGGTATATGTACCGTGTATACATCCGAATGCACTTAGTAAAAAGCGGTTATTTTAATATTACAAACAGACCCTCCAATTTTATTTATTTGTATAGATTTAAGTTAACCTCAGATTTATGTCATCAATCATATGAAATAGGATTTAACTTAGGCTGGACTTTGTAGGTTCGAACGTACGTATTCCGGAGGCGCATGGCGTAATACTTGCATTCGATAATACTGATTGTTTGCATATTTCATTTATATTTTAGGGTTATATCCAAAAAATTCTGCCCAAAGTCATTATTCCACGCGGACGGAGTCGCGGGCACAGCTAATAATTAATATATAGAGCAAGCTATATAAGTTAGGGGATTCTTTGAAGTTGTGTTATTTATTAGTTATTAGGTAACTATCGATGTTACTTCTTTTTGCATGAAGAATGGCTTCGGAAAAGTTAAAGGATGTATGGAAACTTGTTACTAGGCAACCATTGGCAGAGTAGATGGTGATGACGTAATCAACAATTATTGTTATTCAATTAGAAATATGTTATAATAAATGCAGCAATGGGTATTGTACAATTTTTTGAAGTAAGACGAAGTACTTACGTTAATAAACAAATAAATATACTGGGACAATTCACATAGCGCCATCTAGTCCCAAACTAAGTTGCATAGCACTTGTGTTATGGGTTCTAGACAACTGATTTACATGTATTCTTTTTTTGTAAGTAAATACATATGTATTACATATAAACACTCAGACGCTGGACGGGAATCGAACTTGAGACCTCCGCAAGCGTACCGATGTGCGTTGGCCGTTACGCCAGAAGGTCGTCGTTAAGTTTTCGTAACTATTAAATGAAGTACGTACGCAGAGTTACACTACAATAATTTAGATATAGATAGAAATTATTTCATTTAATTTCAGACCAGGGTAAATTATATTACATTACCACCAGATTTTATTGTCGGTAGCGTCCACTTGGAAGCTTTGGTGTCGGGAAAAACATGTACATTAAAGTAACATTGTGTTTTTAATAATACTAACCTACGTGCAGCTAACAAAAAGCAACGTTTTGCGTTTGATTGTTTGTAATAAAACGTTCTAAGCCTAACGCACGCTTTCGATGGAATGTTGCAGAGTTAAGCGATAAAGCGGATTCATTGACATCACTGGAGTTCAGATACGGCTAGACTTGTGAGGCTAGATTTTTTTTTTCAAATAAATTGGCATTAGTTAGCTGCTTAAGGGCGTAGAAACTTGCTATGGAAATAGGTTTTATTTACTAGAGCTGATTAAATTATATTATTTATATTATATAAAATTTGCACAAAAATCCCCTACTTGGCCATTATTGGCCATTGGCAGCTATTCAAACTTACAGCTTTTCAACCTATTAGATAATTTATTTTTCTCTTAGTTGATCTATTCCGTAAAACATATAGCCTCTTACATACATATGGGGCTGTCCATTAATCACGTGATGTTGTTTTTAGAATTTTTAACCCCCTCTCCCCCTTGGTGATACACGGTGAGGTTTAAGACTACCCCCCCGCCCCCCATATCACGTGTATTTATTAGTACCTACAAATGATCTTAATTTTAAGTATTATCTAATTTTATTATAGAAAATTAAAGAATACAATAATAACGTTTAGAGGTAGACAGAAAGGTTGCAGGTTGTTTTTACTGACATAAAAATAATGAAAGAAATGCGACAAACTTTTTTTATACTAATACGTGAACAATGAACATAATTTAATGTACAGTATCCTCGGACCACGGATTAGCAAGACTCTTCAACACCAGGATAAACATCTTGCAAGTCAGTTGTTGGCACAGTGCTAAATTCGATTTCGTACGCGTTTGCCGAAAAAATAAATACACGTGATATATTATTAAACCCCCCCTCCCCCTTTGTGATATTTGGTGGTTTTTATGGACCCCCCCCCTTTCGAGCCTCACGTGATTAATGGACAGCCCCTATGTAAGAGGCTCCACCAAAACTTGCGTTGGAGGTCAGAGGGCACTCGACTTGTAAACGTATTAACTAAAATCCTCAAACTGGATTCCATATTATAGCACGTCTTCCTTCTAAACAGAAGGAAGTGGTGCTCTGGTGTAGGTGTCTACTCTGTTGTTTCCTTACAAATTCTGTGTGATCCAGAAACCGTTTGTTAACATTATCAAAAGAGAGTTTTAAAAGTAATAAATTTCAAGTAAAGTTTTGTCGGCACGCGACGATATTAAGATTCAACAGTATGTAAAGGGTCAGTGGACGCGACCTAGACCCCCGTCACCAATATAATTATCAGGGATGTTTTTTGTTCTCACCCCTCATAATTGTGGCATATAAAGGTCAACTGAATTCATTAATTAGTCAAAGCACACCAGCCGCAGTGGCGCGTGACTTTATAATTATTTTAGTATAATTGCAACTCTGCCGTGTTCACACACGGCTAGAAATAAGTATAGAACATACCATTGTACAAGACAATCATTAAAGGTCTTCAAATCTCTTCATATTGTTTGATTCACATAAAGGAAATAACGATACCTTAATTTTTGAGCAAGTAGTAAGTAGTAATACGAAATTTAGCCACACCTGTTTCATAAACCTTCACGTAGCTCTTTACTTAAGGAAAATATATGAAATATAAACTACCACACAGAATTATCTGGTACAAGGAACAATGTAATACATTAAAAAATTTGCACTCACTTCCGGAATTAAATTTAGCCAAATTGAAAATAAATCTATTAATAGGGCATAACCAGTAAGATGTTATTATGAAGAATGCTATCTAAAAAGAACATTATTTAATTTCATACCTTTAGCTAACTGCTAACATCACCTCCATGTTTACCGCGCACACAGCGTCAGTGGCCAAGATCCTAGACCTCCTAAACCTGAAAGTGGTTAAACAATGTATTTGTAACACATTACAGTAATACATAATAAATGAATCCTTTTCACAAAACAACATATCTTTGTCTATTTTTAATTAACATTATTATTTAATATGATGTAAAAATTTGTATGATGTATATTTTAAATATTAAACTATAAGTTCTACTATGAGAATTTTTAAGATCACAATTATAATGTAATCATGAGCATAGACCAGTGTCCATGAAGTCGTTTTTATCATAGAACTGAAACTTATAAAAGGACATCGTAACAGTTGATTATGATAAGATTAATTAACGAAATGGAAACATAAAACAAGTATATATGCTAATGGCCTCTAACTGTAATTAGTATTTCTTAACCCTCAAAAAGATTCTATATAGGGTTAATGATATAATTACGGATGCACCTATCATATGAGATTAAAGAGAACTTCAGTGACTTAGTTACATTCAGAATATGATTGCAGAATATAAGGTGAATAAACTCGATGTCAAAGCACCATATTTGTAAACATTAGCAACGTCAACCAACGACTAGTATTATAGGAGTTAAAACACTGAGTAAGCGAAGCTAATGATATATTGACATTTTTTTATTGCAGTAGTCAACAGACAGGCTGACGGCCCGCTTACAATTTAGCAGTTACCATCGCCTATGGATGTTTGCAATGCCAGTGGCATCGCGAACACGCTGCTGTACCTTTATGGAACTTGGGTCACTAATGCCGGAACACAACACAAGGTTATTATGGCGGCATACTTAAGACCAAAGGTGGTCGCCATCCAGACGGGCTTGAGGCCCTACCACGTAGCTAGGGTGGGTTGTTTTGTCGCCTTTTACGACAGGCCGACCCCGGCCGCAGAGGTTAGTATTCTTTCTCCGCCCCTGCACGGATAAAAACATGATGGCAAAGGTTACCGTTCAATCTCTGAATGTGCAGTACGGATATGTACGTTGCAATAATACAAGTGTTTTACTACTTATATATTTTTTGAACTAGGTAATATAAATATTGATATATGTAATACTGAAGGTCTATGATTTTCTAAGATACTCGTATCTAAAAGAAAAAGGTTACCGTAGCAAAACACTGGTGTACAGTTTCTGCATTTAACAACATGTACAATAAAGAGAGAGTATTTTCTTTCATGTCCGCTTGGTTGTCTAATCAGACAAAATGTCAAATTATTCGCCGCATACTATAAAATTGGTAAAGCTTTTTTGTTTTCGGAAAGCAGCACTGACCGTATCCTTCTAATGTAACTGAATGAAAAAATTGCAGTAAGTAAATAGGTGTTGTCATTCTTAAAATTTGATGCAAAGCTTAGGGTTATTTATGAGTAAAATAAATTGTTCTTTATTTTGTTAGCAAACATAACGTCGGTAAAATGGCTAGTACAGTGGCTACGAACGTGACTGTAAAATTCGAGCCTCACTATAAAATGTTTATACGATCTGAAAATAATTTAGATATAAAACAAGTTTTCACCTATGGTCGGGATATTATGTTGAGGTCTTAAAGAGAGTTAGTAAGACATCGTAAATCTTACTGTGGTATACGAGCATGTCTGATCTTTGTGAGTCTTTTTGCCTCAGAGCAGAGCAGGTCCTTGCCGCTATGAAAATAGTTGGTTAGAGACCTGCAGGCTTGATATGTCAAACTAATGGGCCCTGTTTTATAACTCTTTATCGGGATCTGTTGGTCTATGTTAGTTTCACGTGCTGGTTTAATGTTCGTTACATTTTGTTACACATAGATATTTGATACAGTGTTTCTGTTTATGGGATATGTTAGGTTTTGTTTTAATTACAATTATGATTATTTAAAAAAAAATTATGAATTCTAAATTATATTCTTCGTTCTAAATGAAAAATGTATTAACAGTGAAAACAAGTAAAATTTTGGATGTCGATTAAAATTGGATGAAAAGCATCTTATAGAGTTCATAAACAACTTCCTTTAAAATATAGTTTTCCGCTGATATAACAAATTTAACGTTGTCTTAATTACTAGCTGACTAAGAAGTAGAAAATATGTGGAAATAAGAAGAAATTTCGAATAAACTACTGACTGTGTGGTCACCACATAATTTATTAAATTCATAATTCTTAATACAGAAAGTATAGGTATAATTTAGGTTTTCTTTTTGATCATTGATTAGGTCATTCTTCTGTTAAAAATAAATTTTGCCACTATTCATTATCATTATTTTCTGGCACTGTTTTGCATAGGTTCAAGAAGAGTGGCGAGCGCTCCTTATGCTATCCAAATGAAACTCTTAGAAGAGAAAAAAACTTATACTGCAGACTAAATAGCATATAATTCACAAATCTGCTACGGTGTGAAACTTTGTGATATCTTTAGGCATTCTTAAGTATTAACTAAAAATATTTTTTTATAGAATACGCAAACAGTACTTTTTAACTATTATCTTTTAAAATATCGCTTCTTTTTATCTTTGGACTTTTCTGCTGTCTGTATACATTTGTTTCATCAATATTCTGATTTTAGTTTCCTTAAATTCATGATATCATTCTTTTTAACACCGCTTAATTAATTAATACCTGTAGTTCGAACAAAATACGAATAAAATACGAATAACGTCCACAGAACCCTACGTAAGGCAGTGTTGGGGTTTAGGACGTTTTTCTATGGCCATTGGCCACCGCAGACCGGTTGTAAGGGATCGTGCGAAAATTGCCCATGACCAGCTAGACCGAGCTAAGGCTGAATGTATTCCATTTTATTTAACATGTCTGTCAATACGTTATCTTTATTTACGATTGATTGCTCTTTCTCTTTTATTTTCAGACCGAGATCTATTTTAACTGCTACTTATTTATTATGTGTCACTTGGTGTAGTCATAAAATATTTATGTATATTCAGATAGTTTGTACATTAATTCAATTCAAGCAAGTATTGCTGATAAAATATGGATATTATCGTTTTATTGTATCAATATATTACAAATGTTATAATTCTCTTCAAAAGGCGGCTCTAGTGGAAAACCTAGGTTTAACTAATAAAACCTAGTCTAATCACTGTCGTAATATACATATAAACTATGGGGTTAAAGTTTGAAATTACCATTGTATAGTAATATATACTTTGAACTAATCTAAATTTACTCAGTCATTTGAACGTGCGTAGACTTAAGTTTCGATGGCATTGTACAAACCTTAGTGGTTTTTTATGCTGTTATTTTATTAAGCCAATGTAATAACTATGAATTTGATAAATTTAAAAAAAAACTGACATAAAACCTTCAAGGTGTCAGATATTCGATTGAAACTTTTTTCACATGATACCTATGAGGTTCTTCTTTTTAAAAATGTTTGAAAAAAAACATTCGATCATCGACTTTCAAATAATTATTTATTCTACTTAGACCTGAAAGATGGATACTTCATTAATCCGAGTCATTTTTGAATACGAGTTCTTACGCGAACTAACGCGGTAGAAACGGATCGCAATATCAACGCTGCGTCTGGAGAGGAAATTGCTAATGAACGCACCGTGCATTTTTGGTTTAAACGCTTTCGTAATAGAAAGTTCGATTTGAAGAACGAACCACGTGGAAGACCACGTGGGCACACAGGTGAATAACGCCGAATTGAAAGAGATGGTAGAAATTGAGCCGAGTCAAGTTTGACTCGGCTCAATTGGATAGTTATCCAAGAATTAGCGGCATGGTTTAACATTAGCCTACCTACAATATTGACTCATTTGTATCAAATCAATATGATAAAAAAAATGAAAAATGGGTGCCTCATGATTCGACTGATCTGCAGAAAGAAATGCGCGTTAAAACTTTTGTTACCTTATTAAATCGGTACTGAAATGAAGGAATATTGGATAGAGTTGTGACATGTGATGAAAAGTTGATTCTTTACGATAACTGTAAGCGAAAAATGCAACGGCTGACCCCAGATCAAACGCCACAACAGTGCCCTAAAACAGACTAAGGTCTGCTTTTTACCAATAAAAAGGTAATGTTGTTTGCTGTTTTGTGGTGTCTTCATGGTATTATTCAACTATAGCCTTCTTTCTTTCTTAAGTCTGGTCAAGCAATAACAGCAGATGTTTACTGTGCCGAACTTCAAACAATGATGGCGAAACGGCCAGTGAAACAGCTCTCGACTCGTGAATCGATCTTCACCATTATTGCTCCATGATAACGAAAGACCTCACACTGCACGAGATATCGTTGTAACTCTACAGTAGCTGCAGTTAGAAACCATAAGTCGTCCACGGTAAAAATTTCTTCCCAGGAGGCAGTACAAAATGCTTTCACACAGTTTGTCGATTCTAGATCCCCAGAGTTCTATCGTAAAGGCATAAATGAAATTCCGTTTAAATGGCAGCAATGTATAGATAATGAGGGTAAATATTTTGATTATGTTACATCAAAAGAACAAGTTTCAATTTTTCAGTACAAATCGGCAATTTCATACTTTAACCCCTAATATTAGAGTAGTTTCAGTATGATAGAGGAATATCTATCTCAGCCATGTGCTCCCACTTAAAAACTAAAGCAGCCTCATCACTTTCCTATCACTCCCTTCCGTGGCTTTGCAGAGGCCAGTCGGAAGGGATGACACCAGGGTGGTTTTAGTGGATACCTACTAACTAATGAGTATCTATCTATATAAATAAAAATGAATCACAAAATATGTTGCTAAGCGCAAAACTCGAAGACGACTGTACCAATTTGAGTACCTTTTTTTTTATTTATTCCTTGAACTCTGAGGAAGGTTTTTATGATAAGGAAAAATTTAAAAAAAAAATGCACGGAAAAACCTAAAAACCAGTTTTCTTTTTCTGTAATTGTGAACGCAACTTCAAATTGCTATTAGCAACTTGAACGCATCCAAAGATATATAAAATTGAACAATGTGTGACGTCACATCAGGGGGAGGGGGTTATAAAAATGTACCAAGGACGGGAGGAGGGGCTAAAAATTCCTAAAATTCGTGTGACGTCATTTATGGATGGCCCCTTACAGAATATTTATGCTACTTTTTGTCGCGAAAAGTAACTTGAATGTACTTTAAATTTAAAGATTTACTATTGTTAATTGTCTGTATGTGTTATTTAATCATGTAAGATATAATCTTAAATAGTTATATTTCAAAAAATATATAATTCCTTTGAAGTCGGACTTTTATTGGCCATAAATACATTTCTAATACTCGTTAATATTATTTAAAAAGAAAAAAAAATTAAAGTGACCATGTACAATTGGCTTTATAATATGAAGGTACCAACATGCTTATATATCGTAACTGCAAACTAGTTGTTATTAATGCAACTAATAGGAACAGAAAAATGTCCCCGCCGTCATAGAGGTCGTCAACCTACAGCCTTCGCGGTATTATAAAAATAGGACGCATTGCCTAGTTTTTTATGTCTACAATGCATTGTGATATTTTTAGTGTACTTACCTATTTAATTTTAGACACAGATAACAACTTGCTTGGAACGGTGTGTATATGTGACAGATTTAAAATGAGTTTACTATTTATGTCATTCTATTTAGTTTTTTTGATATAAATATTTTAAATTATGATTACATATTTTTACTTTTTCTTCCTGCCCTTATCCTACATTATTGGGGTCGGCACAATATGTTCTTCTCTTCCACTTTCCTCTGTTAGCCGCCATCTCAATATATAATTTTTTACGCATCCATCCATCATTTCTTTAGTCTACCTCTCCTCCTCCTGTATCCACTCTTATTTCTATCATTTTCCTTGTAATGGCATTCTTCCCTTTGATAAAATATATATTAAAAGATAACAAATGAATAATTTCTGGCAACTTACGAGTAAAAAAGAAAGTCACTACTCAGTTTTGATTTCGGAATGAAGGGGGGGGGGGGGCAAAGTACTTGCAATACTAGTACTGCACTAAATCTGGCGGATATTTTAATTATAATTTACAGCGTACCTACAGCCATATAGTTTCTCAACTTTTCGCCCATATAAGCTTGTTTTCCTTATCTCTCAGCCACGATTATACTGCATTAAAGGCTTTCTTGTACTGATTTTTTTGCCAATACTAGAAAAAGCCAGATATCAAAGACAAAAAAGTTTGATAGCAATATATCGCAGGCAATACTCGATAATAATTCTTGGATTCTACTCAAATGAAAAACATGTAAGACATTTTTCAAATAAATGCAAGACGTGTGATTCTTTATATTGACTTAAAACATTCAATTAATATGGAAATAAATATAAATTGTGTTCTAATGCCATTTTTATGAATAAAACGTAGTTTTACTAAGTGTAACAAAAATATTAACTAAAATACCACACTATTGTGATTAAACACGTCAAAGAAGATATTACCCACATACCGATTATTTTAATTGACCGAATAGCAGCTACATTGTTGTTTTTTTTATTATAAAGTAATTATAAATATTGATGAGTTGATATCAAGAAACCAAACTATTAAAGTATATAAAATATAAGTATATAATATAAAAATAACATTTAAAATGTCTGACTTTCCAACCCCGAAAGGAAAATTCACATCAGCGCTTTGATCGTTATTTATAGTAGGGTCCACAAAATGTCAGATTAGGCGCCTAAGATCTTAATGAGGCCCCACCCCAATAAAACATCATAAATAAAGTTCATAATGGTTTATTTTATAAAATGCATTGCATTATTTTATTGAACAATAAATAAACAAATAAACAGTGATACAACGTTAAATTGTTTTACGTTAATACATTATTTAAGAGCCCGTTACGATATATACAACGTTTATATTATATACTTCATATATCTAGTCAATACCGAAAACGATAGAAGCGCAACACTAGTCTTTTCTCTAGGGATGATATAAGTAATAAAATAATTTAAAAAGTGGTTTGACATTTGTCAAAATATTTTTGCTATAACTGCTTTCAAACATAAAATACGATTAAAATTTAAAACCACATAAAATAACTTTAAAAAGTAAATTTGTTTGGTAATTGGTTAATTAAAAGGTTATTATATTAATTTGCTTTACCAAAGCTGATACACGTTTAATCTTACATGTACCCACCGTGTCTTCCTCACTCGCAAAACTACAAACAAGGGCGTATTTGTATATCATCCCTAAAGAATACTAACTTACGTTTTGATTATTCGTCTTAATTATGAAGCGAATAAGGAATGGATAACAACTTTCAAATAAAATCTACGCAAATAAAAACCTCTTTGGTTTGGTTTGGGAGAAGAGAATGCATTGTACTAAACAGGCGAAAACCGATGTAACAAGTTGCCTAGATATATTAATAATGAAAACATAGCTCTATAAATTTACTTTTATTAAAAATAAAGACGGGTAAAGTTCTTAATTATATTTGTTGATAGTTTTAAGAAGAGTACCAAGAAGAAACTAGTCTAGCCGAGATGTATTCGCTATTTTTTGACTCGATAAAATATGGATGCGATTGTACTAATGGCGTGGCCTATACATATTCGACGCCATTTTGTATTGGACACTTATTGTAAAATCCATTCATTTATCTCATCTCGTTAAGTAGAACACATTTGGCTAACTCCGATGTATCGGTTTGTTTTTCTTTGATCCCATCTCTAATTATGAAGTTTTAATGATACAATATTGTAAGGCACAAAGGCCTTATTAACCAGGTCAAAATATTTTTATAAAACCATAATATATTAAATTAAAACTGCTTTTTTAAGTTATGTAAGATATAAACAGTGTTATAAACATTATTTTATACTAAATAATATTTAGTTAATGAAGTTGAGATTGATTTAAGTAGATAAATTCAAATCACTGGTGCATATAATTAAAAACTTAACAATCAGGATACAGACAGCAACACTAAAGCGCATTTCTCGTTTACATTGTTATAAAATAGCACCAATATTTATAATATTAGCACATCGTACGATTAAATAAGCAATTTTCGTTTACGCTGATTACGAAATAACGGGAGCTAAACACCAAACAGCAAAAACGCTTTATGATAGATTGTTAAGATTACTTGTTATACCTTAGAGTTGAAACATACTTGGTGTGAAAGAACACATTTGTCTATTTTTTTTATTAAAAGACAAAAGAGCAAAAGTCGTAGAGGTACAAATAATTGGTTGGGAGATATGTATTTTGTTATAGTTCCATCAAATATACTCGTTTTATTTAAATATCGTTTTAATAGATAATAAGTAAGAAAAAAAACTTCAATACTCAACATGAACCATATACGAATAATCATAAAGAAGATATTTAAGAACTAAGCCTGATTTATGATAAGGGTAGGGCGAGGGAAAGTGTTGCCAATATGAAAAAAAAACTTCGAAGCAGGATAGTTAGTTTTAGATTGAGACATGATATTATTTTATATGTATATTAGTGAAAAAAATCCGAAAATATATACTTTTACAAATGTGTCCCTTCATTTAAATTCGTATTTTTTAAAGATATGGTTATTTAGACATTTAGATATGAGGAAATAGACTAAACGACATTACATTAGAAAATATAACTATGATTTGTTTTTGTAAATAGATATGTAGAGGTACAAACTAATTTATTACTATGGTAACACTTCATCTACGGAATTTTTAGCTGTTTGTCCACTAGTCTCAATTTATTCATAGGAATGAACTCAATGCAAAATACCGCTTTGTATTTAGTAAATCTATTCACCGTGTTGTGTTGTAGCAAAGTCGACGCATCGGATGTTGAACCGCACCTATAATGCCCGGTTACCAGATCACTGAAGCATATGGTTACCGATCACTAGAGATTGGGTAAAACGCTCGTCGAAATTGGGAGATGAGCTGAGGTCGCGAAATCACTCAGCCACCAGAAGCCGCTGATGATCAACGATAACCAAGACTGGCCTACCAAGGCAAGATAAACCAACGTAAAGGTGCGGTAAAGCCATGCCAAACGTATGGATGTATCCCATGGCTCGTCATATAACGTCACTGTGCAATTGTTGGCATCTATTTAGGCTAGGGTGAAGAGTGTAAACTCGAGGCCCTAAACCTGCTTACTAACATTCTTCTACATTTATGTTTATTTATACGTAAGTCCATATTGTCCACGACCTGCTACAAGCGAGTACTCGGCTATTTTGGCCATATCGCTCGAAAGGAGTCAGATAACCTCGAAAAACTGATAGTGCTAGGCAAAATAGAGAGAAAAGGCCCAGAGGACGGTCACCAACCCGATGGTCGGATCAAATTAAGGCTATCACGGGACTCACTTTGCCTGCAGCTCTGAAACAGGCCGAGGACAGAGTGGTGTGGAGGCAGTTCATCAGCGTCTCCGTAAAGGCTTATCAAGACGGGCACGACCTTCAGGAATGAAGAACACGACGAAGAAGAATACGTAAGAAGTAAGTTCGTGTGATTGAACTTACCAGCATATTGCTTTATTAAGCATCTATTCTTTACTAATTTCTTTTAGATTGAAAATCTAACAACCTGACGCCATATTAACTGGTCTAAAACAAGCATAATTTGCTTAGGTTGGGAATTAAAATTGTGGCGAAAATTAATGCGAGTAATGTGAACTAATACTGCACCATAATTTTTTAATTCAACATAAAATCAATTTTGTTTTTGCAACGTCATATGTTATAAGTCATCTCCAATAGTTATATCAAATTTATTTAAACAGTTTATTAGATTGCTCTCCTAGTAAATATATATTTTTTAAATAAGTTAATACTCACTATTCAAAATCTTATTGTTTATGATTGATTAAGTGAGTCTATCCGAAACCATGCAGTCAATATTATAACATATATTATACATGATTGATTTGGACGTTATTGTATATTATATACATGTGAAAATGGACAAACAGCTTTAATGTAGGTAAATAATAGTCATATTAACTACAATTATTTTTATAAATTCAGATAATTCAAGTATTAGATACACTTATCTCAATTGTTAAAACAAAACTAACGTAACAACTGGAAACTTGTTTGTTTTAAATTATGTAAATTTTAATCTTTTGTCTTCTACAATAACATCTTAAATTTAAAAATATATATTCTATTTCTATCGGTATAATAATAGGTTGTAGATTAAAACAAACAATTACAGTGACATTTAAAGTAGAAATTTAAAAACGAAATCTAAATAAACTCAAGAATTTTAAATATTACGTACACTTTTATAGAACATGATTTTTGATAAATCCAAGATATCACTGTAGAAAACAATGTAAAACATTTTATAGTAAGTAAAAAAAACAACGAATGTTAAAGTTTATATATAACTACAACTTAATCAACATAAGTATTCTCTACTACGTACATAATTGGGTAATCAATAAATTTCTAAAATCTTCGTAGATATCTAATTTTATTTGGTCTCATTTTAGTAACGGGTATGTATAACAGAAATTAAAATTACTTATCTCTATGAGAATATATAAATGGCAGTCAAAAGAGCTTTAAATCAAATTAATAAAATTCCAATAAAATAACATCGCAATATAGTTGAGTTCCAAAGTACAGGTCCCATGAAGTTTTCGAACCATAAGTGCGACGCATACAACACGTGTTGCTGTGCTGTTATTTCAGCAGAACATCTACGGAAATCCTTTGGCTACTTCTTCAAAAAGTTCAGCGATACACAACACTAAAGCAATTTGGAACGAGAGCTGCTATCAAACAAAATGCGTCATAAAACATTCCCAAAAACTTATTAATTTCCGATATTACGATCATTTAAAACGTGTTGTTTTGTTTCACATTTGTATTATAAGGGTAATTAATAAATAACCCTGAGATTTTAGCAAATTAATGTAATTGTTTTTCTAATGAATATGAAAAGTTGTAAAACAACGCTACTTGCGATTTCATTACACCTTTGATTGCCAAATATATATTCCAATAATTTTAACAAATTATAATATTTAAAATGTATATAAACAGTAAAAGAGACGTCTTGATAATTGCATTTCAAGAAAAACTTGTTTATGAATCTTTGATTGAAAAATTCAGTGTAAAAACGCACACAGACAACGTAAAATAAATCATCTAACATTAATCAATATCTATACTAATTGTGTTGTTATTGCATCGTCAATAATATTATATATTAAAAATAATACATTAGAATATGATTTTAATTTCAGAATAATTTTATTTTCGACGTGACGTGTCATAATTCGTATCATTTTCGTATATAAATAAATCAAATATTCTCGTAATCATGAGTACTATATTTTTGAATATGTTTAACTTAAGTCCTTTGCCTTTCCCATTAGGGATAAATTAATATCATCATCTAATGATAAATATAAACAAAAGACAAAAAGTAATAGATATTACATCACATTATAATAGAAGTAATATTATAGTTTATGGAGGTACTATATGGTACCCACCGTACTCTCGTTACAAAAAACTTGAAAAATATACATGAATAAGAGTCAGTATAGTATCATAAGCGAGACTGAATTGAGACTATCTCGAGAGTTGGGGTTTAAAATATAAAATTGTACACGTCACTACGAAATAATAAACATTACTTAAATTTAATATACAACTATGATTAACCAAAATGGCGTTAAGGAGAAAATACCCTCAAACTCCTCAAAAGCGTCGCGAGAACATTAGCCAGACATTCAGCCCTCAAAGCCAGCTGGCCTTCCAAGGTCGGATTGGTCTCCTGGCTCTGAGGTTGACTTTTTTTGTTGTGCTCATGGATTATTTGCGCCATTTCTGCTCCAGCCAACTCCTTAAAGGCTGCCGTGACGTCGTGCACGCGAAGGACCAAGTTTCGCGTTTGGAGTGGCGATGACGTGTGTCTGCCAAGGGCCTGTAATCGTTATAGATTTGTTTAAAGGCAGGAATATCATATAAAGCAACTGGTTGGCGCATCATTAGGTGTTCACGATTCAAGAGAAATAAACACTTCTGCCGACTCAAAGATGGCAAATGAAGGTAAGAATTAATTATTTATCTAACCAGATTAGAAGTCAGACTTAGTCATCGCTAAAAAAATGAAATTAAAATTGAAGAATTTCAATAAAAAATTGTAGGAAGAAAAGGCGCTTACACAACCCGCTAATCCGGCTTAGACAAGCGCGGGGGGCAGACTGTCCGCTCAGTGGTGCGACGTTATCGGCTGTTATTATTATAAGCTTTTACTTTAGAGCCTTTTGTGTGCCACCCTGATCGTTGTTTAGTGTTTACATTGGGCGATAGTAATTATATTTATATTTAACATTCATATTTGTCGAATGAACTATTCAACTACCATGACAGACAAAATATTTTTTTATGGCCAAAGTAAGTATGTTTATAAATGTTACCTGTGCGAGATCAGAGAGTCTTCTCAATGGAGTAAGACAATCTGCTAGTGCAGTGGCAGCACTTGCCCCTCTGGTGCCGGACTGGCCCAAAGCTCCTACTAAAGTTCTTGAAGCACCTACCAGAGACACGGCACAAGAAGTCAACTCGCTTCTTGCACGCTAAACATTATAATCAAAATAAATTAAAATGGTTATGTATAGTTTATCAAAGTCGGTTTTTATCAACATAATTCATAATTTTATTTTCTGCAATTAAATTTACCTGAAATTTAACTTCATCAATATCCTCTCCACCCCCGTGTGCGTGCTGATGGGAACATTTTTGGGCTACTTGGTGAAGCCTCTGCAACAGTCCTTCTACGGCCACTTCAGTTTTGCAAAGTAAATTCTCGATAGACATGTGACCGTTGTTGCCCGCATCGAATTCTGGAAACTTAACCGTCGGCGGAGAAGGGGGCGTTGGGATGTCATCCATCACTTCATCTTTAAATCTCACATGATTCACTTTGGGTGTGGGACTCGAATTTTCTCTGAAAGACTTCCTATCTAGCGGTGGACTAAACACTTTCAAGTCGCAAGGCGCCCCGTTCAATAAATCAGGCCTATTACTAAATCGTCTATTCATCTGTGGAGAGCATAAAGAGAATGCGGTGGACATCTCTTTATTTTTCAATATGGTATTCTTAGTTTCTGAATTTGACCTGATGTGTCGACTTTGTAACGTCAATGAGCTATAATTTGGTGTAGATCTAATATTGTCCTCTTCCGCTTTATTCTCATTCTCTAAATTTCTGTAAGTATTTAAATTCCGCTGAAAATGCGGGGAGCCTATGCTAGCCAATCGTTGTTCGGCGATTTTGATTGGCGTTTGTTTTTGTGCGTTTTTCAACCGTAATACTTCGATACTCGGAACTGGAGGCAAAGGAGGCTTTTTAGGCGGAAGTAGTAATGGTGGCGGTGGGGACAATGGTTTCTCTAATCTTGGCGGCAGTTGTGGAGGATTTTGCTTATTCTGCTCGTTGATGTCACATACAACTTTATAGTTTAACTTTCTATTATTCAAAGTATTAAAGTGTGTGTTGGCTATTTCAACAGCAGACAATTCATTGTTGGCACACGTGAATGAGTTTGATCTGGGTCGGGGTGCTGGTGTTGGCGCTGTTTTCGGTGGTCTCTCTGGAGGCTTTTTGCACTCTGAGTTTTTTCTCCTAGGCGGTGGTCTTATTTCACAAACATCGGGCATAGAATCAGAATTTTGTAGTTGTCCTTCTACTTGTTCAGTCTCTTCATTGTCATCAGTTTTGCTTTTATCTTTACTACAACAAGAAAACATTCCTTTTCTTTCTACCGTTGGATATTCTATGACATGAGCGTTTCCGTTAGGCTTATCACTAACCACGCTTTTCCGTCTACCTTTAGGTGAATCAGATTTATTTGGACTAGTTGTTTTGTTTTTGTCCTTTAACAAAAGACTATTTCTAGCTTCACTCAAACTTTTAGCAGCAAACATATTTCTAATCTCACTTACACTTAAAGTACCCTTAACAACATCACCATTTGTTTTTTTAATATCACCATTGGCTTGTGCGGTTTTAACATCGAGTATTTGATTTTGATTAACATATCTAACTTCTCTATCTAAAGTGGAAGAATTCGAAGCCGGTGGCGGTGGAATGATATATGACATGATTTCTTCTGGAGTCAATTCAATAGCTGGCGTCACCTTAAATGTAGGAGGTTGTATCGTTACATTAGCTATAAATTCCTCCAGATCAGCACTTTCTGGAGCATTGATATTTTCTTCTGAATTTTGTTTGGTATCCGCAAAAGAGGGTGGAACAATTGGAACAATTTGAGGCACTTGTGAAGCACAATCTAATTCATCTGGAGTTTGAGGTGGGGGTATTAATGTTAAATCTATAAGCTCGGCATCATTATCCACTAAGCTTTCTTGATAATAAAATGGATACTCAGACGCAGCTGCTTGTTTGTTACTTTTATCTCGCAGTTGTTGTAAATACTCTTTCAAGTTAGATTCTTTACTATCCTGTGGATCTGGACTATGTAGTCCAAAGCTAGTTCTTACTCCTTTACTTGTGCTTTTATTTTGATGTTTACGGATAGGGCTGTTTGTTGGAGTGTACAAAGAATCATTATCACTTTCTGAATGAATGTCATTACTAAGAGCATTAAGAGCATCAGTAAGGCCACAGTTATTCAAAATAGCACTTAAACCTTGTGATTGTCGATTTATAGGTGTACTGTCTTTAGTTTCTGGAACGTTAAGACCACTTAAGCCTTGATTTATAGTCTCTGTTAGAAGCAGCAAAGAATCGCTATGCTTCAAAATACCAGGTGCATCATCTGTTGCGGACATTCTGCTATTATTAGACTCAGTGTCACTTCCTAAATGATCTACACAAGTTTCTTTACCAACCAGCTCATCTCTTAATACGCCTTCATGATAAACATCATTAAAATCACTGTTTTCAGTTAAATATTGTTCGGAATTTTCAACTAACTTTTGCATTTCTGCCACACGTCTTAAAACTTCTTCATTCTTTGCTTCGACTAATCTTGGGTTGTTCGCATTCTCTAAGAGTTCCATAGATAGAACGCTTTGAAGGTCAAAACCCATGCCATCGTCGAGATAACAAGCGTCGTTTGGATCGAAAAGTCTAAAATCTTCATTTCTCTTACACTTTTCGAAATGGACATCATGTCCATGTAAACCAGACTTAGAATCGTAACCCATTAGTGGACTAGAATTGTTACTATGATTTCTATTTGCAATGGATGTATTCATATTTGAATCAATATTCGGTTTAGCCTGATCTGGTGTAGAATGATATGGTGGCGGCATACTGAATATTGCGAAATGTTTCTTTGCCATTACAACAGGATCATCATAGTGCAAATAACTCCACTTCGCTGGCACTACGTTGTGTTGTGATAAGTACGGGGGCGCTGAAAAATATTAATATATTAACTAATTTCGTTAAATTTTAAAGTATTATATATATTATACGTATATATAATATTCTTACCTATATCTTCTGTAATTGGTTCTCTTTCTAATTCAACATTCAATTCTCTACCGGTTGCCAGTCGATAGTACCTAAAAAAGCATTTAAATCATATGCGTATCTTTACGTTTAGTTGCAAAAATTGGTGACGTGTCATATACTTGTATTGGAACCAGAAAATAAAATTTTCGACCATTTGACGTGAATTTAACAAGTTTCACACCCCTTCCTTCTAGTGATGCATAGTACCGTGTTAGTCTACAATCATGTTTATAGGTACCCTAAATATTAATTACTTTATTATTTAATCGCCTGGTAAAAGTGATTAAGATCACGCATACCTTTTCAGTTTGAAGATAGCGCATGTAATGTGAAACATTGCAACTCCATCATATTTTACTTAGGCTCACTTGCACGTTCCTTTTTTTACGGGGTGGGGAAATCCTCATGGACTACCTCCGCCTGGGGAAAGGCGGACGGGCATGCCGGACTCCTACCGGCTAAAACCACCACCCCGGTGTCTCCTCACATGTGTGCGCGGGGCCGCGGGAATCCAAATTCTTCCGCAGCCCCACACTAGTGCTGGCCCGGTCCGTCCGGGCCTCGTCTCCTGCACGGGGTAGTGAGGTGTTTAACTACCCCGTGCATCGCCTCAGAGGCGCGCGCCGACACCCGCGCGCGCCTCCACCTCGGGTCCATCGAATAGGGGGCGGGAACTTCCCCAAGTCCCTCGCCCCTGGACCTATTTATGGGGGCCGGAAAAGGGCGTTGTCCGCCATTCTCCTTCGCCCGGTGCGCCTTCTGTGGCCGGGGTAGGGAGTCGAGATCTCCCTCTCCCGTTCCGCAGTTTCCTTCTGCGACATCACGTCCTCGCAGAAGGACACCACTGCGTCCCACGACTCTGCGCTACCGACCATCCTCCGCACTACGGCCGGCAGCGACAGATCTCCTCCAACTTCATTTGTGAGGACACGGCGCTGCTCCTCCCAAGCTACACACTCGGCGAGTGTGTGTTGCGCCGTGTCCTCCCCGCCGTGGACGCAGTGGTGGCACCGAGCGTCCGGCTCCCTGTCTATGCGGCACAGGTACTTGCCGAAGCAGCCGTGCCCCGACAGCACCTGCGTCACCCGAAACGACAGGGAGCCGTGCCTTCTCCCGAGCCAATCGTCACCAAGATCTGACGGAGCTCCTCTCCCCGTGCCCGCTCTTCCTCGCGCCATCGATATAATGACGCGAGTACTTTCGCCTCTAGGTCCCAGGGCGGGGATCCGGCCAGGACGCAAGCCGCCTCGTAGGAAATCGTGCGATACCCGCGGACGACTCTGACGGCCATCGCCCTCTGCGGCTTGCGCAGAATGGCGAGAGTGCTGGCCGTCATGTCCAACGCCCAAACAGGGGCCCCGTACAGGGCCATGGACCGCACGATTCCCACGTACAACCGCCTACAGGCGGCGCTCGGGCCCCCCAAGTTGGGAAGCAACGTCGAAAGCGCGCCCGCTGCACCCATCAGCTTGGGCGCCAGCCGCCGGAAGTGGGGTCCAAATTCCCATCGGCTGTCGAGCACCAATCCCAGATACTTCATGGTGGACTCGATAGCTATCCGGGCCCCGCTGACCACGATGTGTGATCCCGGCGCCGGCGCACGTCGGGGGCCATGAAACACCATGGCCTCCGACTTGTTAAGGGCCACCTCCAGGCCCAGGCGCCGGATGCGGTTCACCACCTATGACACCGCAGCCGTGGCTATCAACGTCGCCTCCCTGTGCGAGCTCCCCCGGGCAGTGACAAGCGTGTCGTCCGCGTAACACGTCAAGTCGGCGCCCGACGGGAGCTCGCCTCTCAGCACCCAGTCGTAGCCGATGTTCCACAGGAGCGGTCCCAAAACCGATCCCTGCGGAACACCGCACGACATGAGGTGCCGACCGGCACCGTCACGTCCCCGATAGGTGACGCATCTACCTTCCAGATAAGCCCCTACCGTACGGCGGAGGTAGGGAGGCACGCGATGGTATTTCAGAGCCTCCCGAATACAACTCCAGGGTAGGGTGTTGAATGCGTTCCTGGGTTATCTTAATTAACTCGATGTCAACTGCTAACACAGGGTTAAATAAATAATTTATCTTGCGCCATCAAGAGTTAGGAGTAACCCTATGGTTAAACTTTTAAATATCTTAACCCACCGATGTGGACAGGTTAAATCGTTAACACAGGGTTAGTGAACTGTAATGTCAATTGTAAAAATAAATTGAGGTTAAGTTGCGCGGTATATTGTGTACCTATCTATACTATTTTGTAGTGTGTTATCCATTATTCTTTAAAAATTCGTTTATTTTATCACTTATACGGCACAAACTCACAAAACTAAATAAATGACACGATACAATACGGTTAAAACAAAAATCTTCAAAAGTCATACATTGTGGGATAAAAAAGGAAGCCTATATGTATGCTGTAGTATAAAAGAGATAGACATATGAGTTTCGTTTTTCATCTTTGGTTGGGTTACAATAGGAAAGCATAGACATTGCAATGTTCCCAGCTAAAAAAAGAAATGTCAGGTTAGTTAACCCGGTGATATTTTTTAGTGGTGCAAGGCACAATGAGAGTTAACTAACCCAGAGTTTACAAACTCTACACTTATTTATTTAACCCGACTATGCGTGCAAGTGGGCCTTAGTAAACCATT